>OW152817.1:0-1200000 GCA_933534255.1 Iphiclides podalirius | reverse complement strand
ACATGTCTTTTAGATAGTTAAGTTTTATTTTGATGTTGAGGTTTTTCTTAAATATTATTTCTGGTGGATGTTTAATTTAGTTATTAGATGAGACTGTTACCATTGCTTTGAGGTTTGTTCAGTTGTTCTTTCAGTTTAATTTGGGACTTGTAGTTTTTTTTTTATCTTAGTATTTGTTTTGATATTTGATAGTTACTGTTTTTCTTCAGTTTTAGTAGTTTACGGCTGAGGACAGCCGTGAATTCACCAAGGTGAATTCTGTGTGCTCGGGGGATATTGTAACGTGTGATTTCATCACTTTGTCTAAATTGTCGTTTTTCTAAAGACTAGGCTGCATGTCATATGAACCTTTGCCTGTTCGAAAGGACGAATGTAAAAGTTAAGTTCATTTGTTGGTACTTGTCATTTGAGATTGCCGCCGGTTCGAATTGACATAGGATAAATTAGTTTTTGTGGATCCATTATCTTCGACTGGTAAGTAGTTACTTGGTTTTGTTCATGCCAGTGGTTGTTTTGCTTACGTATTTCGTTTTCTTATCAATTCGCTTTTTTACAGTGCATGGCTAGAGGTTGAAATCAGAACACGTTCCTGGTCGTTTTATTTGAGTGATTCCTGTCTGGAAACTCTGTGCTGGATTTGTTATCCCTCGTTGTGGATGCTGAAGGCATAGGTGGCTGGCAAGCTGGTCTGATCTGCTGCTCGATTAAATAGTGTTTTTTACCTCCAGTTGGAGGTCTCCTACTTACCCCCCAACAGTGTGGCTGTACACACTACACTTGGCCTGACTTTCTCTACTGGTTCTGAGCTCAACGCTGACCTGTGCACACAGAGCAGGTGTCTGCGGTGACATAGATTTAAAATAACTACCTGCGTGGACATTGTTTTTAAATTGAATTGCATAACTTTTACCATCTCAAATTAATTTAGTTATTTAACCTTTTATGGTCGCACAAAGTAATGTGTAGGCCCTATGCACTCACGACTCCCTGAGATACTTAATGGTAATTATTACAACAGTCTGTTCCTAACAGACAAGGCGCCCAACTTATTATTATTATTATATTTTAAAATATATTGTATCTGAGCTAGTCCAGGGATTGTAACTTTAAACTGAAGGGATAAATACAACATCTTAACTGCCAATAAATCTTTTATTAAATCTTCCCATCATTAAATAGACACCCACTAAAAAAACGTTACAATGATGAAGGCTAACCTCACAATATGAGTTATTTTTTGTAATGGTTTAATTAAATAACAACCAAATTAAAATGAAACAAAGGGAAAGTGAAATGGAAATAAAATATAATGAATAATTTAATAAAAATTTATGTAATTACATATAAATGTATAGGGTGTTGCTTTTTATTTTTAATAGTGGATTTTATTTAGATATCACTTGTATGAAAAGCAAGCAATTATCTTTTAATATATTAATACGTGAAGCAAGAACCCTTTTTTATGAAAATTGCACGGACGGAGGAGTATGAAATTTCCCACACTTATAGTTTATACAGAGAAAGGCATTTTTTTTTATTATGCATAAACAATACATTAAATCAATAAAAATAATACACACACTATCATGTATTTGTCACACACACGCATATACAACGTGTCGTTACCATCGCGACAGTAAATGAACACACGTCTAACGCTACTTGCCAATAATCATAAAAAAATATTTTTCAAACAAACTAATTAAGTAAAAAAGAAACAAAATTTGTAACATCCTATACAACTCACATTTCAAGCCTCTCCTTCTAACAGTATGTTTTGTCTCTTTTAAATTCCTTCAACCCATTCATATGCTTTGTGACCTTTACAAATGAACTTTACGTTAGAGTTTTTTTATACGTGAGGATGCTCTAAATTTCTTTGTTTTGGAAAATTTAATACCTCGCTAAATATTGATGTTTAAAGAATGTAATAAATGTTTAACACAATTTTAAAAAGTTATCTATCCCCTATATGTGTGTCATCCCCATTTATTGTCGCGATTGTAAAGACACGCTGTATACTCTTTTGTTTATTGTTAAAGTCTGTGGTCAAATTGAGAATAAATTATTGTTCAAACTCATAACTTAAATTAATTATGGTCGAATTTCGACCACTGGGCGACCACTAGTCGTTATTTTTTATTTAAGTTGTTAAGTTCAGAGTAAGCCACGTGTTTGTACGACAAAAGTACTAGGACATTATAAAACGCGAATAGTTTGATGACGTGATACAAGTATCTCTGTGTCCCTCTCGCACTTTATGAGATATTCACAGTTACATAAAAGAAGAACTTATAGCAATTACTATTTACAATGGCAATATTACTTTATATTATGTTACCCTTATTTTATTATTTTGCAATTAAATTTCACAAATTGTGTTTATAATCATTTTCCAAACAAAGACATATCTGTGTATATTATAACCTACACTCTATAATATTATCTCATGAATACAGTCAAACTTTCTAGAAACCCGCTCAGTCTTGTTTCCTTATTGAAACTAGATTCATCATAAGAAATAATTAAACCTCTATTCAACCCTATTCACTACATGATGCGATAAAGTGACTTTTATGTATGCATAAAGTTTAAATATTTTATTTTCATAAATGACAATACGACGTCAACAAACATTCGTCACCTTTTGAATGAAAATCTGTTTACTCACGGCGTCTCTCATTTTTACCTTTCTTACAGTTAACAAATTAGGTACATGTTTACGCCCTGTCTGTCTGTAGATTTGGTTACTAGCGATAGGTGTTTGACACAATTTTTTTTTTTGCGCATTACAATTTGCGCATATCTGTATACCGGCCGAAAAAACGCTCACATGGAACCTCATTGATTGGGCTTTCAGTTACAGTTAGCCGTAAGATGATTATACCTCTTCTTGCTGTTATCACTCCTGATATCACTTATATATGAAATGTCTCTTATTTATTGATTTTAATGTGTCTCTTATTCTAAATTTCCTGATGCTTGAAAAAGTACTCATATTATACCTCTCCCTAAAAACCTTATCCCGATAATTAATCCGATTTTCATCCAATTTCGACCTTACCTATCTTTTCGAAAGTACTTGAAAAGCTTTTCCAGTCATAATTTGTTCAATCTCAATCCGGTTTCGGAAGATGTAGATAGTAAAATGATGATTGTTTTAATTGAGACAAGGAACATATTATTGCTTTAAAAATACAGAAGCCCTAATCTTGGTTGGAATAGAACCAAATCTCCTATCAATTTACTATCTAGGCGCTGACTAACCCCACGCGATCGCCTAGATTCATACTCGTAGAGGACACTATTTCAATCTTCTGACTTCCTAGTACATCTGATGCCCAGTACACGTGATTTTGTTTCCCATTGCGTGAGAGAGAAGTAATCAGGTAGAGAGAGACAAACTGCTATCGACGCCGTGAAGGGGTGAGGGACGATTTACTGATAACTTAATACTGCGACTTCTCGTCCGAAATATTTTTATTGCTTGCATAATTTTATGAAGTAAATGTCAAGAAGCCCGTATTACATAGAGCTAGGAAGAGACTTATGACTGCTCTCAATTCAAGCGATATTTGCCATCTCTTCATACATTTCCCATAGGTTATATAGGATGTATAGCATTAATTTAGTGTTAATTCCAAGGGATACATAAAAACGTAACATTAAATGGAATATCCAAATCCATTTCAAAAGTTTCTATAAATAAAAATCGAACGACAAACAAACTCACCAATTCGTAAATTTTATAGTTAGAACCGTATCTATTTCAACAAGTCCAGGCAAGCGCAACGCACACAAGCTAATTGCAATTTAGCTCTCGCAGATCTCTGATAGCCTAGTACTTTGGTGGGTAAAACACGTGCTCTCTCTGTGACGGCGCTGCATAGAAGAAGAGAGAGGTCATGATCGATGATGGGGTAAACGAATTTTAAATTTTGATAGATCATTATTATTTACGTTATTGTTTAAATGAAAATGTCCTTTTATAAGTTTTCACATACCGTGCATCGAATAAGAAATAGGAATAGTATCGTAATTAATCGAGGCTTCTTACGGCTTAACTAAGCGATTTTTTTTGCTGTTGTTTGTTGGGCTATGAAGTTTAGTTAGTGTTTGTTTTGAAGTTTAGTTTTTACTTTTACTTTCGAAGTAAAAAGTAAAAACACTAACCTATAAAAGATTTTTATAGGTAAGTGTTTCAGTCGACAGGTCGCCTGCCTGACATTATTAACCCTTCTTGGGAACTTGCTTAATTCTAAATAACTTGAAATAGTCCGACGAACTAAACTACTTTTAAATAAATAAAACACAAACAGGCGGCGGCGTCGTGAATTTGCGAGAAATCCACGTGTTGAGTGCGATACTTATTATATTTCTGATATATATATATCCGCATAGTACGTAGCCATACGTCACAGTTATTTATTAGTTCTTTTAAGAAAAAACATTACGATTCGGGCAGTAACTATATAATACTATACAACTATAAAACTATATATACTATGAAATCTTATTCTGGAGGAAAAGTTATTTAATTTAAAGTTTTCTCAGAAAAAATGACACGTAAACGTAATAATACCAAAAGGGTAGAACGTTAAATCTTAACATTTTAACGCAGCAGTTTATGTCCAAAATTCATATTGAAATTATAAGTTAAAATTAAGATATTTTTTGCTTCGTGTCCCTCCCATTCTTTATTATTTACCGGCCACAGAGAAATTTTAATCACGGAAAGGGTCGACGAGCCCGTTTTCGCACAACAAATGTACTAAAGCATCAGAAAGCGAAGAGTTTTAGTTTATCGCTTATTCGTCGTGTGATTGTGTGCTATCCGTATAAAATGAAAGTGCAACAGTACACAGTACACAGGCGCGTCTTGTCGGCCATTGGGGGTTAGAAGAGTCCGAGCCCATGCCCGCTATACTAGAAAAATATTATAAATGCTGATTTTTTTCCCGCAGTGACTACACTACATTATCAAAAAATGTTATTTCATCATCATCATCATCATTTCAGCCTGTCCGAGTCCACTGCTGAACATAGGCCTCCCCCATAGACTGCCACGAAGTACGATCTTGAGACACCTGCATCCATCGACGGTGATGGATGCAGGTGCATCCAGTGATGACCTACGGAACCGAGACGTGGTCCTTCACTGCTGGCCGTATGAGGAAGCTCAAAGTCGCTCAGCGAGCTATGGAGCGGGCTACGCTCGGTATTTCTCTGCGTGATAGAGTTCGTAACGAAGACATCTGCACTTCTCTGCTTTTCTTACAAGCTTTTTTATTATTTAACTTACATAATGTTATAGGTGTTGACAATGTTTTTAGTTTCCTATTTGAAGTCGGTTTTTTTTGTTCAAAATTATTAACAAATTTTATTAAATAATTGCTAAACTAAACTACTTTTTTGTAATTTTCCTAAAGTAGATTACACAAAAAAACAAAAGTAAACAGTATTTTAGTAAACTGTTAACAGACATGAACAGTAAACTTTAAACCTGTAGGAATGTAACTATGCATGTGTGTGCCCCCAGGTACTCATATCCACACA
Organism: Iphiclides podalirius; assembly: GCA_933534255.1. NCBI lineage: Eukaryota > Metazoa > Arthropoda > Insecta > Lepidoptera > Papilionidae > Iphiclides > Iphiclides podalirius. The sequence continues at coordinate 1,194,444 of OW152817.1, read as the reverse complement.
TGAGACTTCATCGATTGAGCTGTCACGTTCGCGTTTTGCACACACTACCTGAGAAGCACGTAGAAGCCTGTTGCGGACGACTTATGATCTCCTGGTACTTTAGTCTAACTCACACGTGTGCAGCAAGCAATGAAAATAACCGCCTTATTTTGGCAATGAAAATAACCGCCTGGCCTGCCTTTACTACCTACCTTAAATAGACTACAACCGATCGGCATTCATGTCCGCTTCACATACAGGTTGTCTCCATAAAGTACGCGTATGGTAAAGTCAAGGGTATAATATATAAAGTATAATATAATATAAAGTATTTGGGGCCTGATAAACCAACATTACTTGTTAAATTAAAAATTAGAGTATTAAAATAAACCCAAATATTGTTATAAAATAAGCTTAGGCACAGGAGCTATTAAAATGTATGAAAACTTAGAAAAGTTACCTGTATTTTCTCTTGCATGCCGCCTACTTAGTGTAGGCATTTAAAGAAACAATAACAAAATGCCTAATGAAAACATCTGTTCTGGAAATCGAAGTACCAGGCCATCAGAAAGCTGCTAAAGACGTAATTGCATTAAGAATGTATGCGTGAATACTCGCAACACGAACTCTACTGACCTCAATAATATACACCATATATAATATATATAATAAATTCCACGCGAATCCATGAGTCACCTGTCCCTTTCTTCCAAACAAGTTACTCCATTGAGAACATTTGAACATTGAACATTGAGAGTGAGAACCGAAACACGTGTACTGGACGTCGTAACGACCAGGCAATCAGAATTTGTAGGTATTCAAGTCCACATATACATATTATATTGCTTTCAGTTTTTAGCCTCTGGGTAGGTATACTTCTCTGCTTGTCTTACAAGCTTTTTTATTATTTAACATACATAATGTTCAAAACTAAACTATTACTTTTACAAATGACTAGATTTTCACACAGAATATTATTCAATTAAGTGTTTAGTGTTGTGTAAATCAAGTTATCTCAAAATGTAGCTGAGTCTTAAAAACAATACAATGTGCATCTGAGATTTCGCTTCTAATTATGAAATTTTTTGTGGATTAACTAAACATTAAATAAAAAATAAACATCTAACAACAAGTTCGATTTCGAGATATAGAAAAAAAGGAAGGAAAGAAAGAAGAAAAAAGGGAGGATATATAAGGAGGTGAGGACTCCGTAGCGCAGTTGCCAATTTATTGGCTTCGGCGTCAGGGGTCGTGGGTTCGATTCCCACACAGGGATCTTGTGGGGGGAACTTAATTTACAATTTGTCTTTTACGTAATATTATATTTATGATTCAACGTATGAAAGCATGTTGTGTATGTTTTGAGTGACATTTTCTTAATACCTACATTTTGAAAGAAAATTTCACTTGCAACATAACATGAAGTAACCGAAGGAGCTTTTACATTTTCGGGTATAGGAAATGTCCGTACAAGAATTTATAAGTTAACCTAAATTCACCACAATGTCAAATAGTAGAAGATGTATGTACCTTTGATTAATATACTGCACGCTCTGGGACCGGCCTTATTGGAATGCTAAGCGAAGACTAATGAGGCTATCTGTGGCCATACTGAGGTAGGGACGTCAAAAAAGTATCGATATATTGTTATTTTTGGTTCTATATGTAAATATTGTCAGCAGATATATTTGGATGCCGATATATCGATGCATGATATTCAATATCGAAAGTCTTATCGAACACGATTTTTTTTTTCAAATTCGAGTCCGTTGGTGTCAAATATTTAATACTCGACACAATTTTCTTTTTTTAGACCAAGTTTTTAGGAATTAATTTTCTTCACTTTCGACATCTCTACACTGAGGCGCATGCTTGCGCTGAGGCGAAAGAAGTAACTACTATAAAATAAAACAAAACAATAATACAAAAATGAAAAATGAAAATTTAAATAAACATAAGATTGTTGGATTGAATCGGATTATCGAAGATTAAAATAAATTAATAAATTACCTATAGATAAAATTATAAAATATCCACCTAATTTCGCACAAAAAGTATTTTGTCAGAGAAATAATCAATCGATTTCGCACCCCCATCCATCCCATCCCTCTATCTATCTCATCTATCTCTTTCGCGCAGACAAAAAAAAATACAAGAATTCAGCCGCTGAGAAAGCACGTGTTTTGGCGATTATAGTACTAGGATTTCAGAAAACTGCGAAGGTTGAATTCCAGTCAGCATGTGTGCGTTGCACTTGCTTGATTCAATTCTCTCTATCAAATTTTTAAAGCAGTCTGTTTGTTTATCTTTTGTGTTTTTAAGACGGAGTTTTATTTCATCTTGTAAAATTAGTACTTGCACTTAACAGAGGCCAATATATTCAAACTATGCTAAGACTCGATAGCATTCGAGAGTATTTGGCACGCCTACTTCTTGCACTTTTTGCTAACTCGTAGTGAGGAAGCTGCCACATATTTACTAAGTAAAACTTTAATGCAATAAATAAATATGAATTGTACCTCAGGCCCTCGCGATAGCAATACTAGTTTGTATCTCTTTAGATATATCTCTCTCTCTCTCATACTCAATGTCAGCCAGAAACACGGGTAATGGGCGTAGGAAGCAACAGGAAATCAGAAATTTTCTACGGTAACGATTTAGAGTTATATTATACCACCGCTTGGTATAGCAACCGGCTTGGTAGTTGGATCGTTGAATATTGTTCGTAGACTAGGTTTTATTCCAAATAATAAAAATATTTTTGCTCTAAACTATTTGTTTAAAGTATATTTTTCACTTTAAGACACCGGGAGTAGAGTACGTAATACGTATCACATAAACATAAAAAAGTTTAAAGGATTAAAGCAATAATGATTCAAGGCATATCTTAAATATTGGCATAGTTCATGTGATTCTATTCTATTTTTTCACCGTACAATATTATGTAGTCAACAACCATAACAAATCGTGAGACTATCTTATATTTTTATACGGTATTTCCGGACCAATACGAAGTAGATTGTTACCATTATACGATTCTTTGGATTATACATTTTTTTTTATTTATTAGTGTCATTAAATGTCTTTCTTATCTGTATGCCTCTGCCTCTTGAACTGTGGCATGGCCAATACGAGGCTGCCACTGCGATTCCTCGAACTACATGGCTAGCCCATTGCTACTTCAGCTAAATAATCCCCTGAACTATATGTTGAAATTTTGTTCTACTGTGGAAGTTTTCATTGAGAATTCTATCAAAGAAATACCTGTCCGTTTGAATTTCTTCCTATGGACAATAGTGAAGGGCCAAGTAATTATTATTTAAGTTAAAACCGAATATATATATAATAAAGGAAGAAGAACCTGTCACAAAGGCCACGTGGTTCTGGAATCGAGCGTACCAGGACGTCAGCAATGGCATATGTGCTACTACTTTTATTTACTATGGTAAGAGAGCGAAGAGGCGAGTATTACAAATTACAAGATCGATCTCTGCTATTCATTCATTGGATGGTTCAATGTGTGCAGTAAAAGCGCCACCAAATAATAGAGTACAACACGTACGGAGATAGCTGTATATATGTTTATCAATGTATAGTACTCGCTTCAATATTTCCCTAAAGGTGCGAGAGGGACGAAATGATAGACGATCGTTGAGTGAACTTGTCCCGTTTTATGATACCCTGGTATAACTGGCGCACCAGCTCCGCCCGCATATCCGTGAAGTAGCGATGTACCATTTAAAATTTTGCTATAAAATTAGTTAAAAAATTGCTTATGGGATTTGGCGGAATCAGTAAATATAGTAAGTAAAGGTTTTTAGACAAATATGTATGTTGGTTGTATGAATCGAATGTCACTTTTGGAGCTACCTCCAATTTGGATTCTGGTAATGATCATTTCACCTTCTCTGGCTTCTTGCACAATTGTCCGTCAGAACAGTGTACTAGAACATCAGAAATTTGATAGAGTACAATTTCATTTGAATGTGTGCGGAAAAGCAAAGTGGAAAGCTCGATCGATAAAGTCCCCTGTGTGTTTTACTGTGTGTAATGATCCAGCCGGCGGTAGACAAAAATGCACGCATTCAGCACATTAAATTGCAGTCACCGTAAATTTTATAAGGAGGTAAAATTGGTTCCCAAATTCTCACCGTCCAATTTTTTACACACTAAAATTTCAATTTATTTAACAGTGAACAATTATAAATAAGTTGAGGAATTAATAATAAAGGTACGTGTTGATAACGAAAATTGTCCATTTAGTAAAATAAAAAGAAAAGATAGAAACAAAAAAAAACAGGAGTAGAATTTAGGATACGCACAATCACAGAGGTATGTATTCTTTAGTGTAAAACGCAAACAAGTGAATTAATTATAACTTGTACTGCTCTCTGATCGCCTGGTAGTTCAGGCGCCTGAACACGTGTTTTCGTCACACAAATAACGTCATGGTCAGTCACCATACATAGTTAGTTGTTGAGATAATAAATATCGATCGAAAAATTTATAGTTTATTTTTATGGAGAAAAGGGGCAAACGAGCAGGAGGCTCACCTGATGGTAAGTGATTAAATCATGAACCCCTGCAACACCAGAGGGCTTACAAATGCATTTTGCCTTTAAGGAAAGAGTATAATTATAGAGTATAAAAAAGGGTTATTATAATATGAAGGAATATGAAGAAGCCGTGATAGCTCAGTGTACGGGCGCTCGCCTTTAATTCAATATACTCGAGCAACCTGAGTTCGATTCCCGGTGCCGGCACCAATGAAGTTTTTTACTTTAAGTGCTGACTTATCACGTGCTCCGCGGTGAAGGAAAACATCGTGAGGAAACCTGCATATTTTCGAAATAACAAAAAAAAAATATATTTCAAAGATATGTAAAGTCCGCCAATACGCAGTGGGGCCGCGTGGTTGTCTATGCCCTGATACCTTCTGATACCTTCTGTATAGAGGAGGCCTTTGCCCAGCAATGGGAGATGAGGCTATTACTTTAATTTTTACTACATTAATGACAATAACCCCTGGGAATCAGTCGAGCGCTCAAGCTATTTCTAAAAGAAAAATTTATTGTATAATATTTTTTTTTTTTGAAAAAAAAAAATTGACAAAAAAGAGAATACCTACGGAGTTTCTTTCGCCAGTTTCTTCTCCGTTAGAGGAACCTCATTACGAAACGGTGGTAAATTAAAAAAAAATACTATCGATAAATGAAATATATTTTTATTATGCCGATGAATAAATGATTTTGATTTTGACTTGATTTTTGTATGCTCTTTTCTTGAAGATTCCCCGGTCGTAACGGTTCGGAAGGACCGACGGCGGCAGCTGGTTCCACAGAGTGGTTGAGCGTGGCAGGAAAAGCCTTGAGAATCGCGATGTTGTGGAATGCTGGTCATCGAGGTGGTGTTCAGTTAATACTGGAACTTTGAATTTTTGATTTGAGGTCACATGTCACAATACAAAAAATATTTTAATTGTATCGAATGAAATCATGAATTGTTTCATAGCGCCATCTAACGCAAAAAGCCATTTTCCTGGCAACTTAGTAACAAAATAAATATAATATGTACAGAATTTCAGAATAACTTCTATTAGATATGGTTAGAATTATTTTCAAATATTTGTAGTATTGTTTCGGGTGTAACATAAGTTATCGATAACTTCTACCCCGAAGAGACGATACGCCGTTTTTCTTAATAACTCATACAAACAGATAACTTTATTTTATTTTGTTTGAATTTAAATAAGAATAAAATTTCTTTAAACTTAGGCCTTCTCTTACTACTATATTATAGTACCAGAGTATCGTTTATGTTACTCGGTACGGTAATTTGTATTGGGATAATGTTATATAGCGCCATCCCACGAATTTTTCAGGTACACAAATTTCAAACAGAAACAATACTAGTACTACAAAAGTTTACAAGATGACGCTATATGAAGAGATTAACGATTCATATTGAAAAAAAAAGTGTTTCGAATACGAAAAAGGTTGAGTTAACAAATCAAAAACATGATGAAGAAAAGCTCCCGGCCTCACCTTAATGTTCGCGTTCTAAATTGAAGGATATATCGTGAAAAACATATTTGTCATCGAGAAACTATCGAGAAAACGAAAACACTAACGGGTTCCCAAAAATTTCAAGATCTGGGCCGCTCTGCATCGCATGGTCTATCTTCGTTATTATTATACATATACTATTTTCGTTTGCTTGATTAATTTTGCAAAGAACAACGTATCTTGCATTTCACTTTCGTATTGCGCTATGTGTTTGTCTACATGGAGGAGTACTAAAATGAAAAAGTACAAACTGAAATAAAGAAACATCCTGATTTCAATAGAGAAGATGGTAGGGGTTTATCACCTGCTTGGGATCCCATAATTTATAAAATTAAATCCAAGCACACCAACACTGCTAGGCCTCAAGACACCATTAGCTCCTTTTGCGTAGGAATAAAAAAAAACAAAATAATTGACGGTAGCCGGGGTCAACTATGACATCAAGACGTATAACAACTTAGTCTGTCCCGTGACCATGAACGCTGGAAAGGGTTCGAAACGTCGGGAAATTGAAATCAAAATAAAAACACGATAAAATCCGTAAACTAGTTTCATTTAATACAACAATTTTCTGTCATCACAACATACAAGTTTTTATATGGCTCTAATATTCAAAGACAAATTATCTATATGCATCATAATGGATACATAGAGAGTAGAATAAAAAAAGTATCGGATCAGTATTATGTGATCATAGTACACATAAATGTACACTTTTGTATTTTTCATAAAATTATATTTATGTCATAGGTTAGTGCATGACTACTCTTTAACATCGCTTTTATTGTGAAATAGCGACCCTCCCCGGCTTCACACGGGTGCAATGTTTTATACATATGAACCTTCCTCTTGAATCACTCTATCTAGTAAAAAAAATCGCATCAAGATCCGTTGTATAGTTTTAAAGATCTATGTATACATAGGGACAGACAGCGAGACGACTTTGTTTTATACTATGTAGTGATGCACAGCAAAATTTACATTTCAAGTGACATTTTATGACAGTCACTTGTTTTGCCTTCCCGGAACCCCTCCACTAACACTTAAACTTTATGGTATGGTATTAAAGTTCAAATTGACTTTTAAGTAGTATTACGAATCTTTTGGACGGGAATATAGAAAAGTGCTGTTTTTAGACTTTTTTTTTTAAATTTTAAATGTTTTCTTTCATAATAACCTTCTCCTGATAATAACAAACACAACAAAAAAAAAAGTGAAATCCGTCCAGCCGTTCACACGTGATGGCGTGACCAAGGGAAATAGGGATTCATTTTTATACATATAGATTTTATTTCTTCAAAATCTTTGCGGAGTTCATAAAATAGCGTAGAAAATCCTCAACTGTGACGATTAACAATACCGTGTTTTAATAATTACATATTTCTCGGAAGTTATAGATATAGTAGAACGATATCAAACCTCGAAAATTTTTATAATGCTAAAGTACGAAAACATTTCTACGACGTACGAAAAGTTTTCTACGCATTTTTAATGTTTCATCTTAAATGCAGAGATTAGCACTATGAAAATTAAATTTCTATAAGCAATCGCGACACCTCTCGTTCGAGTTATTGTTGTACAGCGGTATTCGAAATTGTTTGCTGCTTGAAATGCGAAAAAAAAAGACAATGAAGATAAAAAAAGTTGAGATTATTGTAGGGGGAACAATCAGTCTTGAGCTTTGTGGGTTTGACGTGGCTTCGATTCCCAAAGCGGCGAAAGACTTTTCGTACTTTTTTTTCTACACTTTATATTTTTCTTATCTCAAACCTATTACACTACTTGAGTGGAGTTTCCCTTTTCAAAATTTTACAGGAAGTATGCTTCTTTTCTTATACGTTTGTTTAAATTAGGTAAGTGTAAACCATTGATAGTTTAGTAGCACTTCTTGATCGTACATTCTACGGTGGTAGGGCCACGCAGCAGCCTCGGCTGTTGCACGAATGGGCAGGCCCGTCCGGGTAAGTACCACGCCCTCACAGAAGACCGGCGTAAATGGAAGTATGACAAATACTTTCGCGTTTCGTCTGGTGAGTGAGGTGACCGGAGCCCAATTTTCAAAAGGTTGTCAACGCATCTGTAACCCTCGGGTGTAGCAGATGTCTATGGGCGGCGGTATTCACTTAACATCAGGTGAACCGTCTGCTCGTTTGACAACTTTTCACAAAAAAAAAAAAATCATAGTCTTCGTCATCTAGGCACTTAGCATATGCTACACGTTACTACTACCGTAAGATTCTGATATCCTGATACTTTCGAAGCCGATCGTGTTTTGGTTGCCAATATCTAGATTGAGAGAGACGTAGCTAGAGCGAGACAAACTAATATCGGTTCTGCGATGGTGTGAGGGACGATGTATTGACAAGTTAGTTAGTGAATTAACAGGCGTTAGTAAAATAAAAGTTACTAATTGATTTTTTCAATGGGTCGAAGTATGTATGTATTTGGTATATACCATGATTTCGAAAGAGTAATTTAATCTAAGTAGCCTGCTTAATTTTTAAAGGTATCTAAAAAAAAACTTAAAAACAAAGGATTAACAAACTGACCGATTCACAAATTTCATAGAGACATGAATCAGTTTCATTCGTCTGTGCAAATGCAACGCACACAAGCATAATGCAATTAAATCTTCGAAGCTTTCTGATGGCCTGGTACTTTAGTGGCCAAAACACGTGCTCGCTTTGTGACCGGGCTGCCGGACTGAGATGAGCGCAGAGAGGAAGGGTGGGGGAAGGTCTGATAATGATGGAGGGGTGGCTGAATTTTCAATGAATTTTACTGACTAATTTTTTGATAAATTTGACATCAGACAATCTGTATTTCTGTCTGTAGCGTCAAAGCTTTTAAACGAATGGAGATTATGATGCGGTTCCCAAAAAAGTTTTCAAAATTATTACAATTACTGATATAACCTTTAAACCTTTCATTAAATACCGTACAGGTACATAATCAAAAGTAAAACTTCAAACATAAATTCAGTGTACATTTCTAAAAGTTGAAAGTTACTCGGTTGTCGTCATTTTTATCTTTACCAAGTGATGTTTTTGCCTTCAGTATTAAGTAAGGGCTATGTAAGTCTTTATCGGTAAAAGTCTGAATTAGTGAAAGACTTTGCTTACAGTCACTTAGAAGTGTGACAATTGTTTCGAATGCTTTTTCCATGAGCTGTGTGTATTGTTACGAGCTGGGGGTTCGGGATTGGAGGAGTGAAACGCCGGTCATTTAAATGTACACTTTATTGCCAACAAAGACGTGCACTGCGACCCTTCAAGACGTCAACCCCGAAATCGTAACAGTATAATGTGTATATATGTACTTAGTGGGTGAACAAAAAGCGTGAAACTCGCGTCATCGTCACCGAATAAATAAATAAATAAATATTTTAGTACACATTTTTACACAACGTTCTCTATTCCCAAACTAAGCAACGCTTGTACTATGGGTACTTGATAGCTGATAAACATACTTAATCATTTGCTTTTGTAAATAAATACACTAGAAAAACACTATGTTCATCACACAATATTTTTCCGGTAGTGGGGATCAAACTGACACCCTCTGGCGCAGGAGGCAGGCACACTACCCACTACGCCATTCGGGTGAAGAATGCTTTTCATGACCTATTTTTACAAAAGAAATATACAAAAATATAGTTATGGTATGGACATGATATAAATACTGCTATTAATTGTTCGGAGTGCATATAAAATATGTAGAATTTAATATTATACAATTTTAATTTTGATATTCTTTTATGTTTTCACTTACGTCGGCATTGACAATGAATTTATGCTTTTTTATATAACGTAACTTGTTGAATAGAATACTAGTTCAATTCGATAAAAAAAAAAAAAGAATGAGTGTTTATCGGACCAATGACGTGAAAGTATGTATCAAGATTCTGCTGTATAAGAAGGGATGAACATTCGTCATACTTAGTCAACAAGTTAGCTCTGTCAATATTTGTCGCCCTGGTACATTCGCAGAGTGTGCACGTGTTAGTAGTCACCGTAGGATGAGTGAGCGATATCTGTCAGTTTTCTGTCTCTTTTCACATTCAGTACGGCCCATTCATGCGTTGCAACAGCCTTTGGCGTATGTGTGGTTTCACTCATAAAAGATATTCAACATTGTACCGTATCACTAACGTCAAAGGTTCGGTTTTCGTTTAAATCAATTATCTAAACTTTAATTCATTTATAATAGTTTCATAAAGTTGTAAAATTACTGTGCGATTATAACGCCACCTGGCGATGCAGTGGCATTGACATTGTAAACTCTGGTACGTAAAGTGCTTTGAGTGGAGAGCTCACTTCGAAGCTGATTTTTGAAGAGAAAACATTGTAAGTAAAATCTGTGTCAGTTTAATTAAATAATTATTATTTTTACACTTGGTTTATTTGTTACTTTTTGCCTAACCCTTATGTTTAAAGTATTGATCCCTTCGTTTATAAGAATTTAATAAAGTATTTGGTTGTGTAGTTTGTAAATAAAACTTGCTTAAGTATATTGGAACTGATGACTTTAGGGTCAGCAGTTCTGTTTCCTTTTTTTAATAACTTTGAAGTGAAATTTCCGATATGTATTTTATAAGCAATGTACACATCCACGCGTTGTTTACTACTTTTATATTTCTGTTGTCCTGGTACTTTTGATGCCTGGTACACGTGTTTTGGTTGCAGGTGTACAAATTATGAGGAAGAGAGAAAGCGGCAGCTAAGTGAAACAGCAGTAGGTGGGCGTTTCAGGCATCATGAACAACATAAAATCAATGATACTTTTACAAGCTCTTTCATCTACATTAGGTTGGTAGAGCGCGAGACAGGACAGTTAGTACTGTCTAATCAACACAGACCTTATTAAAACTCTTTAGGTTTGTTGCTTGGTTGGAGATTGCGTTTAGATTCAGTGGTGTACCACTGGATTTCAAACTAGTTATCCAAGAACACGTGTCCCTTTTTCGTTTACTTTACATAGCAATGAAATTAAGCAGTCTTAGGGACTATCGACAAATGTGAAACCTTATAACTGGAATAGGTATCTGTTTTTTTTAATTTATAAGCGAATTATCGTATGAATAATTCAACTCACGGAACACTTATCTAAATTACAAAATGCCTGTAATAATTCTGACAATTTAAAACAATAATCAAAAATTTTATATAATTAAATTTCTTGTACAATTTTTAAAATGCGTGTCAAAAATATACCGAACCGTATCAAAATTTTAACGTCATCGACGTGTCATTAGCATTTCAGTGACGTGAACCTTGTCACGCAGTCTTCTAGTCTAAATTCATAGGAAGAACTTTTATGCTTTACTGCTTTTGCTTACTATTTTACAGCCTTATATATCTGATTGAGCATAATGATGATTTCTGATTTCCTGTTACAACTAAAGCTCAGTAATGCTTAAGTTGCCTACACATTTTAAGCATTAGAGAGAGAAAGAGAGAGAGATAGAGAAGGATAAACTGATGGATAAAATTTTACCTGTTTGTATTACAAGTATATGTATGGCATTTGTGTGCCGGCTGCGGGAACACAGATCACACGAGACTTCATCGATTGAGATTTCCCTTTCTTTTTCCCGCACACATGCAGAGTGCACGTAGTAGCCTGTTGAGGGCGTTGTTGGCGAACACTGTTTAATTTCTGCTGTCCTAGTACATTACTCAGACTAACACGTTTTTGGATGCTACGTTAATTAATTAAAAAGAAACCACACCAAAAGTAATATAAATTGTAAACGTTTATTTATTTATTAATATGAACGAAATATCTTCTTCCAGCAGACCTGTGACTGGAAGTTGGCTACAAATGATAGTTAATAGGTGTTAATCAATTAATATCCCCATATACATGTAATAATTATAAATATATTCATAAAGGAACTTTAATATGTTAGTAACTCTCGCTTTTTCAAAGAAGGAAGAAAAGTTACTGCATCCTGGTATGTTGTTAAACTATTCATTGTCTTGGCTTGAAAAATGTTCGACCTGTATCCTAAAATATTTATATTTATATTTTTTATAGTTCGCACTCCACAAAATGAACAATTTAATGTTTGACTACGGCAGGTGTCGAAATAATGAGTCATGCGCCACATCGTCCTGAATCTGGCGCCCTGCGACTTTCATTTATTCCCAAGAATCACTAACCTTATATGAAAAAAATTACGCAAGTTCAATAATTAGTACGTAAAAAGAGTTAAAATGATATAAGTTCAAATGCTTTCATTAGATTTTGACTTCATAGATTCAATAGAATTCTAGAATTTATAAACAAATTAGTCATTTTATTCATGGTGCGGATATCAAGTCTTAAAGAATTCCCATGAATAATAGTTGTTGTGGAAGAAAAACTTCTACCATATTAACTATCTAGACCCTGGTTAACCGCACGCTATGGTCTCGACTAGATTAATAGAGCACATTGCTTCGATTTTCTGATTTCCTGGTACATCTGATGCCCAGTACACGTGATTTTGTTTCCCATATAAGGATGAGAGAGATGTAATCAGGTAGAGAGAGACAAACTGCTATCAACAGTGCGAAGGGGTGAAGAACGCTTTACTGACAACTTAATGCAGCGACTTTACTCGACTGACATATTTTTATTGCTTGCATCATTTTATTAAGGAAAATTGCTGGAAGCTTCCGTACCGCAAAGAACTGGCAAGAAGTTGTTAACAATTTTTCATAACTAATATCAATGAGCGAATTTTGCGGACTTTTGATACATTTCCACTATGTGAAGTACCTTTTCATTAATAAGTGCAAGAGATAATTTCAAAACGTAACATAAAATGGAATACCCAAATCCATTTTAATTTTTTTTTATAAATAAAAACAAACGACAAACAAACTCACCAATTCATAAATTTTATAGATAGAACTGTATCGGTTTCAACGAGTCTAGGCAATTGCAACGCGCACAAACTTACTGCAATTTGCTCTCGCAGATTTCTGACAGCCTGGTATTTTGGTAGCCAAAACACGTGCTCACTATGTGACGTCACTGCGCGGGCCGTGGCATGGAGGAGGAAGGGATCGATGATGGTTGGACGAATTTCAAAAGATTTATCTACATACTATATAAAAGAGAATGTATTTGTGTATGTATGTATGTTCACCTAAAAATAGAGAACCATTAGCCCATACATGCTTAGCACATTAGTAGGGCGGTAAGTGGTGGGGTGGGTATGGATCTTGGAACCACAGAATATGAAATTTTGGAAACGGTAGATATTGCTACGTGAACGTAGCAATATCTACCGTTACCGTACCGGACGCGAAAGGCACATGGCACCAACTAGTTATATTTCATAGTTGTTTATCAGTTTGTAAGGTATTCGTGAAAAAAATTATAATCCAGTCGAAGGAGACATGTCAAAGTGCAAAAGTGAAATGTTTGGTACACCTTTATAAATGAAATGTAAAAAGTCCCAGCTTGCAAATATGGATTTTTTTTCGTTTTTTTACCCAAACTTATTTTATGATTAAAATAATACATACAAGTGTGGCTTAGTAATCAGTTGTATCTAAAAGACTAGGGTAGGTTTTATTAATCAACAATACATTGTGTAAATGTGATTTTTTTTAATCTACCCCTATTTTCGGGCCTACTTGGACTGGGCTAGAAATGGAATATCGTTTCTTCAAGCTATGTAAGTCGGCCCATTGCTCCTTGAGCTAACTAATCCCTCACCCTCTGAGCTATGTCGGAAACCTTTGTTACCCGCTCCATAGTTCGCTGAGCGATTTTCAGCTACCTCATATGGCCAGCAGTGAAGGGCCAAGCCAAGCATTATTTAAGTAATAGAACCGAAAACTAAGAAATAAGGACTAAGAAATATCAGGAACAAAGTCCACGTGGTTCTGAAATCGAGCGTAACAGGACGTCAGCAATGGCGAATACTGTGAGAACGAAGCAGCGAGTGCTACACATTACAACACAGAGTCGTACCATTCATTCATTGGATGGCCCTATGTGTGCAGTAAAAACGCCTCAAAATAATGGGGAGCACAACACGAACGGAGATAGCTATATGTTTATCAATATATAGTACTCACGTCAATATTGTCCTTAAAGTGCGAGAGGGACGAAAACAAATGATATACAATCGTTGAATGAACTTATCCCGTTTTATGATACCCTGGTACAAGTAGCACGTGGCCCGCCCGCATAATCCATGATGAGTGCGTAACCCCCGTTTTGTAATAAAATAAAAAATAAGACCTAAACTGTGTCTATTCTTTAATGAATGATCACGAACGCGAAGGTAAGGTCGGGAAACTTATTTCAAGATTTTAAAAGTAGACAAGGGTTAAAAATAAATGTTTTTTGTATGCAAATGGCATCATCATCATCTCGTAAATTTTTGACACACTACTAGTATTGTTTCTATTGGACGTTTCCCTACCTCAAAACTTTGTGAGATGGAGTTATATAATAAGACTATCCGCATGCGAATTATCGTACCATTGCGTGTTTTCACGCATTACACTAGCAAGCACATACTCATAATCTTGTGGAGAATAGCAGTTTCATCTAATCATACTTAAGTACCCTTAATCTTATTCTTTGTTTTCTCCATACCCTTATCGCGCAAGTATATATTTACGTTATTAGGTATTAAACAAAAATTTAAATAAATGGGATGCACAAATGCAAATACTTGCACACTATATTATAAATAAACATAACACAGTAATAGGGTACTTCAATTTTCTTTTTAGGGATCGGAAGTCCAGAAATCACTCAGTCCTAAAACTGAAAATAACTTCAATTGTACGAACATGGAGATCATCACATTTGTAGAGTCAAATGAATAAATAAATATATATACAGACAAAATGTCTAAGCTTAATAACATATTATCTAATACTTTAAGTAACTACAATCAATTGAAATTACTATTGTCGATACCGTTTTGTGTGACGTCATATAAATTGATTTCCGGGCTATCTGTGTTGTATATGATATGTTTTTAAACCTATTCTCCTGAAACTTTATAGCAATAAAAGAAAGTACCGCAGATTTTCATTACCCTGGCGCCGGCTAACAACATAATCACCAGATCATCTAATACTATACATTGTTCACATCTGTGTGTTTAAACTACATACTAAAGCTTCTGATTTCCTGATACTTCTGACGCCCAGTACACGTGAGAAGTGTGACAGAGACAAACATCTATTGTGATACCTACGGCGAGGCGGTAACTTTTTGACAAGTTTATGCCCCGGTATCTGCTCGTTTCGAATTTAAATTAGTTTTATTCCAAATTTTATGAATAAAAGCAGATTTCTATTTTTATTATTCACTAGCAGACCCGGCAAACGTTGTTTTGTCATATATTTTAATTAATACATAATTATTAAACATTTACATAATTATTTCTAGGGAATTTGTGAATGTGAACACATAGAAAAGAATTTTCGAAACGCACGCATAAAATGTTTTGCAATTGTCACCATCTATTTTTAATGATCGATTTCATCCTCTATCTGTTTTGTTTGATAAATTTTCAGTAAGAAGTTATATATGTCATATAGTATGTGGACAGAATTACCCCAAACCAAACAAAAATAGAACAATGTTTTAAACCTTTTGGTAAAAAAGCAAAACGAAACAAACATACCGATTCAGGAACTTGCAAGATAGACATGAATCAGTGTTCTTTGTCTGCGCAAGTGCAACCCATACAAGTAAGCTTATTTCAATTTCATTTTCGCTGGTTTCTGGTCGCCTGGTACCTTAGTCACCATAACACGTACGCCTTTGTGACATTTAAATTATACTTTAATTAATGCTTGTAGTTGTAGGTTAATTAAGACAGACTACGCAAACGTGCACATTATTTAATCCTTGTTATCTTTTATTGTCGTATGTGATGAATGCTGTCATAAAACTCATACCTATATGTCACTTGATACACAAGTTATGTTTATAACATTCACAGGTTCATTGAAACAATTTATCATGTTTTTAATAGCACAAATAAAACATTTAATGTTAAGAGATCACAGTTTCGCACAAAAAATATTTTTAAACATGCTTATTTGTGGATCATTGGTGCCTGCAGTTGGTATTGAAAAACCGGTAAGACACAGGTCCTACGTCAACATCCCACACAATCTTTAAAAAAAAACCAACAGCTTGTACCATTCATTAATAAAAGTACACAACATAGGAGCATTACACTCACCTATAGATTATCAAAACAAATACACAAACTACTGAATGCATGCGAATTTTCTTAACAATAGTAATTAAATTAGTTTCATTCAACAGGCACATCATTTGTCTAATGGGTCTTTTTTGCTACGGTTAGCACCATTTCCAGGCTAACGCCTATTTCACTCAAGGGGAAATCATTGCTATTTTGTTTGATAAGTTTTCACTTATAACTGTGAAATTTACTCTTGCCCTATTCTTGCATTTTATCTGTTTACTGTTAATTTATCACACTTTAAACCAGCAGTACGCAAGTAATACGTTTTGATGAATTAAAATTTGTTAACTTTGGATTTACTTAAGCACTAAGTTGGCAAAGGCCTCCTCTGTACATAGGGTATTAGCATATCTCTAGATCTGAAATGCAACATTGTCCAAGGCTTGCGCTTGCATTCACCTGACAGGAAAGAAAATATAAAGAAAAACTTAATTATTTTTTATTTTATTAAGTTACTATTCGAATAAAAACTTAATGCGTCTAAGTGGCTGTCCAAATTCTTTCGTCATGTCAATAAATTCATATCCGTTCAGTTCAATGCATCGTCGGAAAGTCGTTCCAAAACTCGCAGAAAGTTTTCTGATACTTTTGTTGACTGAAACTCGATCATCTCGTAATGGACATCGATTGAACTTTAACAGCCGTAACAGCTTTTTTCGGGCCAGCTCTTTTGAAATTTATGTGAAAGTATTACTCCAGTGATTATTTTCATACTGTTGACCAATTATTGTGAATTATGAAAATTTAAATTTTTATAATTAAATATTGACAAACTATCAAAATTAATTGACCAATTGTGATCATTTTGTGACCAAATGAAATAATTTTAGATCCGATCTCTAGGATTAATTCGAGGTATGTAATTTGTGTTGTGAATGTATGTACTCGTACGCACGTAAGACGTTATAGTTCTTTAGCTTAGATGCATTAAATTCAATTGATAACTATTTATTTAAATAAAAATTTTAGAAAATATTTTTATTGAAAGTATTGTTGGAGCGTTTCGTAGCGCGGCTAACCTATTACCTACATATAAATAGTATACAGTATTAAGAATCACCATGAATGATAATTGTTTTAGTGGGTGCAACTAATGCTGTAAAACTACAGAAACCCTTCTCCTGGATGTAATAAAACCAAATGCTGTTGATTTACTATCTAGAACGTTACCTATCCCGACATGATCGTCTAGACACGTAGATCACTTCAAATTTCTGATTTCCTGGTACATCTGATGCCCAGTACACGTGATTTTGTTTCCCATTACAAGGATGAAAGAGAAGTAATCAGGTAGAGAGAGAGACAAACTGCTATCGACGGTGCGAAGGGGTGAGGGACGATTTTACTACCTTAATGCAGTGACTTTACTCGCCTGACATAATTTTTACCATTTTATTAAGTAAATGGGAGGAAGCTCGTGTACCACAAAGAGCTGGCAAGAAGTTGTTAACATTTTGCCAATTGACTGCTCTCAATGAACGGTTTTTGCCGTCTTTTGATAAATTTCCAATATATGGCTAGTACCATACATTACTAAGTGCAAGCAATAATTTCTAAACCTAACATAATATGGAATATCTAAACCCATTTAAAAAAAATCTATAAATAAAATCAAAACACAAACGACAAACAAACAAACTCTTAAATTGTATAGATCTCTATCAGTTTCAATGAGTCTGAGCAAGTGCAATGCACAAGAGCTTCTTGCAATTTGTCTCTCGCAAATTTCTGATAGCCTGGTACTTTGGTGGCCAAAACACGTGCTCTTTCTGTGACGTCGCGGGTGGCGGCATGGAGGAGGAAGAAAGTTAATTTATTGTATGATGATCGACGGGCGGAAGAATTTTAAAGAATTATTTTTAGATTGTGATTTTTCACGAAAATATAAAAGTTTTTATTTCACACCTTCGATCAATTAAAAAGTTAATCGAGGTTTCTCACGGTTTACGTTAGCGTTTTATTGAAGAGGATGCTGAAAGCCTCCGGGTCTAGAAGCGAGAAGACTCAAGATGACTATAGTTCTTCAAGAGAACGATGTCACCTTTCTTGAAGAACACCACCACCGCACTTCTGCTCCACGCCTTTGTTGTAGCATCATCCTGAAGGAAAGAATTAAAGGGCTTCTGAAGGACCACAAATACCAGTTCAACACCCTCTTTCAGAAGCTAGCTCAAAATAAATAGATAGAGCCGAATCACGCTGTTCTTAATTGCAGATGTTGGCCCTGAGTGTAATTTACCTGCAACTTATCCAGCTTTCAGACATATTGTTATAGTCGCTGAAATCGACGTGTGTGAGCAATTTTTACGGGGGGGGGGGGGGGGCGATTTTGTTTAAAAAGGAACAAAAAACTTTTACTGTTACAAACATGTTCGATGTATAATAAATGTTTATTAATTTGAGATAAAAAGAAGTAATTTAGGACTGTTTCTTAAGGCAATGACTCAAGTTACCTTTTGAGTTGTTTTTCAACTTGTAATTCATCTATCCCCGCAAAGCTACCTAGTAGACCTACTAGCTAGCTCAAAAAAAACTTATAATTCTGAAAGCAAAGTAAAAGTTATAAAGAAGAGTGGCTATCCAACCCTTTCCAAAAAGCCGAAGAGGACCATGAAAATTAGATTAATCTGTAAAAAATGCAAATGTGTCATACGGGTAATTAGAATTATAATGAGGATCCCAAGTAATAATAGTAGAAGAATAGTAAACAAGTTTATTTTTCTTAATATACGGTATATTCCATTCGTTACATATTATAATAAAATTACGTTGTTTCTTCCTTAAAACTTAGTTTTATATTATAAGGAATTTTGAACATACGTCAAAAGGTATTCAACAAATTGTTTGTTGCCCTGGTACATTCGGAGCTGACGCATGTGCTTGCCATTGAAGAATGAGCGAACAATATCTATTTGTTTTATGTCTCTGTCTCACGTTTACGACGCTGATTTAATCATTACACCGGCTTTTAATGTTGCTAGAAATACATTCAACAACCTGCAGTATCATAAACCTTAATTTCAATATATTTTTTATTGGAAAAACAGAACACAGGATTTTCATTAAACTTCCATTGAACTGTCTGATAGATTCCTACAACTCTATATAAAAAACAACGAATTTCTATGCAAATTTCTTCAAAGTTATTATCATCTCTTTGTATAAATATAAAAAATTTTAATACCTTGCATGTGTTATATCTTATTAAAATAAAATAACTCTTTAATATAATACATCACTTATGAGAACTGAAAACATGTTCGGGGCGAAAATACGGTAACCAAAGCGCAGAATCCAAAACTCATCGGTAAAAACTATAGGAAAATGAACCCAGCAATTAAGTTGTTCAAAAGTCCCAGAAATATTTCTTCCACAGTCTTTTGCAATAGTTGAAATAAATAAAAAAGCCCATTTCTCCATATATTACCCATAACGCACAAACAAACAAATTTTACCCATTTTTCTAGTACATGCATGCATTTGTGGCAACACAAGTCACACTGGATTTCATAGATTGAGCTTTCCCTTTCGTTTTTCCGCACACATGCAGAGTATACGTAGAAGCCCGTTGCTGGCGAGCACCATGTAATTTCTGTTATCCTAGTACATTACTAAGACAACACGTGTTTTGATGTAAAAAGGCGGTGTTGTAAATAAAAAAAAGTGTTACAACAACAACTAAAGCCGTGATAAGACTGGATGGGGATTGAAATGAAATAATAAAAAAAAATCAAATTGTGTAGATTAAATGTCGAAAAATTTTTCGCTGCTTAAAGTGCATCTAAGCACAGAGCAGCACTGTACTTAGATGTAACTTAAGCAATTATAAAAATAAATGCGGATGATAGATACATGGATGAGAGATTTTCGGTGTACCTACTTGACAACATAACCAATTAATAAGAGAGTCACTATTATCGCTGTCAGTCTTTGCAGATTGGCACAGAATAGAGAAGAGGATAGGGATAGGGCATCCCCAAGAGAGAGAGAGAGTCGCTATTACATATAAGACAAGTCATTCAACTAATATTTTGAAGTAAATGTTTAAACTAAACCCATCTGGAACCGAGCAATTCCTGTATATGACTTTCATATAATTTAAAAAATTTGGAAACGGCTCTAACAATTTGGTAGAAATATTGATAAAATAAAACCTTACTTAATTTTAAGACGTGATTTTACACAAAAATAAAACGTTATTTTACTTATCGACAATAAAAATGTTGTCGACAACTCTACCTCGTTAGTTTTGAAGTACCATTGTTGGATGTTCCCACTGGTGTCCCAAAACCTTTACAGGGTTTACAGAATTATTTTATGAATAACGCCACTATATAGAAAAAAAAACAAAAACAAAACGAAGTCCGCATACTCAGTCAGCTTTATTTGCTAATGTTTTTTAAGTTAATACCATCTCGCTTACTACACTTGCAAATAAAGCAATGTATTATTTTACAGTACGGATTTGAATATCTGTTTACTAAGTTACTATAAGTCTACCGCAAAATATAAATGGCTACATACAATATATTACTACAATACAATACTATTCTTCCATGCATATATCTGGAATAACTTTAATCATATCAAGCGCACGCCACTTTGTAGAGAAAAAATTTTCGGTTTTAATTCACGAATTTTATCATACCGGTGCCACAAAATGTTTATATATTATTATAGCCGCCTATCTATAACTTTCCTAGGTCCATCTTTCTTCGTATGAAAATCTCTCAAAAATTTGGTTACGGTACAGATGGACGGTTGTCAAGGGTTGATAATCAAAGTGAAACGTGAAAACCCATGAAAAACAAGAAATCAATATGCGCTAGAACTATATTTCAAATTTCTGAATTCCTGGTACATCCAACGCCCAGTACACGTGTTTTCGTTCATAAGGATGACTGGGGTTAGAGAGAGACAAAACTATTATCGGCACTGCATGAGTGATGAGAGACGAATTATTTAACAACAGCGACATTTGCTCACTTCAAACTTATTTATTACATTAATAATGCTGTAGAGAAAATTCCTGAAAGTATCTGAACGACGAGGAATTAGAAAAAGGTAAACCTTTAACTAAACGTATGCCACTGAAAGATTTTTGGCTTGTTTTGATACATTTTGACATAATGCTTCTAGCGACTCTGCAAATAATAATAGTTCGCAACAAATAGGAAAAACAACAACATATAGAATATCTAAAAGGACAAACTAACCGACTGTTTCAAACATTATAGATAGCTATGAATCTGTGTTGTTATTTATAATCTTTTGTTGATCCAGATGATTTTTTTATTTTATTCCCTTTTTTTAAAGTTGTTTCTTTTGTGAAAAACACCACTTCATATTTTCTTATTATTAGGTCGGTAAGATCGAAAAATATTATGCATATTTCATTACTCAGTGATTTGTATCTAAATGTAATTTCCAAAATACACGATTTACAAAAAAAAAACAAACCGAGCAAAGCTCCTCCAGGTACTAAGCCTAATCCACGCGGCATGGTGCCAAGAACGCTAGCTGCATTTCCTCGCTGAATAGTTATGCTTAACCTTTGAGCGAAAAAAGAACCAGCTCTCTTGTCACCAGCCGCGGCGTTAAGCCTAGGACATTGACGGATTTAAAGTTTTAACAGTAAATGGCATAAATACATAATTTGAACAAATGACATGTTTTATAAAAATAAAAATGTGCACAGTTTGGAATTTCATTAATTTTTACGACGCTTAAGGACGCTTAAAGACCTAATTGCGGTTATCGCGTATCGCATCGGTGCGGCTATGTGCCAAATCAGATTTTCTACCTACTGAAAAATTTGAATATTACCAATTTTAGCTAAGATATATTATTATTATTATTAATGAGACGTGAATAATGAATGATTGGAACTGAATATTGCGGCTGTGAGTCTCTCTTAAGATACTTTGCATTTTGTTCTTACTTCTGCATCACATCCAAATACATACAGATAAAAGAGATAAATGTCACCTTTTTACACGTTTACGAAAAGAAATGCAGTTAAAACTGTTCGCAAACTTCAGTAGCAATCACAGAGTTTTAAATATAGTGGAGGATCGTCTTGCACTAAGATGTTTTTTTTTTATGTGAAAAGTTGCCAAGCAAGCAGGCGGTTCACATGATGTTAAGTGAATACCGCTACCCATGGACATCTTCCACACCCGAGCGTTGCAGATGCGTTGACAACCTTCTGAAAATTGGGCTCCAGCTACCTCACGAACTAGACCAAATGCGAAAGTATTATACTTCCACTTGACGCCGGTCTTCTGTGAGGTCGCACGAGCCTGCTCATTCGTGTAACAGCCAAGGCTGCAGCAAGGCCCTACCACCGTACTTTTTATTTTAACGAATTTATCCGTTCTTCAAGCGATACGACCGGCTTGGATGTTTTCATTGAGAAACTATATGACGCAGAGAAATACTGATCCATATTTCGTTGGGTGGCTTTGAGCTTCCTCACATAGCCAGCAATGAGGCCAAACCAAGTTTTTATTATTTACGAAAAACCGAAAAAGGACGTGTATGACTTTAAAAACTATCATCACGAAAAAAAGGCACGTCGGTTGTGGAATCGAGCGTAGATACCAGGACGACAGCAATGGCGAATACTGAGAGAACGAAGGGGAGAGTACTACACGTTACAACATCGACCAATTCATTCAATACTGGATGGCCTGTTGTGTGCAGTGCAAACGCCCCTAATAATGGGGAGCACGACACGTACAGAGATAGCTGTTACGTAAGTTTATCAATGTATCGTACTCGCATCAATATTTTCCTTAAAGTGCGAGAGGGACGAAAACAATAGATAGACAATCGTCGAATGAACTTATCCCGTTTTATGATACCCTGGTACAAGTAGCACGTGGCCCGCCCGCATATCCATGACGAGTGCCGCCGCCACCACCGACATAGTGTTTGGATTTTATGTTAAAAAATTATTTACGTACATTAAATTAAATAAAAAAGTAAAGTTAAAGCCGTGCTTGCTTCACAGCTGGGCAAAAGCCTCCTCAGTACAAAGAGGGCAGAATCCTCCAAACGGGCCCCACTACGGATTTCACATATCTTCGAAATATTTTTTTAGTATTTCGAAAATATGCAGATTTTCTCACGATTTTTTCCTTCACCGCTAAGCTCGTGATCAGTTAACACTTAAAATTAACAATTCCATTGGTGCCGGGACCGGAGCCCGAACTCAGGTTGCTCAGAATGGTAAATTGAATTTATGGCGAGCGCCCGAACACTGAGCTATCACGGTTCATTAAATAAAAATTAAGACCTACCTAAATTGTACCTAAAGAGTACGTAGGACAGTTAGTCCGGCTAGGTAAGTCCAACTTCGACGCAGAGGTCAATCGGCGAATCCAACTCGGATGGGCAGCGTTCGGGAAACTTCGGCAAATCTTCTCGTCGAATATACCTCAATGTTTGAAGACTTAGAGTCTTCAATCAATGTGTGTTGCCAGTGATGACCTACGGAACCGAAACGTGGTCCTTCACTGCTGGCCGTATGAGGAAGCTCAAAGTCGCTCAGCGAGCTATGGAGCGGGCTATGCTCGGTATTTCTCTGCGTGATAGAGTTCGTAACGAAGACATCCGCAGTAGAACTAAGATAACCGACATAGCTCAGAGGATTAGCAAGCTGGAGTGGCGATGGGCCGGCCATGTAGCTCGTAGAACCGATAACCGTCGGGGAAGAAAGGTTCTCGAGTGGCAGCCTCGTACTGGCCATCGCAGTGTAGGACGACCCCCCACTAGATGGATTGACGATCTGTGCAAATGTGCGGGAGGTCGATGGATGCAGGTGGCTCAGGATCGTACTTCATGGCAGTCTATGGGGGAGGCCTATGTTCAGCAGTGGGCTCAAACAGGCTGAAATGATGACGATGATGAAATTGTACTATACTGAATATCAATAATAATAATACTGAAAGCCGCGAAAGTGAGGCCGTAAGCTTATCTTCATCATGAATTCATTAATAATAAATAAATACTGATAAATGTATATTATTAAAATTAGAATGCCGAAGACGTGGGTTCTATTCCCACAGCGGCGACAATCTTTTCGTACTTTTTCTACATGTTCAATCTTAAGTGCAGAGATTAGCATTATAAAACACTTTAAAATTTAAATGTATATTATGCAAATTTATATAGCGTCATCTCGTAAATTTTTGATGTACTAGTATTATTTCTATTGGACGTCGGCCTACCTCAAAACTTTGTGAGATGGCGCTATATAACATTATCCGAATACGAAATACCTTTTCATATTTTTACGCGTTACATTCGCAAACAAAACTGCTAAACTTGTGAAGAATAGAAGTTTTAATTAACCCCACACTAAAATATATTAAAAATAAAATATAGACTTGAACGGCTTGCTTTAAATGTTATTATACAATTCAAATTTACCAACATAGTACACACTAGCACTGAAATATGAATGGGCGCTAAGTTTAGAAAGAAGCGCTTTAAAAAAAAACTTTAGCTGTTGCAAAGCTTTTCTATATTCATATTCAGCCAATTTGATCTTATATGGTCATATATGCATGAATGAATGATTTACTTCTTGGGAAGTTTATCTTTTGAAGCAAAACCACACAAGAGAGCTCGCCTTGATTTTTTTATGTGAAAAAGTGGTAAAATTGGGAGAGCTGGCGGTTCACTTGATGTTAAGTGATATAGATTTATAAAAAGGAGAAAGGCAGATTTATAAAAAACAGCATAAAGTGAACCCCGACTACCTCACTCACCAGACGAAACGCAGAAGTTAACACTTCTACTTAATGTCGGTCTTCTTTGAGGTCACGGGACCCAGTGATTTTTCTTGATTGCATTATAAGTAAATTTTTCTTAACGTATAACTGAGCATTTGACCACTGACCTTTATTTCTAAAAGGTCGACTGAGCGAGAAATTGAAAATTCCGAATATTACTCCTTTGTTCGATTATAGTGAAGGTGTCCATGGCAATAGGAATTTTAATGGAAAGCCTATCAACAAAAAAAAATAAAAGAATGTATGTTTATTTAATAAAAGCGTGTTTTTTTTGTTAATTTTTAATTTCGGTAGGTATGTTATTGTATATTCTCGTTCATATAATATTATTAAAATCCTACACTGTAAATAAATAATAGAACATATTTCTCAAAACACATTGTCCAAAAAAGTAGCTCCGCAAATATATGTCTCCTTGGTACATTTTATGCTAGTGCACGTGCCGCTTAGCATGAGTAAGCGATATCTCTCTGTCTCACATTTACTACATAATATGAAACATATATAGTAAGTACAAAATGTAGCCAGATAAATGATTTCTCCCGTTTTTGATACCCTAGTACTTTTGCCGCATAAACACGTGCATATTATTCCTGGAAAAACAATAAAAAAAAGAAATAAGGTTTTATTTGACAGCCGCTCTCAGAAAGCTCAATTATAAACATAAGTAAGGGAAAATAAGACGCAACCTTAAAAATAATATATAATTTATAAATGAATGTGACAGAGAATATAGTATGATAGCGAAAGAGATAGCAGTCTATATAGAATTGCAATCTAATTACACCAATTGGCGTAATTTGAGTGCCTCAATTCTGTTGCGCTAGTGTCATATCTACCTTGTAGTATATAAACTCATTATGTTATAATGTGATTTGAAATCTAGGCTAGTTATACTAGCCGTAATAACTATCCGTGGGACACACGAATAATACTTGTTCCATGTTGCGAGCGAACCAAAAACTCCACGTATCAAAGTCAATACAGCTTGAGCAAATACGCCTAGTCATTCATGATTGACCAAAATAACGAGAATCCATTTCCAGACATATTTTCCGGTCTATATTGTTGTTGTATGTTGTATGTATGTTGAAAACTAAATTACTTTGTAAGTATATGCTTTATAGTTTTGTTGTTCGTCTGCAGTCACATCTTTGATGTCATTCCATTGAGCCGTAAAAAAATAATAAAACCTAATCGTGAATCGATAATGTAAGTTTCTGTGTTTATAATTATTATAATTATATCCAATATGTACTAACTACGTTTATGTTAACAACACAGCAGGTGGAAAATGCTTTACTAACCAACCCATCTTACGATGGCGATGCGATGAAATTAAAAAATACAGTTATAAAAATTATACGCAGTTTGTTTATAATCGTTTTAATTGGCAGATATTTATTTATCCTTTGAGTACTACTCGCAGTCAAATACAATTCTGGATTACCAGATTCGCACAGTCGCTAAAATATGAATGTTAAAAGCGTTGGAGTTACAATAACCTTAATTTTTTTTATTCTTAGTGCTAGTCTCTACACTTAAGATGAAACATAATTGGCGCGGTGAAGATATCGACCTAGTGCTGATATGCTTCCAGCAAATGACAGCTAGTTGAGTCACAGATTAGTGATGGTATTTTATATTTATATGATATTTTATTATCAACCCCAAACCATTTCCTTGCCTACCTTAGTTACTTACCGGTCAGTCAAAAGCCAAACCTTTACTCCATTGAAAGTCTAACACTAATTCTAATTGTTTAACGTCCTAGTTTTATCCCTCTGAACTTCAATGGTGTAATTAAAGTATTTGGTATTATGTATACTTACCTATTATGCAGATTTTCAAAATTTTTATAATTTATTGTTTGACGTTATAATATACGTTATAGTATTTTACATAAATCTGGACCATGAGCCGTGATAGCTCAGTGTCCGGGCGCTCGCCTTTAATTTAATATTTTAGAGCAACCTGAGTTCGATCCCCTTTGCTGGCATCAATGAAATTGTCAGTTTTAAGTGCTTTATTGTCACGTGCTCAGCGCTTAAGGAAAAAGTCGTGGGGAAACCTGCATATTTTCGAAACAATAAAGAAAGTATTTCGAAGATCGAAGTCGTCTTATCTGCAGTGGGACCGCATGGTGAACTATGCACTTAAAATTCTCTGTACAAAGGGGCCCTTCGCCCAACATTTAAACATATCTGGACCACCCCAAGGTCGACTGGAACATTGATAATAATGATGGCATTAAGCCTTTGCACATAAAGAATAAATAAATAAATAATATGCAAGCCGCATCATTAAAATCATGTCCCAATAATCAACTTATTCTATTTTTATTCAAGAATAAATTCAGAAAAAAACAAAAAAAAACTATTCTCAGAGGCAGGAAAACTGTGTGCGTTGTATTTGAACCCGTTTGAATAAATACGGACATTACTCGCGTAACCATAATGTTTATAAAATAAGTACAAGCATTGCTAAAAATAATAACAAAGGAGATAAGACGTCGATTTCATGCGGTGAGTACGTCGACCTTACTGACTCGACTGTCTGGGCGCGTTATCTGAAAGACTGCAGATTATAACTTGTTTTTTTACTAACGAAAGACAAAAACGACTTCAAATATCTACCTCTGTATTCATTTTATAATTGATTTTCAAGAGTTCCCAAAGTATCTCCGGAGCCCAAGATCCACAACACAATAACAATGAAATTATATTTGATCTTGGGCTGTTGAATTTATTTTATTAATGGGAAGCACCAGCAATCAAATAAAAAAAGATTCGTCAAAACATAAAAAAATACAGTCGAATTGAGAACCTCCTCCTTTTGAAGTCGGTTAAAAATACTGGCTGCGGTAAAAAAAAATTGCACAAAAACACTTCATTTTAATTTCTTTTTTTTTATTTATTATTAAAAAAATTCCTGAGTGTAGGGCCCGTAACAGCATAGTAACGTTATCAGATCAATGTCGCAATAAACTATGTATAATGTGTTAATACTAAAAAGGATTAATAAATTATTCGTCAGCCGGTACTCAACAAACTAGCTCCGTCGATATTTGTTGCCCTGGTACGTTTAGTTCCAGAAAACGTGGTCGTCACTGTCTGTAGCATGAGCAAGCGATATGTTTCCTTTCATATTTCCACGCTTTCTTTCTCTTTCCCGCTTTTAGTGCTCTCATTCATACGCCATTGCAGCTTTTCGTGTAATGCTATTTCACTTCCGAAGTGATTTTCAACAATGTGCCGTATTACTAAGTCAAAACTGCGTTTATCCTTTGAGTCAACTTCAAAATCACCGATCGTTACCCAATTTTCCACGTATGTTCACGTTATACACGGTCATATCAAACAAGATGCGCTCATTGCTCGCACTCTTTGATATCCTAGTACTTACATTGCATAAACACGTGTTCCATTTGGGGTGAAAAAAAATAAGTAAAAACAAAAAATTTAACTACTACCCAATTTCCTAAAATTGACAACAATATTTTCTTTTACAAAATAGGTTGCTGAGATAATTCCAAATTCCAATTGAACTTTTTTTTTTTTTACAAGTGGAATTAGCCGGTTTAGCTTGGTGGTGCATAATCTGGGCGCGAATTCGGAAGACTTGCGTTTGATTTCCTTAGCGGTGAATAACTTTTCATGCATTCGTTATACAAATTTTACTTAAGAACTAGTGATTAGCACTAAAAAAATTTTAATTTCAACTGTTGAAAAAGATATTCGCGATGTAAGGGATATAACATATAAGTATATATACTGCTTTATTAGTTTAAATGACGAGTGAAATATGGGACTTTTATATATTTATTTAAATAAATAAATAATTATTCAATTTTTTTACCTTTCAAGTTTCTATTTCATCCCTAGACACATGTAATGAATATGAGAAACTGATAAATGTAATATGTAACCTTGGTATGCACGATACGTATCTCCTATAAGTCTTATAACATGTATGCGAAATTTCGTGACGTCATTGCATCTCGTAGATACGCACATTAAAGTCGCTGCCGTTCACAGCTTATTTACCCTTCGAAACTCTTGACGCCCTAGTACATTCGCTGGATAGGCACGTGTTTGACATTCCGGGATTGACAATGGAGGAAGGAATATTGTGGTTTTGTTATTATGTCGTCAGAAAGAATGATGAGAGATTCTTGAGGTTTTGAACAGTTTGCAGATTGGTCTATCCTGAGACCAAACATTTAGACACTAAATTGATTGATTTTATGATTTATTAATTGATATTAATTACTATGAGATTCATTGTGGTGAGAAGTACATAGTTGCCCCAGACAACTGATTCTTTAAAACATGACAACAAGTGACATTTAAGAAGCGTTACGTCATTTAAGAAGTGTTACATCAAGGTGTGAGCGAATCGTAAATTTGAGGAATTTCGTGACATCGTTGCATGTAAACAAGATACACCAGTTCAGTAAGTAGTCGCCTTCTTAATAACCAAAAACGTATTTTATGTTTTCTTAGATTATAATTTGTTTCCTTTTAATCTATTCATTATTTTTAAAGTTCACGGTGTTACATAGGCTACTGTAAATTCAATAAACATTTTTATAATTACGGTAACTTTCTTAGGTGTAATATTAATAATTATATAGCAGAAACATACAAACTGGTTTTATAAATATTATATAATATATACTTAAAGGTTATAATACTATCAAATTATTTTGACTACGGACCGTTCCATTGACCTGAATAATTTATAAAAAGCTGACTCACCCGTAAAACGGTGTTTTGCCATGTAAAAGATTTCTAGGGAATTTGTGAACACATAGGAAAAGAATTTTGAACGCACGCTTAAATTTTTTAACAGGTAGACAGTTTGTATGGGAAAATAAAATTGTTGCTATTTCAATTTTCCATGAACTTTTTCCATAATTTCTCATCGTTTATATCTTCCCTGGACTGCCACAAATATATCATAACCAAAATTAGCCAAATCGGTCCAGCCGTTCTCGATTTGTAGCGAGACAAACGAACAACAATTCATATTTATAAATTTATTTAGAAGATAGAAGATAGATATAAGATATATGTATATAAAGATAAACTAGAAAACTTTACCACCGTCCCAGGCAATCGGGTTAAAAAAGTAATAGTTTTTAAACAGCTTTTTTGCAATTATAGGCACCTGAATCTGACTTGGTGGCCCGGTTGCTAAACTATTGGCTTCGACGCCGGGCGTCATGGGTTCGATTCCAATGAAAGGCTAATGGTTAGCAGTCCACTGCTGGATATGGGCTTCTCCCATTGCACGCCATCTCGTACGATTCTGGGCTTCCCGCATCAGTTGTTTGTTTATGTTACAATATCGAAATATTCACCAGTTATTAATTATGTAGTCTAATTACGTATTTATATGCATGTTATGCCATTAATATGGTTTTGCCACGAAATACAAATTAATACATAATACGAAGAAAAAAGACGTTAAGAAAAATCTGTGTATGTAAAAGTAAGTTATAATGTAAAAGTAAGTCGTAGCAATTCGAAGTTACTATACAGTTTAGTACACAAGCAGTGCCTGAGAATTCCAACTAAGCTCCCTCGGTTTCAGGTGCCCTGGTACATTCATCGCCGAAACACGTGCCCCTCAGCTAAAAATTTCCGAAGATTTTTTTATTTTTTTAGCTGCCTGTATTTGATATAATATTACTGATTAAAAAAAAGGAACTTTTCTTACGTGATAAAGAAAAATAACTACTTTGACTTTTTTTAAAAATGTGAAACAGTGACTAACGAGCTGGCGGTACACCTTATGTTAAGTGATAACCGCCGCCCACGGACATTTGAAACACCGTTTTCGATATGTTGTCACCTTTTAATAAGGTGGGCCCCGACTACCTCACTCACCAAACGAAACGCAGAAGTGTAACACCGGTCTTCTGTGATGTCGGACTAACCCGGACGGACCTGCCCATTCGTGCAACAGCGAATACTGTTGCGTGGTCCTACAGGTCCAATTAAAACTGTGGTAGGACTGCCGACAGAAGTGAAAACATAAACCAACAATATTAAAATTAATATTGTATAATATTTAATTCTACATATTTTATATGCGCTCCGAACGATAATTAACAGTACTTATATCATATCCCTAACTACAAATACATTTTTGCATATTCCTTTTTTAAAAATAGCTCATGGAACTTTCGGTGACGATGACTTGAGTTTCATGATTTTTGTAGTGATTGTACCCCCCATTCGACACAATTTACATTGGGGGATAGTGGACCCGTCACCACCCATTCGTGTGGTGACGGGTCCACTATCCCCCCCAATGAAATCCCAAATGAAATCTATCCGCAATAAGCCTTTTTAGTAAATTCACATAGAAAGTGAGATAAACTTACTTATGAGTTGCTCCATAAATAGTGCAGAAAGTATTAACAGACTCGTAACTTTAAGAATAATGTAAGTAAAATTAAAAAATACGTAAGAATGTTGTTTACTTTGAATCGGAGGGATATACTACTGCTGTCTTTTTACACAATAATAGATTTTAGCTAGTCCACGAGTACGTTAATAACAAACAACAAGTTCGACGTTATTAATAAAGTTTTCTATTCTTATCGAAAGCATACTTAAAGATTATAATAAATAAGAACAATTTTATCGCGACGGCGTGTTGTGGCAATTTGCGACTGTTGATTTATTTTTTGTTTTGAAACTCTTAATTCAATAATTTGAATGAATAATCTTAGATTAAATACGTTAAAATACTTACTTCAATAGTACAACCAAGAACCATCATTAAAGAATCGCAATGAAAGATGATTTTTTTTAGTGGATACAACTTATTGCTTTAAAAAAGCTCTGCTCTTGGTTGTAGAACCTTGGATGCACTCGTTAATGTTTTCTAATTATAATGTTGCAATTTAAATCTTGTGCAAATAGTGCAGTAGTTTAGTGTTAGTGTAGTGTTGTGCTCGTAGGCAGGTTCCTGTTTTGTAAGTAGAATTCTACACACACTTCTCGCCTCAGAGGCGGCATTGTTTAATTTATTAACTGTGTGCTTGTTGCAATAGGCGACAGCTAGGTACCCACCCTAGCGCACCTAAAGCGCAGGCAAATTAGTTGTTATTTTTAGGCACACTCCTCCCTGCCGCAAGGTGGGAAGGCTTATTTAGCTCACACACGCCGGCGGGGCTACAAGCCCCAAAGGCACTTACGCCGCGATGGGCTCCCTTTTAGAGGACCCCCGCGAACAACGCGAACGCCGACGGCTTCACCGTCGTCAAATCGCGCAAAAAGGGCAAGAAACGCCCCGCTACTGACAGCGACCCCGAAAGCGAGGCCGCCCCGTCAAACCATCCCACCGCGACGCCCGCCAAAAAGGCAGCCGCGACTGCCCTGTTGGAACCGACATTCGCCGTTCGTGGTTTGAATGCCACAACATCCGAGACCCCCGGTCCAAAAATACTAATATTGGTATCCGCGTATACCTAGACTCCATGGACGATTTCCGCCGTGTAACAAAATACTTGCGCAAAGCTAAGGTAGGTTTCCACACCTACTCACTACCCGAAGAGCGTAAACTTCGGGTCGTTATCAAGGGCGTCCCGAAAGAGTCGGATGTCGATAGGGTCGACATCCGCACACAGGGATACCCTGTGCACGCCGTACGTCGGCTCAGACACCCTCGCACCCGTGTCCCTATGGACATGGTAATGGTTGAACTTGACCCTACCCCGGAAGGTAAGGCCATCTTCAACCTAAAGAGGGTCTGTGGGCTCAGTGACTTAGTCATCGAGCCCCCGCGTAAATCAGGAGTTGTGGCACAGTGCCACAACTGTCAACATTTTGGCCACACGGCAAACAACTGCGCCGCGCTCGTACCCGTCATACCCGTCATAAACGCCTGGGCGAAACCCCAGGTGGCCGCGCAGGTAAGCACGCCGGTAATCCCGGTCGCCTCACGACCGATCGCACAATCGCTGCCCGCCTGTCAAACGGCGCCACGGCCGCAGGTGCAGCCAACTCCGTCGGTTTTCGCGGAAAATAAAGACGACCCATTCGCGCATATTAGACACGATCAATAGGCAGGAACTCGCCGTATTGTCAACGAGCGCCTTAGGGCAATTTGCCAACACAAGACGCTTGTGGAAGCCCTCTGGGCTTTTACGAGCCAACCATAAAAGACAATAGTCTGCGCAATAAAACCGCGCTCCGCCGCGTCGTTATTTAGACCCATAAAACACCTTAATGGGAAGTACAACCGCAGGTAGAACAAAACCTCGGGCTCTGGTTGTTTCGTATTTCAACGCAAAAGGCATAAGGGGTCAAAGGGACGAAATCGCGGAATTCCTTCGCGATTATAACGTAGATATTTTCCTAGTGCAAGAAACATTCTTGAAGCCTAGTGTACGCGATCCCAGAATCGCAAATTACAACATTGTCCGCCACGACCGGTTAGCAAACCGTCTGGGAGGCACATTAATTTATTATAAACGGTCCTTGCACTGTTGCCCGCTCGACATTCCAGAGCTAAGTCAAATAGAGGCATCCGCGTGTAGGTTAGCGCTCACCGGCCACAGGCCGCTTGTACTAGTCTCAGCCTACCTCTCGGGGAATAGAACCTTACTTCAAAGCGACCTAGATACGCAACTTAACTTAGGCCCTTCCGTGATAATTGCAGGAGATCTAAACTGCAAACACGGCTCATGGGACACCAACAGCATCCCAAATAACAACGGAAAGCATCTCTTTAGCTTATCCGATAACCTAAACTTTAGCATAGTCGCTCCCGCGACTCCCACTAGGTATCCTACGGTGGACAACTACCAACACGCATCACCGAGTGTCCTAGACATCATGTTATTCAGGGAGGTCTCGCTCGACATCGAGTCGATAGAGATAATCCATAAACTAGACTCAGATCACAGGCCCGTCCTGTGTAAACTGGGCCAGAACGCCGGCGCGGTCCCTCCGACCAAATCCGTAGTGGACTGGCATCGTCTTGAGGTCAAACTCAAGGCCTTGGACCCCCAGGACTTAGTAGACCTAACCGAGACGATAGCTACGTTCGATGACGCCAATCGAGCGATAACGAGTCTCGGAGAAACTATTACTTCCGCAGTCACAGACTCGGAACGGACGGTGAAACTGTCGGGCGACCGACGGTTTAACTTTCCGCCCGACCTAAGACTGCTAATTAGACAGAAAAATGCAGCCAAACGCGCCTTCGACCGATACCGATCGGAATCGAACCGAACCCTAATTCGACGCCTTCAGCTAGAAGTCAAAGATCGTGTATCGGAACACCGACATACAACGTGGGACACTCTCCTAGAGGACATCGAGCCATCGCACACCGCCTACTGGCGGTTGGCCCGCAGTCTGAAAGCAGACCCCCACGAATCTCTACCGCCGTTAGTTAGACCTAATAGCGCTTCAGTAGCCCTAGATGACTCCGAAAAAGCCGAATGCCTTGCGGACAACCTAGAGCAGCAATGCACGCCATCGCGCGAACACACCGATACAGTCCACCTAACGGAGGTCGACAGCGTAATCGAGACTAGGGCTGCGCTTCCACCGGAAGGCGAACCTTTAAATTCAGTGACCCCCGAAGAGGTCCAAGATATTATTAAAAATCTAAAACCGAAATCCGCCCCGGGCCCAGATAATATCAGTAACAAAATTCTCAAAGCTCTCCCTGGGCCGCTTATCTAAACAGATACTACAGATTACTACAGATTCTACAGATTACTGGCGACCATTTTCAACACTCTACTCTCCAGTTGCTCCTTTCCGGACCACTGGAAACAAGCCACGGTTATCGGCATTCGCAAGCCGAATAAACCAGCCAACCAGCCCTCTAGCTATCGTCCCATCAGCCTCCTCAGTTGACTGGGGAAGCTCTACGAGCGGCTCTTATTAAACAGGCTCAAAGAGCACGTATTTTCCAACGGCCTTCTGCCCACGGAACAATTCGGCTTTCGAGCTAGACACTCTTGTCCCGACCAGTTATACCGCCTGACGGAGCACATCCTAAAAGGCCTAAACCACCCGAAACATATCAGTACAGGGGCTCTTTTCTTCGATGTCGCAAAGGCATTCGACAAGGTCTGGCACAACGGCTTACTTCACAAGCTATACACACTCAAAGTGCCAGATAGGCTCCTACACACCATCCAGGCCTTTTTGTTGAATCGCTCTTTTCGATATCGAGTCGAGAGCACCCTCTCCACAAGCCGCCGCCTCACGGCCGGCGTACCACAAGGCTCCTGCCTCTCACCTTTGCTCTTTACGCTCTACACGAGCGATATACCTAAAGACCCCCACGTCAATCTCGCGCTTTTCGCGGATGACACGGCGCTTTTTTATTCAGACCGGAACCTTAGAATACTAACCACTCGACTCCAAAGCGCCGCCAACCGCCTCGGCGATTGGTTCCGCAAATGGAGAATAGAAATAAATCCCGAAAAGAGTGTGGCGATTCACTTCACACGAAGTACTTACCCGTCACATCTTTATAACGGTCCTCGCCAATGCAGAAAGTTGGGGCAAATATCCCTTTATGGCCAACCGCTCCCCTGGGAGAAAAAGGTCAAATACTTAGGAGTCACTTTCGACTCGCGTATGTCATTTACTACGCACATTAATAACGTTCGTAATAGAGCCGCGTTCGTCTCCGGCCGGCTACACAATTTAACTAACGCTAAAAGTAAAATGCCCTTAAGGCACAAATTATTATTATATAAGACGTGCGTACGACCTATTATGTCCTACGCATGCATGATCTTCGCCCACACGCACCCTACTCGCTTGTACAAGCTGCATATAGTACAAAATAAGTTCATCCGCCGTACAACCGGTGCGCAGTGGTATCAACGCAACGTCGATCTGCACAGCGATTGCAGACTCTCGACGATTCGCGAATATTTTAAAGACCTGACCAAACGGTTCTTCGATAGAGCCGAACATCATCCCAACCCTCTGGTGGTAAGCGCAGCAAATTACCAACCCGACACAAACGCGAACGTCAACAAGCGTCGCCCGCGAAACGTCCTCATCGACCCGGTCGAGGAAGGGGACTTAGATACGCCGGACCCACTGCCGGGGGTCCCGCCGGATAACACTACACCCACAGCTAGTGTAACAACAAACACAATAGTTCGCCCTCGCCTCCGAGCACGACGAGACCAACACAACGCGTACACAAGGTACACCCGCGTTCCAGGGCGGTTCTCACCGCCCCCAGCCACCGATTAGCTAAAAACACAGTCGACGGCCATCGGGTTCTCGGTCCGCACCGCAACTTCGATGGCCCTTAGATGACATGTCGTAGTTAAACGCACGCATGAGCACATGCGCGGCCCTACCCACAACGGAGGGCCCAAACCCGTGGGTTCTGGCTAGCCCACCGGTTCTGCGTCAGATGAAGTTTTAATAGTCTCAGGACTGAAAGCAAAAACATCAGTTAATACAAGATACAAGATACCTAAAGTTTTTTTTTGTAAAAGGCCTCTTTCAAAACTTAGCGCCTGTTCATATTTCAGTGCCAGTGTGTAGAATGTTCCTAGGCTGGTAAATTTTATTTGTATAATAATATTTAGAGGAAGTCTTTCAGGTCTATATTTTATTTTTAATACATTTTAGTGAGGGTTAAGTAAAACTTCTACTCTCCACAATTTTATTAGTTTTGCTTGCGAATGTTGTGCGTGAAAATATGAAATCGTATTTCGTATTCTGATAATGTTATATAGCGCCATCTCACAAAGTTTTGAGGTAGGTCGACGTCCAATTGAAATAATATTAGTACATCAAAAATTTACGAGATGACGCTATATGAATTTGCATATAAAATACATTTGTCAACTTAAAATCATTATGAAGATAAGCTTACGCCGTACCTTCGCGGCTAATTATACAATTTTGGTCTTATTTTTTATTTAATGAGCCTTGATAGCTCAGCGTTTGGGAGCTCGCTTCAATTCGATATACCAATCTGAGCAACCTGAGTTCGGACTCCGGTCCCGGCACCAATGGAATTGTTAATTTTAAGTGCTAACTGATCATCCTTCGCCAAGGAAAAATCGTGAGTAAACTGAAGTATCACACAAGTTGACAGTAAAGCGTTTATTGACAAACTGACGGGGGCCGCCCGTCTATGCACGCAGTGCAAGAAGCGGGATTCTACCCTCTAATAAATTACAAAAACCTATTAAAAAAATATTTCGAAGATATATGAAGTCCACCAATCCGCAGTGTTCTCTGTACTGAGGAGGCCTTTGCCCAGCTGTGAAGTATGTATAGGCTGTTACTTTACTTTACTTTTTTTATTTAATCTTATGTACCTACGTAAGCATTTTTAAATAATAATTAATTCATAACAAAAGGGGGGTAAAATCGCTATTGGGTGGCAGCAGCGCTCGTCATGGATATGCGGGCGGGCCACGTGCTACTTGTACCAGGGTATCATAAAACGGGATAAGTTCATTCAACGATTGTCTATCATTTGTTTTCGTCCCTCTCGCACTTTACGGGAAATATTGATGCGAGTACAATACATTGATAAACATATAAGTAACAGCTACCTCCGTATGTGTTGTGCTCGATATTACTTGGGGTGTTTTCACTGCACACATCGGGCCATCCAATGATGAACGAATGGCAAGTCGATGTTGTAATGTGTAGTACTCGCCCCTTCGTTCTCTTAGTATTCGCCATTGCTGACATCCTGGTGCCTACGCTCGATTCCACAACCAAGTCATTCACTACATGCACATACAAAAAGTATGTTTGATTGCTACTAAAAACGGGACATTTATTTCTTTTATCTGTATGTTTCATGAGGACGTATATGGATGTGATGCAGAAGTAAGAACAAAATGCAAAGTATCTTAAGAGAGACTCACAGCCGCAACATTCAGCAAATTCTTATACATCATTCACGTCTCAATTAATATATAGCTGAAACTGGTAACATTCAAATTTTTCAGTTGTTAGAAAATCTGATTTGGCCCATAGGTGCACCGATGCGATACGCGATAACCGTATTATATTATGCATATTTCATTACTCAGTAATTTGTATATCACAAAACTAACAACACTTAAAAAAAGTTAAATAAAACATTCCGTATTTCTCATTATTGGAACTTATATGGAAATCTAAAAATAGTAAGATTAACCTTCAAAAAATTTAGCGCGTTAAAAAATTTAGTTCAATGGTGGAATTCCAGAATTTATAGACATAATTCACGTATAAACATAACGTTCAACTGTGGTAAGGCTGTTGTTGATGTTGCACGAAAGGGCGGGTCCGTCCAGGGAAGTACCACGACCTCACAGAAGACCGTCGTGAAGTGGTATACCTCTGCGAAGATGAGAGTGCAGGGGCCCACTATATTAAAAGATGGCAACGCATCTGCAACCATTGACATTTGCAACGCATGTGCAAATGTCAATGGCAGCGGTTATCACTTCACATCAGGTGAACCGCCAGCTCGCTTGCCGCCTTCTCACAAAAAAATAATAGTCGTTTGACCCATCGTAGTGTAGGTATCAAGTATCTACCCTAAAACTACCCAATTTTCTATCTAGACGCTGGCAAACCCCACGCGATCGTCTAGATTCATATAGGACACTACTTAAATTTTCTGACTTCCTAGTATATTTGATGCCCAGTACACGTGATTTTGTACCCCTTATAAGCAAGAGAGAGAAGTAAGTCAGGTAGAGAGAGACAAACTACTATCGACGCTGCAAAGGGGTGAGGGACTCTTTATATGATAACTTAATGCAGCGACTTTACTCGCCTAAAATATTTTTATCATTTTATTAAGGAAATGGCAGGAAACTGTACAGTACTACAAATAGCTTGCAAGAAATTGTTAATATTTGCCAAATGACTGCGCTCAATAAGCGGTTTTTGCTGTCTTTTGATACATTTCCAATATGTGAAATAAGAAGTATTTCATTACTAAGTGCAAGAAATAATTTCAAAACATAACAATGCAATACCCAAATCCAATTAAAAAATTTCTATAAATAAAAACAGAACACAAACGACAAACAAACTCACAAATTCATAAACTTTATAGATAGAACTCTACAGTTTCAACGAGTCTGGGCAAGTGCAACGCACACAAGCTTATTGCAATTCAGCTCTCGCAGATTTCTGATAGCCTGGTACTTTGGTGGCCAAAACACGTGCTCGCTCTGCGACGGCGCTGCGGTGAAGGAGGGGGGGGGGCTTTTTTATACAGCGTGTCGTTACCATCGCGACAATAAATAAACACACGTCTAACGATACTTGCCAATAATCATAAAAAAATATTAACGTTAAACAAAATCCATAATTAAAAAAAAAATTTTCAAACAAACTAATTAAATAAAAAAGACACAAAATTTGTAACATCCTATATAACTCGCGCCACAGCGTCGTATTACAAGCCTCTCCTTCTAACAATATGTTTTGTCTCTTTTAAATTCATTCAACCCATTCATATGCTTTGTGACCTTTACAAATGAACTTTACGTTACGCTTTTATAGGTAAGGCTGTTCTAAAATTCTTTGTTTTGAAAAATTTAATAACTCTGTAAATATTGATGTTTAAAGAATTTAAATGTTTAATACAACTTTAAAAAGTTATCCCCTATATGTGTGTTTATTTATTGTCGCGATGGTAACGACACGCTGTATATTATTGTGATAATATATTTCATGATCGGATGGGTGGACGAATTTCAAAACATTATTACTACGTCCAGTGGTCCAAAATCGACCATAATTAAAATAAGCAGTACCTGGAGATCCGAGCTTTGCTCAGTTTGTATTTTTTTTTTTGTAAAAATTGAAATAAAAAAAATAAAAAATAAAGTGGTCTAGAAAAAAAGTAAAAAAAAAAATAAGTGTGTAAATGATCGTCATACGAACCACGTCCGTCTGTTTTGGGGCCGCCCGATTACCGCCCGAGCTATTATAACATTTTATTTTGCGGCGAAATTTACTGTAATATTCGAATGATATTTCCTGAAAACAGGGATGAAAGGACATTTTCTAAAATCATCATCGAGAAATCGATCTGGCTAGGTTAGGTTATATACAAGAATTGCTTGTAAGAACTGCTCGTAAGTCTAGATAATATTTTTTTATTAATTTAATTTTTTTTAAAAAAAATAGCATTCTGCATTCCTCTTATTATAAAATAAAGTAAATAAATGTGAGAAATGTCATACACGTCCGTCCGCGCAATTTTCATAAAAAGGGATACAAAGCTTTTCCTTTACGTATTTAATATATAGACACATTATTGTTGGAGTTTTTTAATGGAAATATTAAGTAATAATACACAATTAAGAGTTGTAATTCACGGTGATTCCCCTTCGATTAATTAATAGGAATCGTATTATTGTTAATCGAGTTTTCTCATGATTTAGGTAATCGATTCTGCTATGTTTATAATCGGCAAATCGAAGGTGGGCGATGTATTCGCCATTGATTTTAATACAACGTCCTTTCCAGTCCAGAAGCGTGAAATCATGTCCCAACGCAGCGCAGATATGACATCACCCTGTCTTACACCCTTATGCAGTTAGATAGGATTTTGTACTGCTGGACTGTACTTGGACGGACATCGTCGCCTTATTATCGCAGCACCTCGATAGACCGATAGTCAATTTGGCTGAAGGGACTGGAGTAATGCCCAAGTTTTGATAGAATTGAGGACATTTCCATTGTTCACACACGTCAGGCATGAAGCCAGATTATAATCTTCGTTCTTCCGTATAATCTGCCTCAGTGTTTGTATGGTCTATGGTACTGAAACCTTTTCTAGATCTTCTCTAGAAAAGGTTTCTCAAAATGGTTCTTAAAAACAGGACAATAAGCGGCTCAGAAGGGAAGTCGGTCCATAAATCTATAAGAGAGTGTCTATTCTGGCCTACCTTCCACTCCACGCCGTCGGTGTAACCTTCAGAAACTGTTCTGTTCATCAGGATAGCCTGATTCTGAAGGACTACAAGGAGCCGCTTTCAGAAGCTCACTAAAATTAGAATAGGCCCGGATCACGCTATTTTGATGTCTGATGAAGATGTTTACCCTGGTTAAGAATTTTCCATTTATCCAGCCTTCTATCATGTTGTTATTATAGTCGCTGAAATGACGTATGTGCGCAGTGCTTTAATGGAGGCGTGCTTTTCTAAAAAAACTTTTACAGAACTTTTTAACTGTTACAGAAGTGTTCGTTGATGTCATGTTGATGAAATGTTTATTTATTTGAGTTCAAAAAAATAATTTGGAATTTTGAACGTCTTTTGTTTACTTATCTGACTGATCCTTCGCTCATATTTTTTATGTTTTAGATTCCCTGGAAGAGTAGTTGTAAAATATGGCAGTAAAAAATTTGCCCTTTTAGATTTGTTTACAGTTATCAAATCGTTTTAGTAGCGGTTCGTTAGTTTGAATCATTATCAAGTTGTGAATTCCACAGCATTACTTATGCGGAAAAGATAAACGTGTTTAAACAAATATCAAAAGCTTGTATAATCGTCGCAAATCATCGCAAAGCTCGCTAGCTAGGCAGCATGTCAAAGAGTAAAAGTGAAAAAAGAATAGTTATTATACACCCCATTTTAAAAAGCCCAAGTTGAGCTTGAAAATCAGATTAGCCTTTGTTCGAAATCAGTGCAAATGAGTCACAATTGTAATTAGAATTCTATTATCGATCCCATTAGTAATTATCTAATGGCATGCACAAGTTTATTTTATTTTTAATTAAAAATATTATACGTACATTCGTTAACATGCTGAAATAACTTGTTTCATCTAGTCATTACCTTAAGTAACCAGTGAAAACTGAATCAAAGTCCGATAAGTAGTTTTAAGGTTATAAGCGAACAGACAGACAGACAGACAGACAGACAAAAATTCCAAAAATGGTGTTTACGTGTCCCCTAACTCTTTTTGTGATACCCTATCTCATTTTTTCATGAATATATCCAAAAATACGGTATAATCCATTCGTTAAAGTAATAAAATGATGTTGTTTCTTCTTTATTAGTTAATCTTATAATAGCGATTGTACATTGACGTATACCTCAAAAGGTACTCAATAAATTGCTTGTTGCCCTGTGTACATTCGGAGCTGACGCACGTGCTTGCCAGTGCAAGATGAGAGAACGATATCTATTTGTCTCTTTCCTACGTTTACTACGCTCATTCAAATATTACACCAGATTTTAGTGTTGCTACTTTAGCGCTAGAAATATATAAACCGCCTGTTTTTTTTTGTTTAAGTCATATTTTATGTTTTAACATTTAGTTGAAGTTTAGTCTTTTATCATTTGATTCGAAACTGCCAATTCATATAACATTTTTTCAATCTTGTGTTATATTGTTATTATTATGTAATATTGTATTTATTCACTTTTTCAATGGAAAATAAATTGTTTATAATTTAATGTTCATAATATTATCACTCATGTATACGAGAATTGAGAACGTTTTTGGTGTAAAAAGGCATGTATGAAAAGTGTTGGCCTTTACCCCTTTAAGCATTTAGCGTAGAATCCTACTCATCAGTAATAACTATATGAAAATTACCCAACAATCAAGTAGTTCATAGGTCCCGAAAGTGGTTGCACAGCAGTCTTTTGTATTAGTTGAAATAAATCACTTGAATTAAGTCTGCCACTTGATCAATTTAAGCGAAATGTTAAAAGTAAACTTATGGTTTAAGCATATCATAGCATTGCGGATTATCTTGACGACGCAGATGTTATGTGGTAAAGTGATATTTTTGAAAACAAGCAACTGATGAGTTCTTCTTCTCTTCTCAATAGATACTGTTTTCCGAACCACTGGTACCTTACGAACTTATGTATTATTTTTATGTAAAATTCGACGTTTCATATGAAACGCGCAAGCATGTTTTGAATAAAGATATTGTGAACTTTAATTTGAAATAATAACGACGATTTTTCAAAGATTAACCATAGAGCACAAACAAACAAATGATACCCATTTGTCTAGTACAGACATGCATTTGTGGCAACACAAGTCAGACGAGACTTCATCGATTGAGTTTTCCCTTTCGTTTTTCCGCACACATGCACAGCACATGTAACAGCCCGTTGCGGGCGAGCACCTTATTACTTCTGCTGTCCTATTACATTTCTCAGACAACACGTGTTTTGATGTAAGTTTTATGCTGCCTGTAAATGTCCCACAACTAGACAAAGCGTTCCTTGGTACAGAGCGTATTAGGGACGTATTATTATTACTTGTCTACCACGCAACCCCACTGCGGATTTTCTGACTTCACAGTAAAGTAATCAGCCTACACATGTCCCACTGCAGGGTAAAGGCCTCCTCTGTAAAGAGGATATCAGTTCATAGTCCTCCACGCGGCCCCGCCGCGGATTGGCGGATTTCACATATCTTCGAAATATTTCTTTTTTTTTATTATTTCGAAAATATGCTGGTTTCCTCACGATGTTTTCCTTCACCGCTGAGCACGTGATAATTCGGCACTTTCGGCACTTTCAGTGCCGACACCGGGGATCGAACTCAGGTTGCTCGAGTATATTTAATTAAAGGCGAGCGCCCGGACACTGAGCTATCAGGGATTTTCTGTAAAGGTAAAAAGTGTTCGGAATAACGACATCATCTAAAGCTAAATACGGAATGGGGACTGAAATTAAATAATTATTAGGTATATTTCATTCTTATATACAATTTCGTATACACTAAATAAGTTTAAAATATTACTAACGCCCGGTTTCTGCAACACTGATTATCGTAGAAATTAACTTATCGGCTATCAAATGACTTGTAAAATGTCATTAGAATGATCTGAATGATCAGAATGATCGATTCAAATAGTTTAACCATTCTTTTAGCAACTCAAATGTCCCCATTCCGTATTTATGTCGTTATTTCGAACACTTTTTACCTTCACAGAAAATCAAAGGAGCCGTGATAGCTCAGTGTCCGGATGCTCGCCTTAATTTAATATAATCAAACCTTGAAAATTTAACCGATATAACCTAAACTAAACCTACCTAGCCTCTAACCAAATTGAACACTTTTTGGAGTCGTATGCACGTATTTGCAATTATACATTCCATTTTTTATTTTAATTTTTAAAGATTAAGGGTGTTACATTATAATTAGATAAACTGCTATTTTCCTATTCGGATTTCGTATTCGGATTTATACAACGCCATCTCACTAAGTTTTGAGGTACTCGAACGTCCAATAGAAATAATACTAGTACATCAAAAATTTACGAGATGACGCTATATGAATTTGCATAAAAAAACCATTTGGTTTCTTGTTTTTAACATTGGTCTACTTTAAAATCATGATGAAACCATTTTACGGCCTCACCTTCGCGTTCGTGATCTTGCTTAAATATAATTTATTTTAATTTATTTATAATTTATTTTTAAGTACACAATTTAGGTCTTATTTTTTATTTATTTCATAACAAAACGCGTGCTAGTTGTACCAGGATATCATAAAACGGGAAAAGTTCATTCAACGATTGTCTATCATTTGTTTTTGTCCCTCTCGCACTTTAAGGGTATATTAATGCGAGTACTATATATTGACAAACATAATAAGTAACAGCTGTCTCCGTACATGTTGTGCTCCCCATTATTTGAGGGCACACATAGGATCATCCAATGAATGAATG
This sequence comes from Iphiclides podalirius, assembly GCA_933534255.1. Lineage (NCBI taxonomy): Eukaryota > Metazoa > Arthropoda > Insecta > Lepidoptera > Papilionidae > Iphiclides > Iphiclides podalirius. Next base: position 1,149,667 of record OW152817.1, on the reverse strand, counting down.
GTACGACTGTGTTGTAATGTGTAGTACTCGCCGGTCGCCGCTTCGTTCTCACATTACTCGCCGTTGCTGACGTCCTGGTACTTACGCTCGATTCCACAACCACGTGACCTTTCTATAGTTTAAAGTCATGTCCTGACCATGTTTCGGTTCTTTAGTATACTTAAAAAATGTAATACTTATAAAATATTTATCGGCTTGGCCCTTCACTGCTGGCAATATGAGAAAACTGAAAATCGCTCAGCGAACTATGGAGCGGGTAACAAAGGTTATCGACATAGCCCACAAGTTTTAGGGATAAGTTAGCTCAAGAGGCAATGACCGGCTTACATAGCTCGAGAACCGATATTCTATTTCTAATCCGATCAAGTTGGCGCGAGAAATAGGGTGGGAACAAAAATTCTCTGTAAAATGGTACGAATTTTCGGAACACCATTATAAATGAAATGTAAAAAGTCCCATCGATTCCACACTTGCATGATGAAAAAAAATTATTCGAGGTCAAAGTTTGCAAATAGTTAGACAATTCAGCAAATTTCTTATCAATTCGACCACGGTTCCACTCGCACCACTTCCCGCCATTTTTTATGTCTTAAGTTTAGCGGTTCTCGAGTTTTAGGCGAACATACATACATTCTCCTTTATATAAATTAGAGATCTTTTGAAATTCGTCCAACCATCGATCCTCTCCTCCATGCGCCACCCGCGCAACACCGTCACATAGTGAGAACGTGTGTGCCACTAAAGTACCAGGCTATCAGAAATCTGCAAGACCTAAATTGCAATAAGCTTGTGTGCGTTGCCCTTGCCCAGACTCGTTAAAACTGGATACAGTTCTATCTATAAAATTTATGAATTGGTGAGTTTGTTTGTCTTTCTGTTTTCATTTATAGAAATTTTTTAAATGGATATATTATAAAATGGAATATCCATTCCATTTTATGTTACTCACTATGAGCGACATGTTGAAAATACGTATATCAAAACACGGCAAAAATCACTAATTGATAGCAGTCATTTGTCAACGATAGCAGTTTGTCTCTCTCTACTTGATTACTTCTCTCTCATCTTTATATTGGGAACAAAAGGAAAGCACTATCTCCCGCTCTACTAAGATAGATAAGACTTGTAAAATTTTTATTGATTTTATGTTCATAAAGCCCGAAACGCCCACCTATTGCTATTTCACTTATTTATGTTGCTCTCTCAGTTCCTCCCTCATAACTTTTACATCTGCCACCAAAACACGTGTACTAGGCATCAAAAGTACTAGGCCAACAGAAATATAGAAGTAGTAAGTTAACAAGGTAGTGAAGTTGCAAGTAAATTGGGATTTCTCAAAACGGAAAACGCATTGTCAGCAAGGGAACAAATGTTTTGACAAGAAATGCCTTCAGATAACTACGAGTGTTGAAACGCATTAAACTTGTGTCTCTCACTCACGATGGAACAGAAAAACAACATTGATTATTGAGATATGTCCGTCTATTGAATTTCAAAGTTGATGATATTACATACAGTAATCTTCATATACAGGATGATTTTATAAACGACGGACATATGAACAGAGCATATGCAGAATTTGAATCTAAATCTATTCTACTGTCTATTTCTTGTCAAAATAAAATATTAATATTTTTTTAATTATGGACTGGACAATTAACATTATGTTCAAGTATGTACTTCGTCTAAAAAATCATCCTGTATATTAAAACAAAAAGTAGGGATTGCTAATGAAGAGTATATTTTTTTACTAGTAATAGCATCGATCAGACTATTTATTACTTTCAAAGAGAGGAATTTAATGCACCTACCTTAAATTGTCCGAAGCCACTCTTCTTTCATCCCTCTCTGTCCTTCCTCATCAATGAATATTATAAAAAACTTGTGTTCTAGGCTTCAAAAGTAACAGGAACTCAGAATTTTTAGACAGTAGCCGCACAACATCTACTAAAGACGTTAATATAACTACAGCATGAAAACGTGCTTTTCGCATAGCTGTTAATGATAAACTTCCCATATAGAAAATGCTTTTATCGATCGAAAATCAATCTAGCTAGATTTTATTTTTAGAAAATGTCCTTTTATCCCTATTTTCAGGGAATGAAAAATATCATTCGAATATGATGGTAAATTTCACCGCAAAAAAATGTTATAATAGCTTGGTAGGTAATCGAGCGGCCCCAAAACAGACGGCCGCGCTTCGTATCACGATCATTTTACACGCTTATTTTTTATACTTTTTTTCTATACCAGATCATTGCATCTTTATTTTTTATTATTTTTATTTTCAAAATACATGATTTACCAAAAACAAACCGAGCAAAGGTCCTCCAGGCACTTAAATTAATACACAAAGGACTTTCAGAAACTTCAAAGTTCAATCGGAGAATATGATTTTTAAATAAGTTCTTTTGCTAAATAAATTTGCCTTCTTAATAATTATTTAATTTCTTAATAATCGGAGGACCGAGCTTTGCTCGGTTTGTTTTTTTTTTTGGTAAATCGTGTATTTTGGAAATTACATTTAGATACAAATTACTGAGTTATGAAATATGCATAATATTTTTCGATCTTAACGACGTAATAATAAGAAAATATGAACTGATGTTTTTCACAAAAGAAAGAACTTTAAAAAAAAGGGAAAAAAAATAACAAAATAACAAATCGACAAAAAATTAAAAATAAAGAAAGCAATGATCTGGAATCGAAAAAAAAGTAAAAAAATAAATGTGTATGATCGTGACGCGAACCACGGCTGTCTGTTTTGTTGCCGCCCGATTACCGACCAAGCTATTTTGACATTTTCTTTTGCGGCGAAATTTACCGTCATATTCGAATTATATTTTTCATTCTCTGAAAACAGGAACAAAAGGACATTTTCTAAAAATGAAACCTAGCTAGATCGATTTTTCGCCCCCGAATCTACGCACATACTAAATTTCATGAAAATCGCTGGAGCCGTTTCCGAGATTCCGATTATATATATATACAAGAATTGCTCGTTTAAAATTGGAATTTTACTTAACAGACTACTATTGTTTTCTTCTTCCTAAATTTCCCTTGCCGCCAGGTTTTTTTCCGACCGGGTTATATATATGTATATTTGTTATGTTGTTATATTTCCCCAACGACGAACACGTGCTCTCGCAACTATTGTACCAGGGTATCATAAAGCTTCACAGTTTACTCTCTAGGTAAGTTCTGTGTGGACTACAGACATGTTGTACGAGTTATTTTCAAGGACAATGTAACATGTGTGAGTTAGATAAAGAAAGGAGCACACACAAAACTACAAACGCTGCTATAATAATTACTGTAATAAAGAAATAGAATCGATCTTGTTCGATTGTGAGGGCTGCAAATTAGGAACCATTAAATAAACCTATTTTAGGGATTTTGTCACGTATAAGTTAATTTCATCACGTTTTTTTGTATTTTATTTTTTTCCTAATTTAAAACTTGATTTTTTTTTTAAATGTGAAAATTCCTATTGATCACGATTTGGTGAACGCGGTGGCCGATCTGATAATACGATAACTATGAAAGAAAATACAAGAAAAGTATCACACCCAAAGCTACGCGTATAACGGGCATGAATGAGGCCATACTCCAAATTGGAAAGGGACAGAAAGTTTGATAGATAAATATCGCTTGCTCATCCTACGATAGAGAGAACACGTGCACTTGCGCCGAATGTACCAGGGCAACATATATTTAAGGAGAAAACTTAATAACCATTGTCTGAAGAATAGTATATATGCATAGTATATGTATGAATATAGTACATAATTTGCATCCATACCTAAAAAATAGGTTCCTAGCAGATTATATTTACGTCGTTGGTCTAATTAGGGTAATTGAGGAACATTTAATTTAGTTTTATTTATTTAGAAACCTACGATCTCATTATTTTTTAAACACATCTGTTTAAAAACTAAATTAGCAACAATTTAATTGTGTTTCGTTATAATCTTAATAGATAAAAAAGAATGTTGGTAAGCGCATAAACTCAAGAATGGCTGGAACAATTCCGGATATTTATTTTTTTGTATGTTCCTTAATGTCCACGGAAGGTTTTATAACTATAAAAAAAAAAGAAGAACGAAGTCTGTCCGGACAGCTAAAATAATACATATTTCGTTATTATATTTTGGTGCAGAATTTTCAGAGCCATTGTGGAGTTTTTAGTTTATGTATTCGATGTTAGTTAATTACACTACCTCCCAAACACCTTGGCGTTATAGGCCAAAAAGATATTTAAAAAAAAAAACAATGAGTGGAAATAACCACGAGTTCCATCGGTGAATGTAGTTGGGCACCTGAAACTGAGAGGAGCTTCGAGTTCCCTGGCAACTTACTTGTTTTAACGAAACAAACAAAAAACTTCTTGTTGCGAATCGTTGTTTGATTGGTCTGTGTGTATCTTTTCATCCTGTTTTAGTCCACTACTGAACTAGGGAAGGCCTAGCATACACAAAAACAGTATAAAAACTTAAAATGCGTAAATTAGTACTAATTAATTACTTCACGAGATTATATAAATTTTAAATGTCAATTCACAAATCTTACATCCTACCAACATGGCAATATTAAAGAAATATATTATGGTCAAAGGCTAGTTTTATTTCTACCCTGAAATAAGCATTACAAAATTTAAAGACAAATTTGATTTGAGAATCGTAGAAAGTTAGTTTTTATGTAACAAAAAAAATTTTTATCTTTTTCCTTAACCCGAACACGTGTTCATGCAACAAAAGTACTAAGGCATCAAAAAACGCATATAGTCAGTTGTCTGGCCAGTCGTTTTGTACGGAACGCGTGTTGTTATGAGGGCGTGTACTGTTGATTCCATGTGGAAAAGGGAGTGCGATGTTAAAATATGTAAATAAGTGGTTTGATAGTTGATTTAAACGAGAACCGAACCTTTGACGTTAGTGATACGGTACATTGTTGGATATCTTTCTTTCATGCTTTTGCAATGCATGAATGAGCGTACTGAATGTGAAAAGAGACAGAAAACTGATAGATATCGCTCGCTCATCCTAGGGTGACTAGCACGAGCACACTCTGCGAATGTACTAGGGCGACAAATTATGACGGAGCTTAGCAGACTTGTTGAATATAGTCTGACGAATATGTTCATCCCTTCTTATACAGTAGAATCTTGACACATAAATACTTTTACATTGGTCCGATAAACACTCATTCTTTTAAATCGAATTGAAGTAGCATTTATTTCATTAAACAAACCACGTTATTAAAAATGTATATAAGCTTAAATTAATCGTCAATGAAAGAAAAAAATATAGGCAGTCTCATGAGGTCTGCCGTCAGAAATGAAAACATTTTCATTTCAGGCGAGTAAATGTCACGGTATTAACTTGTCAATACACCGTCCCTCACATCATCGCGTAATCGATACTAGTTTTGTTTTTTTTTTTTTATGCGAAAAGTTGTCAAACGACCAAACGGTTCACCTGATGTTAAGTGAATACCGCCGCCCATGGACATCTGCCACACCCGAGGGTTACAGGTGCGTTGACAACCTGTTGGAAATTGGGCTCCGGCTACCTCACTCACCAGACGAAACGCGAAAAAGTATTTGTCATACTCGCTCTAGCTACATCTCTCATTCTAAATATTGGCACCCAAAACACGTGTAGTGGGCTTCGAAAGTATCAGGCAATCAGAAACTTATGGTAGTAGTATGCGTAGTTAAGTGCTTAGACCACGAAGACTATATACGATCAAAGTAGTGCTATTAAACTTTAATAGCTTTAGTTTGGTTTTTCACTTACTTATTGAAACAAACGTATAAGAAAAGGAGCATACTTCCTGTAAAAATTTTTTGAAAAGGGAAATTCCACTCAAGTATTGTAACAGGTTTAATATAAAGAAAAAGTTAAAATGTGTAGAAATAAAGTAAGAAAAGTCTTTCGCCGTTGTGAGAATGGACCCCACGTCTTCAGGATTCATGCCCAGACGCTTTAATCACTAAGCTAAAACTACGATTATCTACTTTTTTTACTACATTGTTTTTTTTTTTCGCATTTCAAGCAATGCTTGGCGCATCCATTTTTATATCCTTAACAACATACAAACAATTTCGAATATCGCTTTACAAAAAAAATTCGAACGAGAGATGTCGCCATTGCTAATAGAAATTTTGATTTTTACAATGCTAATCTCTGCACTAAAGATGGAACATTAAAATGTGTAGAAAACTTTCCGTAAGTCGTAGAAACGTTTTCGTGGATTATAAAAATTTTAAAGGTTTGATACCGTTCAACCAAGACTATCGATAAAAACACGAATTTGCGTCCCAGGCATTATCACGGGTGTTTTATTATTTACCGACTTAAAGATGTATTTTATTAATGAAGCGTATGTTCAAAACTTAATGAAGCATTTTAATTTCCGAGAAACATGCAAACACGGTATTGTTAAACGTCAGCGCTCAAGATTTTTCTACGCTCTTTTATGCAGTTCGCAAAGATATTAGGAATGAAAATTCACAATAAAAGCGATATTAAATAGTAGTCATGTTAATATTATTATTATAATGCAGATTGTATATCGTAAACTGCAGTAGTAAAGATGAAGTTAATTGTAAGGAAGTTCCACAAATATTTAGAAACGTATTTAGTTTTCATGAAGGAAAAATACCTTCGCTAATTATTTAGTATCCATAAAGTTATTAAAAACAAAAAATAACAAATTATTGCTTCACGTCGGGCTTCTGTGTGGTCGTGGTGCTTACCGGGTCGGAACTGCCCATTCGTGCAACAGTTGCGTAGCACTACCCCAGTAGATAATAAAGATACACGTAGGCTAGAATAAGACTATTATACCTGTATATTATATTGCACCCTGATATTTTTGAAAAAGAGCAACTCTTGCCGGTCTCTTCTCAACAGAAACTGCTTTCCGAACCGGTGGTACCTTACGAACCTGTTTACATAATCTTTGATGTAAAATTTGATGATTCATAAGAGCGCGCAAGCGTCTATTTGAATAAATATATTTTTGATTTTGATTTTGATTTTTGATTCTAATGTTCTCGACTGGTATTACTATATTATTATTATAAAATACTTCTGCGGCCCCTGCGGATTGGCGGACTTCACATACCTTCGAAATTTTTTGTTATTATTGCGAAATATGCAGGTATCCCCACGATGTTTTTCCTTCATGCGGTCAAACACCCAGAACCGCGTACAACTACCTGTGGATCACACAAATACGTGTGAGAATCGAACCCACGGCCGCCGACGCTGAAGCCAATACCTGTATTTTACCACAAGATCATTTTCTTTAATTGAAAATAAAGTTTGAAAACATATTGGTATAATAAAATAATGTTGTTTGTTTATTTTTAGAGTCGTATAGCAGTCCGGGCGCTCGCCTTTAGTTCAATATACTCGGGCAACCTGAGTTCGATCCCCGGTGCCGGCACCTATGAATTTGTTAATTTTAAGTGTTGAATTATCACGTGCTCAGCGGTGAGGAAAAACAAATTGAGGATACCTGCATATTATCGAAATAATTAACAAAAAAAATATTCCGAAGATATGTGAAGTCCGCCAATCTAGTGGGGCCGCGTGGTGGACTATGTCCTGATACCGTCTGTACAGAGGAGGCCTTTGCCCAATAGTGGGACATATATAGGCTGATACTTTACGTTTTTATTTATTTTTGATTATGGTTAATTTTTTGTGACCCTATGAGTGTAAAGAGGGGATTTAAAGTATTCGTCAGGCGGTAATCATCGAAATAGCTCCACAAATATATGTTGCCCTGGTACATAAGGTGTTAGTGCACGTGCCCGTAGTGAGCAAGCGATATCTGTCAGTTTTTCTCTCTTTCCCGCATTTACTACTACGTTCATTCGAAAGTTACAACAGCTTCTGAACATCTTAAAGGATACCCAACATTGTGCCTTATCACTATAGGTGGAGGTTCGTTTGTCGTTTAAGTCAAAATTGGTAAATTAATTATTTGAAAATATATCGTGACATATAAACAGCAGGTTAACATACTACAGGTTACGTACAGTAAACAGCCATATAGCTGACACCTGACGCTTTTTCATACCCTAGTAATTCGGCCGTATACGTGTTCGGTTAATAATAGAAAGAAAGAAAATACATTTATTTACCAAAAAAAGTAAAAAAAGTGTACATACATTAATTAAAATAAATTTCATATTCTTGCTATACTCTAGAGAACAAGGTATTTAGGGTATGGTTAGTATATAGGTAGTACAGTACTCGTTTGAATGTATTTTTGATAAATGTATTCGTAACACGAGAGATAAGTGTTTCCTTCCTCTCTTGTTCCACATCTCTGACAAAGGATTTTTTTCTTTCATCTGAATAAAATAATTAGATTAAGTTTGATTGGTTATGAGTTGATTTAAGGCTGCGGTTTGCAAATTATTTATTATTCGTCTTTTGTTTTAAAAACAATTTTCCTGTTGAGGACTTTTATTGTAGTTGGACTAGATTTTTTAATGATCGATGTTTACCTAAAATACTAGTACTAGATAATTATCTAATACCCATAATTAATGGGGTTAATTAAAAATGGTTAACATTATTTTGTTGGATACTTAATTTTTCAGACCCAGTGACTACTAGCCATTTGCTAGAAAAATGACATCACTATTATGTTAATTTATAATAGTCAGGTCCTTTGATAATTAAAATTAATGCCGTTTTTATACATGTTTTACGGAGTTGTAAATGTTCAGCCCCTGAAATAAGTTAGTGGGTCGTTAGGAAGTTTCACTGTGGTAGGGCCACGTAGCTACGGCTGTTGCACGAATGGGCAGCATCGTCCGGGAAAGTACCACGGCCTCACAGGAGACCAGTGTGAAGTGGATATACGTTTGTATTATATTTTCGCGTCTGGTAAGTAAAGCAATTGTTCCCACTTTTTTCATATTAGCAACGCATTTGCCCCAACCCGTCAGGTGTTGCATTTGGGCGACTGTGATCACTTAAAACAGGCGAACCGCCATGCCGCTTGCCAACTTTTCACGTAAAAAAATTTAATAATTAAAAGGAGTTAAAACGAAACAAGTCAATCTGTGATGCTTTCGTTCACTTTAACTTCATAAGTCCAGTGGAAAGAAGACTGATTACAAAATTAATAAGCATACTATTAAAATGCCAGCTGATCCATCCTTGTGCGCGTATCTAGTATTTAATTTATCTAGTATTTAAAAATCAACTTTAAGGTTTTTTTAACATTTCTAAGATTATTTTGGGGTCTTATTTTTTTTTTATCTTGAAAATCCTACCCTCCTTTTAAACAGAATGAATCCTATCGCTTCACTAACAGTGCCTTACACTGGTCCACGCGATGGTCTAGAATTTTAGCGTGCACTACCTACCTCAAACTTCTGATTTCCCGGTACTTCTGACATCCAGTACACGTGTTTCGGCTGCCGGCCTTAAGGATGAGAGAGAAGTATGTGGTAGAGAGAGACAAACTATTATCAATACCGTGAAGGGATTTATTAACTTATGCATCATCATTTTACTCGCTAGAAATACTAATTTGTTTCTTTCATAATTATGTAAAGTTAATGTTTGACGGCATTCGTACTAAGAAACATCAGCAAGAGGTAAAATTTTGCTAATTTAATGTCCGCGATTTAGGGGATGATTTAATACATGATTAATAAATTAATATATTTTTCGTATGTTGTAGGTGCAAGAAATTATTTTAAAGCATTAAATTTAAATTAAAGTTGCAATAAATTTTTAATATTGCTTTTTAATTCGAATAAAATCATAACAGTAACGACAAACAAACCGACTGATTAAACATTTTTATGGATAGAGTTCAATCTGTATCGTTCGTCTGCCCGAGTGCAAAGCACACAAGCTTACTACAATTTAACCTTTGCAATTTTCTGGTAGCCTGGTACTTTACCAGCCAAAACACGTGCTCTCTTTGGCCTTTGGATGTTTTTCGTTGTATTGCGTTGTTTTTTGTTGTATGTGCGGACAGAGCGATATGGAGTGGGTTAATCTTTCTAATTCATAATAAACACAACATACATAGGTTTTACTATATTTCTTCGGCTGAATTATTTTGCAAATTAATTTAAATATTTATTTATTTTATTGCAAGTTGGCAATCGTATCCTAAAATTACAAGATTTAGTACATTTAGTAATTTTAGTACAATCTGGGAGACATATTTAGTTTTTGCTAACTTTATGGTTTTCTTTTTAATAACAACGAAACTTTTTTGCATCATATTTTATGTTATTTACGATATCGCAATGATGTTTTATATATTTCACTATTTACATTAAATATGACGTAAGCGGAGGCTTGAAGGCTATCGAATTTAAGACACGATGCATGCTGTAGAAAAAAGTTACGACTCGATTACCCTTAGAAACATAGAGGCAAGCAGTTGGATCCAGAAATATAATTGTTGTTTATTCTTGGTGGAAGTGTTTCTTTCTTATCATTATTTGTATATACCGGAACATTACACATTACTGTTTGAACATGAGACAGCGCCATCTCATTAATAAGCTCTGAATTACGTTGAACTCCTTGCGACGCAAATTTCTCTACATACAATTTTTTGGATTAACTTTTATTTTTCGTGCTAGTTTTTGCACTGAATATGAAATTTTAAATAATAACTTTTTGTAGATGAATGAACAAAAACTTTCGACACTGCGGGATTCGAACTTGCGTCTATTGTTTCGCTTACTAAGCTTTGCGGCCGATGACCTATGTTAAGAGCAATGGCGACATCTCTCGCTACAATTTATCACCGTTGAATGTTGTTTGTAAGGTGTGGTATGCTGTAAGGTATGCACACTAGATGGCGCCAAACATTACTAAAAATTCAAACTACACGTCAGTAAATAAATTGATGGAATCGATGTTTTCCGCTAAGACCGTGTGACCGTGTGTTTAAAATGTTAAAGTTATCCTGCCACGACATTGACTAGTCTAGGACCTAGAATAAACTTTACATAAGGTTCTTATTTTCGGCAGATCTGTATCGTTTAAAATTCTTGTATTATTATAAAATTAAAATTATTCTACTTCTATATATTGAACAAACAACCCTTCTTTGCAAGCTAGATTATTATGGCATTCGTGACAGCGCCCTCAATCTCATCACCTATTACCTTAATAATAGAATTCAAAAAGTATCTATAAATGATGTTAATTCCGCAGGGTCCCCCATGAAAATGGGTGTACCACAAGGATCAATCTTGGGCCCATTTTTATTTCTAGTATATATAAATGATCTCCCCTCTTATGCCAGTGAGTTTTGTGATGTTGTACTGTTTGCTGACGATACATCACTCATATTTAAGATTGACCGAAATTTATCCAATTATAACGACGTAAATGGTGCACTTTCGCATATCCTTCACTGGTTCACCATAAATAATATTATTATTTATGGTGAACCAGTATACCATATTATTTTCTTTTTACTCTTCCTAGTGTAAGGAGGCAAAGTTTTAGTTTATTATTAAATAACGTATCCCTCAATCCTGTTGAGTCTGCAGTTTTCTTGGGGATTACAGTAGATTCAAAGCTTCAGTGGAGTCCCCATCTATCATCTCGATTAGGAAAGTTAGACAGCTAACAGACATCGACACTGCCAGACTTGTTTACTTTAGTTCTTTTCACAGCATCTTATCGTACGGCATTTTGTTGTAGGGCAGAGGGCATCTGATATAAATTCTATATTTATTCTTCAAAAAAGACCTGTCCGAGCAATCTATAACATCGGAGCCCGGAATACACTCAGAGATATTCTTAAAGCGATTAATATACTCACTGTTGCGTCCCAATATCTTCATTGTAATATTTTGTACGTTAGACATAATCTTAATTGTTATGTAAAGAATAGTGACAGACATAAATTAAATACTAGAAATAAGGACAAATTAATTAAACATAAACAAAAAGTAAATAGATCGTTCATGGGGCAAAGTGTGCGCATGTATAATAAAATCCCACAATCGGTATTAAGTCTGCCACTAGATGAATTTAAACGCAAAATTAAAAGCGAACTTATGGCTAAGGCATATTATACCATTGCAGAATATCTTGACGACGCCAATGTGTGGGGTTAATGCTGTTGATACTCACGTAGGCTAAAATTACATACTTGTTCTATTATATTGTAAACTAATCGTTTTAAAAAAGAGCAACTGTTGAGTTTCTTGCCGGTTTCATCGCAACAGAAACTGCTTTCCGAACCATTGGTAACTTACTAATACGTACGTAACGTATTAGTTTTTATGTAAAATTTTTGACATTTCATAAGAACGCGCAAGCATCTATGTGAATAAATATATTTTTGATTTTGATTTTGATTGCCCGAAGGAATACGATACAATATGACCCCTGTATTTTCTTTCTATGTATGTCCTTGTGTTTAATGAAGTATTCAATTCTATTGTATATTTTTGGTCCTCTGACCTCTCCTTATCTACAGATACTACAGAAAATATTTTTAAAAAGAAAATAAAAGGTATCAAATAAATCACCCATTGTTGTTTATATCCGAATTATGTACAGACAACTCGGCGCGGCGCGGTGTTGTCATTGTTAAAGCTATTTAAAATTCCGGTTTCCTCATCTTATCGACGCCCGAGACACGTGATCCTGGTTACGTGCAAAATAAAATAAAACATCGAAACATACACATACACAAAGGCCTACATATTTTTATTCATTATTTTTTAAATTGACTAAGTACGCAGACAATATCTAGCGAGAGTGATAATTTACTGTATTTATTACTGTTCCTGTTTTTATATCAATACCATTTACATTCTCAAAAAAAAAATGCATGCTTTCTTTTTTTTTATTCATTTTCTTAAATTATGTAGCTACGACTACTTCGTGCCTCATTTGTCAGTTATAAACAAAAATGTGTATTTAATTGTGAATAGGGAATCCAATTCTGCATTAAAATCGCGATCCCGTATGCCTGTGGGATTTTATTTTTTTTTTTTTTTTATGTGAAGAGTTGCCAAACGAGCAGACGGTTCACCTGATGGTAAGTGAATACCGCCGCCCATGGACATCTGCTACACCCGAGGGTTACAGATGCGTTGATTTCAATAATCCCGCGGGATTTACAGGATTGAGATTTTTTCACTTTTTTTTGTTTTAAGTAGTTGTAAAGAAAATGAGGAAAGATAAGGCAATTTAATTGTTTTTTAATAACACTATTATTATTAAGTAGTTTTATAACTCGTTACTATTTATCAATTGAATAAAATCCTTTTAAGAAACGATGAAATACATAAAAAATATAAGAGTTCACTAACGACAAGTAAACATAAATATGAAGAAAAAACACGAAGGCATATGTACAACAAACAAGAAGACTATAATATATATTTACCTCAGTATCTCCACATTTTGCAAAAATTTTTTTTACACCATTAAAATCGATAAAAATCCTACGACGCGAAATTAATATAATATCTAATCGTATGTGACATCATAATCAATAGTGCATTCAATGATTCACTCCACGCATTTTTGTCCCCACACCTGTAAAATTTGTGTTTTGTCTCATATTGCTGTTCACCTTTCAGGTACATATTCAGCGCTTGAAGATGTTTTCCTTAAAATATTCCCGAATGCACTTTTTTTATTTAAAGTGCATGTTCTCTACTAATAAAGAAGTAACATTATTAATATCTTTAAAATCCACAGAACAAGAGTACGGACTATTAAACTAAGCAACATCCAGACTTCAGACACAGTCTTCACAAACAGTCCTTAGAGGTTCTGAAAATTTAATAGAAAAAGGTTGAGATTGTAGATCCCTAGCGTTATTGTGGTAAGAAACCTATTGTGTAGGCATAGACTATAAATTTTGAAGGACGGTATTTGTTGGAGCAATTAGTCAATAAGCTAGCTCCGACAATATTTGTTGCCCTGGTACTTTCGATGCAAGTACACGTGCTCGTCACCGTAGAAAGAGCAAGCAATATATTGTATCTGTTGTCTGTCTTCTTCCACGTTCACTACGTCCAATTTTTACAACACCTTTTGGCGTATTATACTATTTCACTCCAAAAGGATATTGAACCAAGTGCCGTATTCCCTAAGCTATAGGCTCGAATTGAATACATCGTACACACCCCTTCATGAAATGTACAACACACGCCCTCATATGGCACACATACAAGTTGCTTTCATTGAACGGCCAACAGTTTACTGCTACACTCGATTTTTGGTGCCCTAGTACATTTAACGCATAAACACGTGTTCGGTGGTGACGTAATCTTTAGCGTCTTGGCAAATATGATTGATGCAATACTCGTGAAATATAAAGGACCTTTTTTCCTTGTTTTCCGATGCTTGGCTTTTATACTTAAATTTTATTTAGTAAATCACGTAATTTCATTATGATTTTTAGTTTTTACGGTAAATTAATGATTCATTTGTTGTTTCGCTAACTGTCCTGGGCATATTGCGAAAGTTTTTTATTCATTCTAGTAATCGATACCACACATCGATGAGTGACCAATTAAGAACACTTGCACATATCTGTCATCCTAGTACGTTGTTGGGGGTGATGCGTGTCCCCTTAAAAAAATACAAAAAAATGTGATGATTTTACAAAATTTTGGATTCGCTTGAAATATGTTTTAATTAGGTAATAACTAGGTAATATGCATATTATTCTGTTTGCCCTAGCAACCGTATCTTGTACCGGTTTTCTATGATACTAATTAAAATTAAATAAGGAATAAATTTAGGAATTAATTAAGCAAATAGTTTTATCCTTTATCTTTTATTTGGAGCCCAGTGTAGTGAAGTAGAATTTGTTACCTTAACTCTCACTCACTCACATTTGTGCCTAGATCATGATAATAAAGTTGTGACTTTATTTTGAGAATATAATTTTGAAGTTGAGTAATGTTAAGCTTACATTTTGAAAATTTTTTGAAATTTTTACTAATTGTTCGACAAACAAATGTTTTCTATTTATAGTCCACTTGAAAGCGCCTGGAGAGATTAATTCATTTCCAGCATGTTATCATCCAAATAATCATTAATATTAAAATAACCTTTAACACGGCGCCGCGGTCGAAAAGCTGGTCCACATACGCCTGTTGAACTGTGTTGTTTGCTTAGAGGAATTATTTTAATGATTTCAGATGCAGTTTGGTGTACAGTTTGAAACTGTCATTGTTCTCTGTTGAATAATAGAATTGGTTCATAAGATAGATAGATAATTTCTAGGACAACTAAACTAATTGATTTATTTGTAACAAATTTTTAAACAACAATATCCCTGGCGAACATTTAATTGAAATATATCTATTTATTATTTATTATACATTGTGAGTAAGTGTTATCGAAAAGATGCATAGTGCGGTGGATGTAATACAATACAGCGCCATCTACCGGAAAGGTTTAAAAGCGTTGACAGAAATTTGCCAACAATAAACATTTCAGGAGATAGCAGAACAGCTAGATACTCGTAAATGGGAGAAATATTTTTATTTCAGTTTTAATACTGAATATTTAACGCTTCCTAGATTTATTTACAACCAGTTTTCATGCAAGCTAATAGGTAGTTTTCTTTTCATTTGCCTACCGCTAGAACGAGTTATTTTATACTAGCGCCCGCCCCAGCTTCGCAAGGGTGCAATGTAGATATAATAGATGGCCTTTCTCTACTATTATATTCCTTTATACTATATATTACATATAAACCTTCCGCTTGAATCACTCTAACTAATGTTGTAAACTGCATTAAAATCCGTTGCGTAATTTTAGATCTAAGAGTACAAACAACGGGGCACCTTTGTTTTTATACTATGTAAAGATTGATTTGTAAAACGACGAAATCTACCCGTAAGGTAATGACGTGTTTGAAACCATCAATTTAAAAATTATTATTAACGAAAAACAAAATCGACTTCAAATAATCCAGTCACTATATATTTTCTAATTATTATTTATTTCTGGAGCCTAAGGTCCAAATATCAATGAAATGGAATGAATTTTTTTGATCCGATGAAATGGGACCGCATCGGAACAAAAAAAGTTTAAGATCGGTTCATAAACGATAGAGATCTGTAGTAATTACTAACATAAAAAAGTATGTTTGTACTTATGTATGTACGTAGAAAATTATATACTTCTTTAGCGTGACAAAAGAAAAATAACGAATCATTTTTATTCCCTGTGCCATTTCCGGTAGAATGAAAATTCATTTCCTAAAATTTATTGATTATTCCATAACATTTCCTTGCGTGCTCCGGAGCATGTGTTATTTAGTTTAAAGAAGCATTAAAACACAACATTAGGAAGATGTAAACTTAATCGATAACTTTTTACAATTTGACAGTCTTATCGATTTAATTCAACGCCAGTTAGGAAGATCGTCGTCTGTATAAATGTGTGACCTTGCCAACGTTATCCAGGGCGCGTTAGGCATTGATATTCCATGTATAAAATAAGAAAAAGTTTATCGTTACACAAAAATCGTTTTCATATTAAATGTTTGTTTTGTTTTCTTAGTTACGTTTAATATTTTTTTAGTGTGGTAACAAACAACCATAAAACCCAATAGTCACAGGCAAAGTACGTGTTTAGACATAGTAAAGTACTAGGACAACAGAAGTTACAACGGGTACCGCCCGCCTGGCTGAATGAGCATTTTGTATGTGTGCGAAAAAACGAAAGGGAAAGGTCAATCTATAGTGTCCAGTGACCTGTGTAGCAGCTGGAACAAAAATGCAAGCCTATTACTTGTAAAAAAGCAGGTAAAATTGTTTTTTCTTTAGTACCTTTCGGCTATTATTTGATACAGTTCGAAAAATTAAATATGTCTTCTGCACATAATAATAAACAGGTAGGATGTCCATGTCACGCCTATACCGGTTGTTGTTGGGAGCACTGAGCTCGAAGTTGTTGACGAGTACGTTTACCTAGGACAGTTAGTCCGGCTAGGTAAGTCCAACTTCGACGCAGAGGTCAATCGGCGAATCCAACTCGGATGGGCAGCGTTCGGGAAACTTCGGCAAATCTTCTCGTCGAATATACCTCAATGTTTGAAGACTAAAGTCTTCAATCAATGTGTGTTGCCAGTGATGACCTACGGAACCGAGACATGGTCCTTCACTGCTGGCCGTATGAGGAAGCTCAAAGTCGCTCAGCGAGCTATGGAGCGGGCTATGCTCGGTATTTCTCTGCGTGATAGAGTTCGTAACGAAGACATCCGCAGTAGAACTAAGATAACCGATATAGCTCAGAGGATTAGCAAGCTGGAGTGGCGATGGGCCGGCCATATAGCTCGTAGAACCGATAACCGTTGGGGAAGAAAGGTTCTCGAGTGGCAGCCTCGTACTGGCCATCGCAGTGTAGGACGACCCCCCACTAGATGGAGTGACGACCTGTGCAAATGTGCGGGAAGTCGATGGATGCAGGTGGCTCAGGATCGTACTTCATGGCAGTGTATGGGGGAGGCCTATGTTCAGCAGTGGACTCGGACAGGCTGAAATGATGATGATGATGATGATGAGGATCAGTTTACAGTTAAAATTTAAATACTAACATGGGAACATCTTTCGGCTCGACAAGGAAAACTTTTTCGAGGAAATCTTTGTACGTTTTCTTTTGTACTTTCATTTTCATCTCTGTGTTAATAGCAGTTTCTCATTGCTCTTAATCATCACTACATAGTATAAAACAAAGTCGTCCAGCTGCCCGTCTGTCCTTTTGTATGCTTAGATCTTTAAAACTACGCAACGGATCTTGATGCGGTTTTTTTAACTAACTAGAGTGATTCAAGAGGAAGGTTTATATATATATAATACATTGCACCTGTGTGAAGCCTCTCTCTAGTGAAACGGGTCTGTATTGTATAATAAAAACCAATACTAAAAAAACACCTGCTTCTTAGGGGTAGCCATTACTTTTTTAGGGTTCCATACCCAAAAGGGAAGACGGCACACTATTATAACGACTGTCTGTCTGTCCGTCTGTCACCAGTTTGTATCTCATGAACCGTGATAGACAGTTGAAATTTTCACAGATGATGCATTTGTGTTGCCGCAACAAAAACTGAAACTTTGAGATGGTTGGTGGAATTTCACGGCCGAAGACATGTTTTATTTACAAGAAAAATTCGCAGTATAGAGCATATATGTGGAAAATTTGTCAATTTGTTAATATATACATAACGGCGAAAATGGTTCGAAACGTGAGGAATTCAAAACAAAACAAAAACGCGATAAAATCCGTAAACTAGTTTCATTTAATTTGTTAATTTTAATTGGATAAACGTTTGTCATTGTTGCTTTTTTCCCGAATACGTGTTTAAGCAATGTATGTACTAGGATGTCAAAGAATGCGAGTAGTGAGTGCATCCTGTGCGAGTAGTCTAGTCAAT
The DNA here is from genome assembly GCA_933534255.1 of Iphiclides podalirius. NCBI lineage: Eukaryota > Metazoa > Arthropoda > Insecta > Lepidoptera > Papilionidae > Iphiclides > Iphiclides podalirius. The sequence continues at coordinate 1,131,235 of OW152817.1, read as the reverse complement.
GCGTGGAAAATTGGGTGAGTGCAATATATTGATTAGTGATTTTGGCATTGGCTCAGACTACAAACACAGCTTTGACCTGGTAATAAGACACATTATTGAAAATCAATTTGGATGTGAAACAGCATCACACCAAAAGCCGTAATGGCGTATGAATGAGAGTAGTGAAAGCGGGAAAGAGAAAGAAAACGTGGAAATATGAAAGGAAACATATCGCTTGCTCATGCCACAGTCACGACCACGTGAACTGGCACCGAATGTACCAGGGCAACAAATAACGATGGAGGTAGTTTGTTGAATACCGTCTGACGAATAATTATGTTAATCCTTTTTAGTACACATTATAGCTACATAACATTATGGTTCATATTCTGTTGGGGCCTTCTACGCTCAGTTCAACACTTCTTATCTCCTTTGTTATTATTTTTGGCAATGCTTAGTGTATATTCGTCATACGAGTAGTCTACCTGTGTATGTATTCATACGGTATGTATTCAACTAAAACGTACGCAGCTATATTTCATGCAATATTGCCCACTGATATGATGACATCCTGGTACCGTAGTTACAAGAATATATGTACATCCTTCTTAGTGTCTCTGAGAATGGATTTTTCTTTCTGAATTTATTTTTCTTTTCTTTCTAAATTTTTCTTTATTTCTTTCTTTTTGAACTAATGGTTAGGATTTGATTTAATGATGTGGTTTGCAAATTATTTATTTGTTCTTTATACGCAAACATAGTGTACAAAGGCGGAATTAATGCCATCATTACCAATCTGCAAGTGTAAGTAGGTGCATTTATTATAACTTCAAAAAAGCAATCATTAAAATTATTAAATATCTGCACTGTATATATCATCAGCAATCATCAGAAATGAATCACAATCGTGAGCCACCTGAATCCATCGACTTCCCGCAGTCTTTACAGGTCGTCACTCTATCTAGTGGGGGGATGACCAATATGAGGCTACCTTTCTTCTCTGCGGTTATCGGTTCTTCGAGCTATATAACCGGCCCACCACCACTTAAGCTTACTATCACGCATAGAAATACTGAGCATAGCCCGCTCCATAGGTCGTTAAGTGACTTTTCAGCTTATTCGACCAATGCTCAGTTTCATAGGCATTGGCAACACACATTGATCGAAACGTTGATGGATAATCGACGAGAAGATATGCCGAAGTACCCCGAACGCTGTCCATCCGGGTTTAATTCGCTGATTGACCTCTGTTGGAGTTGCAACCGGTATCATCGCAGAATCGTTGGAGGACCTAGGTATGTTACCAACTATGTACTATATGCAGTTCAATGACCTCAAAGGTGTCTACCAACGGGTGGACCTTAAGATGAACGAATGCGCATGACGAATATCATATCTAATGACCACGTCACGCCTATATTGCTTCAGAGAATGTGCACGAAGTTATTGACGAGTTGTTGTGTCCTAGGTAATGTTTACCTAGCACTTATTGCTTAGTAATCCATACTAATATAATGTGTAGCACACAGATGATATACAATGAGGAAAGTATATATTACTTGCACAGTGCAAACTTACACTGATTATGCATATGGAAATACTGTCGTTAAATGTCGTTAATAATATTATCGTTTCTAATCCATACTTAATATTATAAATGCGAAAGTAACTTTGTCTGTCTGTCTGTCTCGCTTTCACTCCAAAACTACTGAACCGATTTAAATGAAATTTGGTACACATATAGATAGTCTAGAGCCTGAGAAAGGACATAGGCTATTTTTTACTTAGAAAAAAGTGTCGTAAAGTGTTGAAAGATATTTATTTACGGGCTACAACACGATCGAAGCCGCGGGCGACAAGCTAGTTCTTTATATATTTAGTTCGACTGTGCGTGTGTGTGTACTGTACTCCTCCTAAATGGCTGGACCGATTTTAATGAAATTTTTTTGTCTTCAGGTCGACTCGATTTTTTTTTATTTATAAGTTGTTGTCGGATTTAAGTCGAGTGACCTATCTATTGTATAATATAAGGTTTATCGGGTCCACTAGTAGATAAATAAATATTTTCAAGGTATACTTTTACGCAACGCTATCTAATCCCTAACTAAGCAAAGCTTGAATTACGGATTAGGCAACTGAAAAATATACTCGAACATATTTTCTTTTGTAAATAAATACATATTCCAGATATATAAACACTCGGGCACTAGAAAAGCACGAAAATTAAGAAGACATTACATACAAAGAATGTGATTTTTTCTTTTCAAAGATATATTAAAAATTATTTTAAATTCATATATTTACTTAACATGGACACTAATTATTTATTTATTATAACATCTAGACTTGTAAATTTTTGAACATTGAAAGGTGGGGCTTGGTGCATTTGCTTCCAGCGATCGATTTGTGCGCCTGACGGCCGACTAGCATCTGTAACAAAAATATATAATAACTAGTGGAAACCGGCCAAGTGCGAGTCGAACTCGCGCACGAAGTGTTCCGTACCAGTCAGTTTTATGGATTAGAATTTATAGTTTCAAAACATTCGGGTATTTATCTTCATGATACCGTTCTTATCTTTCTATATGAATAAAATTATAGAGTTCTGCCGTTGTTTGCGCATCACAAAAAGTACCTGGAAAAGCTTTGCTCGGTTTTTTTTGTAAATCATGTATTTTAGAAACTAAAAAAGATAAAAAATAAAGAAAATGATCTGGTATAGAAAAAAGAGTAAAAAAAATAAGTGTGTAAATGATCGTGATACGAACCGCAGCCGTCTGTTTTGGGGCCGCCCGATTACCGACCGAGCTATTATATACGATGGACCCACCGCCGGGGGTCCCGCCGGATAACACTACACCCACAGTTAGTGTAACAACAATCACACCAGTTCGCCCTCGCCTCCGAGCACGGCGAGACCCACACAACGCGTACACAAGGTACACTCGCGTTCCGGGGCGGTTCTCACCGCTCCCAGCCACCGATTAGCTAAATGCACAGTCGACGGCCGTCGGGGTCTCGGTCCGAACCGGCGACCTCGACGGCCCTTAGATGACACACCATAGTAGTTAAACGCACGCATGAGCACATGCGCGACCCTACCCATAGCGGAGGGTCCAAACCCGTGGGTTCTGGCTAGCCCACCGGTTCTGCGTCCGATGAAGCTTTAATAGTCTCGGGACTGAAAGCAAAAACATCAGTTAATACAAGATACAAGATACAAGAGCTATTATATATATATATACAAGAATTGCTCGTTTAAAGGATAAGATATTAAACTGGTGGACTGATTTTAAACATTCTAACTTTTATTTCTTAGACACTTCTACTTGATTACTTATATTGAATATGTATAGACACTTTTTAGAACACTTTATAAAAAAAATTGATTGTGATATTTTTATTAAGCACTACGTTATTAATATTTTAAGAAACGATGATTTTTATAAGCACTATTTGTTCAGTAATGTGCAAGCTGTGTTTAGTTTTTAACATAAGTAACAGCTAGATTTACTAGAAAATTATTAAGAATACGGTATCTGTAAATTCTCTATCATGTTAAAACATCCCCAGTTTTGGTCTGTATACAATATTTTAGATGATGGTTAAGTTTAGATTTACATATAATAAAATGTAATGGATAAGAACTAAATGAATAAAAGCTAACAGTTGGTGACACCGTGGCGCTGTTGTCAAAGTACTGGCTTCGGCGTCGGGGATCGTGGGTTCGATTCCCACACGGAACAACAATTTGTGCGACCCACAGATAGTTGTTTCGCATCTGGTTGATTGTCCACGTGAAATTTATGTATGTAAAACGTCCTTGCAACACAGGATAACCCTACCTAAAGTAAGGGCAATGTTTTAAAAAAAAAAATAATAAAAAAAAGCTCACCCGTTGGAGACGGAACTGCCGCTCGAACTGGCGTGGGCGCTAGAGTTGCCCTGGCCGCTAGAACTGGCCTGGCCGCTAGTGCTGGAGCTCCCTTTGCCGAGGCAACCGCTAGCGCTGGCGGTGGAACCTGGCCCCTCGAGTTCCTGTGACCGCCGATTGGCCCACCTCCGCTTTCCAGTCCACCAACGCTAAGTTCATCGCCGTCGCTGTGTTCTTCTACAACGCCACCGCCTAGTCCGTTGCCGTCGCCTAAAGCAACGTCGCTAGCATCGGACCCAACGCCCCCGCAAACGCTATCGAGTACGTCATCGCCTCTTTGACCATCAAAGCGAGCTCCGTTGCCCAAGCTGCCTCCATTACCACCGGCTAATTCGTCGCTGCCTCCTTTGCCTTCAAAGCCGCCACCATCTGCAAATCCACCGTCTGCTACGATGATGCCACTCCAGTCACTTCCACCTCCAAAACCTTAAAACATTTAAAGTTTACGAGAGAGCCGTTTAATTTCAATATCCTCTTTAGTAAGGCTGTATACATTAAAGTGAATTGTGTGGAGATACTAGAATGAAAAAAATAACAGATTTTATCGAAAATCTGTTTCTATTTCCATTCTAACGGACGCTGTGGGAATGATATGTAAAACAAACAGAACACTCTACATGCAGTTTCACTAACATGAACTTGAGATGACATGACTTGCAAAGAGCTTGTAATAAGGTCAAAATAACACTTAACGACGCATTGCGTTCCTGTCGCGTCGCGTGCTTGATACTCATAAGCATACGCACACAGCGGCTATCCCATTTTAAAACCTAGTAAGGGACACTTAACAAAAATCGTGCTGCCGTGATAGATCTGTGTCCGTGCGCTCGACTCTAAATGCTCGAGGAACCTGAGGTCGATCCCCGGTGCCGGCACCAATGAAATTGTTAATTTTAACTGCTCACTTATCACGTGCTCAGCGGTGGGGATAACATCGTGGGGAAACCTGCATATTTTCGAAATAGTAACAAAAAAAATATATCGAAGATATGTGATGTCCGCGTGAAGAAAGAAAGGAATTTTGGCATAATTTACCTGTCAACCATTCGTCTGTTGACTGTCTATGTTTGCAGCTGCAGAGCTATGATTTGTTATGTTTTATAAATTATTAAAAGTCTTTATCAAAAAAATAACACACTCTTTAAAGTTACTACAATTTATTGAATGAGATATTCTAAGTTCCGCTTTCCATAAACCATAACAGAACCTAGCAAGTGATGTTGTTAAAATGGTTCCTACTCGAACCTAATTGTCTTTTTTCATTTTTCAAAATTAGTAAGGGACATAAAATATGTAACATACACTTGTATTAAAATATTGATATGTTTGTTTAAGAAAGACTACCCCATTTCAGTGTTATGTGCTAGTTATTAAATCTAGTTTCAAGTCCTTATTACGTTTTGAAATGGGACAGCCGACAGCATACCGCCGTGTCTTTCCAGTACCCCTATCCGCCAGCCGTATTAAAGAATTTCTTTTCACACAAATTTGCATTCTTAAGTAGGCTATTCATAACTAGCTCGAATATAAATTACAATGTCCCTTCATACCTGGAGCGGCATGGATGCGAACGAGTAGGCCACAAAACAAAAGCAGCAATACATGTCGAGCCATCGCGTTAAACTGTGTCGAATATTGAAATGACCACCGTTTATAAACAGGCGGGCTCGTGCGTTGTGAATACATGCACTCCAATCTTATTCCACGCCATTTTCAACCGAATCCAAAAAAGGAGGTGCTCATTTACACTGTATTTTTTTTATATTTCTTACCTCAGACCTTTCGACGGAGTGAACCGATTTTGATGATTCTTTTTTATTTGAAATTTGATGCTTCCCATGTGGTCCCTTATAAATTTCATTGGTACTGGATCTTGGGCTCCGGAGATACTTATATAACTCCTGAAAATCAATTATAAAATGAATACAGAGCGAGATATTAGAAGTCGGTTTTGTTTTCCGTCAGTAATCTTCCCTAAAGTTGTAGTTATGTTATTATTATGCAAAATACATGAAATACGAGATATTAATAAATGCCTTTTTCAATAATTGTATTGAATTGTGACATTATATTCAACTTTTAATATTTTTTTATTTTTATGACTTTAGTAATTGTTATTGTTTAAAATTTCAACAACTTCAGTTCATTGTGTTTTGATTTACTCTTATTAACAGCATTTGTACTTAGATTATGTTTGTATTAATTATATTATTTGTTAGATATTTGCATGCCAAAGAGGCGAAATATGTCTGTACCTTCATCTACAATGGAATTGCATTTACTACATTTTTGCAAATAAAGATGATTTGATTTCATTTGCAATATTACTGCAATATTACTATGTACTGCAATATTACTATTAAATGTAGTTTTAAATAGATACTTTATACGTAGATGATACCCTAAAGTCATGTAACACTAATTATACGAAATGAAAGTTTTTACAGCATAATATTATTTTTATTCTGTTTTTTAGTATTTGTTGAATTAGCGGCAACGGGAATACATCATCTGTGAGCTGAATGAATTTCAACTGGATAACTATCACGGTTCATGACGACCCGAATGGCGTAGTTGTTAATGTACCTGCCTCCTACGCCAGAGGGTGTGGGTTCAATCCCCACTACTGGAAAAATATTGTGTGATGAACTTAGTGTTTGTCTAGTGTCTGGGTATTTATATATCTATAATATGTATTTATTTACAAAAGAAAAGTATGTTTATCATTTATCTAGTACCCATAGTACAAGCGTTGCTTAGTTTGGGACTAGAAAATATTGTGTAAAAATGTGTCCTAAATATTTTATTTTTTTATTTTTTATTTTTATGCAATTGACTACAACCTAATAGTCTGAAGATCGGAAGACGGTGTGTTTTCCACTTGTGACTTTAGCCTTATTAAATTGACCTCTTTGATCATACCTTAGACAGAGTCTTTAAGAAAAGACCTTTAATTACTATTTCTGTTTTCACTGTAGTTTCCGACGTTTCCAATGACTAATCTAGACTTGTGTGTTCCATTATTCTTTTGTAGAAACGGTCTTTATTGATTGATATCATCATCCGTGCCTTAAAATGCTATAAGAATCTTGGAGCCAAGCATACACAAACCAAAAATTTCATCCTCAGCACCGCGATGTCCTGCGTTACACAACAGCGCGATTTTCAAAGAATTTCCTGCCTCGCACAACCACTCTGTAGAACCAGCTGCCGCCTGCTCTCCGAACCGTTACGACCTGGGGAACCTTCAAGAAGAGAGCGTACTCTTTCCTAAAAGGCCGGTAACGCACTTGTAAACCCTCGGGTGTTGCAGGTGTTCATGGGCGGCGGTGATCACTTCCTATCAGGTGAGCCACTTGCCCATTTGCCCCTTTTCTCCAAAAACAACATGGCACTGCACCACTAAGAACGCACAGAGAATGAACACTCCGCCTCAACGAACACGTGAAGATACGACAAATAATAAAAATACTTTGATATTATTTGATTATGATTAGATTTATACATGATTTTTTTTAGTTGAAAATCATTATATGGAATAATAAGGAAAATAAGCCAAGTTAGGGGTTCATGGATTCGACTTCCACACGAGACAACTGTTTGTGTGACCCACAGATATTTTTTTTTTGATCTGGGTGTTTGTCAACGTGAGATTTATGTATGAAAAACGTCCTTACAACACAAGATAATGGTATCCTACATTAAGGGAGCAATGTTTTTTGATCTTACCAGGTCGCAGAGGTCGTTGGAACTTTTTATTCGACATCTTCCACACAAAATAAATAATGACGACATTTGTCACATGACTCAATTGTTGGACAGCAAAGTACAAACGTATCAGAAAATGTTTTTTCTTTTTGAGAGTTTACGAACAACTTTCACAAGACTCACTGAACTCTTAAGTTTAAACCAAAGCGTATCAAGTTATATTACGACACTTAAATTTTCAAAGAACTGAAGGTTTAATTTAAACGTCCACGAGTAGTGTCAAAATTGGCTGATAGATCTTACAGATCAAATCAACCCATCGAAAAAAAAATTTGTAGAATTTTTCAGACTATCTATACCTATGCCATATTTACATTCTATCATTTTTTCCTTTTGAAAAATCAATTCTCTTCAACGCCCGCAAAAGGGTTTCTGCTTATACAGCTCCACACATAAAATATGAGAAAATTACACAAATAGTCATTTTAACAAGGCAGACTATACACAACATTTAAGGATGTTATTGCATACGTATAAGAAATTTATGCAAACAGTAACTTCTTTAAAAAAATTAAGATTATTTTGAATAAGCTACATACTGTTGCTTTTTTATTCATATTTCTTTCCCGACAGAGGATGCAATGCAACCGTTGAACCTTGCCGGCTCTTTCAGGACGTGGCATTTATTATATAAACAATAAAAATATGTCTGTTATTTTGTTATGAATAATCTCTAGGTCAATTGGATTAATATGCATTTATTCACTTACTAATTGATTGATAACTAAATGATTGGCAACTAATTTAAAAGTGACAAATTTATCTTTGTGTTAAATTTTATTAAAATCAAGTAATCTTCATTTTTTATATAAATGGCAATGAAATATGCACGTAAGCAAATTATATTAATAATTTCATAACAACATTTTCAAGCACAAGCAAAAGGTACATTCGCTATCCGGAAGCCGGCGGCCATCATGGATATGCGGGCGGGCCACGTGCTATTGCGCTAGTTGTACCAGGGTACCATAAAACAGGAAAGGTTTATACAACGATCGTCTAAAATTAGTTTTCGTCCCTCTCGCACTTCACGCGAAATATTAACGCGAGTACTAAACGTACGTTGATAAACATATCAATAACAATAGCTATCTGCGTGTGTTGTGCTTTCCCGCTATTTGGGGGCGTGCTTACTGCACACATCGAGGCTGAATGGTACTTCGATTTTGTAATGTGTAGTACTTGCCCCTTCGTTCTCTTACGATGCGCCATTGCTGACGTCCTGGTACCTACACCCGATTCCACAACCACGTGGAATGGGTACTTCGATGTTGTAATGTTGTGTAGTTAAGTAGTACTCTCACTCCTTCGTTCTCTTACTACTCGCCATGGCTGTCGTCCTGGTACCTACGCTCGCTTCCACAACCACGTAGTATTTTGAGCGTACAACTTTATAACGACAATTCATTCGAACAAGAGATGTTGCCATTGCTATATGAAATTTTTATAGTGCTTATCTCCTCTGCACTTAAGATGAAACATTAAAATTTGTAGAAAAAGGGACGTATTATCTTCAAGGGTGGCGTAACTGTGGTAGGCCTTAAAACTATTAGTTTTTCCCGTTGCACTAATGTTAAGTACTATGACCTCACAGAAGACCGGGGTGAAGTGGAAATGTTATATATACTTCTTCTGTAGCCAGTGATTCACTACCCTTCACTGCTGGCCGTATAAGGAAGCTCAAAGTCATTCAGGCATCTATGCTCGCTATTTCTCGACGTGATAGATTTCGCATTGAGGGTATCCACAAAAGTAACCGATATTACCCAAAAGACTATTAAGCTGAAATAGCACTGGTACGTTTCATGATAGTCTTGTATATTATTGGATAATAATATACAATAATATACAATAATGGATAATGATATCCTTATGACTTGACACTTTTATTAACAAAGTTATGCTTTCAGTCCAGAGATAAAATATTAAGCTTCATCTAATTTTGGTCCCCTGGAAATATAATTTCCAAGAGTTGGGTTATTAGTTAATAAGGGTGTAGGCTATTGGGTCTCGGTGATAACTGTCGACTGTATTAATTAATCGATGCTTGGGAAAGATGACAATCGCCTCTTAACCCGGATGAATTTAGTGTAGGCGGTGCATTAGTTACGCCGTGCTTGTAGCATGTGAAATTGTGTTTTTTTAGCACGAAGTTAGTGTGTGTCAAGTGTTATCAGGCCCGAATGGCCAACTGTTTTTATGGTGACCGAAACACAGAATTGGACTATAAACAAAACCAGTAATTAATAATATTTTCAGCAATTCACAGCCTAATTAAACAACACAAAAAATGCTTAACATGCGAAACCTCGATTACAAATTCGTTACACTATTATTAACACAAATAAGTTCGCTCAAAATAACCCCATTTACAGAAAGTCGATTGTTGGTAATGTTGGTTGGAATGGTTCCATCTACAATAAACTTGTTAGCAGAAATCATTAGATACCTAGATAATATATGCTACCAAAACCTCAGTACATTCAAAAAAAGTATCATATGCCCATATTGTGTTTTAGCTCTTTTTTTATTTTAAAAAAATTTTAATTCTGCTTTTTGCAGTTTTTACTAAAAAAAAATTATTGGGTCTATCTTTTGATTCATTTTCTTCATTTCAATTCGTCCACCCCATCCTACATCGTATAACCAAAACCTTCTCTCTCTCTTCCATCCTTGTTACCCGCGCAGCTCCGTCATAGTCTTAGAGCGAGCACGTGTTTTGGCCACTAAAGAACCAGGCTATCAGAAATCCGCGAGGACTAAATTGCAATAAGCGTGTGTGCGTCACTTGCTCGTTGAAACCGATACAATTCTATCTACAAAATTTACTATTCGATGAGTTTGTTTGTCGTTTGTGTTCTGCTTTTATTCATAGAAATGTTTAAAATGGATTTGGATACTCCATTTTATGTTACTTTTTGAAATTATTCCTTGCACTTAGTAATGTATGGTACTAGCCACATATTAGAAATGTATGGAAAGACGGCAAAAATCACTCATTGAGAGCAGTCATTTGACAAAATGATAGAAACTTCTTCGCAGCTCTTTGTAGTATTGGAACTTTCAGCCACTTACTTTATAAACTGATTCAAGCAATAAAAATATGTCAGGAAAGTAAAGTCGCAGCATTAACTTGTCAGTAGATCGTCTCTCACCCCTTCGCGCTGTAGATAGCAGTTTGTCTCTCTCTACCATTGTCTCCCTCTACCATTGTCTCCCTCTATCAGTCACTAAGATATGTCTCTCATCCTTAAAATGGGAAACAAAATCACATGTATGAGTGTATCCGATGTACCAGGAAAACAGAAAATTGAAGTAGTGTGCTTTATGAATCTAGACAATCGCGTGGGGTTAACCAGCGTCTAGATAGTAAATCGGTAATATCACTTTACATACCTATAAACGTTTCGAAAATAATGGAAATGAAACTAAAAATTATAGTTATTTATATTCATTACCTACTTCTATTTTTGCATAGAATGAACGTAGTAAAAGTGGGAAAGAGAAAGAAAACTGATGATAGCTGATATCGCAGTTCATCCCTACAGTCGCGACCACGTGCCTTGCCACCGAATGTACCAGGACAACAAACATTACTAGAGTTAGTTTATTGAAAACATCCGAATGAATGTGCTAATCGATTATAGTTTGTCTCTCTCTCTCTCTCTCTCTCTCTCTACCTAACGTCTCTCTCACCCTAGATTTTACAACTAAAACACGTGTACTGGGCCTCGAAAGTATCAGGAAATCAGAAACTTATGGTAGTAGTAACGCGTAGTTTGCGCTGAGTGCCTAGACGACGAAGACTATGTAAGACAGAGTAGTGTGGCAGATTTGATAACGTTCAACTAAAACTATCAATGTTTTTTCAATTAACTAATTTAAACATAAATATAAGAAAAGAAACGTACTTCCTGTAAAATTTATGTTTTTCTATGAAAATTCTAAAATTCCTTGCCATTAACATTCATTCGTCTTCATCACAACACGAGTTAATGTCCACGACGTCACAGCAGGTATTTTTGCACTTATCACCAAAAGGTTGAATTTCATTAATTGTGCGTATGTTCAAAAATTTATGAAGCATTTTCGTTTCCAAGAAATATTTCCTGTTGTAGTATATTGTTATTGATAAACGAATCATATTTCCAACTAGCTTTTCAACCGCGGCTATGCCCGCATGTACTACATTTATTATTTCTGGGTCATGAGTATTTCTGGGTGGCTATAAAAAAATCACGAAGGCTAAGCTTTCCTGATTTTTTCTAACCTAACCTATCCGAGTCGGTGTGCTCTATATCGGATCTCAACTGACTCATTAAATAAAAAAAAAATAATCGAACAATTGATACGAGTATGACGTCGCCCGCATTCTATATTTATCATGCTGGCAGTACGGTGTATTCAGTTTTAGAAGTCAAATTAGTAAAATGGCGGACTATCGTAGTGAAAATAACTAGTTTTAAATATATATTTTTTTCTCAAAAACTATAACCGACCAGAAAATTCTGCTTGTTGATTATTTCGTAAGTGATTTTTCAAAATTTTTTTGTTAGGTCGAAAAACACTCGGCTCATTTAAAGTATATCGTACATTGATTTACACCCAAGTAATATACAAAAATATTAACCATTATTAACTAATAAGGGATGCAAATAAATCAAATCAATTAAAACAGGAAAATGTATACAAATTTTTAGCCTTAATTTTGTAGTCCACGTATTCTCACAACTACTCGAAAATCAAAATTAAAATCAAATGTCTTTATTCAATATAGGAGCATTACACTCGCTTATTGATACTCAAAACACTACCACCGGTTCGGAAAAGAAAGCCATTGTACTGAGAAGAACCGGCGAAAGAAACTAAGCGGGCTTTTTTTTTAATTTTTTTTAAATAAGCAGTTTGACATAAATTCATTACAAATACAATATAAGAACTCTGATTGAAAGAGGGAAGATGGACCGTTCAGTTCATTACCAGAGTGTGTTATCATTTAAATAATCATTAATATTATAATAGCTTTTAACACACAAACGTTCTTTTACCCTTTTTTTAAAATTCAGCTGTTAATGCATTTTGAACGTTTTCTGAAATGTTGTTGTAGTAACGTATACATTGTCCCATAAAAGATTTACTTATTTTACGCAGTCTACTTGTGCGTAGGATCTATATCATGAACATTGTTATGTCTTGAAAATTTTTCCTTATTTTTATGGACATACATAACATTGTCAAAAATGTATTGAGAAGCAACAGTCAATACCTTTAACTCTTTAAACAAGTTTCTTAACGATTCTTTGGGCCCCAGATTGTAAACTGCACGAATAGCTCTCTATGTAGGATAAAGATTGTATTAATGTCGACCGCGATACCCCAAAGCAGAATGCCATAAGACATTATACTGTGGAAATAACTAAAATATACCAAGCGAGCCGTATCTACATCAGTTAACTGTCTTATTTTTTTTTCCGCGAAAGCTGCTGAGCTAAGTCTACTCGCCAGTGTATTAATATGGGGGCCCCATTACAGTTTGACATCAATAGTTATGCCAAGGAATACAGTTGAGAAACTCTAATAACGTACTGTACAAGGGTATCACAAATATTGAAATTATAAATAGCAATTAGCTTGTGAGCGTTGTTGTTCTAGCCCTGATTTAAGCTAACGTGTCTATAGTATATTTTATAAACAGTCTGTCTGTCTGATGTCTATTTGTTTTTGAGCCAATTTTTGAGACGATTTAGAACGATTTATACGATTACAAAGCAAACTATAGGTCGAAACTCAAAAACTTTTAATTAATCAAAACACTTATTATTTACATTCTTATAAAATGCTATTTTCTACAGTGAAAAAATAATTATAAATCATTTTACAAAAGTAAATAAAAACAGTAACCAGATAGGACTCAAGAACTACCACTTCTCTCCTCGTCGCACTCTTCATTTCTGAAGGTCGTGTTCTAACTATGGTCCTGTTGCTGTTGGTAGACAAGGGTCGTGTGAATTTAACATAACGACTACAGTTTCTGAGTAATTATAATCAATTGTGCATGCTTTTATTGCCACTAAGTTCCAGGAGAATAGTTTCATGAACATTCCATACACAACACATATAGCTTAGTAATCGATATATCGAATACCAAGGTAGATTGTACACTTATTCAAATGTAGTAACTAGTGTTAAATAATTTGAAGCGTTTTGATGGCTGTACTAAATGTTGGGAAGCTTATATTTTTTATGTGTATCTATTTTTTGTTCACTTGCACTGCAACTTCGATGATCTTTTTCGTACAATTGAAGTTATTTACATTGGACTACGTGTTTTCTGGACTTTTTATCCCGAAAAATAAAATTGCAGTAGCCCATCACTGTGTTACGCATAATTGTAATATGCAAGTATTTGCAATTTAACATTCAATTTGTATTTTAATTTTGGTTAATACGACTTAGAAATGAATATAAAGAACTTGCGGGATATATTTAATATTGAGGGTATTTTGTTTACGAATGTGACGCGTAAAAACACGAAATGGTACTATTTCGTATTCGGATAGTGTTTAAAAATGTGTGTACCTAAGTACAATAGAAACTATACTACTTACACTACATCAATTTACGAGCTATATGAATTTGAATACAAAAAATCTTTGTAAACTTAAAACCAACAAACAGTTGCACGTAAGCAAATTATTTGAATATTGAATAATCATAACAAAATTTTCAAACGGGGAGTACAATTGCTATCTATCGGGTAGCCGGCGGCCATCATGGAATATGCGGGCGGGCCACGTGCTATTGCGCTAGTTGTACCAGGGTACCATAAAACAGGATAAGTTTATACAACGATCGCATTTCAAGGGAAATATTGACGCGAGTACTATACGTTGATAAACATATCAATAACAATAGCTATCTCCGTACGTGTGTTGTGCTTCCCGTTGTTAGGGGCGTTTTAACTGCACACATCGGTCCTGAATGAAACTCGCCATTGCTGACGTCCTGATACCTACGCTCGATTCCAAAACCACGTACTTCGATGTTGTAAATGTTGTGTTAGTAGTACGCTCACTCCTTCGTTCTCTTACTACTTGCCATTGCTGACGTCCTGATATCTACGCACGATTCCACAACCACGTGAAATGGTACTTCGATGTTGTAGTAATGTTGTGTAGTTAGTAGCTCTCACTCCTTCCTGTTATCAATAAATCGGTGCATAGCTAGGATGTGCAGGAGGTGCCCTACGAAGAGATATTACGTATTCTCGACGTCCACTTTAACCCGAAGATTGTCGGTTTCACCGACCGGCACAATTTTTATGCAGCCACACAGCATGCTGGTGAAACACACTCACAGTGGGCAGCAAGACTGCGCGGTCTCAAGTCTCGCTGCGCCTTCCACAGCATCGAGGAGGCCCTACGAGACCGGTTTGTAATGGGAATGTTGCCTGGTCTTGAGAAAGAGAAACTTTACGCTCAAGATATTACAAGTTTAACCCTCGCGAAAGCTGTGGAGTTTGCTGAAAACGTCCGTAGCGCGAAGACAGCTGCCATCGCCAGTGCCAGCACAAGCTGCGCGTCAGCCGCTTCCACTGGCGCGTTGTACAAGATTACATCACCAAGAGATAAAGGCGTAAGGAGTGAAATTTTGTTAAAAAAAAAGTGTAAAGTCTGTGGCTATACGAATCACAAGGCTTCGGAGTGCCGGTACGCGGGTTTCGTATTTAGGAAGTGTAACGTTGTAGGCCATCTACGTAGAATCATCTACGTATCACAAAGTTAATTTCGTAGATAATGGAGCCGGAGACGAAGACGTCGGTGATGATGGTAAGGTATTGAAAATTCGTTCGTTGCGAGGTGAGCCGATTATCGAGACTGTTTTTATTCGTGGATCTAAATTTAATCTTGAAATTGATAGCGGTTCTTCTGTGACCGTCATATCTGAAAAAATGTATAAATCACATTTTAAAGATGTTCCATTGACTGCTTCACATAAAAGGTTGACGAGCTACACGGGGGATAAAATAACATGTATAGACGTAGTACGGTTGCCCATGTACTATACTAATCGCTCCCGCACGCTCGATGTGTACGTTGTCCGGGACGGTGGACCGCCGCTTCTCGGTAGGGACTTTATACCAACATTCCAATTAGAGTTGTCATCGGCTTCATCACCGGTTAGTTACAGCAAGGGTGCCCCTTCCTCCGTGGAAGAACTGCAAAGTCAATTTCCAGTTCTCTTCTCCGATATATTAGGTTGCTTTAATAAACATAAGGTGCGATTACATTTAAAGGATAATGCAAAACCAGTTTTTTTTAAAGCGCAACCAATTGCATTCGCCTTACGCAGTAAGATAAACAGAGAAATCGACAGAATGGTTGAGTTAGGTGTATTAAAACCGATTTATTTGATTGATTATGCAGAATACGCTTCTCCGATAATCCCTGTTTTAAAACGAAATGGTACGAACGATATTCGCTTATGTGCCGACTATTCGGTTAGTATTAATAACCAATTGATTATCGATCAATATCCTCTGCCAACAGCCAAGGAGTTATTTGCAAAGCTATATGGTGGAAAAAAAATCACGAAATTAGACTTATCAATGGCTTATAACCAACTAGAATTGGATGTAGAGTCACAAAAGTATACGGTAATCAATACTCATCGGGGATTCTACATGTATACTAGGTTAATTTTTGGTCTCGCCTCTGCACCAGCAATTTTCCAACGCGCAATGGAGGGCCTAGTAGGTGGAATGGAGGGCGTGCTGTGTTTGCTGGACGACGTGCTCGTTACGGGACGTGACGACGCCGAACACTATTCACGCCTTCGGGCCGTGCTGCAGACACTACAAGATGCGGGATTAACCTTGCAGAAGGAGAAGTGCGAATTTAATAAAGATGAGGTTAGCTACTTGGGTTATGTTGTCAATAATAATGGGTTAAAAAAGTCTCCGGATAAAGTTAAAGCTATAGTGAACTGTCCTGCACCAGTGAATATAAATCACCTAGATCGACTTCCACCGGTACAGTCATTGAGAAAATGTACGAATTCATGTCTAGGTTTGGGATACCGCAAACGATTGTGAGTGACAACGGAACAGCTTTCACTTCTCAAGAATTTATAAACTTCTGTGAAACAAACGGGATATCGCACGTCACGTCGCCACCGTATCACCCGGCTAGTAACGGCCAAGCCGAAAGTTACGTAAAGATAATAAAAAAAGGAATAAAGTCAAGTATTATGTCTAGTAGTAATATAAAACAATCTAAGAATAATTTATTAAAATTTTTATTTGATTACCGTAATTCAAAGCACTCGACCACCGGCTTGTCACCAGCTGAGTTAGTTTTTGGGCGTAAATTAAATTCGCGGTTAGACAAATTAGTACCTACTTCATCGATGTCTGCGTCATCGGCTTCATTCGATTTAACAATTGCGGAAAAGTGTTCACAGAATGAAGAACCAGTGCGTATTAAGGAACTGTCACCTGGCGCTTTCGTTTTATATAAAAGATATGTAAACAACAAGTTCATCTGGTGTAAAGGAACAATAAAAAAAAGAATTGGTAAAGTCATCTACTTAGTAATAGATTGGGACACGCAAGTATGTTATCGTAAACATAAAAATCAATTAATTTTGTATAAAGCTAAATTGAATGACTGTAATGCATGGGACGGGGACGCAAACGAGAGAAGGAGCACTTGCGACACTGGAAACACATTTACACCTCCGCCGTCGTCACCGCCATCACCATCCGCACAATCACCGTCATCACCGTCAAAGCTTCAACCGGCAACAATTACAAATCTTAGCCCAGTTTCCTCAGCAGAGGGAGAAGAGTCGCCCGGTCTAAGGGAAGGTGATATAGTAGAGGGCCCCGTGTTGTCGCCTCGCTCAGAGCCGGACGATGAGTTTCATGAAGCAGAAGCAGATTTAAATAATGATCGAGTCGAAGGCACTCGAAATAGATTGCGCCCCCTCCCCAGGGTCGATTATAAACGTTTTTTTTTTTTTAGGTTACTAGTTCTTTTTTTTAGATCATAATTTTGTTTTATTTATTTCTAAATAGGGTGGGGAATTGTTATGTATGTATAAGTATACGTGCCTGCGCCGCGCGTCCTGTCAATAAATCAGTGCATAGCAAGCTACCGGTTGTTTAACTCGCTCCCTGCCCGTACACATAACAGTTCTCTTACTACTTGCCATTGCTGACGTCCTGGTACCTTACGCTCGATTCCACAACCACGTGGAATCGAGCGTACCACCCAGTTTACAACGATAATTTGAACTAGATAAAGCCAATGCCATACAGGGAGATTTTTTGAGAAGTGCCCGTTAATCGTTTATTGAAATAAAAAACAGATTTTTTCCAAAAAAAATGCCATTCTATTCCCTAAAAAACAGAACGTGTTGACAATGCGATAGTCATTCATAAATAAATACCTATAATTTTACTGCGCACGAACTTGTGGGCGTGTTAGTTATGAATGATCGCTCGTAAAATAAATGAGCTGCGTATAAATCACGCACTTTTTTAGATAAGAACAAATAAATGTAATCAATTAGTTACGAGTGATTATAAATATTTATCACTTTTTATATAACATTATTTATGCCTAGAATTTAAAAATTTTAATTGTTTATAAGTAGTGCTAATCTTTGCACTAAGATTGAACATTAAAATATTTAGAAAAAGTGCGAAAAGATTGTCGCCGTGGTTCCCACAGCGGCGACAATCTTTTCGCACTTTTTCTACATATTTTAACCGAGAATTTAATTTAAAAAAATGGATATACTTAGAAAAGCCAAGATTTAAGATGAAACATTGTTTGTAGAATAAGGGGCATGTTATCTTCAAGGCTGGCGTAACTGTGGTAGGACTTCGCAATAGTTTTTTCTGTTGCATGAATGAGCACAGAAGACCGGCGTGAAATGTTATACTTCGTCTGGAGTCAGTGACACGATACCCTTCACTGCTGGCCGTATTAGGGAGCTCAAAGTCACTCAGAAAGCTATGCTCGCTATTTCTCGACGTGATAGATTTCGCAATAAGAATATCCATAAAACTAACCGACATTACCCAGAACACTATTAAGCTTAGCACGGGCACGTTTCATGATAGTTTTATATATTATTGGATAATAAAGTGTACCTTATGACTCGACTCTTGTATTAACAAAGTTATGCTTTCAGTCCAGAGACAATATTAAGCTTCATCTAATTTTAGTCCCCTGGAAATATATAATTTCTAAGAGTTGGGTTATTAGTTAATAGGGTGTAGGCTAGTGGGTCTCGGTGATAACTGTCGACTGTATTCATTAATCGATGGTTGGGAAAGATGACTATCATGATCTAGTGTAGACGGTGGATTAGTTGCGCCGTGCTTTTAGGCCAGGTCAAATTGTGTTATTTTAGCAAGAAGTTTGTGCGTGTGCCGTGTGTACAATATCATCGGGCCAGAATGGACAACTGTTTTTATGTCGACCGAAAAATATATTAAAGAAGATATTCCTTTGTTTTCTCGTCTGGTTGGGTTTATAGATAAAACAAAAATAGACATAAAAACATTTAACTTTATTATTACTGTTTGCTGTTTTGTGCACCGAATAAAATAAAATAAATAAATTACTGGGTCTACTATCTATTGATGTACATTTTCTTCATTTCAATTCGTCCACCATGCCGCATGCTCGCTCCGTCATAGAGCGAGCACGTGTTTTGGCCACTAAAGTACCAGGCTATCAGAAATCTGCGAGAGCTAAATTGCAATAAGCGTGTGTGCGTTTCACTTGCTCACTCGTTGACATCGATACAATTCTATCTACAAAATTTACTATTCGGTGAGTTTGTTTGTCGTTTGTGTTCTGTTTTTATTTCTAGAAATGTTTAAAATGGATTAGGATATTCCATTTTATATTACTTTTTGAAATTATTCCTTGCACTTAGTAATGTATGGTACTAGCCACATATTTGAAATGTATCAAAAGACGGAAAAAATCACTCATTGAGAGCAGTCATTTGACAAAATGTTAGAATCTTCTTGGCAGCTCTTTGTAGTTAGTACTCGGTATTTCGGTTCTCAATAATAATGAAGGCAATAAAATATGTCAGGCGAATAAAGTCGCAGCATTAAGCTATCGGTGAATTTTCCCTCACCCCTTCGCGCTGTCGATAGCAGTTTGTCTCTCTCTAACATTGTCTCCCTCTAGTAACTTCGCTCTCATCCTTGAAATGAAAAGCAAAATCACGTGTACGAGTGTATCCCATGTACCAGGATCTATGACAACCTGCAAGGGGTCTACGTCAGCGAAAAAAAATTTGGGGGTCCATGAAATGAAAATGGGGGTCCACGATAGTGGATCTCAACACATACACTGATAGTACCTATTTACTTACATCATACTATCTTATAATATCAAAACATATATATTATTTATAAAAGTACCTATGAAGTAAAAAAATTATTATATATGTTTATAAAATTGAGTAAGTTGTAAGATGTTGGTATTCGCTTTGTGGTCGCAATACATTTTGAACTTGTAAAAACCTGAGAGTCGCAGTCTCAGAGCTTCGCTACCTTGCACTGACTTGTTCAATTCGTCACTCTATAAATACGAATATGGGACAAATACGTTTATTCGTTTCCTGAATCTTGAAAAGGAAAGGGCTAAGAAAATATTTTAAAAAATATTTATTTTACAACATTAAATAACAGATACAAAATTTTATTTTGAGTAGTTTTAATTTAAATTCAATTAATAAATGTATAAATTAACATGTGTTTTTACTTTAAGTTTTTAACACTAAACTTCACTACAGTTAGAAATTTAAGGGAAATCAATATCAGGTAAGTAGGGGGTCTAACCAACACGGAAAAACATGGCAAGGGGTCTACGACACAAAAAAGTTTGGGGAACTCTGGTCTAGATAGTAATTCGATAGAAGATTTGGTTCTAGTGCAAGCAAGAGGCTTCTGTATTTTTTAAAGCAATAAAGATATGTGAGCAATGAGTAAATAAATTAAGGATACAATCCATTTTTTCTAAAAAGAGTACAATTGACAAAAACAATAGAAAAATAGCACTGAAGAATAATTGTCGAACTTGACATTGACTGCTAACACATTCGTAATTATGTAAAATCTGTTATTGCGCTAAAGAACACGATACTGTTTATTCAATATTTCAAAGTGTCTATCTAACTAGCGAGTCTGGATTTATTTACTAACTCAAATTTAAGTTTTCCTTAATATATAAAACATGCAAATATACGACTAAGTAACAAAAAAAAGACATAGGCAGTTTCAAGGGAACTGCCGACAGAAGTGAAAACATAAAAAATATCAAAATTAAAATATTATATAGCTTCAAGGTTACATTTATAGGCACTCCGAATGATAATAACAGTATTTATATTATAGATACTTTTTGAAGCAAGAAGAAACCGGGCCGTCAGTCTGCCCCGTAACAATGAACGCTAGAAAGGGTGCGAAACGTCGGCAATTAAAAATCAAAATTAGAAATGCGATAAAATCCGTAAACTAGTTTCATTTAATACGCACCTATAATATTCGCGTAAAATCAAGAAATCAACGTTTATATGAAACTAAACTAAAAAAAAATATATATATATATATATATATAGTTATTATATTCATTATCTACTGGATTTTGCGTATGAATGAACGTTGTAAAAGTGGGAAAGAGAAAGAAAACTGATGACAGCTGATATCGCTGTTCATCCTACAGTCGCGACCACGTGCCTTGCGACCGAATTTACCAGGGCAACAAACATTACTAGAGTCAGTTTATTGAAAACATCCGAATGAACGTGCTAATCGATTATAGTTTGTCTCTCTCTACCTAACGTCTCTCTCACCCTAGATTTGACAACGAAAACAAGTGTACTGGGCCTCGAAAGTATCAGGAAATCAGAAACTTATGGTAGTAGTAACGCGTAGTGTACGCTGAGTGCCTAGACGACGAAGACTATGTACGACTTATTAGTGTAGCAGGTTTGATAATGTTCAACTAAAACCATCAATGTTTTTTCAATTAACCAATTTAAACGAAAATATAAGAAAAGAAACTTACTTCCTGCAAAATTCCTATAATAGGGAAAATCCTAAAATTCCGTTCCATTAAGATTCATTCGTCTTCATCACAACACGAGTCCACAACATCACAGCAGGTATTTTAGCATTTATCGCCAAAAGGTTGTATTTCATTAATTGTGCGTATGTTCAAAAATTAATGAAACATTTTCATTTCCAAGAAACATTTCCTGTCCTAGAATATTATTATTCATAAACGAATCATATTTCCAACTAGCTTTTCAGTATCACAAAATCTTGAAATTATAAATAGCGATTAGCTTGTGTTACAATCCACTGGCAACACTGCTTAATATACGAGCAATAACAATAATTATACTTAATAAACATTGAACCATATCTGGTTTAATATTATGTAATAAACCATGCTTAATAATAATTTATAATTTAATAGGTCAATCTTATTAACTGTATTAGTAATTTAATAAGTGCATTGATTTGTAATGTAGTTGTGATGACTCATTATATTTTTGTATATAAGCACAATGTTTCAGTGATAGGGTAAAACACTCTTATCCTTTGTATAGGACGTTACTCTGTCCTAATAAGTAGGAAGTAGTCTAATTAATATATAAAGTTGTTTACGCTATCCTCACTATTTTATTTTGGCCGACCAATCTACAGTCTTTAATACTTGTCTGCATTCTTCTAGCATTGATTTAAGCTTGCCACTTGAATATACCGGTGGTAACTTACGAACATATTAATTTCCTTGTAAAATTTCGACGTTTCATAAGAACGCGCAAGCGTCTATGTGAATAAAGACATTTTATTATTGTGTTTGAAGGTTATTTGCAATAAATTCAAAACAAAATATAGGTCGAAAGTCAAAAACTTTTAATTATTCAAAACCCTTATTATGTACGCTTTTATAATATGCTATTTTCTAACATGAAAAATAATTATAAACAATTGTTAAAACAATTATTATATTGTCGCCGCTGTGGGAATCGGACCCACGTCTTCGGCATTCACGACCTGACGCTCTAGCCACTGAGCTAAACGGCTGATAGCCACAGCGACGTAAATCTTAACGCTTTCTTTATACATTGTTATTTAGCATTTGAAGCAATGCTTGGCGTATCTATTGTTATATCCTTTCCAGCATACCAACAATTTTGAATATTGTTTTACAACGATAATTCGAACGAGAGATGTCGCCATTGCTTTTTAGAAATTTAAATTGTTTATAGTGATAATTTCTGCACTTAAGATTGAACATTAAAACATGTAGAAAAAAAAGTGTGTGCGTGTAACCTTTACGCGCGATTGAAGTAAAACTTCTTTGGCGTTGACGGCATATATCACTGAAATGATTAAATATTTAGTAACATCAAAAGTGTATGTCATATTTTCAAAATACGACATATACTTATGACGTTTTTCTACCTTTTAGATATCCATCATGTTCAAATAATGTTCTCTTAAAAAAATCTCCTTAAGTCTTAATACCATGTGAACCATCTTCCACTCTTGCTAAATTTTTACATAAAACATTGTATCAAAATTAACCGTGTGAATGTGACACTGATGATGAAAACTATCTAGAGATATGTGAATGATGATATCCTTCTAACGGCACTATTGTGCTAGTTGTACCAGGGTACCATGAAACATGATAAGTTTATGCAACGATCGTCGTCTATAATTTGTTTTCTTCCCTCTCGCACTTCAAGGGAAATATTGACGCGAGTACTATACGTCGATAAACATATCAACAACAATAGCTATCTCCGTACGTGTATCGTGCTTCCCGTTATTTAGAACCAGACCTGAATGAATGTTACTTCGATGTTGTAATATCTGGTACTCGCCTCTTCGTTCTCTTACCATTCGCCATTGCTGACGTCCTGGTACCTTCACTCGATTCCACAACCACGTGGAATCGAGCGTGCCAGGTTTTTCATTAACTGTATTAATTAATTGATGTTTGGGAACGATGACAATCGCTTCTTAACGCGGTTGTATCTTAGTGTAGGCGGTGAATTGGTTTCGCCGTGCTCGTAGTAGGCTAGAACAAATTGTGTCAAATCGGGCCTGAACGGCCAACTGTTATTATGGCAACCGAAAAAAAGACTTGGACCCTAAACAAAATTAGTATTATTTTCAGATTATAAACTTGTTATTATCAGCAATATATATATATTCTGCCAAAAACTCAGTACATTCAAACAAAGTACATGTCCGTAATTTGTTTTTGCTCTTTTTTTTTTTATAAATTTTATGTTTTTTTGGGTTTCGTTTTTAGCAGTTTTTTAATCTAGTGTAAATTGAGGATCAAACATAGTTTCTATGATATCGTAGCAAGTGGTGTACGCATATTTTTGACTGACAGTATGAATCGTTTACCTCATTTCACTTAATATTGTGATGTTTAATTATTACGGTAATCTGTACACAAAACTTTCTGTTTTGTGTACCGATTACCGTAATAATAATAAATAAATTATTGGATCTATTTATTGATACATTTTCTTCATTTCAATTCATCCACCCCATCTTATTATCCATAACCACCTCTACCTTCTTTCCATCCCGCCACTCGCACAGCCCCGTCCGCATAGAGAGCACGTGTTTTGGCCACTAAAGTACCAGGCTATCAGAAATCATGAAGAGCTAAATTGCAATAAACTTGTGTGCGTTGCACTTGCTCAAACTCGTTCAAACTGATACAATTCTATCTATGAAATTTATTATTCGATGAGTTTGTATGTCGTTTGTGTTCTGTTTTAATTTATAGAAATATTCAAAATGGATTTGGATATGCCTTCCATGTTACGTTTTGAAATTATTCCTTGCAGTTAGTAATGTGTGGTACTAGTCACATATTGGAATTGTATGAAAAGGTGGCACAAATCGCTCATTGAGAGTAGTCATTTGGCAGAATGTTAAAAACTTTTTGGCAGCTCTATGTAATACTGGGGCTTTCAGCCATTTACTTAATAAAATGATGCAAGCAATAAAAATATGTCATGCGAAATCGCAGAATTAAGTTGTCAGTAAATCGTCCCTCATCCCTTCGCGCTATCGATAGTAGTTTGTCTCTCTCTACCATTGTCTCCCTCTATCTAGTAACTTCCCTTTCATTCTTGGAAATGGAAACAAAATCACGTGTACGAATGTATTCGATGTACCAGGAAATCAGAAAATTTAAGTAGTGTGCTTTATGAATCTAGATTCTAGACAGTAAATCGGCAGAAGATTTCGTTCTAGTGCAAACAAGAGCCGGGCTTCTGTATTTTTAAAGCAAAATGGGTATGTTAGTTGTATCTATGAGCAATAAATTAAGAATACAATCATTTTTTTTAAAGATTGATTGTATCCTCAATTTTTGTATCTTCAAATTTTCTATCTATTGTACAGATAGAAAAGATAGATTAAAATAGCATTAAAGAATAATAATTGTCGAACTTGATATTGACTGCAAACACATTCATGGGTTAAAGTAAAGTAACAGCCTTTACATATCCCACTGCTGGGCAAAAGCCTCCTCTTTTACAGATGGTATCAGGGCATAGTCCACCACGCGGCCCCACTGCAGAGAGGCGAACTTCACATATCTTCGAAATCTTTTTTTATTATTAAGAAAATGTACAGGTTTCCTCATGATATTTTCCTTCACCGCTTAGCACGTGATAAAGTCAGCACTTAAAATTAACAATTTCATTGGCGCTGGCACCGGGGATCAAACTCAGGTTGCTCAAGTTGAATATTGAATTAAAGGCAAGCGCCCGGACACTGAGCTTTGACGGCTAGGTAAAATCAATTATTGCGCTAAAGAACACGACACTGTTTATTCAATATTGAAAGTTTCTATCTAAATCGCGAGTCTAGGTTTACTTATAACTCAAATTTAAATTTACCTTAATTTAAAAAAAAACATTCAAAGATACGACTAAGTAACAAAACAAAACACAGACTTGAGACTTGATGGGGATTGCCCACAGAAGTGAAAACATAAAAGAATATCAAAATTAAAATTGTATAATATTAGATTCTACATATTTTATAAGCACTCCGAACGATAATAACAGTATTTATATCATATCCATATCCATGTTTTTGCGTATTCCTTTTTTAAAAATATGACGCAAGTTTCACGCTTTTTGTTCACCCAAAAAGTACACATATAATCATATTATATAGGTACACAGTATACATATAGCTCATGGAAAGCGTTCGATGACGATGACGCGAATTCCATGAGTTTTGTTCATCCAAAAAGTGCTCAACGCGCCTAAAGAAAAAAACAAAAATGTATTAAGGATAGTTTTCGCGGATGAATTTTAAGCACCTTCTCTAAGCCGTTCATAAATATTATGTGTAAAAAAATGACAAAAAAGAGGATACCTGCGGAGTTTCTTTCACCTGTTTCTTCTCCGTTAGAGGAACCTCATTACGAAACGAGATTTAAAAAAATTACTTTCGATTAATGATAATATGTATATTTCTTATTTCGATGAATAAATGATTTGATTTGTTTTTTATGGGAAAAAAGCGGCAAACGAGCATCAGGATCACCTGATGGTAAGTGATAACCGCCGCCCACGGACACCTGAGGGCTTACAAATGCGTTGCCGGCCTTTAAGGAAACAGTATGCTCTCTTTGCTCTCTTTGCTTCTTGAAGGTTCCCTGCTCGGAAAGACCACCGGCGGCAGCTGGTTCCACAGAGTGATTGTGCGAGACAGGAAATGCCTTAAAAATCGCGCTGTTGTGGAACGCTGGACATATAAATGTGGATTTACGACAAATGGGGACTTTTTAGCGGTTAGCTCGCATACTTGTGTCGTAGCGCTAGCACCAAGTACTATATTTAATTTAATTCGAGCCATAATTATATTGAAAATTATTTAAAAATGTCAATAATCACTCGTTGAAAGCAATCAAATAGAAAAATGTTTTTTTTTTGCCTCGTAAATCATCCTGCTTTT
Organism: Iphiclides podalirius; assembly: GCA_933534255.1. Classification (NCBI taxonomy): domain Eukaryota; kingdom Metazoa; phylum Arthropoda; class Insecta; order Lepidoptera; family Papilionidae; genus Iphiclides; species Iphiclides podalirius. The sequence continues at coordinate 1,104,500 of OW152817.1, read as the reverse complement.
ACCAACGGAGTGATTGTTATGAGGAAAGTTTAGGTATATAAATAATTCATTTAGGCCCTATGTATACTAGCTATGAAGTCTGCGATGTTTGAACTCTAAAGTATGATTTTTACCATGAAAATAAAACCCAGCGCAAGCCGTGCGAAGCCGAAACGGGGCGCTAGTAAGCAATGGCCTATTATTACTACAGGTGAATAAATGTCACGGCCATAAGTGGTCAATACATCGTACCTCACCCCTTCGCAATATCGATCATAGTTTATCTCTCTCTACCTAGTCTCTCTCACCCTAGCTTTGACAACGAAAACACGTGTACTGGACCTCGAAAGTATCAGGAAATCAGAAACTTATGGTAGTATTAACGCGTAATGTGCCCGTATGCCTAGACGTTGAAGACTATGTTACAGATCCAGTAGTGTACCAGGTTCGATAACGTTCATCTAAAACTATCAATGTTTTTTTTCAATTAACTAATTACAATGAAAATATAAAAAAAATAAAAGTACTTCCTGTAAAATGTATTAATAATGTATGTTTTTCTATGAATCTCTCCACATCTCTCGTTCGAATTATCGCTGTAAAACGATATTCAGAATTGTTTGTAACAATGGATGCGACACGTTGCAAAACAATGCTATCATTTCGCTCGATTTTTCTACGATTATAACGACTCAATTACGTCGATACATCCTATTTTCCTTTTTTTTATGTGAAAAGTTGCCAAGAGAGCAGACGGTTCACCTGATGTTAAATGAATACCGCCGCCCTTGGACATCTGCTACACCCGAGGGTTCCAGATGCGTTGACAACCTTTTGAAAATTGGGCTCCGGCCACCTCACTCACCAGACGACACGCGAAAGTATTATACTTCCACTTTACGCCGGTCTTCTGTGAGGTCGTGGGACTAACCCGGACGGGCCTGCCCGTTCGTGCAACAGCCAAGGCTGCTGCGTGGCCCAACCACGGAAAAAAAAATAATAAATTAGTCTGGATGTTCGTTCTTTTACAATTTGTGTATCTTGATGTCTCCGTGGCGCAGCTGCCAAGGTATTATTGGCTTCGGCGTCGGGGATCGTGGGTTCGATTCCCACACGGGACAACTTAGTTGTTTCGGATCTGATTGTTTGTCCACATTTAAATGTTTGTAAAACATTCTTACAATACAGGTATAACAGGTTCTCAAAGGCACACAATGTCAAAGAATTAAAATTGGTCCTACCCAACGTCGATGGTGGTAACAAGCTTGTGGGCTCTTGAAACGTAGGTTTCGAGTAGATTAGATTAATAACTAGCTCAACAAACCATAACAAAACTATTTAATAAAAAAATTAAAAAAAAAACAAACTATAACTAAAACTAACAATTATTTAAACAAGGGGAAAAATCTCAATACAAATAAAAATATACAAAAATAGGATAGGTCGTGTGTTCACCCTAGCCACCGAGTATGCACCAAAGTCCTCTGAAGACACTTTCCTATAGCTCCCGTAGCGATAAGTCCATACACTAGCTCAGCAGCAACGGCAACAGGCAAGCGAGTAGGGTGTTTGGCGTCCGCAGGCAAAAGGCAGGCGATCCTCCAGCCAACAACTTTGCGTCGGCAACGCGGCATAAGCTACAGAAGCTGTGTAGCAAGGAAGGTGCAGGGACTCTGGAACGCAGCCGCACTTTGACTTTAACAGCCTTCGGAAAATGTATTAGGAGTGGAGCCGACAGCATTATTTACAACCCTTCCACGCAACGGAAATCTTACATTATGGACACTTAGTAATTTACACAACACATAACACAATATAAAAATTTGAGGACTAAAAGATATTGCGAACTCATTTTAACGAAAATCAAAGATAGTCGATTTCGTGAATAGCATTATGATACAAACATTATTTACACTAATACATATTATAGTTAAGTAAAATCTTTAACGTATCACAATTTAAACTTATAACCGCGTAGTTCTGCTACCACTTAAACTATCCTTAGCTACTTATTTCTAATTAAAAATTGCATACAACAATTACCCAATTTCTGGGACCGTACACAACAATAAAAATAGAAAGTGTTTAGTTACAGTAAACGGTTTGCCGGTCCAAACAAATTGAACGGAGTAGCGAACGTAGTTTTAAGAGCTGTTGTCGTTAGCAGAAGGTTGTTCCAGAATGATCGAAATTGCACTTGACCTCTTGCAAGTGGTCTTAGAATTGTTCGAGTACCTCCCTAATTAACTACAATTATAAAGTAAATTGCGTAAGCGAATTACTGTTTGATTGCTCTTTGAAAACGGTAAGCGTTACACTCTAGCCAGCTGAGTTATGCGTTCGATGAAGGTTTAATAGTAAAACAAACGTGTGATTGTTGATATGATAATATATGACCCAAATGACAAACTTGATCGAGAGTGCAGAGAGTATTTTTCATCATGTTGTTGACAAACCTTTTTTGTATTCAAAACGCATTTTTTCATTACGAATCGATAACCTCTTTATACAGCGTCATCTCGTAATTTTTTTAAGTACTAGTATTGTTTCTATTAGACGTTTGCCTACCTCAAAACACCGTGAGATGGCGCTATATAACACTATCCAAATACCAGTTGCCGTAACGAATTAGTAAACTTTTTTTTTTTATTAACGAAACTAGTAAAGTCTAGATCATCATGTGCCGACTAAAGTTAACAAGACAAGGTTTACTTTACTTATTAAAAATGTCTTCTATTTTATTTAGTTGTCCTACATTTTTATTCCCGGCGACGGTATCATGAGTTGTTTCAATTTAGTATAATTGCCGAGATGAAACATGAATACTCTTAAAAATTTCTGTCTATCCCGTTTGGCTTGATGTCCTAACGACCACTGTTAGGACATGTGACAACAAGATCTCAGTGTACCCCTTATACAAAGCACTGCAGCCTCATACAAAAAGCTGTAAAGAAAATGTGCACATGTCTAACAAATCGAAAGTGAAACAAAAAAGTACACGAACAGTTCTTCTTTTCACCATAATTCAGTTTTAAATTAATTTCATTTAGAAATCAATTGATAACTTTGATTCATTGATAACAATTGATAACTAATTAACAGATTAATAAAAAGAAAACATTTTTAAAAAATATTTTTAAAAAAACCCTATGAGGGATGGGACACAATATGAACGAAAACACGTTGAGATGACTGAACTACCAGGTGATCAGAGATTTATGCAAGTTGTAAATAATAATACACTTTTGTGCGTTCTACTGTTTATTTTTTTTATATACGTTCTTTTTTACTTTAATAAATGGAGAATTTTATTTAGTGACCTTTGCCGACTGGAACATTAAAACAACAAACATACATACATACAGGTGGGACTTTATTGATCGAGTTTTCTCTTTTGCTTTTCCGCAAGCATTCAGAGTGCGCGTTGAATTCGCGCTAGATGCGATTTTGAACTTTGATAAATTTCTGATGTTCTCGTAAGTTGTTCAGACTAACAGCCGTTTTGCAAGAATTGAGACGAGAAAAGAGAAAGGAAATAATTGGCCTCCAGGGGTGGGCCGCTCCATCATCTTCTATGCACATTGAAAATAGCGCTGAAAGTGACTTTTGTCGATTCACACAATCAATAATAATTTTATATTTCACTAAAATATTATAGGATAAAGTGCAACTTAGGTTTTATTTATTTCATAACTAACGACCCGCCCGGTTTCGCACGGGTGCAATGAATTAAATATACATACACCCGTTCCTCTTGAATCACGCTATCTATTTAAAAAACCGCATCAAGATCCGTTGCGTAATTTTAAAGATCTAAGCATACATAGGAACAGACAGACAGCGAGACGTATTTATTTTATACTATGCAGTGACAATATTTTTAAATGTGACCTACCTACATCGTTATCGGTCCACGGCGGCCATCATGGATGCGAGCGGGCCACGTGCTAGTGCGCTAGTTGTACCAGGATATCATAAAATTGGATAGGTTCATTGAACGATAGTCTATCATGTGTTTTCGTCCCTCTCGCACTTTAAGGGAAATATTGACGCGAGAACTATACATCGACACACATATCAACAACATTGCCTCTGTAAGTGGTGTGCTCCCCATTATTTGCGGGCGTTTTCACTGCACACATCGGCCCATCCAATGAAACGGTACGGCTCCATGTTTTAATCTGTAGTTAGTACTCACCCCTTCGTTCTCTTACTACCCGCCAATGCTGACGTCCTGGTACGCTCGATTCCAAAACCACGTGGCCTTTGTCCGTGATAATTTTTCAGCGTTAACTTACATTATTAACTTACATAAACTGAGCGTGATGTTCACGCGAGTTCAGGTCTTTTTTCCCGGGAAATAAGTGCCCACATTTTCGCAACACATGCATGTGGTCATTATGTAGGTCACATGTGGTGAAATTCTAAGCTGTATCCCACTCAGTTAGATATCTTACAAAAAGTCTTTTAATTTTTATTTACATTGAGTATATTGATTAAACAACTAAGACTATGATTGCGACGGCTGACTGTATTTGAGGTTTCTTATTGTAAGAGACATCACAAAAACCTTGATTAGACCTGGATTAATGTGAATTACGTTCGCATACAAATTGCTACCTCACGATTTATAATGATCGTTGACTAAATTTGGTACGATGAAAAAATACTGACTGATATATTTACAAAGAATTCACAGGAAAATACTCGTCTCAATTAATAGTCGTCTTGTATCTTTTAAAGGAATGTTTATGTGTTTCTTATTCTCTACTCCCAGTGTTTTAAATGGAAAATATATTTAAAACAACTTAACAGATAAAAATCGTTTTTGGTAATTAGAATTAAACGTAGTCTACGAAAATATTCAACGATTCTAGTACTACGCTGTAGTAAATAGACTCTAAGAACACACTAGGCCTTACTACCAACAAACTTTCTGATTTCCTGTTACTTCCGACGCCCATTACTCGTGTTTGCTGGCTGACTTTGAATATGAGAGAGCAAGAAGCAAGTAAAGAGAGACAAACTAGTATCGCTATCGCGAGGTCCTGAAGCACGATTTATTGACAACTTAATCCGGCGACATTTACTTTCCTATAAAATGTATTTATTGCATATATACTTTTACAGTACATTATGTGGAAGCTCCCCACCACGTGTAGTTAGCAATAAGTTAACGGAGTGTCAAATAACGACTGCTACTGATTCTTGGCATGTTTTAATTTGTTTGAATATGCATTAATACTTAATATGTACTCAGTATTAAATGCTAGTAATAATTTTACAAGATAACATAAAACTCCATCTTAAAAATTTCTTAAAATAAAGCCAAACAAAAACGATAAACAAACAGACTTATTCACAGAATTTGATAGACTCGAATCAGCGTTGTTCGTTTGCGCAAGTGCAACCAACGCACACAAGCTTACTGGGAATTAACCTTCGCAGTTTTCTGAAAGCCTAGTACTATAATCGCCAAAACACGTGCTCTCTCAGAGGCTGTGAATGTCCTGTGTCGTTTGTCTGCGCAAGTGGCAGGAAAGAGATAGATGTTTGGGATCAGCTGTAGATTTATATTAAAACTGTTAAGTGCGAATGAGATACAAACACCTAAATAAATGAACATCTCATTTCATGATGCCCTAGTACTCGTATCGGAGCACCACGTGGCTTGTTTGCAAATCCATGATGACCACATACCGCCCGCCTGGTTTGTTTATTTAAAAAATAACTTTTATTATCTTAGCCAAAAGCACTTATAACATGATTGACAGGTTTAGCCGACCCCAACTAGGAGGATTAAGGGCAGAAGAATGATCAGTAAGAATTAAGGACTAAATAAGGACTTGAGGAATAAATTCCTGCGCACTTCGCAAGTTTAAACTAAAAGTATTAAGTTAAAATCACACAGTTAGACAATGTCAACATACATAAATGAGCGGTACATCCATTATGAACAAAAACCTCATTAGTTGGGCCACTAAAATAGGTCGAAAAGGTTGCACATGTAAACTTCACATACAGGTAATTTCTAGGCACAGCTCTCTCTGCATGCAAAACTTCCGGAGCTTTCTGTATCTAGTACATGGGCTAGGTAAACACGTATTTGCCTCGCCCTCACAATTTGACAACAACTTGATTGTTTGTTTGATGATCGTTGTCTGTACATGGAAGATATTTGGGAAAAATATTATTGGGGGCCTTTATGAACGCAATAGAACCCAAAGCAATGATTTTTAAAAATTTTGTCTGTTTGTCTGTGCGTTTGTGTGCGCTGATATCAGAAACGGCTTAACCGAGCTTTGGGTGAAAACTTTCGCTAATGCATTGTAGTAAGCTTCACTTAACATTTAGTGTTAGTTTTATTTAATTCGGTTCATAAATAAAAAAGTTATATTATTGTATTAATTAAAGAATCATATGAAGATTTGTGCGTGCTCATATTTGTCAAAACATAAGTAATTAATCTAATCGTCAAAACTTTTTATAAATCAGTTTTAAAATGTTTTATATTATAGATTTAGATTATAGATTATTTCATTTAATTAATATTTTACAAATGATAACGAATTGCCACGTTACGTGACACGGAAAAATTTAATTTTGGCAATTCCGTGAGTTTTAACAAAACATTAAAAGTAGTAAATTTCGCTCAAATTACTAACATAAATTATTAAATTTGTTCAAATTGATAGTTCCATTGGCAGGATTCAGACCACCTTCCGACTGACACTGGTACTCAGTGGGCAAATGATAGGACGCAAACAGACGACACAATAGCGCTGCTGTAGTTCTTAACTTCTTATGAGTACAGTACCGTACCGTCCCTTATAACGTATATGAAAAATATTGTATAAAAGTTTAATTATGTTATAATTCGTCTCTTCTTCGTAATGTGAATAGATATTTATCAGTAATAGAAATCTTGTACAGTCTACTTCATTGTTCTTTGTTGCATTTCATCAAATTATCAATGGATTGATATTTTAATTGAAATAAGATGAATTGTCATACATCCTTTATAAGAATTTATATAAAGTAACAGCCTATACATGTCCCACTGCTGGGCAAAGGCCTCCTCTATACAGAGGGTATCAGGGCATAGTCCACCACGCGGCCCCACTGCGGATTGGCGGACTTCACATATATTCGAAATATATATATTTTTTTGTTATTATTTCGAAAATATGCAGGTTTCCTCACGATGTTTTTTCCTTCACCGCGGAGCACGTGATAAGTCAGCACTTAAAGTTAAAAACTTCATTGGTGCCGGCACCGGGGATCGAACTCAGGTTGCTCGAGTATATTGAATTAAGGCGAGCGCCCGGACACCGAGCTATCACGGCTCTTTACACACTTTTACACGGCTTTTTAGAATTTATATGAAAAAAGTAAACTTAATGTGTTCGATTTATTTTACATTCGATGAAGAATTATGAAATTTATGTCGTTCCGACGATAAACACTTTTGAGAAAAAAGATATAAGGTGAGGCAATAACTTTAATAACGTTAATTAACCTTATCAATAAAAGGATGCTATCAACTTGCATTAAATAAGCATAACTATCTCGTTTATAATGGAGTATGAATGTGTTGCGAGTAACGAGACGGAACCGAGTACGGTTCCGTGGGTCGACACCAATAGACAGCCTTACCAGTTACTTCTAGATACTTTCTAGTGTAGACTGTCAATAGGTTTCGCCATTGTCACCATTAGCGAGGACGAATGTAAGTGTATGTGTATGTCTAGTATTATAGGGAGTCACGAATTGCCAACAGTTTGTATGTTGGCCGAAAAGAGAATTGGACTAAAAACAAAAATTTATTATTATTTCCGGAACTGCACAGTCCAACAACAACAATACAAAAAAATCGCTTAATTAAGCCGTGAAAAGCCCCGATTAAATAATGTTTATAAAAAAATATTATACTACTATTCCTATTTATTGATGAACAGTAAAAAATATTGGGAATTTAAAATTTGAAAAGAACATTTCATTTTATTCATTTCGTCATGAAAATACACTAATTAATTTTATTTTATTTTATTTGGTATATACAACAGCAAACAGTAAAATAATCTTAACAATGGCAACTTATACAGACTGTCCGCCAAAAATATATTAGGTACACTACATACTTCGATATCATGAAACAATATTAACCCATAAGTTTAAAAAAGCAAAAGACAAATGAAAGGTATTATTGAAAGTAACTAAGTAAAAAGTAAAAAATAAGAAAAAATAAAATAAAAAATTAATAAACAATAATGAAAATAAAAAATCTATTAAAATTCGTCCCGCCATTCGATCATCATCAACATTCTTCCTCCCCTCCATGCCCACCCGCGCAGCGCCCTCACAGAGCGAGCACGTGTTTTGGCCACCAAAGTACCAGGCCATCAGAAATCTGATGGAGTTAAATTGCAACATGCTTGTGTGCGTTGCACTCGCTCAGATTGATGAAACTGATACAATTCTATCTATAAAATGTATAAATTTGTGAGTTTGTTTCAATATTCAAATTCAAAAATATCTTTATTCAAATAGACGCTAGCACGTTCTTATGAATCGTCGAATTTTACGTAAAAACTTATTTAGAAATTTATTTAAAAATTAGTTTGTCGTTTGTGTTCTTTTTATATCTATACAAATTCTTGAAAATGGATGCAATTTCATGTTACGTTTTTATTAACTAAACTGCACTTAAAAACTAAATTAATGCTGTACATCTAGCCATATACATTAAAAATGTATCAAAAGACGACAAAAATCACTTGAGCAGTCATAACCTCTTGCCAGCACCATGTAGTACGGGCTTCCGGACATTTACTTAATAAAATTATGCAAGCAATAAAAATATTTCAGGTCAGTAAATGTCGCGGTATTAAGTTGTCAATAGTAAATCGTCCCTCACCCCTTCATGACATCGATAGCAGTTTGTCTCTCTCTACCTGATTACTTCTCTCTCTTGCCTATAAGGGATACATAATCACGTGTACTGGGCATCAAATGTACTAGGAAGTCAGAAAATTTAAGTAGTGTCCTTTATGAATCTAGACGATCGCGTGGGGTTTGCTAGCGTCTAGATAAAAAATTGGTAGGCGATTTGGTTTTATTTCAACCAAGATTAGGGCTGCCATATTTTAAAAGCAATAAGTATCTTGTATCTTGTATTAACTGATGTTTTTGCTTTCAGTCCCGAGACTATTAAAAGCTAAAGCTTCATCTGACGCAGAACTGGTGGGCTAGCCAGAACCCACGGGTTTGGGTGCAATAAGTTACTTGCTTTCACTGAAACTATTATTGTTCTACTCTATCTACACAAACCTTCTTTAAAGGCTTAAAACTACTAACTAGTAAAATATAAATTATGGATAATTATGTATGTATGTTAATTCAAGTTAGTTAAGTTAATGTCAAAATAGTTGGACTGTAAAGAACAAAAGTATAAGAAAACTTTCTGAAAACTTTCTGCGAAACCAGTATCGGGTTTACACGACTGCAAAAAATTGAAATACAACTTTGTAGAGAAAACTAAAAATTTAACGTAAGAAGTGTTATTAATGAGTTGAATACTGAATTTCCCAATTTTTGTTCTAATTGTAGTTGTTAGCGGTTATTAGGAAAGAAAATTTTTGAAAGTTTTAATTATTTTAGTTATAATTTTTTCTCTTTCAGAAACTTGATTTTTCGTATCAACTTATTTTTGAACATGAATTCGTTTTGGACTTAAACGGTACTACCCCGAAGCTGATAAGAATGAGCGAAATAAAAGAGGGAAAGAGAAGGAAAACTGATAGATATCGCTTGCTCATGCAACAGTGGCACGTGCACAGGCACCGAATGTACCAGGGCAACAAATATTGGTGGAGTTAGTTTCTTAAATACATTCGGAAGTATGAGTTTTCATCCTTTTCTTACACAATGGTTTTATCACATTGATACTTTTACGTTCATATCATTGGTCTGTTGACATTGGTCCGAGTCTTTTTCAATCAAATTAAAACATAATTTCTAACAAAATCTCTTTTTATTCAATAAAAGTACGTACACTTAAACATAAAACAAAACCGAATGAATGTCTCCCACAAAATAAATTTTCTATTAAATTTTGAGGAGTTCCCTGATGTATCTCCGGAGTCCATCTCAATAGCAATGAAATTATTATGAGACCACAATCTAATAGATTTTTTTTAAATCGTTTATTAATTACGAAGTTCTGGGGTAACAAACTTATGAAAAAAAAACATGACTATCTATTTAATTATCAAATCAGTCAGTTCTTTACTCCCTTGTATTTAAGTTTTAAGCAACTTGACATTAATTAAGCGGGATATTTAATTTTAATTTCTGTTGTAAAATTATCGCTAGTACCAGTGTCACGGAAATAACTTGAGTATATAATATCGTTCCTCAACCCATTGCTATATCAGTTTGTCTCTCTCTACGTCTCGCTCATTCTAGATACAGCCAAAACACGTGTACTAGCCATCGGAAGTATCAGGAAACAAGAAACTTAAGTTAGTGTAAGCATTGCGTAGTTTGCATAAGTGCTTAGACGATGAAGACTACTACTAGTAGAATAGTACTAGTAGTGTGGAACCAATCTAAGCAGTTGAATTGTAGTACTTGGTTTGATATCGTAAACGTGCCATGCATCATCAAAAGTGTTTAACCATTTACCATCATAAAGGTGAGTATATTCGAAACGTAATTAAGTATTTGAATTTCCGAACGTGTTTGGTATGTTTAACTGTCGCCATTGTTTTTCCACACTAATATCCGAAGTAGATGGTTAATTTGAGGAAATAAAAATCTATTTTAATTGTTAAGTGTTTAAGGTCTAATTTTCTTAAAATTAAAGAAAAAAAAAAACGAAGAAAGGGTTTGGTGCGTGCATGTTGTACACAAAAATAAAAAACAATTAAATAATTGACGGAAAACGCGAATCGTTATTACTGGATACACATAATATTATGTGGACAAATTATCTTTAAATATCGCAACAATATACAAACGAGGAGAGTAATATTTATATAATTATTACATATATATGTATATATTTGTTCATAGTTGGGACGCAGAAGAATAACGGTGGTCTTTCTTACATACTTCAACATAAAAGAAAATTCAATATGTGTTTTTCTACACGGAGGAAATTAATATATTGAAATATAATAATTATTCCCTCCATGTAGACAAACATATAACACTATATAATATACAATATACAATAACGGCGACATCTCCCGTTTCAAAAATTAATTTGAAAATTTAATCAAGTCACACTACGCATCGCTAGAGATGCAACAAAGAAGTAAATTGATGAATTGCATATTAGATTATAATAGACGGGAACTCGAATCTCGAAGCGCCAAAAATTTTTTGACAATTTCTTCACAGACTTAAGCCTTTAATCTACCTCATGGAGTACGTAACAATCCTAATTATTATAAACCGGTATTAGTTCTTCCTGTTATTTAAAAATATATGAAATAATTCTCCGTTGCACTAGATCTAATTAATGAAATAAATAAAACTAACATTGATCAATTTTTTGATAAAAAAAAACATTCCATACCGCAAGCTATAACAGCTGAATCAGAAAATGAGCAATTAAAGTACCACAGGCACATGAACCATGATGCCAAGATTCGAACCTACGTCTTCCACCTACGTCTTCCGGGTAACTCGCTCGGGCGCCTAGCAACAAAACTAGGCATTTACCACACAACTCGCTGTGTCACCACGAAATCTCGACGTCGTTTCTACTTAGCTCTTAAAACTTTTGGGATCGTTCCTTTTCTCATTATAAGCTGCGTTTACACGTGTTAGTCTGCGTAATGTACTAGGACAACAGAAATTAAGCGGTATTCGCCCACAACGCCAACAACAGGCTACTACGTGCACTCTGGATGTATGCGGAAAATGAAAGGGAAATGTCAATCGATGTAGTCCCGTGTGTTCTGTGTTTCTGCCGGCGGTACACAAATGCATGCCTGTACTTGTAATATAATCGGGTAAAATTCTGTACGATGTATCCCTTATCTTTGGAATAAATGAATTAAATTTCTTATTTTAACTACAAAATTGTTTTTGCGCTAAAATATTTTTTTTTTCTATTTATGATCAGAGCATAAGGTATCGTTGACAAGTAAAACCTGGCCGCTAAGCTTCATGTCAAGCAAGCACTGCATGACAACAAGCTTCGAGCACCGCGCCTACGTCACAGTGACGAAGTAAAACCAGCCACAGTGGAGCGAGTATCTGCTATTCTACCATACGTCAGAGGAATCCCTACACTTTACCATCGGCCGAAGAAGATTAGTCAGTTTTTACCATCTGTCAAGTGTAATGTCCCTCTGCAAGATCCAGGAGTGTACAAACTTCACTGTGCTTGTGGGCTCTCTTACATAGGTCAAAAACTAAAAGAGCTATAAAAACCCACGTGAAGGAACATAATCTAGCCGACTCAAAACATAATAGCACATCCTAAATCGCACCAATCCATTATATTAGGTTTGACAAACAGTCCGTTGCAAAAGAATATCGATTCCTTCCAAGGATGATGCGAGAGGCTATTGAAATAATTGAGTAAAATATCCCAATATATATATAACTAATATTTCAATAGAGAAGAGGATACGGTGCTACCATCATCTTGGGATCCTATTATCAATAAAATTAAATCTAAGCTCAAACGAACCACTACTGCACAAGACAAGATAAAATGAGCACATTCTGCGTGGATTGGAAAAAAATAAAAATAATTAATTGAAACACGTCTATTTTTTTTACTAACGAAAAACATATAATCATTTTACGAGTATAATTTGAGTTTCAGTAGTTACTTAAGTATCTTCGGAGCCCTCTTGGATCTTTCCAATACCAATGAAATTATTATGGGACCACATGGGAAGCACCAGCTTTCAAATAAAAAAAAAGAATCAATAAACTCGGTTCACTCAATTGAAAGTTCTGAGGTAAAATCTGTAGGAAAGTTTTGAAGTCGGTTTTAACCGGACGTTAGCCCAGGTTAACTAAGAAATTCAGACGTCCAACGCCGCAGTCTGTTCCGTGACGATGAACGCTGTAAAAGGTTCAAATATTTTTCTTTATTCAATATAGGAAGCATTACACTTATTGATTGTCAAAAACAATACTATTATAAAATTAAAAACTATACACTAAAATTAAATATAAGCGCGATAAATCCGTAACTATGGTTTAATTTGATAATTGTATAAATTGGTGCTTATTTTTCATTAGTTTGCTTACTTTGCGTTTTTGGATAGGCTGGTCCCCCTTTCTGTCTTTTTTGATGGAGCATCACAACATGTATTAAACAGAATAAACTACTAGGACATCAGAAGTTAAACGATGTACGGCCCACAGCAAACAACTACAAGCTCTTTGTATCTGTGCGAAAAAGCGTAAGGGATAGGATCCATCAATCGAGGCTCGTGACGTGTCTAATAGACTAGCGACACGCCCCGGCTTCGTACAATGTCTTGTACATATAAACCTTCCTCTTGAATCAATCTATCTAGTAAAAAACCGCACATACAACGCATGTACATAACACGCAAATACGCACGCGCCAACCAATTTACAAACTTTATACACTTACTTTTTTTTTAATAAGCAGATAATGGGCAGCACTGTCTCCCGTTCTTTCTGTCTTGGTTTATGTTGTTTATGAAGCCTGAAACGCCTTCCTATTGCTATCTTACTTATTTACTCTCTCTCATCAATCCCCCCCTCCCCCACTCTGAACTTTTGCACCCACAACTAAAACACGTGTACTAGGCATCAAAAGTACCAAGGCAACAGCAATCTAAAGGTAGTATAACGCTAAAGATAGTATACTTTATAGTTTTAATAACGGTAGTTAGTAAAAGGTTTAAACGCATGGTTTTGTGTAACTAAATTGCTGGTAAGTAAAATCGCAAGTAAAAAAAATATTGTTTCGCAAAATGGAAAAATCCCATTGACAACAGCAAGGAACACGTGTTTTACCAAGTTATGTACCAGGGTGTCAGAAAACTGCGAATGTATTTAATACTATGTCTCGCGCTGGAACAGAAAAACAAACAACATTATGATTTCTTGAGATTTTTCCGCCTACTTATACAATTTATTTATCCAACATTTATAACATTAAATCGATCAAAATATCAATATCCTCTATCCCTCTGTACATGGTCGTGATGTCGAAACTACATCTTTATGAATAATAATATATTTTAGACCGTCTATTAAATTTCTGCTTTTTAAATTAGCCAAAAAAGTAGTAATTCTTTAATAAAAAAAATTGTGTGTGTGTACTTATGTACAAATATAGAACAAACAGATAAAAATCTTATCAAAAATTTTATCTTTCGCCTTATTCTACGTTTGTAGAAAAAACGAGACTAACAATAGAAAAAGGTATTTAATACATGGAAATATTATAACGCATTATCTAGTTAAATAAAGTTTATTTAAATACCACAAAATAAATATCGTGAATACAGTTGTCAGTTAAAAGATCCTTTGGAGAGCTGTCAATCACATTTTATTAAAATTCTAACATTAATCTGCATATATATTACTTGAAATTAGTAAATTCGTTAGAAAACACCCATCTTTATTCCCTCTCGTACATAATGAACGGCCTCAATACCGAAACCTTCGATATAGAAATAAATTAGCGTTACCAAGCTCCTCATTAGCCCCCTTTCAATCAGGACCTTACGCGATGTGTGTAAAAATATACAATAAAATACCAAATAAAATTAAGGCAATAAAAAATTACAATCAGTTTCAGAACGAAATGAAAAAAATATTATTAAACAAGAGTTATTATAGCATACACGAACATTTAAGCGACTAAAAAACACTATAATACTTTAATATTCTATAATTATTTATAAAATTTTATGATTTTGAAATGTGACATTAATTTATTATGTATTGTTAATGTTATTTTATTTATTACACTTACGCACACAACTATCATTACAGGCTGACCCAATGCGATAGTATTGCCAAAAATTATAAAATAGTCGAAACAAAATATCAAAAATAATAGCTAACAATTCCATAAAACCAATTATACCCAGTAAGAATGTAATACACAAAGAAAAAAAATCATACTTATAATTTTATGTGTAACATATCACGTAATGGGATACTATTATAAAATCATTTCTGTGGTATGAAAACAGGTCAATTCTGTCGGCAACTTCGGTTATGTTTATAAAGGTAATTAAATTAATATTAAGTTTTATGGATATCGACGCTTAATTGTAAAAAAAAGTCCTCGTATTTTAATTCCAATTAATTTAATGCTAATTGTATTTAAGTCTTAACAATTTTTACTATTGCTATGCCCTGGCAGGGTCGATGATGATTCTTATTTTTAAGTTTTTACCACCTAAGCTACATTGTGAAATGCAAATAAAGTTAAAGTGCAAATAAAGTTAAAGTGCAAATAAAGTTTAATAAAGTTCTCACGCAAACATACGTAGATGTCTAGCAAACTTCAGGGTGTCGGTTTTTGCTGACGGTGTGCGCGCGCCTCGTATAAATTTACTGTCATCATTTTTCCCTAACGCGCCAAAAGAAGTATAACTTCCATAAATATTTATTATCTATAGTAAGTCAATAATATTTCGCATAAAACTGATTACTATTCAAAGCGAGGAATATAAGGCATACAATTGTCCAAAGGCACTCGTATCCTCGCCATTTCAAACTAATTCTGAAAAAAAAAATTGATATTTACTCTCATAATTGAACTGAAAACTCGTTTTGATCACGATTTGGTAAACGCGGTGACGAGTCTGTTAACATACGATAGCTATAAAAGATTCCAATACTGTAGAAGAAAATTTTCAAATCGACAGCTAAGAGTAATGTAAACAGAATGATCGTATTAAAAGTTGGAAAGGGACAAAAGATATGATAGATATCGCATGCTCATCCTACGGTAGAGAGAACACGTGTACTTACACCGAATGTACCAGAGCAACATATATTTAAGGAGCAAGCTTGATAACTGCTGTCTGAAGAATATAGTCATTCTTTAACCCTACTTACACAAGATCTTACACAGATTATATCTATGTCGCTAATGAGACCATGTGAGAATGTGTGCTTTGGGAATATTAAATTTGGTTTTATTTTTACTGAATTTAGGAACCTACGATCTCATAATTTTTTAAATCAAAGCCAAAAAAATTAACTACCTACATTATTATAAATTTTCCTTACGTTATTTTGTCTGTTGAGCAATTTAAGGCCCAGTGTGAAGTTTTTGGATCGGATGTTCATTACTTAAACTACTTAAACTGACCATACGTCCCGTTTTGAACGGGACTGTCCCTTTTCTCGTATAGCTGTCCCGTTGTCCCCGAATAAATCTTCGGGACGCAAAATTGTCCCGTTTTCCGAAACCGCGCGAAATTTTAAAGCCACGCTCGTCAGACATGATCATGAGCAGCACGGAAACGCGATCGGTAATTCCCGGTAGCGGGGTGAGGATGAAAGGTAAAGAGGCATTTGTTTCTTTCAATAGACTAGCCACGCGCATGTATTCTGACTTCTTTATGTTTTTGTGTAATGTTAAATAGTTTTGTAGATAATTTGAAGTTTTGTTTTTGAAATTTATCCTATAGTTATGCCGAAACCCAAGTGTTCATTTAAGTCAACCTACAAACAAAATACTCATTTATTAAGCAAATTAATTCCTTCGGATGTCAGATGCGAAAAGTGTCGCAGTTTAGTGTTTCCCATATTGGTGTTGGTGATATTGAACAGCTCCAGTTCTGAAGGCGACGCTGATAACAAAGGTCAACATAAAAGAAACGTGGCAATTTTTTTTTAAATCGTCACCTTCTTTATTAAAAAAAATTTGTTCCTCTGAGAAATATAAATATATTTAAAAACATACCAATGTTGTTTTAATAAAAATAGTAAACTGATGATTTTTTCTTTGTATAATATTAATTTTTAATCTTTTCGGAATAAAGAAAATTAAAAAGTTATGTTTATTTTCATTATAAACCAATGTCCCGTTTTGAGTTATAAAAAAGTGGTCAATTTAGTTATACTACTACTCTCGCCACAATTCAGCTTTATAGACCGAAAAGATTATTTTTAACACATAAAAAACCGGCCAAGTGCAAATTGAACTCGGGCACGAATGGTTTGTGCCATTACCTATAAAAACGGAAAAAAATGTCTGTTGTATGGGTGCCCCAATTAAATATTTTTATTCCGTTTTTAGTATTTGTTTTTATAGCGGCTACAGATATCTATGAAATATCTGTGAAAATTTTGACATTCTATCACGGTTCATGAAATACATACAGCCTGGTGACAGGTGGACGACAGTACTTTAGGACTAAAAATGTGATCAATGGAAATTGCCACGTAATCCATCGTTGAATGTACTAGGGCACCTGAAACCGAGAGGAGCTTAGAGTTTCCAGGCACTTTAACGAAAAGATACTTCGTTGCGTTAAGTGATAGGAAGGACTGTGTATATGTTTTAATTCATTATAATTTCAGCTTATTTTAGTTCACTTCTACATTAGCCCTTCCGCATAGACATAAAATGTATATAGATGTAAATAAAATGCGTAAATTAATACATACTTATAACTACTTCTTAACATTTACATATATACTATTCTAATATACGTGTGTATGTATGTCACTGAACTCCTCCTAAACGGCTGGATCGATTTTAATAAAAAATTTTGTATGTGTTCAGATGGATTCGAGAATGGTATAGATTAGATTCACAAAGTTATTTAAAAAAGTTTGAATTTTTTAATTTAAGACGTGTGTACAGGACAACATCTGCCCGCTAGTAAATATTATAAAATGTCATATATAAATTCTCAAATCTTACATTCTACTAACAAGGTCGTGTCGTCTTTGTGAATAATATAGATAGAAATTAATAGTATATTTTTTAAATTAGAGGACCTGTTATTTATTAGAATTAAAGTATCATAAAATATGTTGAGTGAAATATCCTGTTAACTTAATTAAAACTGAGAAAATACGAAAATACTTAAGTAATACTTGTCGTCTCTGAGGGCAACCGTTAGCCGAGCCTCTTTATTTTTCTCTATGAAAAATTTCAATCCGAGAATCGGGCGTCACATTTTTTTAAATTCTTTTGTCGTTTTTCCTTAGCAATTATTTGTTTATACCATAACGACAAAAGTACTAGGGTATCAAAAATGGAAGAACCTAGTCAATTCAATCTGTAAGCAACGCGTGTTTGTGTATTATTAAACGGTTTTATTTAGCTCGACCCGTACGGAATTTGTTTGTTTGGGTCAAAATTAGAAAAAATTTAAGCACCTTGCCGTTGTCAGATTGATCTGAAATTTGGTACACACGTGGTTTAATAACAATATTAACAAAAAAAATTTACAAAAAAAAAAAAACATAAAATAAAACCGTTTAACTTAAAAGTTTTTAAACGGTTTTATTTGTTTGAGGATATGTATTGTTGATTCCATGTAAAAAAGGTAGTGCGATATATTCGGTGAAATTAATACGTGGTTTAAACGTTGATTCAAACGAAAACCGAACCTCCGTCTTTAGTGATACGGTACATTGTTGGATATCCTGTAGTGAAACACTTACACCAAAAGTTTTGCAACGCATGAATGAGCGTAGTGAATGAGAAAAGAGACAGAAAACTGATAAATATCGCTTGCTCATCCCACGGTGAGCACGTGCACTCTCAGCGAATGTACCAGGGCCACAAAAATATTGACGGAGCAAATTTGTTATCGTCTGACGAATATGTTCATCCCTTCTTACACATACAGTATGGTCTTGACACAAATACTTTTACTACGTCATTGGTTTAGAATAAATAAACACTTACGATTTTTTTACATTCTTAAGCAAATTAAAATAGTAATTATTCAAATAAACAAAACACATTATTTAAATACGTATGTCAACATAAATTACTTATGTGTACATTCTTCAGTTAGAGAAAATTAAAATTAGGCTTCTACGATACCAATCGATAGCGAGCGATGTTTTGGACTAAGTTGTTAGGATGTTAGGTGTACCTTTTATGTGTTTAATGAATGTGACGTTCAAAAAAAAAGAATGTATTTATTTTCGGGGATAATATTATTTTTAGATATACTTGTTAGTTAACCTATATTTTTTGCCATAGACAAAAAAGTAACAAGAAAAAAAATCTCCTGGAGCACGTGTTTTAACGATGAATGTACTAGGGCGCCTGATATCGAGAGGAGCTTAGTTGGAAGTGCAGTTTTCTTTTGGGCGAAAAGCTAATATGATAGCTAATATATCGATTGTTGTCTACATTTTTTATATAATTAAATATTTCAGAGAACATAAAATTTTGTTCTCGTGCAGTGTAGTGTACAAATTTTCAAAGTTAATTAAAGTCAACAAAGGTTACATGGCAACATAATTATAATCAAAATTTTACCGCAACACACTATATATCACTAACACAGTATATCCTAAAATGTTTAAGGTGATTTATCTTAAATTAGAAAATGAACAAAAAATTATGATATAAACGTCGATCAGAATTATCTCTCAAGTTTCTGCAAACGTAAAAATATTATAATCTATAAATTATTGCTCCAATTAACAATATGTCTGACTATCTCGCAATCACCAGCTTTGTAGTCCCCGGTCAAAGGTCCCGGATATTGAGGAAAAAGTAACATAATTAAAGTGTTTAGATAAGTACTGGAAGGTTTTTAATGAGTCTGGCTCTCCATATGCAAATAATGTTTATGGTACACCTTACCAATATGTTTTTAGGGTTCCGTACCCAAAGGGTAAATCGGGACCCTATTACCGATACACTACTGTCTGTCTGTCTGTCAATCTGTCACAAGGCTGTGTATCTCATGAACCGTGATAGTAATACAGTTAAAATTTCCACATATTATGTATTTCTGTTGCCGCTATAACAACAAATGCTAAAAAAACAGAATAAAAAATATTTATAGTGGCGCTCCCATATAAATACATGATTTTTTTTTCCGTTTTTCTAGACAATGGTACGCAACCATTAATGCGCGAGTCCGACCCGCACTCAGTCGGTTCTTCCTTCTTTCACCTTCCCTTCCCACCTAGGTGAATTCGCCACAACGTATGCATCGTGTGGTTATTGTTATTTTCTAGGTTCTTTAGGACCGGCCGCCCAGCAGACAACCCTTATTGGGAAGAAGCACCCAGTGCCGCAACAATTATCTGCAGGTAAAATAAATAACTTCTCCCGTATGGAAACCGAACCCACGACAATAGCTTGGCAACTGCGACACCGAGTCATTATTATTTAAATCATAAATGTAGGAATTTATAATATCCATTAAATAGTTAAACTTTCATCTACCAAAAGACATAGTCGACTTACAAACATCTTATCTATCTTCAATACAAATGGTCCTAAGAATACAACTAAAAGAATTATTGCTAAAGAACATTCAAACTTAACAAGTCACTGTGAACAGGGTCTTTGACCGATTCTGTGATTCTATGACCTATAAAGTCTTACATAGTACTTTCTTAGTACTGGAGTTGAAAACATCATCTGATAAAGATAACAATCACGACAACATGTAATAAATCGCGTGGTGTAGAAACTACGAATAGACTCCAGCTCTCAAAACAATTAGATTGTTTTACAGTAAGTAGATTCGTTACAGCCGTGATAGCTCAGTGTTCCGGGCGCTCGCCTTTAATTCAATATACTCGAGCAACTTGAATTCGATCCCCGGTGCCGGTACCAATGAAGTTTTTAACTTACCACGTGCTCCGCGGTGAAGGAAAATATCGTGAGGAAACCTGCATATTTTCAAAATAATAAACAAAAAAATATATATTTCGAAAATATGCCCTGATATAGAGGAGGCCTTTGCCCAGCAGTGGGACATGTATAGGCTGTTACTGTACTTTTTAAGTAGATTCACGTTTAGTTGAATTTTCAAATGTTCGTAGTCTATAAAGGAATAAAATTTCATTTAGAATTCGTTCGAAAAAGATTTTCCACGCCATCTCAAAGGAAATACAAAAAACTTTAAGTCAGCTCATCACACGTCAAAACTAGAATGAAAAAAATTCATTGGCTTACCATAAGCGCCATCTGTTACGTTTTTTCTAAACTAGAATCGTTTAAGGAAAAATTATGCGAATATAATAATTATGGTATATTTTTTATAGAGAAATTCTTTGGAACATGCTATAATTCCTGTGTATTAAACATAATAATAAAAGGTTTATAAATTGATGTATTTCTAAACATCATTACAGCGTTAATATTGATGAAATTGATAAAATGAAATGAAGCCGCATTAATAAGATTTTTAACAGCGCTATCTATTGGACATTTTCTTAAGCTTTACCAATCTTTTATAAAACAAAATCGTGTGGAAAATTTTCTACTGTAAAAATAACTACCAACATTTAAATAAAAGATGGCATACTTCTGCAAAAACTTAGTAACTAACATCGCTCAGATAACTGCTTAGCAAATTTAATTTAATTTTCTTTATTTGACTCTAAACAAAATTAAAGAATATTAATGATTACTTGGGGAAGAAAAATTCTCGAGTGGCAGTCTCGTACTGGCCATCGCAGTGTAGGATGACCCTCCACTAGATGGAGTGACGACCTGTGCAAGTGTGCGGGAAGTCGATGGATGCAGGTGGCTCAGAATCGCACTTCGTGGCAGTCTATGGGACTTCCCATATCTTCAGCAGTGGACTCAAGCAGTCTAAAATGATGATGATGATGAATGATTACTAAGGACGTACAAATAAGGGCACTTCTATGATGACTGACGGTACACACATACATTATCCTTTGTTATCGCAATGTTTATGCACTGCATAAACATTGCGTCTTTACGACATGACAGTTAGACTGAACTCACACTGAGCTGTCACGTTCATTTTAAGTGCGGCAAAGAGGTTAAAGATAAATCGTCAAGATATTCGGGGATTCGGAATAGACAGTGTATATCTCAAGGTATTATGTTACGTAATCACTAAAACAAAAAAACAACGTTTAATTCGATCAATTTGTCCATTTACAAGGGACTACTCCAAGCCCCTCCACTCAATCATGATCTCGCATTCCACATCGTAGTTCCGAAGCTGGTCTATCTGCAGCACGATGACCTCCACCTCGTCGGGGCACTGGGACGTGTCGAAATCCACCGTGTCCTCGTAGTACTCCACGGAGCTGAACTGATACTCGCCGCCGCGTCTGGTTTCCTCGGCTTTCGCATTTTGACCATTGGCGTCTGGTATTAGAGCCGCATTTGCCGTGGTGGTAGCTGTGTTAGGATTCTTCGTTACGATTCCATCTATTATAGTCGCGTTCAAAGCTTCCTCGTCAGTTGCATCATTTTTAAAGGGCTTAGTTTCGTTCTTGTTGTATCCGCTTCCTTCAGCTTTACCGTCAGCCGTCAAGCAGGGTTCATTGTAGTTATTTATGTCTTCATCATCGACGGGTAATGGATCCGCCAAGACGAACTTCACCCGCGATCCGTCTTCCCTTAGCGTTCTTCTATACTTACGGGCTGTCTGTTCGAAGGTCTCTCCCTTGCAAGTGGGCTCCCCTAATCCAGTCTTCGTGTCCCTGAGATGGGCTACGTGCCATTGTTCACCTTCCAGGTCTTCGTGGAACCTCCTATTGGACCTGTGCAAGTCAAAATCCAGCGTGTCCTGCCTCCTATCTCTCCCAAAGTCATGTTTCTCTTCAGACACAATTGCGGACTGATCTGCGGAGATTCCTGTCTGCTGCAGTAGAGCGTATGCTATCAGTGAAACATACATTTCCCCGAGCTATATGAATTTGTAGTGAATGGATTTATATCTTTCGCTAATTAATCAACCGAGTTACGGTCGACGGTGCGTACAACAAATAGAGATTAATTTAAAACTTATTTTACAGTGTTTTATTCATTTCCTACAAATCTATTGAGTAAACCGATTGTTTTAAAAGTTAACATACGTCATTACTCATAAACAAAACAGATTTAGAAATAAACTTCCAAATAACTTAAATTCGAAATATCGTAATTTCGAATAATTTTTCCCATAAAACAATTTGTAAACCGGATGTTTGATGACATTGGATCAAACTATCTATCATAATTTCCAATAAATAATTTTCGTAATACATAATTTGCATTGATTTAAATCAGTGTTAAAAAAAATTGTCATTTATTGATTATACAATTGAATAAGATTTTTCAAGGCGGCGGATATATTTAAACCATGACCGATAAAACCACAGCTGCAACACGGCAGGAATTGCAGATGGGTTACCAAATTATAAAAAACAAAAAGAATGTAGGCGTCAACTAACTCGCACATCAGGCGAAACTCTAAAGTATAAAATTCCACTTCTCGGTCTTCTCCAGTCAGACTATAGATACCGATCGGGCCGAGTTGCCCTCTGCCCGAGAGGCAATGTTTTAAAAAATTAAAAATAAAATATTTCGAACCTTTATGAAGTCGCCGCGATGAGGTCGCGTCAGTGACTTTGTTGTACTCAGGAGGTTTTTTCCCTGTCAGTGGGACATATATATGCTCGTTACACAGAGAGAGAAGTTAAAAGTTTGCCAAAGTGCTAATTGTTTCCTTTATATTGCGATCTAAACTTTGTTGAATTGTTAACAAAAATCAATTTTGGTCACAATGAACATCCGTGCTGTCAATTTTCAACAAAATTATTTTATCTCATGATCGAAGTATTCTGAAGTACTTTTAATAAATTATCCAAAATAATATTTTCCCGTAATTTCATTTACTGTGGGCATTGAGTGTACAAATATTAAATACAATACAGTACAAATACTAGGTAGATACGGTATATTCCATTACGGTGGTAGGACCACGCAACAGTGTTCGCTGTTGCACGAATGGGCAGGTCCGTCCGGGTTAGTACCACGACCTCACAGAAGACCGGCGTAAAGTAGAAGTGTTGCACTTCTGCGTTTCGTCTGGTGAGTGAGGTAGCCGGGGCCCACATTATTAAGAGGTGGCAACGCATCTGCAACCCTACGGGTGTTGCAAATGTCCATGGGCAGGCGGTTATCACTTAACATCAGGTGAACCGCCAGCTCGTTTGCCACTTTCTCACATAAAAAAAAAAAAAAAAAAAAAAAAAATATGACAATAGCGCACCGAAACTGAGGTACTGAAATAACGCCAATTGGCGTAATTAAATTGCAATTATATAGATTGCTATCTCTTCCCGTAACGTACGTTCTGTAAAATCTGTCACATTCACTTGTATATGTCTAAATCTATATTATTAAACATCATTAACTGTTGGGAATTTCTCTTATGGAACGATTTCCTGATTACGAGACATTGTAACACTAAATAATAATTCTTGTCGTCGAAGCGAGCGCGGGTTAAACAAGCAAAACAAATTAATGTTCTATTGAAGGTAAAGAACTATCGGTTAATAAAAGGAAACGTCATCATTGACTGATCGTTATCTTAGCCACGCTAACTAATCCATTCAAGCTCGGCTACCAACATAACCACCCTTCAAGCGTCGGAAAATACTTCAATTAGACTCGCACACCCCTTGCGAGATCAAAACAGCCCAATTACCTCGCAGCACGACCCCTTTAATAAACCCTCTAGTCCTCTCAAATCTGAAATAAAGACGATGATAAATAATAACAAATTTGCAAAGTGAAAAGTCCCGAAATTAGCATGTCGTTTGAATAAATTGACAGATAATGCGACTCCGAGACCCCGCCATATTTGAATTCGCTAGAAAAGCAAGCATTATAGCGCTCGAGAGTGTAAGAACGTTTAAGCTTGCTACGCATGTAGCGATTTATACTCAGCGCTACAGCGCCTGGAGTGTCGTTGCGAATGTTAACAAGTCGCTAAGAGATGCAAATTGACAGCGGTTGGCAGCGGTGATTCGAAATGGCGCCAAATTATTTACATAATTTTATACGAATTGAAATGTATACATTTGGTGAATTGAAAGGCTTTTTGTACTTTTGATGTCTTTTAATAGGTCTATATTGATATCCATTAACATTATCTACTTATAAATTATTAGTTAAAGTTAATTATTTTAAAATTGCGAAACACAATAACACTTATCATACATTTAAGACGATTTATCTACAAGTGACAGACTACAATCATACCTTCGTCTAAGTATTATAATGTAAAAATAATAAAGACTTATCAGATCTAAAGGATGTAATGTATTAGATTATTGCACAATCATTTTGAGAAAGTATGTATATAAACATATGCTGGTCTATACACAAAAAATGTACATTATGAAGTAATACTTTGGTACAGATGAATCATTAAATATGTATACATTTGCTCAGTTTCAGATCACTCCAAAATGACCGAATTAATACATTTAACAGGCACTTCCTACTTTACGTCATGTGAATATAATGTATTAATAAAAAAATAAGGATGACAATTTGACATCTTTTGTGACAAAATGATTAATAATATATACAAACTGTACTTGAAGCGAAATACTCATTGAACTAAGTTCATACGAAAAGTTTCCAAAGTTAATACGAAACAAAATGTAACACGGTACACTTTTCATTTCTTACTACAAAGCCTATAATTAAACAAAATCAATATGGAATTGCCTATACCTAATAAGAAAGTAAAAGATCTAATGATCAGTGTCACTTGTTACATGATAGTACATGTGAGTACAGATTACAAGGTTTAATTATATATACATGGTTAAAAAAGAAGATCGGTGTGAAATTCGGTCTTTGCTTTAGCTTATTTCTATTTTGGCTTTCAATTACTTAGGCCAAAAGACCAAGACAAATGTGTTTCTTGAGATGTTTGAAAATCCTCGTGAAATTCGCTTTTGCGTTAGCTCCAATTTACATGCCAGTAATTTAAAATGTTAGACAAAACGACAATTAAAACGGATCAGTACATACAAAAATATGACTATCATCAACTGTTATTAAGATTAGCTTCATCGATCTTCGTACCAAATTCACGAAAATTTGTTAAGCATAACAGTGTTGATTGACTCGATTTTATATGCCGAAAAATGATAGCTTTTGTAGTGAGGTGATATATTATATTTTTTTTGCTAACCTGTGTTCGTATAAATTCACAGCAGATATGTGTGATGATTTATTGGTGATAAACGTTGACAGTCGAATTGAATTATGAAGTAAATGAGTCGCGTATGTTGAATAGAATGAGATATTTTTACTTTTGTTAGTAGAAGAACGTCTGAGAAAGTTTAGGTTACAATTCACAGATGGCAGTGCATGTATGCCGGGTAGGGGGGAAGTAGAGCGCAGGCCAATGGCAAGGCGTGCGCCGACAGTTCACGTTCTCCACTCGCCGCTTGCGCACGCAGCTGTTCCAGACGCAGCTGGTTCTGCCTCTTCCACTTCGTTCTAGAAGAGAAGATTAGGAAAATTACTGTTGGCTCGGACTCACAAAACGGGATCACTTACAGTTTAAAGATGAGTGATTACATACAGTCTGGCGGTTCACCAGTGGCGGTTCTGATGGTAAGTGATAACCGCAGCCCATTGATATTTGCAACACTATAATAGAGTGGGTCCCGGCTAACACTGCCACTTCACGCCGGTCTTCTGAGAGGTCGTGGTACTTCCCCGAATGGACCTGCCTATTCGAGCAATAGCACCCAATACCAGTGGCCCTACCACAGTATATTGCATGTACAATATATTTCTTTATACTTAATTTCAATTAACTTAGGCAAGGATCGCAAAGGAAGAACTTAATAAATTGTGATAGGTGCAAAAATAACATTCAATTATTTATGCATATTACATAAACAAATATATAATTTAATATATGATTTGTACCCAATTATTTTCATATATATTCATATATATTATTTTCATATATATTCTCTTTTATTAAAATTTTATTATTCTTGCATCTTTTGCTGCACCTACCATAAACTCTCACCACATCCTGGGTTGACTGGTAGAGAATGCCTTTGGGCATTAAGTCCGCCCTTTGTTACCTTGTTTTACTGAAGGTTGGCAATAAAGATTAATTATTTAATCATATATTTATTTATTATAAATAAAATAAACCATAAGTATATAATGTTTGCACATTTAAACCAATGGGTTTCAATAATGCGGTTTCTTAAATTAGCAACTAAAAGCTTTTTAAGAGATGCTTTTGATTATATTTAAAAATATCAGAAACATATTTTTTACGTTTTTATATTACGTGAGGACCTTTGACGGAAATTGGCGGCACTAGTAGGGTATTAGGTACGTTGCTGACATTTTAGAAATGACTAGGCTTTAACATCAATTCTTTAAGTTTTAATATCAAAATTATTTTACGCAGCCATGGCTCGCTTTATTTACTTAAGCGCAAAAACCGGGACCAGTTCAATATAACGCTGAATGTGATAATAGAATAAACTAAAAAATAAATTTAATAGAAGATACTACTAGTATATTCACATAATATAGTTGTAGCCTAAAACTAAAAACCTTAAAAAAAATAATATAATAACTAAAATATGTTATTAAAAGGAGTCCCATTAGGCAAGGTTCCGAAGATACTGGCAGCGTTCCCCCTGTGAACAGCTAAAATAATACATACGAGATGATAATAGATATGAAACCTAAAGTAGCCAGTGACTACCAGAATTGCTTGGAGATTTTAAAAAATCTCAAGCAAAGTTACGATTACTCATAGCATGTGCAATAGATTCATTCAAATTCTTCGAACACTAACGAGTTCACGTAAATTGTAATACTCCGAATTATTGGAACCAAGCGGTGAATCACATCCGCATCAGCCCAGGTCATGACTGGCATGCACTTCTCTACAATTAATACTTAATTCGACCACTATCGTCAGAACTTATTGACTACCGAGGTACATAGCTCACCGTCGGTTCTGGTACCAGGTCTTGACCTGAGTCTCGCTCAGGCTCAGCGCGTCTGCGACGTCTCCCCTGTCCGCCACGCTCAGGTACTTCTGGCAGCGGAACTTCCTCTCCAAGTAGGCGAGCTGAGCGTGCGTGAACGCCGTGCGACGTCTTCTAGGCTTCCTGCCCGCGGTAGGTGTGGCCGCTTTCTGCTGCTGGCGGTCTGCGGAGAACCCACTTATTCAAAAAGCTCACATCCTCTGTTGGGCCTTAAGCCTGATAGTGTTGGTACGCGGGCACATACCAAGGTTACGCTAGCGCTGCGAGACGCAGTCCGTTCACGTTCAGTCATCAAGCGAACCACGCGTTCTCAAATTATCATATCATAAATATCATATCATACTGTATCATTTTAACTATTTCAATTTTGTGATAGTGTTCTAATAAATTCTATTATCATTTATATCATCACAACCGATGTTTGGAATTAGCCCCAAGATTCTCTTTAGGAGACATCTTCTCCTTTCTTTAGCTTGTTGCGGCAACACCGCAAGCAGCCGGGGCATGCGACGGCAGCAGTACCAGGGTACATCGCGGCATACAGACGCACAATATATAGGATTCTTTGAAAGTTTGTAATACAATTTTTAAGCAGCAACCTAAGTCTTTTCATATACAGCTTTCCTATAATCTCACATAAGCTTGTTAGCGGCTCGACCGCTCAGGTAAGTGGTCGTTTGTAAGCACTGTTGGTTGTTGATGCTGGCCGATCTTCGATTAACTCGCTTGTACAAAATATCGGCCCATTATTACAGCAACAAACAAGGGCTTTAACAACGGCTTTGTAGGCTTGTCATGGAAAAACATGAGAAGTCTATTCCACGTAAACAACAACAAAAAAGTTCCCATTAAATTAGCAATTATTTATTATAATTTTTATCATAATTATATTACGGTAACACGATATCGTAATACAATAAATTGCTTTATTGATTATCGTAGCACAAAGTGGTAACACAGTGACGTCCGTTGTTATTGTAATGGCAACACGAGTGTGTGGATGGCAATGAAGTTCGGAGCATCAATATTGCTCCACCAAATCGAAACTGTTATCCAACCCAGTTTATTTGTAAATAAAGTGTAAAGTGAAATTATTTACTTCGCTCGCTATCAACATAACGGAGACTGTACTTTAATCAAAATGATGACGACTCTCAGCCACCTATGACGCTGACCAATATTTTTATTTCAACGCAATCTTAGGTTGAGGTGAGTTTGTAACACTTCCCTGGTGACAAGGAGAAGCTGCAGTGTGGCTGCACTACTCTGCACAAAGGGCATTATAGTACATCAGTTGACCAGACAACTCACCAGAGCTATCCTGCGACTCCCTTTGCGAGCCACCGGCCATGACGGACGCGAATCCGGCGAGCAGCTGCGATTGGAACGAGCCCTTCGTCAGGTCCATCGACCTGCCGTAAATCCCCTCCGATATACCGGCACCGAAGGCGGCGTCGGCCGCCTCCTCCTTGTTGCCGTCCCTTTCCGCCCTGTACAAGTGAAAGAGACCGGCGTCGTACAGCTTGACGGGGTCGTCATCTTCCTCCTTGAAGGGGGAGTCGTAGCTGGTGTTCCGCAGTCGGTTCAAGCTGTACTCCATCGGCGATGATCTCTCGTTGTCGCAGTTCCTCCTCTGGAAGCTGTCGGGGTCGCTCTCGAAGCCGAAGTGGCGCTTCTTCGGCGTGGAGGCCTCGCTGCGGTTGTCCCCCACCGAGATGTCGTCTTCGACGTCTGACTGCTCGACGTTGTGGCGGGTGGGAGAATGCCGACCGCCCTCGCGTTCCGCATCTTCGTTGACAGCACCTAAACAGCATTGACGCGATATATTGGTAACTGAAACTGTTTTTCTACGTTGTTCGTTTAATAAATTTTCATTTGAATATCATCTTGAGTGGAGATAAGCAATAAAAATTACAAATAATACTAGATATTTTATCGTTTTTGAATTTTAGTTCAAACTCCCGATGTGTCCCGGATCCTGAAATGCATCAGGCCGTTTTAACCCCTTTACTTTCAATGTCACAAACTGTTGGTTAGTATAAGTTAGCCGGCAGCCTGACTACAACGGACATTGTGACAGAAAACGTTTTGATCGAACGCGAACTGGTAGTTAAAATGTGAAAATTTTTGTGGATAAATAAATGGTCCAAAACTTTCAAATTTCCTGTATGAAATTCACCGCGATTACATTCCTCGTCATGTGAACTTGTCCCATCTGTTATATCTTGTATACGGAGTGTATATGTACTTTGTTAATATTTTATGAGACTATAAACGATAAATTAGTACCTATAAACTAATAAGATGAAACTGTAAAAATATTAGTTAACTGGTGGTTAATTATATGCATAGTCTTTTATTGTAGATTGTGAATTGCAAAAATTGTAGAAAAACGCGAGGTGCATACAGTCAACTGTTATAATATTTTAATGACAGTTTATACAATATAGTGAGTCATAATGGATATACCTTAAAAAAAGTATGATCTTTCAGTGAGGTAGCTTTTCTGAAAATTATTTTTCACTTAACATCAGGTTCATCACTATTCACCTTAAAAAACTTTTTCTGAAAATTATTTTTTATTCATCACTATTCAAAAAAATTACTTACTTTTTACGTTATCGGTTATCGGTTCGATTGTCTAATAAGCGTGTTTTTAAGTTTATTTTAAACTGTTATTCATTTTATATTTTTAGTTCTGCTTTTCATTTTTCTGTTCTTTATTTTTTAAACCTTTGTTTTTTAATGTAATTGGCACAAGGACACTATGGGGTATCGGATTTGGAAAAAAGCCTACCCTGAAGGTCCTGACTAGTAGGTATAATGGAGAAAAATTAAATTAAAAATATTTAAGTTATTGCATTGCCATGGGTCTTTGACGAGAGTGCAAAGTTTGATTAAAATATAATCGTTCGAAGTAGGGCAAAATCACGTTGAAAGATTCCGTCACATTCATACATACTCACAGATGAAACTAATAAAAGCGTCTTAAAACACTATGTGATACGGTGTAAACATAGACTGGAGCCGGCACCTGCGTTTGTCGTGTACAGGCAGAGGCGAATCCCGAAGACACATTAAGACAGCTTACCTGTCCGACCCCTAAAACATATTTATTCGGAAATTATAGCGAGGGAAACACTCTAGCACCGACACTGGAGTAATCCCGCCAACGAGCAAATCGACTCGAACGCGGCCCAACATGGCCGCGCTTTTAAGCGTCGGGGAAACGATGAAAAGGCCGAACGCTGAATGCGCGCTCCCGCCATTTTCATGCAAATTAAAAGACGCGAACAAGTCAAGATTTTCCCGCGCTAAAACACCATTCACAGGCCGTCGCATTCAATCGCTCGAGTGCGGGACGCCCCGAGGCATTAATTAGAGCGGAAACTCTATGGGCGTTCCTTTTTTAAAACTGACTTGTCTTTATGCGCGCCCGCTTTTGTCCCGCGGTTAAGTGTCAAGTCTTCGCATCATAGCGTTGTGTTATTTATGTGTATTTATAAGCGCGGAAAACCTGAAAAGCACCTCCTAACCTGAGAGTATATAAATTTTCATCTCACAAATAGAGTTTCAGTGCGTTGTGTAGTTTGCGATTTTTGTAACGAGCACGTCGAATACAGGTTACGTAACTGATCGAAACAGTATTCGACTCTACTACAGAGAGTTACAAAAAATTTTATGTCATTATTTACCGAGCATGTAATACAGTCTTCATAAAATCAATTAAAAACACAATAATAGGTATAAGAAATTTTTCATCTTTTAAAGACGTCTTATTAATATGTGTGAAACGAATAAAAAAGTATACCTCTTCATACGGCTTTTTATTATAACATGTAATAAGAAATAAAAAAATTGTAAGAACAAAATACCAAATTATAGAAAAGACAAGAAGGGATTTTTATTTCTTATGTGAAAAATTTGCCAGCAAACAGGCAATTCTTCTGATGTTAAGTGATTACTGCCGTCAAATGACATCTACAACACTTGATCGGTGGCAGATGCGTCGCCAACATGAGCGGACCAGGTTACCTCACTCACTTTGCACTGGCCTTCTGTGAGGCCGTCGTTATGTGTAGGGCCTGACGGGCCTGCCCATTCGTGCAACAGCCAAAACATGCTACGGTACCAAACTATCGTATGATCATAGAATAGGTGATTGAATTTTTTGAAGTCTGCAACCACATGAAATTGAAATAGACTGATCTAAATATCTAAATCTATATCAAAATCTAAATTCAGGATGCCACATTCTAATGCAAGTTTAAGAAATGATGACTTCGCAGCGCAATCGCCAAGGGCTTCGGCGTCGGGGTCCGTGGGTTCGATTCCCACATGGGACAACTATTTTTATGACCCACAGACTGTGGTACGGCCACGCAACAGTGTTCACTGTTGTACAAATGGGCAGGTCCATCCGGGTAAGTACCACGACCTCACAGAAGACCGGCGTAAAGTATAGTGAGGTAGCCGGGGCCCATTTCATTTTAAAATGCATTTTCTTTGGGTATTGCCAAAGTCCATGGGCGACGGTTATTAATTAACATCAGCTGAACCACCAGCTCGTTTGCCATATATCACATAAAAAAACTAGACAGTTGTTTCGCATCTGGGTGTCTGTCCGCGTAAATGTACGTTCGTAAAACGTCCTTACAACACAGGATAATGTTATCCTAATGTTAGGGCATTGTTTTTAAAAAGAAAAAATAAATAAAAATACAAAATAAATAAATTCATTGTTCCGGGGTGGAAAAATCTATTTATTTTCCACGGACAGAATCTCCGAGACGTTGCTCGTTAAAATTGCAACGCGTTAGTTCTGACCGAAGATACTTAACTTTTTCTAAGTGCCGTTTGTCCCTCATAGAAAATAACAAGGTTCTTACTTCCACTTCACTGGCCTCACTTAGGTCGAAAATTGATAAATTATGTCCGATTTAAAAAAAAACCTTAATATAACGCCGAACGTTTTCTTTTAAAAGTATAATACTTTAACATACATTTAATTATTAAAACATGTAGAAAAAGTACGAAAAGATTGTCGCCGCTGTGGGAATCGAACCCACGTCTTCGGCATTCGCGGCCTGACGATCTTTTCGTACTTTTTCTACATGTTTTAATGTTCAATCTTAAGTGCAGAGATTAGCACTATAAAAACTTTAAAATATACATTTAATTAACTAACCTCAAAGTTTATTCTTTTATAGAAGCCCACATAATCAACTTTTAATAAAAACTGTAAATTTAAAGATTTCATGATGATAAATTTGTTACAATTCCTCGTTTTGAGGCACTCCCTTAGGTCCCGTCACGATCGGAATTGTTGGCATATCAGGTGAGTTCAGTTTCACGGTACCCAAGAAGAAAAAGCCAAACCGACTCCAAAAACTTGTCCTCGGTAAACTTCTTCTTAGAGCGAAACAGTGTTTCTTTCTGGCAGAAGGTTGAGCACATGGGAGGGCGCTCAGAACAGGTTCTCTTCGATTTGGATGCTCGTGTCATCGACGACCATATTCCGTCGGATCACTCCGCTCTTTTGGCCTTGCGAGATGACAGGTCCCCTTGCATTTTCTTACATAACCTTGATGGTTGGCGGTCCACCACTTTGTTTTTCACGAAATTTTCTACCCCGCACAACTACTTTGTGGAACGAGTTGTCGCCAGCGGTATTTCCGGACCGATACGACTTAGGGACCTTCAAAAAGAGAGCCTATTCCTACGTTGAAGGCCGGTAGCGCAATTGCGACTCAACCGATGTTGCAAATGAACATGGGCGGCGGTGATGGCTTATCACCAGGTGACCTGCATACTCGTTTGCCTCCATTTCCCATAAAAAAAACTAGGTGAAGCGAAACCCTCTGAGGAATTAGAATCTGCGAAAACTTTATGCCATGCCAAGACTCCGTGGAATAATCACTAGTAGTCTTTCCGGACGAGCTTGTGCTGGCAAAGGATTTTTGGTTCCTCTGCTATTCAGAACGTCAATGGTGGCAGTGGGAAGTACTTTCTCGTTCGCACCTTTTTTTTTTATGTGAAAAGTTACCAAACGAGCAGACGGTTCACCTGATGGTGAGTAAATACCGCCGTCCATGGACATCTGCTACACCCGTCTGTAACCCTCACAGATGAGTTGACAACCTTTTGCAGATTAGGCTCCGGCTACCTCACTCACCAGACGAAACGCGAAAGTGTTTGTCATACTTCCACTTTACGCTGGTCTTCTATGAGGTCGTGGTACTTACCCGGACGAGCCTGCCCATTCGCGCAACAGCCGAGGCTGCTGCGTGGCCCTACTACCTTCGCAATAAAATAGCATTATAGAACCCTCCTGTAATACATCGCTTCTTTGTCGGCGTTGCTTATCACATTTACAACAAGCGACCCGCCCTGACTTCGTACGGGTGCAATGTTTATATTCCATGTGATATAAAACATTTATATCACATGGAATACAAACATACGTACGAGGGATGTTCAATGCATCAATTATCGGGGTGATATACTAATGATCAGGGTGATTAAATTATCTCATTAGTTAAAGACTCTTTAATGTTATAAATACAAAGTTTAATTTAATTGTCACCATTCAAATTCAAAATACTTTAATTCACATAGACGCTTGCGCGTTCTTATGAAACGTCGAAATTCTACATAGAAATTAATACGTTCGTAAGTTACAAAGCAGTTTCTGTTGAGAAGAAACCGGCAAGAAACTCGACAGTTGCTCTTTTTTAAAATGATTTTACATAATAATAGGACAGGTATAAGTATTATTTTAGCCTACCTGAGTATCAAGAGTACTATTAAAGATAATCATTACGAATGATTATCAGTCATCGTAATGCCTACGATGACGATACGACGATGTTGAAATCGAGCATCGCGTTGTGATACAATCTGTTACAAAACAAGGAAGGACTCATAAAGACTTTATGGTTCTCAGTAGTGAAAATGTGCACAGTGTTTTCGACCCAATCTTTATCCGATCTGAGATCATCCTGATGATGATGACTGTGTGACTGTGATGACTATCCTGAGATTAGTATTAACTCACCGGGAGTCATGTGCTCGATTTTCATCTACTAACTATCTGTGTCATTTTTCCGGTTCAGAGTGTTTGTTCACATGACCATAGAGAAGAGTTCCTTACAGGATAAAGTTATCCTACAATAAGAAAGCAATGTTTCCTAAGAGGAGACTACAATAGTTCTTCTAAGTCGCATGGGTCGTTGGAACTGACTACTCAACCCCTTCCACACAAAATAAAAAAAACAAAATGATCCTGAGAGCGATCAAGAGTACATATAGTGACATATAAAAGGAACAAATCCACCAAAGAATTTTCGTCGCCCTATTTGTCGGAAAACACATGGCCACAGTGTTTTAGGATTCTAGGGAATCTTACTGATTCAGTACACGAGAAAGCGTAAACAATTTAATCTAATGTCTTATTCACAAACAAAGCTGCGCTGGCACAGGAGGTAAATTTTTTAACTATCCCGATGATGACTCCGTGGCGCAGTTGCCAAGGTATTAACTTCGGCGTCGGGGGTCGTAGGTTCGATTCAACTACTACACACGGGACAACTATTTGTGCTACCCACAGATAGTTGTTTCGCATCTGGGTGTTTGTCCTCGTGCAATTTATGTTTGTAAAACGTCCTTACAACACAGGGTAATGTTATTCTAAAGTAAGGGCAATGTTTTACTTTAATAAAAAAAAATGTATGCTTAAATCTTTAAAACTACGCAACGGATCTTGATTCGGTTTTTTTTACTAGATAGAGTGATTCAAGAGGAAGATTTATATGTATAAATACATTACATCCGTGCGATGCCAGGTCGCGTCGCTAGTTTATTATAATTAATAAAATTATATCCAGCTTCTAACGAACCACTACTGCAAAACACTTACTACCTTCTTAGGTCGGACACAACATTGATAATTTAAAAAAACTGACGGTAGCCCGAGCTAACGATTACAGTCACAGTTCAGACCCCTAACGCCCCAGTCCCTCCCGTAACCATGAATACTGTAAAGGGTTCGGAACGACGGGAAGTAAAATAAAAAATAAACGCGGTTAATCGACTAAAATAGTTTCCTATGGTAAGTTTATTACACATCTGAATATCGACATTTCAATTGGCTTTGTTGTAAGAGTTCAAGCAATGAAAAACTATTAAAAGAAAGTGACCATAGTTGCTGAACAGTGCGATAAAAAGAAATATATAAAAACAAATAACAACGATAAAATCTATAAGGTAATACCATTTAACAAGTTATATTTAAAAAAACATAGAGTTTATTAATAACTTAATGACCGATTTTCATCATGTTCTTTATCGACATGGATATTCAACACGGTAATTAAAGTCTACTTCAGGTTTATATCGTAATTGTCCGCTCAAATGCCCCGTTCTCTTGCCATTGGAGGTCTCGCATTGATAATTACGGCTGAATGCGACCCCCATATGCTCTCGAGCGCCGCATGACGCCCCTCGTGGGGGCGCACGACCGACACGCGCCGCGGTCGAGCGCCGATTTACAGACTCATTGTGCTGAATTATATTTCTTTTTAATTGCAACACACCGCCAGTACGGCGTTCTACAGTTCGAAGCAAGGAGGTTAGTTGGACGATTGGCCTGGCCGTATAGACAAGATGACAAGTAATGTGTCTTATTATAAACGTTTTGCATTTATAAATACTTTGATACTGTTTTAACTGTGGTAAGGCCACGCAACAGTCTTAGCTGTTGCACGAATGGATATGTCCGCCCGGGTAAGTACCACGACACAGAAGACCGGCGGAAAGTGGTAGTGTTATAATTCTACCTTTTCGTCTGGTGAGTAAGGTAGCCGGAGCCCACTTTATTATAAGATAGCAAAGCATCTTCAACCCTACGGGTGTTGCAAACATCAATGCGTGGCAGTTATAACTTAACATCAGCTGAATCGACAACTCGCTTGACACCTTCTCGAATAAAAAAGTTAATACAACTGAAATAAGTGGATGCTGTTCTTTTTTATAATGCGGCAAATACATCCGCAAATACCTTCATCATAGTCATCACTACCTGTAGGCATAAATTAATGCACACACAAATGATACGTGTAATAGAGTAACAACAGTTTACTATTTAGTACCTGCTACACGAATACGAGTAGGTCTGTACAACCGGAAGTGTCATAGTCTCACAGGACACCGGATGAAGTAAGCTATTTATTCTTTTTCATTTCATTCGGGTGAGGTAACTGGTTGGCAACACGCTTGCAACAACGTTATATATACAGCTCAATAACAGACGCTCCTAAACAAGCCATTTAGCCTCGGCTTTCTTCTTTTAAACTTGAATTAAAAATAAAATGTTTAATCATATTCCTATTGTACCCTTTGGTCCTCCAGATTTTGTTAAGTGACATAAACGTCTTCAATACCAATGATATTATATACGAGGATATTATATTCGAGCTAGATGTGATACTAGCGAAATTGAGGCACTCAAATTATGCCAATTGGTGTAATTAGACTGCAATTCTATACACTGCTATCTCTTTCCGTATCATACATTCTATATCATCCGTCACATTAGCTTATGTATGTCATATAATGTAAAGCGGATTAATTTTTAAACGCCACGCAGTATGGACATGCCTCATATATCACAATCAGAAACACTATGTTCGCCACACATTTTTCATTCGTGGGAATTGAACCCGCACCGTTTGGCGCCAGCCAAACGCCAGCCAAACGGTGCCACCACACCAATCATGTCGTCAATGTGTGTTTTTTTTTTTTTTTTCATTTTTTAACCTCCAAAGCAAAAGGCAAACCAAAAAAAATTGTTGATTCACGCGAGTAAGTACATATAGTCATCTCGAGGTATTATATAATAATAATTGATATATAACAATATAAACAGGGCGACCATCTTAGCGTGTAGTCATCCTACGGTGATAGGGAGTCTAAGAAAATCTTGCAAAATATTGAAATACATAAATAACAAACGCAATGAACAACGATGAACATCTCTTGTTTAGTTAGTATATTGAACCTTAAAACATATAGAGCCACGGAATAAATTTTCATTAATTTCAATTCATTTCGTCGGTAATTGCCGCCAACTTATATCCATTGTAAACCGGAATTTAAACCTCTTTCGCATTGAAACCTCTTTGGTAAGAAGCTAAGAACCGCGTGTCGGTCTGTACATTTCGTAAGTTAAATCGGCGTTATCAAGTTTATTTCCGTTACAAGATCTGTGCGGACAAAGCTGCATGTATAACTTATTAGTCAAATAAATATAACTCTGTGTTACTCATGGATAATATAGCACTACACTGATTAGATTTTTCGTTGTAATTTTGCAGTTCTAAACTCTATATTTATATTGAAACTCACTTTACATTCAACATATGATTAGGATATATCATCTCTTAATTATGGTAAAAATATTAGTATAAATGAGTATATTAAATGTATAACAATTTGTTCAATGTCTATTGAATAATTCATCAGATTCACTTCACCAAAAGTTAGTCAATTGACCGTAAACGATTAAGGATACAAACAAGTAAAGTTTGTATGCATTACAGTAGCGAATCTTCAACAATCGCCGCAAATTACAACTATAATGAATTGAAAGCAACGAGGGCTGACAACCGTCGATCTCGGGATAAAGCCTGTTTGTCTCGCAATTACATGTAAGTGATTGTTAGGGGATCGTCGTTAAAGCGGACAACCCTATGATAATAGACTAACGACTGTACGCCGACTTACATGTTTTGAAGCTAGATTACTTTTTATAAAAGAGAACCAAAATTATTTTATATAACTTAAATAGGTGATTAACTCAAATGATTTTTGGATGGACGTATTGAGATGACGGCTGATAGATGAAAATGGAAGGATGTTGTACAACCCCACCTGGTTGAAGGCAGGGGCAAAAAAAAGAAAAGATGGTTATAACAAAATTAAACTGTATTGACAGTATTTGTATTGACAAAAAGTAATTAATAAAACAAAATTAGTAAAACAATCAGTAAGCGACAAAATCCTTACTTCCTTACTAATATTATAAAAGCGAAAGTTTGTATGTATGGATGGATGTTTCACGCAAATACTACTAAATGGATTTTAATGAAACTTTACAATAATATAGCTTACACATAGGATATAATTTATATTCATATTTTATGTATATCTGTCTTTCTGTCTGAATGTTACGCCGTAAGCCTATTTAAGTAGACGTAGTCGCGGGTAGCAGCTAGTTTTAAACAAATAAAGTGGCAAACCAGCAAACGGGACACCTGATAAGCCGCAGTGGAAGCTTTTTGCGGAGATCTATCACAATATAATTGGTATAATAGTATATATCCAATTGTAATTATTAGAATTGTGTTTTGCTAATGTTACCCCATGTTTAATAATTATATGAAATACAGTATAAGTATGGTAAATCTTTCAGCCAATAGGTGTATTGTGAACTACTGGGAGTTTATTTCTCCAGCTAACTGTTAACCAGCTGCGCATCTGCGCCAAATCAATTAGGAGTTAAAGAGGTCGCCATGGTCGAAATCATCATCATCAACCAGCTGTGAGTTGGTTAACAGTTAGCTAGAGAATGCGGCACGCAATTTCACGGGCTTTTCTTTTGTAAATTCGTTATTTTTAGAAATTCGTAGAAGCTGTAAGCTGTTTCAAACTTTCCCACGGCAGACGTAATGACCTCGGCGTCTTCCTCAATTTTTGCAATCTTAAACGTGTTAGGTCGTGAACCTCCCGTTATAAACTGAACACGGAGAACACTGTGCAACGCACGGCACGTTAGAAATCCAAATACCCGAAAACCTATTAGTTGAATGCATTTATGTGCATACTGATCACATCAAAAGAACATTTAGTTCTTATTAATGGTGGAAGATGGCAATTGCGTAGGCCAGGTGATGAGACGTGATTGCCGCCTCCCATGGATATCTAAAACACGTGATATTAGCTTAACCAACTTTGTTCAATGTACGCGCCGATTTTCCCACTCACCACATGGCTTTTCGTTGTTATTTCAACGCAATGTTTTTATTTCTACATATGTAACAGAAATTGTCATTTTAAATACGCTACGAGAATTTTCTTAAATACGATTGTATTATCATGTAAAGAAACAGTCGCTATCAGAGAACATTACCACAGGTAGAACTATCACTACATAGTATAAAACAATCAATCCCGCTGTCTGGTCTGTCCCTATGTTTGCTTAGATCTTTAAAATTAAGCAACGGATCATAATACGTTTTTTTTACTAGATGGAGTGATTCAAATTGAAACGTATACACTATACGTATAATACATTGCGAGACGCACCCGTGCGAAGTCGGGGCGAGTCACTAGTTTTCAATTAAAATATTGAGCAAGTATCAAAACTGTTACAGCGCGCTTCGTTCGGTGACGACGCGGTGTCGATGGTATCGGTCGCCGCGGGGCGCATCACTAATTTGTCGCGCGTGTTGTTTACATCCCGTGATCGCGAACGGGGCTGAAGGGGCCCAACGGGGTCCGAAGAGGTTCGACCTCTTCAGAGATCGCTTTCGCTGTTCCCTTAACAAGGCTGGGAAGCACTCGGCACGTAGCCTTGCCGGTAGCCGCAGGTGTTATCCAATAACTTCGCAAGTTTCTTCACGCCTCAATTTTCCCTTCTTCCAGATTCTCTGTTATTGTATCGACGCCGTACCATCCACAGCATCGTAGCAGCCATACCACATTGTATTCAACGTTGGAATGTGCCAAGTGCAAAACAGTTCGCGTGTCCTTCCTAAAATTCAATAAAGCTTTGCACTCGATGGATGCAACGATTTCACGGAAGACGTAGAAGTTTCAGTTCTGTGGTGCCATAAAACCGTAAAAAAACGTTTGATATAGAACACTAATTTACTGCCTTTAACACGTTCACTGCGTTACACACCCCGTTTGATCGTATTTGAGTATAAAGACCGGGCAGCAGCAGTCTTGCTGTGTATGAAATAAAGTGATAACTATAATCGCGATGTTCTCTCCTCAAATATATTTCATAAGAGAAACAATACTATTTTGGAGGTATTTTTTGTAACGCATAGAACCCCAATTATTTTCCTTTGGGGCGATACGGGAACTATCGGCCGTACCCGCCACACCGTACATAGCAAAAAAGTACACGTGACTTCAGTGATGTGCATGCATATGTTAGTATTCTATTTACAATTGGTTTAATGAAATTAAGCGTGGGCGTAGCAATCTCGGTTATTATCTGCGTGTACGGCGTCCTTCTACAGCGACATCTGAAGATAACATTAGCACTGTGCGACGCATGGTAGAGAAAGATAAGGGAGTAACTTGACAGCAGATTCGGACAAGCTTAAGCATTAGAATGAGTTAAATACAAAAAATATTACGATCATTTAGCCGTCAGGTCGTTTTGTACCAGATTCCACATACTTTTACCGAAGACCAATGGCTATCTCATGGAGTGGTGTCGCGAAATGTTAGAAAAGTTCACCGGTGGTGACTCTAATGCTGCATTAGACATCGGTGATGAAATCTGGATATAATGCTACGAATTCGCAACCAAAAGATAATTTGCTCAGTGAGTGTTTACTTCTACGGATTGGCCAGATTCGCTTAAAACCTTTAAACCGGACAAGTGTGAGTCGCACTCGCACACAAAGAGTTCCGGTATCTATAAAAACGGGAAAAAAAATCATATCATATTGTATGGGAGCCCCACTTAAATATTTTTCATTCTGTTCCTTAGTATTTTTTGTTATAGCGACAACTGAAATACATCATCTGTGAAAAGTTCAACTGCCTAACTATCACGGTTTATGAGATACGGTGACCGGCCCGGTGACGTATAGACAGACAAGCAGACAACGGTGTCTTAGTAATCGTGTCCCGTTTTATCCTTTGTGTACGGAACCCTAAAAAGATGATTGCCTCGTTCCTTGGTCGGAAAGATCATTTCGCGACAGTGTGCTGGAAGATGGAAGAACAGTTACTGCGGACTGGTATGTTAAATGTTGTTTGCCTATTGTCTTGGAAAATGTTCGACAGAGGAACAATTGAATTATCCGTATGGTGAAATGAAGTAACCGGGTCCCACTTTTTGAAACGTTGTCAACGCATCTACAACCCCAACAAATTTATTTTTTTCTCTTAAGTGCAGAGATTAGCATTACAAACACTAAAACATTTATTGATAGTAAAAATCACAAAATCCGTAAAATAATTTAGTTTGACAATACTTTGGTTTATTTACTAATGTAAAATCCAATTATTTTTAAACTCTACATCAATACTCATTAGCATTGATGCACTGACCTTTTCAACACGAAACAGGTCCTAACATAATGATTTCTACAATCTTATGCCTCCAGCGATTCGTGTTAAGGAACTGCGTCTAAATTAATAAATTTTTCTTATTGAAGCTAAGCACATGTTATGGACACTAGGTAACTATTCAACATTTCACGGTGGTGGCCACGCAGTTGCCTCGGCTGTTGCACGAACGGGCAGGCCCGTCCGGGTAAGTAGCACGACCTCACAGAAGACCAGCGTAAAGTGGAATTATGACCAATACTTTCGCGTATCGTCTGTTGAGTGAGGTAGCCGGAGCCCAATTTTCAAAAGGTTCTCAACGCATCTGTAAGCCTCGGGTGTGGCAGATGTCCATGGGCGGCGGTATTCACTTAACATAAGGTGACCCGACTGCTCGTGTGGCATCTTTTCGCATAAAAAAAGAAAAAAAAACACCGTTAAACATACTTTTCTTTTCTGCAAACAACACTAGAAAAATACTACGTTAATTGAGACGTGGCAGCTCTTTGTCCGGGCGCCCACTTTTAATTCAATATACTCGATCCAATTCGATCCCCGGTGTCGGCACCAATGAAATTGTTATTTTTAAGTGCTGACTTATCTATCGCATGCTTAGCGGTGACGGAAAACATTGTAAGAAAACCTGTATGTTTTCAAAATAGTTAAAAAAATATTTCGATATGTACAGTCCGCCAATCCTCAGTGGGGCCGTGTGGTGGAATATGCCCTTATACCCACTGTACAGGGGAGGCCTTTGCCCAGCAGTGGGACATGTATAGGCGTAGCTTTACAACACAGATAATTCTCTTCCATATTGCAATCTCTGTGCTGTTGGGGTAATCCGTTGACGGGGGTGACCACTTGTTGCAACGCAAGCATTCGATTGAAATTGTAAACCTAAAAAGAATTAGTGTTTGAAGTATAGCAAATGCTCGTAGATTTACACACGTTTTCTGTGCGTTTTTTTTTTAATTTTAAACGATAGCCTTTCCGCAGACCGTG
Source organism: Iphiclides podalirius (assembly GCA_933534255.1). NCBI lineage: Eukaryota > Metazoa > Arthropoda > Insecta > Lepidoptera > Papilionidae > Iphiclides > Iphiclides podalirius. The sequence continues at coordinate 1,061,177 of OW152817.1, read as the reverse complement.
TGAGTGACAGCGTCATACAATTAAGTGAAAGAACCTGAACTTTATACTTGTAATGATGGAAAACTGGCAAGCAGTTCTACTAGCGTTAAGAGGGGCGTGAACTTCACCCGAGCCTGCAGTTCCATCATCATAGAAGTTTTCCCGGACACCTCACTCGCTTGGTGAAGCGCAAAAGAACAAATACATCTATTTTACACCGCGTAAGAAGCTACTTTTTATGTGAGAAGGTAGCAAGCGAGTTGGCGGTTCACCTGACGTTAGGTGATAACCGCCGCTTATAGAAATTTGCTACGCTCGTAGGTTTGTTGGTTCATGGCTAGCTCGCTCACCGTACGAAACGCAAAAGTATAACACTTCCACTTGACGCCAGTCTTCTGTGAGGTCGTGGTACTTACCCTGACGGCCCTGCCCAAACTACACCACTTACTTCTACTGCAGTCAAAGCATTATAATAATAATGTTAAAATTATAATCATTTATTTCAAGTTACTAAGATTTAATATAAGATTACTAGAGCCGCCCCAGCTTCGCAAGTGTGCAATGTATTATACATATAAACCTTCATCTTTAGTCATTCTATCTAGTAAAAAAAACCACATCAAAATCCGATGCGTAGTTTTTAAATATCTAAGCATACACGACAGACAGACAGCGGGACGATTTTGTTTTATACTTTGTAGAGATGCATTGACGAAACGTCACCGTTCCTGATTTCACGATTAGATGTAACAATATCACGGCTGTCGGTTACCTCAATTGGATTATAGAACAGCAGTTGTCTATTTCAACGCTACGCCACTCGGCCGCTAACTGCGAACCCCTACGTGACCAAGTAGCGGCGCGGGACCCTAATAAGCTGCCAATTTGCAAGTGTACGCGCGCCCTCAGCATGTAGGTGCATAAATTAGGAACTAATTTTCAATCTTCAACTCCGGATTAACATGACGCATGAATTTTTCATGCAACGCACTTTTAATGAATAGCCTTTGCGCGGCGCGTACGGAACCACGGATCGAGCAGCAAAGTAGAGTAAGAGAAGCCTCCATTATGAGTCGCCAGTGGGGACTAGGGGAGACAAGTCTCATATACAGCATAACCTTTTTCTATTTTTTTCTTTTCTTATTTTAGGTTAACATTATCCTGTGTTGTAAGAACGTTTTACAAACATAAATTTCACGCGGACAAACACCCAGATGCGAAACAATTATCTGTGGGTCACACAAATAGTTGTCCCGTGTGGGAATCGAACCCACGACCCCCAACGCCGAAGCCTTGGCAACTACGCCACGAAATCATCCAACCTGTTCTCATAATGTACATAACCTTGACATATTGTCAACGGCCAGCCAACGTCTCATTAAAAAAGGTAAAGCACACATATGCACGGGTATACTATACTTAAGGAACGCACACAAACGAAGCCCATAGATTACGAACACAATTATTCAATTATTCAATCTGCAACGCTACCACGCTACCACGCGTCCCTTGATATTATTTTTAATATTTAAACTCAATTGATCTCTTTAATTTTTTTATAGTACTAATAATTTCACTTAAGAAGCATTAAAACTTGTAGAAAAATGGATGAAAAATTTTTCGCCGCTTTGAGAATGGAATCGACGTCTTCCGGATTCGCGCCCAAACGCTTTAACCACTAAGCTAAACGGCTGATTACCAAACCGACAAAAACCCCAAGATATTTTTACTACATTGTTTTTTTTTCTTAATATTGATATATTAAGAAAAAAAACTGACTCGTAATTCTTAATTGTCACAAATGTTCTTTAACTTATGTGTGCGTTTAGCTTATACTTATATTTTAAAGTATCGTTTCAGAGGGAACAATGCCACCCTGGTAATCAGCCGCCGGAGACCAGGGCGCAGGAGCCGGACTTTTAGGGATCCTCTGAATGGCATGAGAGGGTCTGTCGCTTAGCCCAGAGATTGTGTGATGCCGTGTAAGATGCGAAGTACTACGTAGTACCCAGGTAGAGAAAGCCTAGGAATGGCAGAGCAGCGACGGTGTTTGCGGAACGTTCGTCATAACGTTCCTGTGACCTCGGCCCAAGTGACAAAGATAAGTGCAACATAGATTTTTAATTAGCAACCCATTTGTTCTGGTTGACACATTATGTCCGGGAATATCAGATATCGAGGCCGCTTTGTATAGCTGGAGTGGTTCCCGCATACATGGTCCATGAAAGCTACACATCACTTCCCACTTAAATGAAGTTACTACACCACCTTAAAGTACACCAAAGACAATTCCACATATCCGGATTGAGCCCGACCTAACCTTAAGACATGTTGTTTGAAAAGTAGGGGAATTGATTAACGATGCATAAATAAGTCATTATAATTTTAAAAGACGGAGATGGAGACGAAAACGATTTTTCATTTTAATAAAAGCATATTGAAAAAAGGAAACATGTAAAAAAGCTGACACTAGCTTCAATCTTACTATCCGCTAACTGAAAATTTCATTGTCTTTCTTATAGTAATTATAATGTGACAAATCAAAGTACAAAATGACGAAGTTTTTTTAATAACCTTATTGTAATCTACAAAAGAAAAAAAAAACTTGATATAACATGACACGATTCGCTCCCGGGCGTAAATAAAAGTATCCCACCTCTCAAGATCCGGTCCAATTAAAACTCTACGGAAGTGCTACGAGACCGCTACGGTCCTCTACGACGTTCTTCATTTTGAGTGTTTTCCGTGATTTTGACATTGTGATCAGTAATCACAGGCATTATACCTAAATTGAAACACAAAAATCTTTCTTAAGCCTGTCGTGGCGACAACATAAGAAAATTGCGGAAATAGGTATACGGAAAAACTTAAACAATTACCTTTTGTAGCGTTCAAACAATTCGCCCCAACGCTGTACGTTTAAATGCGTGTCATCATGCCTCGCCTTTCATTACGTTTATTTGAGCAACCTGAGTTCGATCCCCGGTGCCAGCGCCAATGAAATGGTTAATTTCAAATGCTGACTTATCATGTGCTTGGCGATGCTCGGCGATAAAAGATCGTGAGCAAACCTGCATATTTTCAAAATAATAATAAAAAAATAACATTTTTTTCGAAAATATCTGAAGTCCGCCGATCCGCAGTGGGGTCGCGTGGTGGACTTTGCCCTGACACCCTATTTACAGAGGAGGCCTTTGCCCAGCAGTGGGACATTTATAGGCTGTTACTTTACTTTTACTTTATGATCATCATCATTTGAGTCTATTGTTATCCACTGCTGAACATTGTATTTTGTGTGGAAAGGGTTGGGTATTAATTCCTAACTACTGCTATCTAAAAAGATCTATTGTAGTCTTCCCTTTGAAAACATTGCCCCCTTACTAGGATAATATTTACCTTACCTTCCGTACCTAATCGTACCTTTGCATCTCATCTCCAATGAGAGGCGCGTAAAGTAGAACCATTTACACGTTTATGTTTACGACCGGTGGATAAAGTGCTCAGGGTCCGCGTTTCTTATTGTTGCCAGCACATTTGCAGACCTTATTCTGGTGATTTGCAAGGATTTACCTAATACTATACGATCGCATAAATTATTTTTTCTTAAACATGTCACTAATTCCTAAAAACCAAATAAAAAACCATACTGCGGTACGAAAAAACATTTTGAGTACATGTACTTTGGCGTAAAATACTGCAATTTTGTTCTTAATAATTTATACAGCGTGTCGTTACCATCGCGACAATAAATGAGCACACATTTAGGGGATAACTGTTTAAAGTTGTATTAAACATTTAAATTGTTTAAACATCAATATTTGCAGAGTTATTAAATTTTCCAAAAAAAAAGAATTTTAGAACACCCTTACCTATAAATCGTAATGTAAAGTTCATTTGTAAAGGTCACAAAGCATATGAATGGGTTGAATGAATTTAAAAGAGACAAAACATACTGTTAGAAGGAGAGGCTTGTAATACGACGCTGTGGCGCGAGTTGTATAGGTGTTACAAATTTCGTTTCTTTTTTACTTAATTAGTTTGTTTGAAAAATATTTTTTTTTAATTATGGATTTTGTTTAACGTTAATATTTTTTTAAGATTATTGGCAAGTAGCGTTAGACGTGTCTTCATTTATTGTCGCGATGGTAACGACACGCTGTATACAGAAAGTGTTACTTGCCAAAGTTACGGCAATTTTTTATCAAAAGCGGTAGAAGCGTTTAGAATTTACGGGGGAAAGTAGACAACGGACAAACATACATTCAGATGAAACACATATTGTTACGCTCTCCTTTTTAGAGTTCCGGACCACAGGGTAAAACGGGACCCCATTACTAAGACTCCGCTGCCTATCTGTCTATCAGAATAATGAAATTGTTAATTTCAAGTGCTGACTTATCACGTGCTCGGCGGTGAAAGAAAAGATCGTGAGGAAACTTGCATATTTTCAAAATAAATAAAAAAAATTATTTTTTTTTTTTTTTCGAAAATATGTGAAGTCCGCCAATCCGCAGTGGGGCCGCGTGGTGGACTATGCCCTGATACCCTCTGTATAGAGGAGGCCTTTGCCCAGCAGTGGGATATGTTTAGGCTTACTTACTGTTTGTTACCTTACCTTACCTTACACTGGCGTCGTCGTGATATTCCGCAATGGTATACAAATATAATACATGCATGTTTATAAAGTTATGCCTATGTAGGTCGAGCTGAGCAGAGGCCGCCGCCACACGAACCCACACGAACCCACGGGCGTTGGCGGACTTCACACGTCCTTGAAATGTTGTTTTTAGTAAATATTTCGAAAATATGCAGGTTTCCTCACGACGTTTTCCTTCACGTTTATTGATACCGATAATGTTTTTCATCTGTAAAGCATTAGGTAAATTAGATTAAAGCAACACCCTATAAGTTTCCCACTGCTCAGCAAAGGCCTCTTCGAAAATATGCAGCTTTCCTAGCGTTGTTTTCCTTCACCGCAAGGCACGTGATAAGTCAGCACTTAAAAATAGCAATTTCATAGGTACCGGCAACGGGATCGAACAGTGGTGTTGTGCTAAATTTTTTTTTACCGGAACGCGTATGTCTAATAATATAGACAGGGCCGATCCTGGGTAGGCGGCCGCTCTGTGCGGTCTCATGTCCCAAATTTAACGACGGAGGGTGATTTTCCATGATAACCCTGGCGGCGACGTTTTTTTAGCTCTCATGTCCCAAATTTGACAACGGAGGGTGATTTTCCATGACGTGCGGTCTCATGTCCCAAATTTAACGACGGAGGGTGATTTTCCATGATAACCCTGGCGGCGACGTTTTTTTTTTAGCTCTCATGTCCCAAATTTGACAACGGAGGGTGATTTTCCATGACAACCCTGGCGGCGACGTTTTTTTTTAGGTCTCATGTCCCAAATTTGACAACGGGGGGAGGTTTCTCCCAATTTTCGCCCGTCGCCAGGGTCTACCCTGTGTATAGCATAAAAAGGAAAGGAAACGAAAATCATTACGAAACCCATTTTGTGTTTTTCCTTGTCTTGTTGTCATGTTTGTTTGTAATGATACATATAAAAATTTGTCAAAAATTAGAAAAACAAATCAGCAACAGTTCTCGTTATCAGAAATCATCTTTAGTTCCGGAACGCGTTCCTGTCCAAAAAGGAGGTACCGGAACGACGTTCCGAAGCGTTCCGGAATTTTTTTTAAGTGGGGCTCCGATAGAGAAAACATGATTTCTTTTCCGTTTTTATAGATAGTGGTACGGAACCCTTCGGGCGCGAGTCTGACTCGCACTTGGCCGGAATTTTAATTTATGATATTACGCAAATCTGCCTTAAAATCTCGGGGGAATCCGTGTAAATACATTTTACACCTTTTCGCTTTTGTTATTTCTTCTTCAGGTCTTTCAAAATAAATTAATGGAAATTTATTAATTAATATTTATAAATTATATTATTATTATATAATATATTATTATATAATATTTATAAATTAATTTACATTCAACTTCTTTTATTCAACAATAAAATAAGTATTATACATACTATTAAAACAACATACTATTAAATGAAGCTATATTTACGAGTTTATTTAATAAAATAATTTATTTTGAGAAGAAGAGAGTACATTATTTTTAAGAAAAAGACAAATAAACTTATTTTACTACTAATTAAACAAACAAAAGAAACCGAATTGAGAATATCCTTCAAAAGAGAGAAGAAGAGAAAAGTGAAGAAACACAAAAAGTATTTTCCAAATCGTTTCTGGTGCCTTTGAGTAAACGGTGAACATAGGTACATTAAAAAAGGATTCCGACGAATAGAGTAAAAACTGTTAAACATGTTCAGTAATTTTAATCAATTATACAGTATTCTCATCGAATTTGACTCTTACTGAGCTAGTAAATTCCTAATCTACGATCACGTTCGCTAACCGTTAAGTACGTAGACACGATGTCAGTCAAAAATATAGCTGATTCCATAAAAAAAATAGGTCAAACTCACCCGCTTGCCCTGGTCTCAATACGTCGCCCAGGAGGTCTTTGATCAGGAAAGACTTGTGACAGTCCTGCATTCTTGAATCCATTGAAATGCGCCGAATCTTCACTCAAAACAGCCCTTACTTCATTGTCTTTCAAAACTTTAAAACAAATTGTTCTTCAAATTAAACACAAACTTATATTTGGAAATATTAAGTGTTTTTATTTGCTATTATGAATAATTCAGTTTGTTAACCGATCGCAATTCAGGTGCACCGTACATAATCGTCGATGACGTCAGCCCAAGAGGAAAATGGACCGCGACAGATCACAGGCACCACTTTCCCGCGCATCCGCGTCTACTGTCAGCCATGTTCAAATCGCTCAGCCGAGAAAATCTTTTCATTTAGCAACGCCCTACTCCTAACCGACGTTACATACATTTTCTTGCGGTTTTGGCCCAAAACACCGCTTAAACGGGAGTTAATGCGCGTTTAGCATGCGCGGCTCCCGCCGGGCGGAGCCCGGAACTCCGCCCCCGTCGGCGGGCGCCAATTGCGGAGCGCCCGCAAACTTTTCCGCACGGGTGAACGCTCGAGTACGCCACGAAACGGGGGTTTAGACCCTTAGTTATTGAGTCGGTTTTTAAAAGGCCGTTTTGAATGTAAATCGAAAAGTTAACCGGGGCAAAGAGCCCGCGGGGCCCCAATTAAACTGATGCCATCGCTCCGAGTGCGCCCCGGCCGCTGAATGGAAAATGCCCGGTTTTACTCCCACTAGAAGCGCCCATTATGTGCGGTTTGCGAAATTGACCTATCAATTACGGCCGTGCTGAACTTGCACTCTTCCAACCGTGCACATCTGTACTATCTACCGTTGTTGAGCAATGTTCGCTTTGTTCTGAACTTCCAAGTGGTTCGTGTTGTTTCGATTTGCGCAAATTTAACTTGTTAGCGTTTACTGTAGCGTCATATTTTGTTGATGTTAAATGAATGCTGTTTTCTGCCATCGTTATTTATTACCTATCTTTTGAATCCGTACTTCGGATTTGTTAAATAATTTTGCCTCAAGCGGTGACTGATTAGAAGTGGAATAATAAATAACGAGGAAAGTTAGAATGTTCATACTATTAAGAAAAAGTACCTGTAGGATTTTTTTTGGTAAATGTATTTTGGGAATAAAAAAAATAAAAAATGAAGAAAATGTTCTGGTATAGAAAAAAAAGTACAAAAAAAATAGTGTGTAAATGATCGTGATACGAACCACGGCCGTCTGTTTTGGGGCCGCCCGATTACCGACCGAGCTATTTTATAACATTTTTTTTGTGGCGAAATTTACTGTCATATTCGAATAATATTTTTCATTCCCTGAAAACAGGGATAAAAGGACATTTTGTAAAAATGAAACCTAGCTAGATCGATTTTTCGCCCCCGAATCTACGCACATACTAAATTTCATGAAAATCGCTGGAGCCGTTTCTGAGATTCTGATTATATATTTTATTTTTATTTACTTTATTAGGAAACTTCACAGCATACAAGAAATGTTTAGCATAAATACAATTAACAAGGATATTTAGCCATTAAGGAGGAAGGATATTATATATATACAAGAATTGCTCGTTTAAAGGATAAGATAAGACCACGCCTAGGACCATTTTTGATACAGCAAATAGTATGGATGAAAATGGGCAATAGGCCGGCTATATAGCTCAAAGAATCCATTACCGATCGGGAAGAAAGGAAGAGGAAAGGAGAGGTCATAACAGGAAAGAACAGGTAAGGACCCCTCACTACAGGGAATGATAACCTGTGAAAATTTTTAATCGGATCAGATGGCTCAGGAACGCGTTTGAGGCAGTCTGTGAGTGAGGCCTATGTTCAGCAGTGGACTCAAGCAGGATGAAATTATGAGGATGATGAAATAATAAATGCATATATTTTATTCGGATCCATAAAAGCAAATGCTACGTTGGTACCGTACCAGTAAAATTGCTTTTCGATGTTATTATATTATGCGTTTTCAGTTTGAGATTTGTCATGACATTTGGCCTAACTTTCAATATACCTATATATAACATGAAATGTAGACAACTAACAATTTATCTGTGCTCGGTCAGAGATTAAAATCCTTGAGAGATACATAAATAGGTGACGCCCGCGGATTCCGCTGGATCTAGTATATATTAATGTAAGTATCCATTTTATAATTGATTTTCAGGAGTTCCCTAAGCACTTCCGGAGCCCAAGATCCAATACCAATGGAATTAATATATATAAGGACCACATAGGACGCACCAGCTTACAAACAAATAAATTATCATCGAAGGCAATGCACCCAGTCGAAAGTTATGAGGTAACAAAGATAAAAAGAAAATACAGTCGAATTGTGAACCTCGTCCTCTTTTGAATTCGATTGAAAATCACGGTCCTAAGTCGATACGATAAAAATATACGAGCAAATTTAGATTCTCGCGAATACTTGTGAAACAAGTGACTACCAAAAATAACAATTAAATATTATTAGGGTTGAAAGTATCAACCAAATTGGCAACACACAAACATAGAAAAAAATGTAAAATTGGCAAACCCATGCAAATCCCGAGTACTTACCTTAATTTTAAACGTTTTGTATTTTTCGTAGTCTTCAACATGTAAATACCTCACTATAAACAATTATCAACATTATAACATATAAGATTGTGGTAATACCAACATTCCAAATATTTACTAAAGCAATAACAATATTTTCTTAGCTTTTTCGTTAAGGTCCGCTAGGCGCACTTACTATGTTACAATGTTTCCTAAGAAAAAAATGTGTGCGTGTACTAGCGTACACTCGTAAGAAGTGAAACTTTTTTATGACGTTATTTTTCAAAAAATAATTTACTATATGCAACTTTACAGAAATTGGTTAAATAAAGTTAAATTAGATAAAGTTTAATAAAAGGCTTTTATTATCATAGACATAAATACAAATTCTACAATTATTTCATTTTAGCTTTGTATAATATTTAGTTTCTTATTTGTAATAAATAGGTGGCGTTAGTAATAAATTAAAACACACTATGGTTTGACCGTTGTAATTAGTATGAGGGTCCGCAAAAATTGTTGATTAAAACCCAGTCAGATAATAGCTACCGATCGACCAGTCACATAATAGCTACCGATCGAGCCGAGGTCCGGCCCTCTCGGGCACCCTCGAATCGGAATGCTAAACGCGTGTTGAGTGACAGCCCAAGCCGAGGTCCCCCTCTCGGGGACCCTTGAGCCTGATCACTGGAGCGCCCGCCAAAGCGCCCTAAGAGCTTGGCGGCCTCCCAAACCGGTAACAATAATAGCATGACGGCCCGAGCCGAGGCTCCCCCGGGAGCCCTCGAGCTTAGTCACCATAACGCGTAATAATAGTACGCCAAGGTTCAGGCTAGGCGCCTCGTGCGCCAGGCCAACTCAAGTCCGTCGGATCTGTTAAGGCCCCTAAGGCCAACAGTGGCTCATCCATTTTAAAAAAAAAAAAAAAAAAAAAAAAAAACTTTAAAAAACTTGCAACGTGAACCTTGTTTAGTTTAATTAACCTCACGGACTCAAAATACAACCGCTTTAAATTTGTACATGGTCCTTCGTTGTTGCCGAAGTCAGCCAGTGAATAGAAGGCAGACATTCGACTCGCGCGCGAGTGTTGTGAGTGAAGTTTTTTGGAAAACCGAACTTGCGGGGACGTTGGATCGACGTCGCAACCGTAAGTTCCAGGAGCCGATCGAGGTTTCGAAGAGCATCAATCGGTCAGCTTCAGATTGTGTCTTCGGTGGAAGGCAGGTCACGGTGGGCGGTGCCTGCCTTTGGAGAAGAGGAAACCGACACAGTGTCGTGCTCTGAAGTATTAGAGCTAGCACTGTCATTACTACAAAGATTATTATTGAATTTCATTAATTGTAATAGAATTATTACTATCATTGATGTCGTTATTATATATTTGTGTTATTAATGGCTTATGGTAACTGAAATACGAAATATATTGTTTACATTTTAGAATTAGAATTAAAAATAAACCCTTTGATTTTGCTGATCACTTTAATATAACATATCACATATAACATATATATGTATATTGTTATGAACACACAAATGAACTAACGCCATCTAGCGTCAACTATTAAAACCACTAAAGAATAAAGACGACATAAAACCCCCTATTCAACACTAGATGGCGTTAGAGGAACATTTTAAGATAAAAAAAAAAAAGATGGCGCGTAACGGAAAAATGTTACACTAAATTTTTTTCCAACCCCGATAAAGAAGTTTCACTTCAAAAAAATTATATTACTTTTCTCTATCGTTTAAAAACATTTGTAAGTGAAAAACAAAAGTATCCCTTTGTAGCATTTTAGTGCCCAGTGGAAAAATGTGCGAAATAAGGCTTCCGTCCGAAAATAGACTTTAATTATTAGCAAATTAATTAAATATTAGCAAACTTTAAGAAAACTAGTTATATACTTAACGTCCAGCAGAGTCATTGATATTTTACTCGCTTCATTCGTTTCACACTTTCGAGTACTTTTCCATAGCGGCTACTTTCGTATATTATCTCATCCCTTAACTATCTTAATATAAATATTATTTTTTCTGTTAAATTTTTTTCATACAACCGAAATTTTTGTATTGGATCCTATTAAATTACAAAATTATTAAATCTAGTAAAGTAGTTAGCGAGCTCGATTAAATTTACGCGAATTCGTGGCGTTGTGGGTTCATTTTTTTTTATTTGTTCATGTTAAATTGTTTCATTTTTGACAACTATTTGCACTACATTGGGAAAGAAGAAAAACTGTAACAAACTATATTCAAATTGGGAAAGAAGAAAAACTGTAACAAACTATATTCAAATGCAAATAAAGTTACCTGAAGACGAGCCCTAAGTCAGTTCTGCAGGTTTTTATTGTTTCTGCGACGTATTTTTTGTTTGTGCGATTGTTCCACGCATCAGTCTTCGCTGTTGCACGAGTGGGCAGGTCCGTCCGGGGAAGTGCCACGACCGGCTTCTGCGTTTCCTCCGGTGAGTGAATTTAACGGGGCCCACTTTATACAAAGGTGGCAAGTGGCAACCCATCTGTAGCAATACGGGTGTTGCAAATGTCCATGGGCGGCGGATATTACTTAAAACAATGATATTTGATAATATCCATGTCGCATGTCCATACTGTCTAAATATTGTTCCGCTTTACCTCATAAGCCATATATGAGTGAATGTGACAGATGATATATAAAGATCGTATGATATAGAAAGAGATAGCAGTGTATAGAATTGCAATCTAATTACACCAATTGGTGTAATTTGAGTGCCATAATTTCGGTGCGCTAGTGTCGTATCTTTGTATTGTATAATGGTGAAGGAAAACATCGTGAGGAAACCTGCATATTTTCGAAATAATAACAATAAAATGTGAATGTATTTCAAAGATATGTAAATTCCGTCAATCCGCAGTGGGGGTCGGGTTGTGGACAACGCCTTTATACTCTCTTTACAGAAGAGGCTTTTTTCCAGCAGTGGGGCACGCTTATTTTTTTTTAACTCTAATTTATAGATGATGCTCGAATAAACTTAATTTATCACCGAAACATCTCCTTAACTTTTAAAAATAAATGCTCCTATTAGTTTTTTCAATTTAGCACGAGTTAATTACAACAATATAAATCGTAGCAACCGCCTGCCAAACTTATCTACTAATAAATTCTGCAAGTCATCACGACGTTTACTCAGCATAGAAAATCCGTATTAAAAAGCGTTATTCAAAATTTCATTGCCGGCAGCACCATGATTAATCGGGAATACGACAAATATGCCACTGATCAAGATTATAAAATGATTTAGCCATTTGATTATAAAATGATCCTCACACAAATTTCGTTACGGTTTATGCGCCATCTAGGCAAAATCGGGTAAATCAGGTAAGCCTTAAGGTTTGCGGAACTACGAATAAAAGAAAAATTTTAAAAAACCGGCCAAGTGCGAGTCGCGATTCGCGCACGGAGGGTTCCGTTCCATTATCTTCAAGAACGGAAAAAAATCACGTCTGTTTTGTGGAATCCCACTAAATATGTTTTTATTCTGATTTTTACTATTTTATAGTATAGCGGCAACAGAAATAGATCATCTGTGAAAAAAAGACGCTTCATGAGATCCAATCAGCGGACAGGAAGAAAGCGGAGTCTTAGTAATAGGGTCCCATTTTAGGTACGGAACCCTAAAAAGTATTTCATTTCATTGCTATTAATGTCAAATTAACGAATTAAACAATGTAAAACCGATAAAAATTAAAAAAAAAAACACAGTGTTGTAGCTACAACATTTTTTTTTGGCTTTAAGGATTGAAAGACAATTTAAGAGGTGTGGCAATGATGAAAGACGTTAAGCTAATCACAGCAGTGAGTTTAAACTGTAGGATATATAACAACTTACACAATAGCTCCTGGCATATGGACAGGCCACTACCGGGACAGTATATCCAGATATCAGATAATAGCTACCGATCGAGCCGAGGTCCGGCCCTCTCGGGCACCCTCGAATCTGAATGCTAAACGCGTACTGAGTGACAGCCGAAGCCGAGGTCCCCTCTCGGGGACCCTTGAGCCTGATCATGCCATGGGGCGCCCGCCAAAGCGCCCTAAGAGCTTGGCGGCCTCCCAAACCGGTGATAATAATAGCGGACGGCCCGAGCCGACGTTCTCTCGGGAGCCCTCGAGCTTAGTCACCATAACTAACGCCGGTTTACGCTCGCCGATGCAACGCATAGTGCAATCATACAACGACAACTTCACAAGTATGGATATTTTTGCTACTACGACTTCTTATTTAAAAAAAAATGCTACTAAATATTTAAATGTATAATAAATCAAAATAACATGTATAATCTTATCTCGCTACCTTATGCATTATATACATTACTTTGGGTATACGGTGTTGAATGTAAATATACTTATCTGTTTGTATGTGTAATATGTTAATGTTTATATAAATTTTTGTACATTTGTTTGTATGCCTTAATAAAATAAAATAAAATAAAATAACGCGTAATAATAGTACGCCGAGGTTCAGGCTAGGCGCCTCGTGCGCCGGGCTACGTCAAGCCCGTCGGAACTGTAAAGGCCCCTAAGACCAACAGTGGCTCATCCAGCCCAAAAAAAAAAACAAAAAAGGGACAGTATAACGCCCTCGCAGAACACCGGTGTGAAAGAAAAATTAAAATCAATGGTGATTAGGATAAACAGGATCCACAATATTTATCACTAGAAAACATCACAGGCATTGTAAATGAATATAGTCGACAGTCATCACTTAAGAACAGCAAATTATAAGCCTGCTCGCTCGTCAACTTCTAACAAAAAAAAGCATGGATTCTGGGCCCTCAGTGTTTAGCATCACTCCTGAAACACTTCCTGAAACACTCTGAGCTTCTCTTGCATCGATGCTTTAAAAACGTGAAGCTATAACAAATAATTTCTTGTATTTACGCGATTACACATCACTAAGGGAGGCCATGTTATCGGATTCATCGCGTTTATTTTTGGTTTTAATTCCCGACGTTTCTAACCCTTTCGAACTGAGGCGTTGGACTGGGTGTTAAACCAGGCTACCGCCAAGTTTTTATTTATTCATCTACACAGAACATGCTAATTTTATCTTGACTTGCAACTTGCAATAGTGGTTCGTTTGGGCCTAGATATATTTACTATTAAAGTTTTATCAAAAGGTTTAAATTTCGCAATAACGCCAAGAAAAATCTCGTATGAAGAAATAATCTGTAGTGTTGAGGACTGTTTATATATAAACAACATCAGCATGGAAGATGGCATACGATAAGATATTTCATCTTTAATAATAATAATTGTAACCCAATAAAATTCGTAAAATACAAATATACTTTATTATAAAATCAGATGTACAAATGCATGATAGTATTCAGGCTTTACAGGGGCGAAAATTGTATAATGGTCTTGATGTCTTTGAGCAGCACTTCCACGAAACCTTTCTGCACTGGCGGCTCGTTCTGTAAAATAACACAATTATTTCTTTTGGAATAAATTAATAAATTACGAATCATTAAACCAACATTAAGGCGTATATACATTACTATAGATTCAGAAACATTATCGCCTATTTCAATTTACGGAGTCAAATAGATTTGAAACATTGCATTAAACTTGATGGAGTTAAGAACAGCGCCATCTATATGCATTATAGTGTGTATTAAAAAAAAAATATTAATTAATTTCGTTAGAATTCAGAGCAATTTGTCGAACTAGCATCAATTTGAGTTCCGAATCAGTAAATAGTAACGTTAAAAATATCCATCGTAAATAATGTGGAAAATAAATTGTTAAAAAGACTTGTATGGTGTTAATTATGCTGTCTACTGATAAAATTGGTGAACAGAGTCATAATATTTCTTTATGCCCCAGCTATTTTATTATATTAACTAGCGACCCGCCCCGGCGTCAAACGGGTGCAATGTATTACACTTATAAACCTTCCTCTTGAATCACTCTGTCTAGTAAAAAAAACCGCATCAAGATCCGTTGCGTAAGTTTAAACATGTAAGCGTACATAAGGACAGACAGACAGGGGGACGAATTTGTTATATACTATGTAGCGATGTTTCGAAATGGTGGTTTTGAGATACCTTGACAGTTTCCAATAGCTCGTCGACGAAACGATCGTTGAATAGGGCCACGAGCTCCTTCCGCAGTTCGGGGAGCTCATCGCCCCCAGCGCCGCTCAGCGCGCTCGCAACGCTCAGACCTAACGGAGTGATTAATAAAACATAAGTCATTTAATTTGTTCGTCTCTACACTTAAGATGAAACATTAAAATATGTAGAAAAAGTACGAAAAAGATTGTCGCCGCTGTGGGAATCGAACCCACGTCCTCGGCATTCGCGACCCGACGCTCTAGCCACTAGCTAAACGGCTGATTGCTGATGAGCGGCGACAATCTTTTCGTACTTTTTCTACATGTTTTAATGTTTAATAACATAAGCAAGTTCCGGATATAATACGATATCGATATTTAGCGAATTAAACGGGCATCGGAAATAAATTCTGTCCATTCGTTTTAAAATTCCCTATGATCGAACAGAAGGTTTATTTTTTAGGGTATTCTTTAAAAAATTAAAACTTAAATATTATAAATATAACAAACATGATTTTAAAAACATTTCTTTTGCATTTCTCTCTTCTATCACCTATAATTCGAACCCCGGTGCCGGCACCAATAAAATGAAATTATCAAATGCAAAAGTGATGATTTAAGACACAATAATATGAAAAAAAAATATTGCAAAGATAGTAAGGTAAAGTTCAAAGATAGTATAGTCAGATCAGTGGACTATGCCCTAATGGCAGCGGTGGGACATGTATGGGTCGCAGCGGGTGAGTATGCGCATCGTCGCACCGCCGGTGGTGGGCACCGCCCCGCGCAGGTGCAGGCGCGCGTGCGCCCAGACGAGTTGCAGCGCGGCGGCCAGCGCGGCCGCGCACTGCTGCAGCTCCAGCCGGCGCCGGCGCAGCCGCGCGCGCAGCTCGCTCGCCACGCCCGCGCGCACCTCCAGCGGCGAAGCGCCCGCCCGCTCCTCGCCGGCGAGCTTCTTCATGTCTGCGGACGGGAGCCACGTCGGTCGCCTTCGATAATATAGCCGATGACTCGACATCGATGGGCTCGATGCAAAACGTACTTGCAACACAGGATAACGTTATCCTAGAGCGAGGGCATTGTTTGAAAAAGAAAATAAAAAAATAAATAATATAGATCAAGAAGGTAGCACCAGGTCGTACTGGAGAGGCAACACACGAGATTAATCATATTCATCATTTCAGTCTGTTTGAGTCCACTGATGAACATAGGCCTCCCCCATAGACTGCCACAAACGAGGAATACCGAGGAACCTGCATCCAACGACTTCCCACAACAGCACAAGAGTCACTTCAGGTCAATGTGTTAGTGGAGTAGGTTGATAGACATTTAGTGATAGTAAAAAGATATGTATGGTAACCCATGGTAAATGACTAGAGCGAACACGCAGTGATTTTTAAGGTTGCGTACCCAAAGGGTAACTAAAACTCCCCGTCTGTCACACATCTGTCGTCAAAGGGCTGTATCTCATGAACCATGATAGTTAGTAGTAGACAGTTGAAATTTTCACACACGTATTTCTGTTGCTGCTATAACAACAAATACTAAAAAACAGAATAGAAAATATTTAAGTGGGGCTCCCATATAAAAGACATGACTTTTTTTCCGTTTCTATAGACAATGGCACGGAACCCTTCGTGCGCGAGTCCGACTTGCACTTGTTTTTTTATATTTATAATGAGTAGAGTCGATCAAGCAATCACCGCCCGTAAACACTAAAGGTGTGCTTAGACATTCGGCACTCGACGTAAAGCAAGAGGCGTTAGAGAGCACCATGCGCCGACGAAAAGCGAGCGTGGTTCACCGTCGAGGGTCATGGCGGGCACGCTGTGCAGCTGGTGGGCGACGGTGGCCACCAGCTTGGCCTGGTGGCGGTGGCGCAGCGCCAGGTGCTGCAGCAGCGCGCGCGCCGCCGCGCACGCAGCGCTGCCCGCGCCGTGCGACGTCACGCGCGCGTCCTCCCGCTCCAGCGTGTTCAGCGCGAACAGCAGCAGGTTGCACACGATCTGAACGCGACAACGGATCTCAGCTCTTATCTTATTGGGGAAACATCGGTTGCAGATGCGTCGCCACCTTTCAGTGTCTTCAGACGGACCTGCCCATTCGCGCAACACCGAAGTGTGCTGCGCGGCCCTAGCACAGCGGCAAGCGTTACAGCGCTGAAGTTGACCGCAAACGGCAAAGTGGCAAAGTGGTAACGGCGCTACCTTGCAGTAGAGCGGCGAGTCGTCGGCGGGCGGGCGCTGGAAGCGCGGCAGCAGCGCCAGCATGAGCCCCTGCACGCGCTGCAGCGCTGGCTCGGCCCGCTGCAGCGCCGTGTCGGCGCGCACCAGCCCGAACAGCTCGCGGCCGGAGGCGCGCGCCACCACCGACGTCAGCGCCTCCAGCTCCGCCAGCAGCCCCGGCTGCGAGTTCGGGTGCGCCGCCCTGCACTCATAATTAATTATTACCACGTTCCATATATTCGTTCAAGGTAAACTTGGTGTATGCGTGACGAGATGCGTGGCGTTACGAAAACTGTGATCGGCCGAGGCGAACGGAAGTTGAGAGAGAGATATAAGTTAGTGGAGACAGAAAGAAAGAAAATAACGTTTTGTATATTTATTGGCGGACTTAACACCGCTAGATGTTCTCTTCATGTCAATCGACAAATAAATAGATTTTGTGTACGAGGGGAGTTGTACACCCATGTATATAGCTGGACAGCCTTGTAGCTGTTCTAGATATGGGATAGTTCTCTTTACATCTAATGGATATGGTATTCACAAGTTACCAGACTAACCTAAGTACAGTCATATCAAGACCGAACTAATGAACCAATTTGATTGCTATTGTCTATGAATATCATTTAATCCACACCTGAGCACCATGTCGACGCACTCCACGTGGCTGACGATGAGATGGGTCACGTGGATGACGCAGCTGTGGTTCTGGGTGCCCAACGAGGTCAGCAGCGCATCGCAGAGCGCCAGCGCCGGCACGAGGATCTGACGGAATCTGCAATGGTAAGGTAACGTTACTGTCTGTGTGAATTTGAAAACCAAAGCTTAAACTATGCAGAGAAGTACATACTAAATACAGAGTAGAAATGAAAATTACTGGCCATTCAATTCAAGTTATCGATACATTCATTCATTGTTTAAGATAAAAAAATAGGGAACATAAGTGTCAACAAGCAAATGAAAATAGATGACTGAATAGGTGTTGCGTTCATGATCAACATTAAAATAAAAAAGTTTCCTTCCGAACGTCACATTTTGGCATGGCATTTCCTCGATACAGTGGGGAAAGTTTCAATCTTCAGAGAGTGAATTTCCCTATTCAAATCAAATCAAATATTTCTTTATTTAAATGGACGCTTGCGCGTTCTTATGAATCGTCAAATTTGACATAAAAAATTATAGTTTCGTCAGGTACCACCTGTTCGTAAAGCAGAGACTTCTGCTGAGAGGAGACCGGCAAGAAACTCAACAGTTGCTCTTTTCCAAACATAGAGGTATAATAGTCTTATTGTAGCCTACGTGAGCGTCAACAGTATTAACAGTGAGATATTGCGCAATGGTATAATATGCTTAAGCCATAAATTGCCTTTAATTTTACATTCAAATCGACCGAGCGGCACACTTAACATCGACTGTGCGGTTTGGGGTTTGTATTACATTGTCAATCCGTCTGTTCCTTCACCTGGCGGCCACGGTGGGCACGAAGTCCGAGTGGTGGTGGGGCTGGAGGGGCTGGTGGGGCTGGTGGTGGGGCGCGTGCACGTCGGGGTGGCAGGCCAGCGCGGAGAGCGAGGCGAGGCAGGCGAGCGCGCCCTGCGCCAGCACCGTCTCCGCGCCCCGCCGCGACGCGCACAGCTTCACCAGCAGCGACATCTTCGACTCGTACACGTACAGCACGCGCAGCGACCTCGGGCTCGGCTCCAGCGCCTGCAAGGACGCGTCACGTTGGAAAACCAATGTCTGTCTGTCTGTCCCGCTTTCATGCTGAGGCGGTTTAAATGAAATTCGGTACGCGGATAGTCTACAGCCAGAGAAAGGACATAGGATATCTTTTATTGAAAAAATTTGTTAGTTGATTAAGTATCGAAATACAGATAAATAAAGCCTAGTGACGACATCTTATGTCCTTATGAGCCGTGTATGTAAACTGTGGGTTGTCTATTATAAGTTGTCTATAATTAAAAAAATAAATACTGTCTTTTGCTAACCGTTTAACGTTGTTTCAATAAATTTTTTTCAAAGAATGATGTTTATACAAGGGCTTCAACGTGAACGAAGCCGCGGGCGAAAAGCTGTTTATATGCTTAAATTCATTGCTTCAAATGCTAAAAAGCAATGTAGATAAAATAGGTTAAGATTTTCGTCCTTGTGGCAATCGGCCGTTTGCTGGTTGCTAAAGCTTAGCGATTCCCACAGCGGCGACAATCTTCTCCTACTTTTTCTACAACTTGTAATATCACATATACTCCGTGCAGGAGCTTGGAGGGTCTACCCTTCCCCAAGGCGACCTCTGGCAATGTGACGTTCTATAGGACATCAGGACCAGTCATTATAAAAATCTTACTGACTAACTTACAAATAAACTCATTACAGAGACAAGGAAGGTTTTCTATTGGTTACTGCGATAAATCAGATGATGATCAATCAGTTAAAAGGTTTTTGTTTCTACATTATAACAGATATAAAAGAACATCGAGTAATTTTTTCACACACTCCATTTCTAACGCCCAAGAGAGGATCTCAGTGGCAAATCGTACCTCTTATTGAGCTTCGTTCAACCAGTACCGTCTTAGTTTCGCTGACGGCTAAATGACCCACCTCTTTAAGGCCCTCGTCGTCTTGGAGCAGACTGTCGATCAGGCTCCGAAGGTATCCCTGGTCGGTGAGGGTGTCCAGCCAGTCGGTGCCGGGGTTGATCTCGATGAGGGTGTCCAGGCAGGCGAGCGCCACCATCCTGCACACGTCGTGGCCGGCGCCGATGCAGTCGCTGCAGACGATCGAGCAGAGCTTCTCGCCGAAGCCGCTGATCACGTCCACCACCATCGCTTTGAGCGCGGACTCCTCTCTGCTGGGGCGGCACTTGGAGCTGTCCAGGCGGCTGACATAAGTCGAGTCCGCCTCCTCCTCGGGCTCCGCTGGGCTGCTCTTCAGGTTCACGATGTTGAGGAAGTTCAGCAGCGCCCCGTACAGGTTGACGCGCATCTTCTGGGTGCTGCCGCCCGAGACGAGGATCCAGCTGAGGATCTTGTGCAGCACGAACTTGAGCGTGAGCGACTTGCTCTGCATTATCTGGCTGGACGGGCCGAAGAAGCTAGTTTCGAACTCCGTCGAGTTCAGGTTCGACTCCCTCTTCTGCAGTATGTAGCAGTGGCGCAGGTTGACTAATAATAGGAGTACGGTGCCTGATGCCAGGTTGCCGAGTTGCGGTAGGACCTCCGCGGGCGGGATCTTGTTCAACAGGTCCTGGAGGATATTGAGCAGGAGGTTCTTCCTCGACTCCAGGTTCAGTAGGTCCTGCGGGGCCACGCAGAATATGATCTCGGTGAGCTGCCGCCATGAATCGTAGTAGTGCGTCAGCGTAGCGGCCAGGTTGCGCTGACGGTTCACCTCTGTCACGTAGTCTAGGACCTGAAAGTGTTGAAAAAGCGATATAAAATTCATTTATATATTCTTGCTAAATATGAAGTTTACAGCCGTACAGTTTTATATACCAATAGACATGAAAGAAATGAGCACTTGGTGTGCATAACCTAAGAAGAAGGTATTTATGATTTTTCATCATTTCGTAAAGGATGATTGACTCCCTTTACGAATTACGCAATATTTTATATTCGACTAAATGAAGTCGACCATTTTTCGCTGTGGTATTTTTCGTTTCCGTGAGAATTTTCGAATAAAAAGTAGATATATAATAACATTTTCTTTTTCAATAACAATGTTGTTATCAACTAATATCAAGTCAATCCACATAACTCCAAAACTAGTTGATGAATCTTACATACGGAAGTTAACTTTTTATATATTATATTACATATTTAATATAATAACGTTTACGTCATCGTATTTTATCATAACTGCTCAGTAACCGTTGGCCGTTCGGTACATGAGACGGCGATATTAAAAACTGTATGAAAGAGGGAGTAAAGAGAACCTTTTGTATCTCCAGCGCAACGAGACTTCGTTGGGGGGCGGTGGTGCGCAGCGTGGCCAATTCGCGCGCCAGCAGGCGTGCAGTCTGTTCACGCTGATCCGTTTCCCTCCCAGACCTGAAGGAAATTAATTGCTTACATTTAAGTACTTCCGAGTTCATATACCCTAAAAAGTAACAGCCTATACATATCACAATGCTGGGCGAAGCCCTCCTGTACAGATGGTATGTACAGATGAGATCGACCAAAAATTAGTTTCAGCAAGGATAATTTGACTACCCCTGCTATGGGTATTATCTATCTGATCTCTGAAGGTCCTAATCCACCACACAAATCCACGCGACTAGTGACTAGTGACGCGATTTTGAGTGTTATTGCAGCCAACACGGACGCACGGCGCCCGGGCTCTGTAATGTGAGGGGACCACGAGATGTGCCTACCCGTGGGCAGGTCGCAGTCGGCGATGGCGCTGCGCAGCTGGTGCGCGTGGAACAGCTCCCAGCGCGGCTCCGGCGGCGCCGCCACGCTCACCGCCAGCCCCTCCAGCGCGCGCCGCACCACGCACCACTCCCACTCCTGCAACCAAACGTCACTACTACATCGAAACGTCATTGCTAAGGAAAGTATATATTACTTGCACAGTGTAAATTAAAACTGACTATGCGTATGGAAATACAAATATTATCGTTTCTAATCCATACCTAATATTATAAATGCGAAAGTAACTCTGTCTGTCTGTCTCGCTTTCACTACAAAACTAATTAAGCGAATTGAATGAAATTTGGTACACAGATAGTCTAAAGCCTGAGAAAGAACATAGGCTTTTGTAAAGGGTTTAAAGATATTTATTTAAGGGCTTCAAGACGAGCGAAGCCGCGGGAAAAAAGCTAGTACTTTATAACACAGCAGTTCATCTGATATTAAATAATCACCGCCATTTATAGGTCACTTATACAACACCTCGGAAATTGCATATACATTACCAACCTTTAAAAATTGCCTGTTTACCACATTACAAACATCAAAGTGGTCTTCTGCAGCCGTTGTATTGCCCCGGACAAGCCAGTCCGTTTGAACAACAGACTTTTAAAACTTCTCAGTAATAAGATTCATTATCCAAATACGCTCTTTAAAATTAATTTTAATTCTGGAGCTCCACTTCCAATTCCTCAAGCAACATTAAAATCTTTATTCCGCCCAGATTTTGTAAGAATTATACACTTGTTTATTGTAGAAATACTTTATAAATAGATATAATAATGAATTGTATGTAGTGGATATCTTTTGTAGCTCTCTGAATATTTTTAAAATAAAATTATTTAAAAAAATGTTTAACTTGGTATACATTTATAATGTTTTCATTCTTTTGATGATCCGTTTTTTATATTTTCATATTTATATTCAATTTATTCAATTATGTCTTTTTTCAGGTTATGCATTGTCTTATATAACTTAAAGCACTTACTGTCTATGATTTAAAAATCTTATTATTTCGAAAACACTGTTCTAATACTGCAATTGCTATATACATTTGCTTTCTTTCTTCAATTTATTTCTATTTTTTTTTTATTATTCGTTGTTATAGCGGCATCGGAAATACATTATCTGTGAAAATTTTAACTGTCTAACTGTCACGGTTCAGGCGACAGACGGACAAACAGCGGAGTCTTAGAAATAGGATTCCGTTTTACCTCAAGAGATACAGAATGGTTATAAAAGGACATACAGCGGAGTCTAAGAAATAGGGTCCCGTTTTACCTCATGAGGTACAGAATGGTGACAGACGGACATACAGCGGGGCGTTAGTAATAGGGTCCCGTTTTACCTCATGAGGTACAGAATGGTGACAGACGGACATACAGCGGGGCGTTAGTAATAGGGTCCCGTTATACCTCATGAGGTACAGAATGGTGACAGACGGACATACAGCGGGGCGTTAGTAATAGGGTCCCGTTTTACCTCATGAGGTACAGAATGGTGACAGACGGACATACAGCGGGGCGTTAGTAATAGGGTCCCGTTATACCTCATGAGGTACAGAATGGTGACAGACGGACATACAGCGGGGCGTTAGTAATAGGGTCCCGTTTTACCTCATGAGGTACAGAATGGTGACAGACGGACATACAGCGGGGCGTTAGTAATAGGGTCCCGTTATACCTCATGAGGTACAGAATGGTGACAGACGGACATACAGCGGGGCGTTAGTAATGGGGTCCCGTTTGACCCTGCGGGACTCGCCTGCGAGGGGTGGTGCGCCGTCTTGGTGAGCGCGTCGAGCAGCGCGGCGAGCGCGGCGTGCTGCCGCGTGCCGCCCGCAGCGCCCGCCTCGCACGCGCACGCACGCACCACCCACGAGCGGGACGACAGGCTCGTCACCGACGCCGTCTGCAAAAGGGTTCGACAAGTTTTTTTTTTTTCATTTATTTTACAGTATTTCGGACAACACTGCCCTGCGCTGCGAGGACGCTCCACGGGCATGAATTTCAGATGCGTGGCTCGCACGAGTAGTTGTCCCGTGTGGGCATCGAACCCACGACCCCCGACGCCGAAGTCTAACACCTTGACAATTGCGCCACGGAGCCACGGTGCTAAGGCACTTATACATAAATGGACACGTTCAAATTTATTTATTCAACATAGGAACATTATACCCACTTTTTAAAGTAAAAATACTACAGCCAATTCGGAGAAGTAAAGCCGCGGACCTGAAAAAAACCGGCGAAAGAAACTCAACGGGCTACCATTTTTCTTGTTTTTTAACGAGAAACTTTCGCCACAACGATACCGGAGTCGGGCCCACAACTTTCACTACACATTTACCTTTTTCTATTGTACACAAAACACAAAATGTATTTTCCGTACCACAATGTTCAGCAAAATCTGTTATTGTATGGATTAAAACTTTGAATTTAAAATTGTTTAAGGGAAATCTGTTTAACCTTTTGATAAGTAAATGTTATTATTCCACAGGGGATTATTCAAATGATAAAAATTTATAAAAACCATTTCCTACATTTTATTTTCTTTTTTATTGTTTTCTTTGCATGTAATTAATGTAAAATTAAATATTTGTACATCAATAATGGTAGAACATAAAAGATCCACAGCTTTTAATATCTATATTGTACCATAATCTAACAAATAAATATATCTTTCTTTCTTTCTTTCTTTCTGTAATATGAGCCAATCAGTGAAACTGTGAACTGTATTAGGCAAGCGACGAGATCATAATCTTTGTGGAGTGGCACAGAGCGAGATGGCAATAACATGCTGTCTCTCTAAAGGTATTACAATCATTACCTCCAGGTTTATGGTGGCCTTGACGTGGCGCGCCAAGAAGTAGTCCCGGGAACGGAGCAGGCGTAGGGCTGGCGGTGACGTGGCTGGCCTGGCGCACAGCCAGTACACCAGACGGTAGCAGCTCTCCACCAGTGGGCTCGCCTCCCTGGGAATTTTTAATAACCAGTTCATCAAACTTTGTAGCAAGTTTTTCGCAGCTACGGAAATCGAACCCACGTCTTCGGGATTCGCGCCCAGCCGCTTTAACCACTAAGCTTAAACGGCTGCGACGAAAATCTCAGAGTATTTTATCTGCATTGTTTTTCTCATTCTAAGCGATGCTTTCGAATTCAGTGTTTCATATTAAGTGTAGTAAATTTAGTAGTATAACATCAGTTATATTATCAGTTTATATTAAAAACTAAACAAATAGCCGTTACAGTGCAGCCAAAATCGATCTCAGTTAATTCTAAACATCGTGCCTTGTTGCCGTAAATTGGGCACGAATGCAACAAAGCCATGTTTGGCATATTGAAGAAATGGGAAATTTATGCCTCTAGGGTACGAGCCCGTGACTATACAACGGTAAACTCCATGTCACTGCCGTTTCGCTACCTTAGTTGGTGTTGTCCGTGATCATTGGCAATAATGTCATTTAACACTCTCAATATGGTATTCAATGGGGTGTATGGTACTGTAAGTGTATGAGGAGCCAACTGATACATACAAAAGTTTGCGAGCTGTACGTTACGTGTAAATGATATTCGAGGTTTTATAGTACTGCTCCGGCGGCGTAGGAACTTTACCAGAGCGGGATTGTTTTTTTTTTTTTATAATTGAGCTGTTGAGCTTGAGTGAATTTGAGTGGACCGGTGAGTATGAGTTTGTGTTAATGGGTGAGTTTGAGTGAATGGATGAGTTTGAGTGCATGGGTGAAGTGGTGAGTGAGTACCGTTCGCGCGCGTGCGGCGCCACGTGCTGGTCGAGGATGTCGAGGATGGAGTGGAGGCAGCTGCGCGGCGCCCCGCCCACGCCCGCCTCGTGCAGCGCGCTGCGGCTCACCTGCCAGGCCGGGGAAGGGGGGATTGTATAATTCATCCGCGCTTACATTTAAAATTATAGAAAAGCACGACTATTGCCTTCTTACGTCCGGGTTCATTCCATACTAATCTAATATTATAAATGCGAAAGTAACTTTGTCTGTCTGTAACGCTTTCACGCCAAAACTACTGAACCGATTTAAATGAAATTTGGTACACAGCTAGTCTAGAGCCTGACAAAGGACATAGACATATTTTTTTATTGGGAAAAAAAGAAATTTAAATAATATATATAGATGTTAAAGAAAGATTTTATTTAAAGGCTTCAATGCGAGCGAAGCCGCGGGTGAAAAGCTAGTACTCTATATATCTCTAGATTTTGTCACTGCAATGTAAATTGCAACTGTTGCAATAGGCATTTGACATTAGCTCCATAATACTTATGTCAAAGTTCTATCTCCATTAACCAAATCTATCTTCAGATTGAACATTGGAACCGGCCGTTAGGCCTCCTCTTCTCGGTGCGCTGTCACCCAGTCTACTCAGGTGCTACGTCACCCAGGCCGTCTAAAGGACGTGATGACCTTTGTCCGTCGTAGGCTAACAGGAAAGGTGCGTACATCATCATGCAGCTGGTAGCCGAGCAGGAAGTGGGCGAAGTTGGGCGCGGCCGCGGGCAGCAGCTGCAGCAGCAGCATCACGAGCCCCTCTTTGGCGGCGCGCGCCTCGCCCTCCGCGCCCCCCCCCCCCTCCTCGCCCGCACCCGCACCCGCACCCGCCACCACCCCGCCGCCCCACTCCTCCGCCTCCAGGCACTCCACGAACTCGTGCCTGCCGATAGACGGCTCTGTTAGTATGTGTGTGTGTGTGTGTGTGTGTGTATTACAACTTACACTGATACACTCTATGTGAGCCTCGAGTGCTTCCATAGTTGAGCCGCTGTCGCTCTACTCCAATGCAATGTAAGCATTATGTAAGAAAATGGTAAGTTTTTTTTCTTGCAGTAGGCAAACATTATTATCTGTGACCCATAATATTGCTATGTTGTGTTGATCTTGATACTTGACATTAATATTGGTAGTAGCAACTTTGATTCTTCAAGCTTGTACAGTGTAGACAATTTATTGTTAATTAAATCGACTGAGATTTTTTTCACTGTTAGGGTTCATGCCAGTGATTGTATGATGATAATTATATCTTTAACATCGTTAGGGCTGTCTCAAGCCTGTTTTTAACGCGAAAGTTTAATTCAGCTACAAGCGAGCGTTAGGCGAGTAACTACATTGAGTATTGTTAGGGTTGTCTCTTGTTGCAGTAAAACTTTTTGAGGGGTAACTAAAGGGTTATCGATATCGCGATTATACAGCGTCCTATTTTTGAATGAAAAATGAAAATGATATTAAAATAATAAATTATTGAAAATTTATTAACACATTAACAATAGCTTATTAAATTATTGTAAATTATTTTAAAGAATTTTTTTTCTTTTAGTTTTACTTCAACCGCATGTAATTTGTATGCAGGCGGCTAGGGGCTGTACGTAGCCTATGTTCGTTAGAAGTAATAACGACGAGCGTCATGGCTGCCTCTCTCGGGCAGGGCCGGCACACGCCTGAGCCTACGTTCGATAGAAATAATATCGATAACCACTAGGGCTGCCTCTCTCGGGCAGGGCTGGCACACGCCTGAACTTATGTTAAATAGAGATAACAACGACGAGCGTCAGATCTGCCTCTCTCGGACAGGGCAGACACACGGTAGAAGTAAAAACGAGTACCGTCAGGGCTGCCTCTCTCTTAGGTGCGATAGAAATGAGGATGGCAGCGAGGCACTCGCCTGATCTCCGCGGCGAGCGCGTGGCGGTGCGCCAGCGAGGCCAGCAGGTGGCGCGCGGCGCGCGGCGAGAGCAGCGCCCTGCGCAGCAGCGCCACGGCGCGCCGCCCCGCCTCGCCGCCCCGCCCCACCGCGCGGCAGCACGACACCAGCCGGTCGCACTTCTCCGGCCCGCACGGCGCTGCACGCACACGCGGAAACATCATCATGGGGACTCTAACGGGCTGAAGCGATGATGTAATACTACTTCCAATAGACACCTACAACATCTAACGGGTTGCAGGTACATTACCAACTGTTAAAAAGTCTCGGTTATAGTTTATACTACCACTTTACACCGGTCTTCTGTTAAGCGACGGTACGTCCACGGCCGAACCTGCCCATTTTTGCAAGTGCAGAAGCCGTTGTGGGCCTACCACAAATGAATTCTGAAGGTCACCATATAACGTTTCGCATCCTCTTTGCTCTAGCCCTTCCATTCGTTCATCCTTCAATTCATTCATCCATTCACTCGCAGAAAGTGTACAATAGCCTACCCAGCATCAGTTTCGATAGACCGACTATGAGCACCGCTCGACCGGCCTCCGCAGCGGCCGAGGTCAAAGCTCGCTCCAGCGTCAGCGCCCTCTCCAGCATCCGCAGCACGCTCACCAGCGCCTCCTCCACAAACTCCTGAACCAATAATACAGACGTATACATTATATATCGTGTACGTACGTAGACATTTTTAAGTTTCAAACAAATTAGATTGAAGCCTGTCTTGGAACTAGTCACTTATAGCTGTAGCATGTAAATCCGACTGAGTTTTTTGACCTGCACTTAGTATGGAAATTGTCTCTGCAACATTGTACTCTGTTCATTAAAAAATGTATCAATTTCGTTTGCATTTATGACTTACTAAACTATACATTTTTAGAGGTAATTAATATATAATTATTCCATAGTATACTTCAAGGCCAACTACTTACAAATAGAAGGAATCTTACGAACTTAATCTTTAGAATCTTCTTCTAAATGCTAATGAGTTAATGTCAAATACCTATTGAATATTGAAATCGGACGAGAAAAATAACTGGGAACCGCTGATCTAATCTAATCTAATGATGACTGACGATGAACGTATTGGCTTCGGCGTCGGTGGTCGTGGGTTCGATTACCATACGGGAGCACCATTGGAGCGACCCACATATAATTGTTTCAAGTCTGTCCAATGAAATTTATGTTTGTGAAATGTTCTCGCAACGCAGGATAGTGTTTTATCCTGTGTTTTGAGCCTTAATATATGATAACAATACCGAAGGGCATACAATCGAGGTTAGGGTTGTTATTGATCCAAAATAAATAAATAAATAAGCGAAGCACCTTGCCGGGCGGGGGCTGGCGGTCGAGCAGGTGGTTGGCGCGGTCGAGGCAGCCGAGCGCCAGCCGCAGCAGCTCCGAGTCGGCGTGCAGCTGCAGCAGCAGCGTGAAGCCGGGCGGCGGGTTCGACTCCGGCTCGCGGCCCGCCGGCGGGAAGTCCCCGCCGCTCGGCTCGTACTGCTCCAGCCAGCGCGCGAACAGACGGAAGCACAGCGCCAGCACCTGCCGCCGCAGCTAGCGTTCAGCTTCGTTTCGCTTATTGACCATTATACAGTATGTGTATGCCAACAATTTTACAATACAGGATAATGCTATCCCACAGGAAGGGCAATTTTTTTTTAAATTTAAATGAATAAATCTTGCATGTTTTTATAGGTAATGATAACATAAAAACAAAACGGTAACATAATTAATCTACTTAATATCCCACATCCCCATCTTTCATTCAGACAAATTGTCAATAGATGGCCAGGCTTTAAAATGGTGTTTAAATCATTAAGTTGGATTGGAATGGAAATTATGGAGTACAAACAAAATAACGCCTTTGAGACATAATAGATTTTGCACCCATAAAACCCATACCCTGCATGAGACCGATTCACAGACCCATTGAGCCAACCTGGCACTCCCTGTAGTACATGCATGGATTCTCCAGTAGTGAGGACCGAGCCCATATCCTCTGCATCAGAGACGGGCCCACAGTCCACTGTGCCCACCTGCCACTCCTCGTGCGGCAGCGCGTAGCTGCGGTGCGGCGCGGGCAGCGCCAAGCGCTGCAGCACGTGCTGCACGTAGGGCTCCAGGCCGGGGGGGCGAGTGCCGGCGCCCAGGGCGCGAGGCAGCGGCGCGGCGCTGCACAGCGCTTCAAGCAGCTGCAGGAACGCGCGCGACAACGGGTACTCCTCCATGCGGCACTCCACCTGGGCCAACGTCAATTCGTTTTAGCTGTTTATCATGAATTTAGACCGACGCAAAACCGCCACGATATATCGGTGATATTTAGTGTTATTCTCTAATTTATACACTATTGAATCAAACTTTAACACTGACTGACTGAAGACGCCTCGTCTTTACCCAAGGTCTAGATTTAGGGGTATAAATTAATAAGCTTGTGCTATATTTTTAAAGTACAATATTTTCCTCTGCTATTAAACCATAAAAAAAGATTTTTTTGGCGGTGTAAGCTACACAACTAGGTATTGGAAAACTCATTCTTCTGGTGTGTTCCTTCTTCGTTCAACCTATATTTTGAGAAATTCAACTTTCATTTTTTTTACAAACCATTTTTTTAAAACCACCATTGACAACCAGAATTTTATCATAGTAATAAAATAAACTTACTTAACTTACAAAAATGTTTTATGACATGATAAACTGTATACACGTAAACGTGATATTCATGTACTATATACGCACAAAAATTAAATTATAAAAGATTGTTCTTAGCATCAAATCTTAGTCCATAATTTTAATGATCTGAAAATTATACATGAGAAAAAAAAGCATAGAGTAGTGGAATTTTACTGTGTTATTTTGGGTTGGCCCACGCAACAGCTTCGGCTGTTGTACGAATGGAAGGTCCGTCCAGGTGAGTACCCCACCCCACAGAAGAACGGCGGTTTCGTCTGCTGGTTGAGGTAGCCGGGGCCCAATTTAAAAGAATTGGCGACGCATCTGCAACCCTACGGGTGATGCACACTTCCTAAACGATTGAAACACCCCTGAAGGACACTTCCCCCAACCATATTGTAGGTCCCACCTGGTCGCAGAAGATTGCGTCCACGTGTTCCCGCGTCCCGATGCGAGAGAGACAGGCGCAACGTGGGTCTTTAGCGAGTACCCGTTCCTCACCGGCACTCCCCCGATTCCATAAAGGGAAAGGGTCCATAGAAAGGCCCCACCTCGTGCAGCTCCGCGTTGAGCGCCCGCCTGTCGGCCGCCGCGGAGACCAGCTGCGCCGCCTCCAGCGCCGCCCACACGCGGCCCGCGGTGGCGGCGCGCCCGCCCAGCGCCGCCAGCGTCAGGCACAGCTGCGCCTTCAGCTGGATCGGCACGTGGCAGCAGATCAGGCCTGCGGCGCGACAAACGCAGATACTACAATACAAAACATCTAACTCAAGTATCATCCCACAGCCGAGCAAAGACCTCCTCCGAACAGCGGGTATCAGGGCTATGTAATATATTTTTATGTGTTGCACATGATAACTAGTAAACAGACTTTTTTTTGTAAATAATTTCATATCATAGATAAATAAACACCCAGACCCCAGAAAAACACTATCCAATACACCAATCGGATTGTATATATATAATCAGTTCTCAGTTCTTTTTTTCTCTTTGACATACAAGTTAAAATACTTAAATAGCACGCAAAAAACCACTCTGTGGAACCAACTGCCGCCGGCGGTCTTTCCGAACCGTTACGACCTGGGAACCTTCAAAAAGAGAGCGTACTCTTTCTTAAAAGGCCGGCAACGCATTTGTGAGCCCTCGGGTGTTGCAGGTGTTCATGGGCGGCGGTAATCACTTACCATCAGGTGAGCCTCCTGCTCGTTTGCCCCTTTTCTCCATAAAAAAAAAACAATATAATTCAAAAATCATACAGAAAGGTCTGCAATTCACTACAAATCAATTACCCTATGGTAAATATGTATCAAGAAGATATTACATTATACAGCTTCATAACATTTTAATTTGTGAATGTTACTATTTCTTGAATGTTACTATGTATAATGTTAATATTTCCTAAATAAATTTATTGATTTCATTCAACTAAATTTTATTACATTAATAATTTTAGCTTGTTTCAGTCCACAGCTGAACATATATGCCTGCACCGCAAACAACCATGATCCTGAGCTGCTGGTGGAGGCTAGGCACCGATCGTTACTTCGTGGAATATAAAAAATAATATATTCAACTCACCAAACATGCAGTTAATTGCGTCCCACTGAAGATTCTCGCAGATGGCGCAGCTTGCCGCTTCGTCGACACGCGCCACCGCCGCGATCAGTTTCAGGGCGGCTATCATCGCCTCCACCTGTAAACATCATCATCCATTGTTAAAAAAGTACTATTATTTTTACGTAACATACTAGTATTATAGATAGACACAGTGTGATGATGACTTAGTAGTGCAGTTGCTTAGCTATTGGCTTCGGCGCTGGGGTTTACAACTTCGATTACTACGCGATATCAATAATATAAGATCTAAAAAACCGCTCTTTAAAAACGATAAATCTTATCTTAAACTAAAAGTAAAAATCTCTCTCTCTCTTTCTCACAGTTACTGTACTTCTAAATTATGATATTCCCTCACCTCTTCCTGCCTGACCAGCAGCTTCCCTGGTCTAGCCGCCGGGGTCAGTATGGCGGATGCGCCCAAAGACGACGAGTGCAGATGGTCAGAGAACGGCGCAGGGTCGGCGCGGAGGTTCCTGAGGGATGGAGTTGTTTTAGAATTTTTGACTAGTGTTAGGAAGCATGTGAAAATCTTAAAAAAATAGCATGCAAATATTTAATTTTTCATATTTAACAGGAACGATAATGACAGTATTAATGTCATATCCATTCCTACAAATGGGGC
This sequence comes from Iphiclides podalirius, assembly GCA_933534255.1. Taxonomy (NCBI): domain Eukaryota; kingdom Metazoa; phylum Arthropoda; class Insecta; order Lepidoptera; family Papilionidae; genus Iphiclides; species Iphiclides podalirius. The sequence continues at coordinate 1,028,793 of OW152817.1, read as the reverse complement.
AGGCGGCGACGCACCGGTGGTAGAGCTGCAGCGCGGTGAGCAGGTGGTGGGCGGAGAGCGCGTCGCGGCGCGCCAGCAGCGCCCAGGCGTGGCGCGGCACGGCCAGCGCGGCCAGCGCGCGCAGGTAGCCGCCCAGCAGCGCCGCGCACACCGCCTCGCCCGACAGCCGCACGAACTTGTACAGCGACGCCGACCGCCCGCCCGCCCTGCATCATATAATATCATTGTAACATAAATACATACTTTCTTGTGTCCTCCTATCTCTATTCACATAGAGTGGAGTCAAGATAAGATCGGCACAACGTCCCTTCCTTTCGCTTTTCTCCATCAGGCTTCATCCACATACTCAACTTTTTCACACACATATAATTTTTCCCTACAAATACCAACCTAATGCTGAATATCGCTAGATAGATTGCATTATAAATTTTAATATTTAAAAAAAAACATAATTTTTCGTATAGTCCGCCTCAATCTTTCACCGTCTACCCCAACCTTATTCTCCAATGTTACTGACCACTAATGCGGGCCGAAAATTGAATAAAGTTGCCATTCACTTTACGGGACATATAAATATTTGGATCGAATTTTGCACTTTGATACTGCGATCATAATGCACGTAAATCCCGTGACAAAGGAATTATTTCTTTCCCAATGCCGGAGTCGAACGTAATGTGACCTATTTAAAATAAAAACTTTGAACATTTTGTAGTAGGCAGTTAGTAGGCAGTAACATGAGCAGTAATGAACATGGACACGCGTGCGGCGCACCTGATGGCGGCCGGCGCGGCGTCGCACGCGCGCCAGTAGTCGCCGCGCAGCGCGAGCGGGTCGCGCGCGTAGAGCCGCTCCACGCAGAGCAGCAGCGCGCCCAGCCGCGTGCGCCCCGCCGCCGCGCCGCCCGGCGCCGCCAGCCCCTCCGCCGCGTACGCCGCCACCGCGCGCGCCGCCTCCTCCGCCCTGCGTCACGCGTCATGCGTCATGCGTCACGCGTCACGTCACGCGGCACGCGTCACGTCACGCCCCATTAATGCCTACTTGGTACTTACTACCCAACCCATTCCCCGCAATGTACAAACACACAGAGAATTATCGCTTTCATCTTTAATATTAGCCAAATCAGTCTCATGGGACAGAGTGAAAAGGGTTGCACGTTTTTTAATTATCAATTTTGTGTCCGATCTACACAGACGCTGCTTGCACATCATTTTAATTTAAGAAATACGGAAGACTTTTATTGTAACCTACCCCTAGTTTATCAAACGAAAAGGCTTACTTAGTACGAAAAATTTGCTACGACTCTATATATATATATATATATCTCTATATATATCTATATCTATGATTCGAGTACTGAAGAGAATTCCTGTATCAGACACAAACACAGAATTGAACTGAAAATAATTCTAGACAAGGGTTACAGGAAGTCACATGGATTAAAGGAGGGTCACGTGGGTTAAGGGAGTCACAAGGGTCAAGGAGAGAGTCACAAGGTTTAAAGGGAGGGTCCCGAACGCACTTGACCCTCATCTCCATAAGTTTGGAGTGCATGAGGACGATGAAGTCCGTGATCAGCGAGTGGATGCGCCGCTGGTAGTACTCCTCGGAGGCCACCAAGTCGCTCGACAGGATCGCGTCGTGGAGGTACTCGAACACCTAGGGACAGTTTAAATTGTATTGAAATTATATTATGTATTCATTTTCATAGTGCTATTCTCAGCACTAAGATGAAATTTGAAAATTTGTCTAAGAGTTTTTCGCTATTTCTAGAATTTGAACCTGTGTCCTCCGGGATACTCGCCCGACGCCACTGAGATAAACGGTTAACGGCTTATCTTCACACCGATCACAGTGATGAATTCAACTCTCAATTCTCGCCCAATGTAGGAATTATACCAATTCTGTGAGACAATGTGCATCAGCAGTTTTTGCTGCTGCACATTGATCCACAGATGAAGGTTTGAAGTGGAAGTATTATATCATCGCGTTGCGGCTGGTCAGTGAGGTAGCAGGGGTCCATTTTTGTCATGGCTGGCTATGCCTCAGTTGTTGTGGAAGAACCAACAAAATCATGTTCAAACTATTTATATACTAGCGAATCGCCCCTACCTTCCTCTTGAATAACTATCTAGTAAAAAAAACCGCATCAAGATCCGTTGCGCAGTGTTAAAGATCTAAGCATACATAGGGACAGACACATAACGGGTCATCTTTGCTTTATACTATGTAGTGATATTCACTAACTTTTCCATCAATAGCAGCGTCTACAAGTACTTCGTCCTGGTCCAGTAGTTCACTCTTGATCTCTCCAGTGTTTGATCCCCTCAGTAGGGACTGGGGTGCTCTTTTCAGGGCCGCTAGAGACAACCCCAGCGACAGTTGGCACAGAGCCCTCAGCCCTGAGCCCTTGTCTTGACCATCCTGAGTCTGGTTAGGGTTGGTCGGGGGCGACAGCTCGTCCAACAGGACAGATATCAGATCTGGATCCTGGATGAGAGGCAACTTCTTCGCCAGTTCTTCGCCGTCCTCTCGCCTGAGGAGAAATGTGATGGTAAACTTTTAATTGTTGAAGATGTTTTATGTTGACATTGTGTAAATAATAATGAAGTTTTCTCTATATGTAATTACAACTTGGGTCTAAACACAAAGGTTACTATTTATTACTAGTAAAGAATGAGATATTCAAAAAGTAATAAATAAATTAACTTTATAAAATATGAGTCTTATTCTATACTATTACATATATTCAAAGCAAGACAGATATACATACCAGGTAATAACCAGAGATAAATATATTACAATATATGTATTACAGAAAAAATCTCTAATAATCTTACCTGTGTAAAACCGACAAGTCTAAAGCGTAGAGAAGAGACATTTGGAGTGCAAGCGATATCTCATCTAAGGCGCCAGTGGGTCCATGTGAGGGGGACGTCATTTGCTGAAAAAAATTAATAATGTTGGGTCCATACTTTATACATGCAAAATCCTGCTTTGTGTAAAAAGAAATAAAACAAGATATACTCACTTCTCTGAATAATCTAAGCAGTATATCCCGCTCGAGGCCCCTCTGTGCTGATGCAGCGAATATGACACCGGCAAGTAATTTTCTGCAAGACAATTAATTACTATTTGTGCGACACAAGATCAAAAATATAAAGTTTTTTATATAATACAAAAATCTAATGTTGTGGTTGTCTAAGGAAGTTTTTAGCGTTCTGTACCCAAAAGGTAAGGCGGGACCCTATGACTAAGACTCCGCTTTGTGTCTGTCCGTCTGTCACCGGGCTGTATCTCATGAACAGTGATAGTTACAGTTGAAATTTTTACAGATGATATATGTCTGTTGCCGCGATAACAACAAATGCTAAAAAAATAGAATTAAAAAAATGTTTTAGTGGCGCTCCCATATACAAGACATGATTTTTTTTGCCGTTTTTCTAGACAATGGTACACAACCCTTCGTGCGCGACTCCATCCCGCACTTGGACGGCTTTTTCCATTTGTTTTTACCCGATTTGTTATACGGTATTTGGTACAACTTAAACTTGTACAGAGAAGTTAATAATTACAGTAAGTTCACCTTGTTTTTCCGATATTATACTAAGTTTTATTAAAAAGGATGACATGTAAGTTATGTAGAACATTTGATAAATATGTTCAACACAATTTATTGCAAAAACTGCTTTAAGTAAATAAATATATGTACTGTAATACATTCCCTTTATTACCTGGTTGTCTCTATAGTAGAGATGAGCCTCACGTGGTGGCGTCCAGGCGGCAAGGCCCTGTTGTTCTGCAGAAGCTCCAGTTCCGAGTCCAGAGAGCAGCGGCGAAGAGCATCCAAAACGTTGCCCAGCAGCCCATCCGATATTAGTTGCTCAACGTAGCGGGTAACATAGTTCACTATCTCCTCACGTGCATTTATTGTCCTGAAATTAATAAATTAATAAAGGAACAAAAATAACATATTGTCGCAAAGGTAGCGCTTAAACAATTCCAAGTTCAATTGTCTTTTATTACAGAAAGTTTTCAAATTTGAAGTAACATTCTAAAGTTTACACCAAAAATAAACAATTATCTGCAATTAAATACACAAACACAAAATACTTTAACGACTTCATGAATTATTAGATGTTAAAAAAAGAGATTTTAATTTAATTCTTACATGGGCCCATTCTTTTAAAACCCCGTATGGAAAACAAAGGTTTGTGGAATTTATATTCGCTTCAAGCTTGATGTATTTGAAGAAAGTAAGTACTTGCTAATCTGAACTAATCGAACATATTCTGCACATCAACATGTTATTGTCCCTGCTATCAACACAAGACAAGAGGTCAACGACCAAGACCAAAGAGGCACTGTTACCAACCAGCAGACTCCGTCACGAGCCACCAGGAGCGAGCGTAGCGCCTGCACTAAAGCGCGTCGCCCGTCATGATACAGAAGCACAGCAAGCAACCCTCGAGCCAAGGCTGGATGCCGTGCAGCCTGTCGCTGCGCCGTGTGCAAGAGCTCCAGGCACACATATTCATTCACATTGTACATGTCTGCGGGCAATTAAATTTTGTTTTTATTTATCATTGTGCCATAATGGGAGGAGAGACTGATGTTCAGCAGAGGAATTTTATAGGATACTTATAATGATAATTTATATTGACGTCGATTCCGTAAACTATCCGTAAACGATCCGTAAACTAGTTTCATATTAAATGAAACTAGTTTACGGATTTTATCGCGTTTTTATTTTGATTTTGTCATTCCCGATATTTCAACTGAACTGATGAACTGTAGTAAAGTCAGTTGTAGTCTTGTACAATACCTATTAGTCTAAGAGCCCGTGAACCCCTGACCTTTGTTATTTTATAAAAGCTAAAAGTTTTGTCAGCCCATGCTCCCAACACAGGTAAGAATGATACACCATTATGAAGTTATTATAAATGACAAGTTTATGAAAACTCTTGAATTACAAAGTACAAGTATTAAGTACCTGATATAATAATTGCCTCATCTATAAGCTCTTTTGATAATAGTGTTCTTCCTATACTAGGCAAATTCACACCTTCTGTTACACCTCTTTTTATCTCCTCCCTGCTTGCTGGGTTTTTTGGCTGTAAAAAGAAAAGTTATGTAAACAATTATGGGGACAGCTGTTGTGGGGGGGGGGGGGGGGGGGGGGTATAGTTTCTAAAAAAAGGTGGCGTAACAATGTTGCTTGACAATTTGCATTGACAATTGCAATGACCTATAATCTACCTATTAAAATTATAACGAAAATTGTGCTATTGTGTACTAAAGCAACGCCATGCAGAACCCAGATCAACCATGAACACTGAAAGCTCTTTTAGTTGCCTTGTATATAAGCATCATGAAATCTTAGTGATATTACTGGATTAGGGATTTGAACCTTAGTTTAACATTGCCATATGTGGCATATGATTCCCACTTTTTTTCCTCTTTCTTATTCAATACATTTTATTCTCCCCACATTCTTATTTAATCCATTAAAGCATTGTTAGCATTTTCTTGTAAAATAATTAATATTACACACAGTGAATACTTACAGGATATTTTAAAAGTGATAAGAAAGTCTGCTTATGCCGTCTTAGAACTGATTCAAATGTGTGAACAGCATATGGTACTCCTCCATTCTCATGAGCAAGGTATCCCTCCACCACAGCAACCAATTCTTTGTATGGTGTCCACAAATCCTCTATAGAAGTACCTATTATAAAAGATTCAATATAAAATTTTTGTTGTTGTTCGGTTGTTCTCTTAAATTTCAGGTAAGCAATATAATAATTTAAATAAATCAAAAATAATATGAAGCAAAAATAAGATATCTCATGACATAAAAAATTACAGAAAAAACAGTGGCTATTATTACTAAATGTAAAGAGCAACAAAAATCCATTACATAGAATACATATAACATTAACATTACATATAACATATACAAGTAACTTGCAAACACATTTAAGCAAATAAAAAGATTTAAAGCCGCCAAGAGCGGTAAACTTAGGTTATTATTTACGAACAATTTATACCTTCGTTAATATCCATTTTGTGCTAGGTACAAAATACAGAATGAAATACAAGTATCATTAAACTTATTTTACTTTTAGAAGAACCCTTATTTTTAGCAGTCTTTTTAATACAGTTTCATAAATGCAGCAGTTGTTTTCAAATTTATCTTTGACTTCATGACTTCATGTCATGTCATGACTTGACAGCTAAAGTTGACTATGCTTCTTGAAAAAATGTCGATACCTGCATCGATATATCGATATTTTAGCCGCTACATCGATATATCGGTACAAATTATTAGATATCTATAATCTTATGAAAAAAGAGGAAACGCTACGGATTCTTCCGTGCCTTCAGAGAGAGTGGCTTCTGTAAATTTAGCGGTTCCTAATAATAAGAGTCGGCTGTCAAGGGAGCATGATGAGAGCAATTGTTCTACTTCAGTTACCAGACAAATACAGGCTTGCCTGAAATAATATATTGGTCTTAAAAATATTACGAAATTGATATTTCATTTTTGATATTTACTAATTGAGTAATTCTTGGTTACTAATCCTTAGTGATTAAATAGCATCGAGTTCATTAAGATTCTCATACATTAAAGTAATGTACATAGTGTATAAAATAACTATTTCCTTTTTGAAATTAGCTTTTAATTTCTTCTAATTTGACTGATATGTCGATATTATGTATATAAGATACCGATATTGTATCACATCTATATAATCTATACGATATATCGATATATATTTTTTACTCGAGGTATCGAAATCGATATTAATATTTTAATACATATCGATATATGTATTTTTTTTCACTGCTGAAATCCTTAGTACAGAGAGAAAAGAAGATATTGTTGCTATTCATTACTAACTAAAAACTTAAAATGAATCTACAGGTACCATAAAGAAATCTTAATATTTTTTTGAGGTAGTAGTTTTTAGTAAATTGTATTTTTCATTAAATTAAAGCCATATCGCACACTGATAAGAAGACCGTCACTATACAAAAAAATGTGTTTTTGTGAAAGTTGTACCAACTTTTAGCGTTCGAAGTATACTACATTTTTGCAAAACCACCTATTCTCGTAACTATAATAGCGTCCGGTATATGGCCTAGTGTCAACTGCTATATCGACATTTTGACGCGATCTATTACGACAGACCGCCATTTTTTCATTTGTGACTGTAAAGCCAACCAAAAAGGTTGTATCTAGTGTATTTCATACTGACATTTTCTGTTTAAATGCTATTTGGATTAAGAATATTTCGTAAGCACTAATTAAATTTTATACGAACAACGTCACATTTGGTTAAGTGTCGTGTTTTAATATGTTTTTTTTTAAACTTGCAAGATCAAAAAGACATACTGCCATTTTTTTTGTGTCAACGTTCATTTACAGAAATTGAAGTATCGGAATAGATGATTAAATCAGAATGTCGTAATTTATTTAGTGTCGCATTTCGTTTTAATTAAATGGAGGATATTGATTTAATAGTACTAGGTGATTTTTTAATTTTTTTTAAATGGTTATAATTTTATATTAGTCTTAAAATGTTTAAAAAACGTTATTTAGCCAGCTGTTCCAGTCGTAGATAGGTTAATGTTTAAGTATTTCGAATTAAACTGTGCTATAAAACATATTTTATAAATAAAAACTTAGATTTTTCTTTGCGTAATTTCATTTTTTCTATTATTATTGTGTCGGTAAGTTGTCATGAAGTAAGAAATGCTGAACTTTTTAATTATTTGAATAACGTCACTAAAAACTTTTTTTGGAAAAATAACTTATATTAAAAATACTTTTTCAGAAAAAGAGGATGCATTTTAGTCGCACTTAATGCCCTCTGCAATAAAAACCATAAAATAATATTATTTTTATATTATTTCTTGACCAAAACAAGTGATTACTGTTTGGTAAAACTTTAAATGCTTCTACTGAAAAAACAGCTTTTTTGGATAGTGACACTCTTCTTATCAATGTGCGATATGTAGAATACAGCTTAGGAGAGTATCAGCGTGGGTTTCGGCCAAACAGGTCCACAATATTAAAATTTGTAGAAAAAATACGAAAAGATTGTCGCCGCTGTGGGAATCGAACCCACGTCTTCGGCATTCGCGGCCTGACATTTTAGCCATTAAGCTAAACGGCTTATTGCCACCCCGACGAAAATCTTAACGTCTTTTATCTACATTGTTTTTTTAGCATTTGAAGCAATGCTTGGCGCATATTATAATTGTACTATAATTTTATGTATCGTATATAGGCTGTTATAGGCTAGAGAAACAAAGCCATGAATAGATCGGGCTGGAGAGATTTGCTTGACCAGGCTTAGGCGCACCCGCGGCTGCCTCAGAAGATGATGAGTAGCTTTTAGGAGGTAGTTTTTTTAAGTAGGTTCGTTTTAGCACGATGGCTTTGGCTTCATGATTGCATCAAATGAGGTCTATAGACTCAGGAGAAACAGTGCAGCTGGTCCACGATGATCAAACATGACACAATATGGGTAAAAAAGATGGATAATCGACTAACGAGTAAACTGCCTACTTACAATTATTAATCTATGCCTGTTCATGTCAATATAATTCCGGTATCTTGTATCTTGTATTAACTGATGTTTTTGCTTTCAGTCCCGAGACTATTAAAGCTTCATCTGACGCAGAACCGGTGGGCTAGCCAGAACCCACGGGTTTGGGCCCTCCGCTGTGGGTAGAGCCGCGCATGTGCTCATGCGTGCGTTTAACTACGACATGTCATCTAAGGGCCATCGAAGTTGCGGTGCGGACCGAGACCCCGATGGCCGACGACTGTGTTTTTAGCTAATCGGTGGCTGGGGGCGGTGAGAACCGCCCTGGAACGCGGGTGTACCTTGTGTATGCGTTGTGTTGGTCTCGCCGTGCTCGGAGGCGAGGGCGAACTAGTGTGTTTGTTGTTGCACTAACTGTGGGTGTAGTGTTGTCCTCGGGACCCCCGGCGGTGGGTCCGGCGTATCTAAGTCCCCTTCCTCGACCGGGTCGATGAGGACGTTTCGCGGACGACGCTTGTTGACGTTCGCGTTTGTGTCGGATTGGTAATTTGCTGCGCTTACCACCAGAGAGTTGGGATGATGTTCGAAGAACCTTCTATCGAAGAACCGTTTGGTCAGGTCTTTAAAATATTCGCGAATCGTCGGGAGTCTGCAATCGCTGTGCAGATCGACGTTGCGTTGATACCACTGCGCACCGGTTGCACTGCGGATGAACTTATTTTTTACTATTTGCAGCTTGTACAAGCGAGTAGGGTGCGTGTGGGCGAAGATCATGCATGCGTAGGACATAATAGGTCGTACGCAGGTCTTATATAATAATAATTTGTGCCTTAAGGGCATTTTACTTTTAGCGTTAGTTAAATTGTGTAGCCGGCCGGAGACGAACGCGGCTCTATTACGAGCGTTATTAACGTGCGTAGTAAATGACATACGCGAGTCGAAAGTGACTCCTAAGTATTTGACCTTTTTCTCCCAGGGGAGCGGTTGGCCATAAAGGGATATTTGCCCCAACTTTCTGCATTGGCGAGGACCATTATAAAGATGTGACGGGTAAGTACTTCGTGTGAAGTGAGTCGCTACACTCTTTTCGGGATTTATTTCTATTCTCCATTTGCGGAACCAGTCGCCGAGGCGGTCGGCGGCGCTTTGGAGTCGAGTGGTTAGTAGTCTAAGGTTGCGGTCTGAATAAAAGAGCGCCGTGTCATCCGCGAAAAGCGCGAGATTGACGTGGGGGTCTTTAGGTATATCGCTCGTGTAGAGCGTAAAGAGCAAAGGTGCAAAGGTGAGGCAGGAGCCTTGTGGTACGCCGGCCGTGAGGCGGCGGCTTGTGGAGAGGGTGCCTTCAACTCGATATCGAAAAGAGCGGTTTGACAGGAAGGCCCGGATGGTGTGTACGAGCCTATCTGGCACTTTGAGTGTGTACAGCTTGTAAAGCAAGCCGTTGTGCCAGACCTTGTCGAATGCTTTTGCGACATCGAAGAAAAGAGCCCCTGTACTAATATGTTTAGGGTGATTTAGGCCTTTTAGGATATGTTCCGTTAGGCGGAATAGTTGATCGGGACAGGAATCTCTAGCTCGAAAGCCGAATTGTTCCGCCGGCAGAAGGCCGTTGGTAAACACGTGTTCATTGAGCCTGTTTAATAAAAGCCGCTCGTAGAGCTTCCCCAGGCAACTGAGGAGGCTGATGGGACGATAACTAGAGGGCTGGTTGGCTGGTTTATTCGGCTTGCGAATGCCGATAACCGTGGCTTCTTTCCAGTCGTCGGGAAAGGAGTAACTGGAGAGTAAAGTGTTGTAAATGGTCGCCAGTAAACAGATAAGCGGCCCAGGGAGAGCTTTAAGAATTTTGTTACTGATATTATCTGGGCCCGGGGCGGATTTCGGTTTTAGATTTTTAATAATATCTTGGACCTCTTCGGGGGTCACTGAATTTAAAGATTCGCCTTCCGGTGGAAGCGCAGCCCTAGTCTCGATTACGCGGTCCACCCCCGTTAGGTGGACTGTATCGGTGTGTCCGCGCGATGGCGTACATTGCTGTTCTAGGTTGTCCGCAAGGCATTCGGTTTTTTCGGAGTCGTCTAGGGCTACTGAAGCGCAATTAGGTCTAACTAACGGCGGTAGAGATTCGCGGGGGTCTGCTTTCAGACTGCGGGCCAACCGCCAGTAGGCGGTGTGCGATGGCTCGATGTCCTCTAGGAGATTGTCCCACGTTGTATGCCGGTGTTCCGATACACGATCTTTGACTTCTAGCTGAAGGCGTCGAAGTAGGGTTCGGTTCGATTCCGATCGGTATCGGTCGAAGGCGCGTTTGGCTGCATATTTCTGTCTAATTAGCAGTCGTAGGTCGGGCGGAAAGTTAAACCGTCGGTCACCCGACAGTTTCACCGTCCGTTCCGAGTCTGTGACTGCGGAAGTAATAGTTTCGCGGAGACTCGCTATCGCTCGATTTGCGTCATCGAACGTAGCTATCGTCTCGGGTAAGTCTACTAAGTCCTGGGGGTCCAAGGCCTTGAGTTTGACCTCAAGACGATGCCAGTCCACTACGGATTTGGTAGGAGGGACCGCGCCGGCGTTCTGGCCCAGTTTACACAGGACGGGCCTGTGGTCTGAGTCTAGTTCATGGATTGTCTCTATCGACTCGATGTCGAGCGAGACCTCCCTGAATAACATGATGTCTAGGACACTCGGTGATGCGTGTTGGTAGTTGTCCACCGTAGGATACGTAGTGGGAGTCGCGGGAGCGACTATGCTAAAGTTTAAGTTATCGGATAAGCTAAAGAGATGCTTTCCGTTGTTATTTGGGATGCTGTTGGTGTCCCATGAGCCGTGTTTGCAGTTTAGATCTCCTGCAATTATCACGGAAGGGCCTAAGTTAAGAAGCGTATCTAGGTCGCTTTGAAGTAGGGTTCTATTCCCCGAGAGGTAGGCTGAGACTAGTACAAGCGGCCTGTGGCCGGTGAGCGCTAACCTACACGCGGATGCCTCTATTTGACTTAGCTCTGGAATGTCGAGCGAGCAACAGTGCAAGGGCCGTTTATAATAAATTAGTGTGCCTCCCAGACGGTTTGCTAACCGGTCGTGGCGGACAATATTGTAATTTGCGATTCTGGGATCGCGTACACTAGGTTTCAAGAATGTCTCTTGCACTAGGAAAATATCTACGTTATAATCGCGAAGGAATTCCGCGATTTCATCCCTTTGACCCTTTATGCCGTTTGCGTTGAAATACGAAACAACCAGAGCCCGAGGTTTTGTTCTACCTGCGGTTGTACTTCCCATTAAGGTGTTTTTATGGGTCTAATTAACGACGCGTCGGAGCGCGGTTTTATTGCGCGGACTATTGTTTTTTTTACGGTTGGCTCGTAAAAGCCCAAAGGGCTTCCACAAGCGTTTTGTGTTGGCTAATTGCCCTAAGACGCTCGTGGCCAGATGTGGCGGCCGCTATTTTAGCGGACAATACGGCGAGTTCCTGCCTATTGATTCTATCAAGTAAGCTGCAAATATTAGCGATTTGCGCGAATGGGTCGTCCTTGTTTTCCGCGAAAACTGACGGAGTTGGCTGCACCTGCGGCCGCGGCGCCGTTTGAGAGGCGGGCAGCTGTTGTGCGATCGGTCGTGAGGCGACCGGCGCGTTTACCTGCGCGGCCACCTGGGGTTTCGCCCAGGCGTTTGTGACGGGTACGGGCGCGGGAATGTATTTAACGGGCGCGGGTTTGGGCAACGTAGACTTCGCGGGAGATTTTCTCGCGGGAGTTTTCGGGGCCTTAGCGCAGCCTCTATAACTAGCCGGATGGCCGGTAGTGTGACAGTTTACGCAGTCCGGTGGATCTGCGCAATCTTTCGGCCTCGTGCACTCGGTTGTGCCGTGGTCGTGGGTGCATTTGACGCACCTTGGGTGAGCGAAGCAGTTATTGGCCGTGTGGCCAAAATGTTGACAGTTGTGGCACTGTGCCACAACACCTGATTTACGTGGGGGCTCGATGACTAAGTCACTGAGCCCACAGACCCTCTTAAGGTTGGCCTTACCTTCCGGGGTAGGGTCAAGTTCCACCATGACCATGTCCATAGGGACACGGGTGCGAGGGTGCCTGAGTCGACGCACGGCGTGAACAGGGTATCCCTGAGTGCGGATGTCGACCTTAGCCATATCGACATCCGACTCTCTTGGGACGCTCTTAATTACGACCCGAAGTTTACGCTCTTCGGGTAGTGAGTAGGTGTGGAAACCTACCTCAGCTTCGCGCAAGTATTTCGTTACGCGGCGGAAATCGTCCGAAGAATCGAGGTATACGCGGATACCCATATGCGTATTCTTGGACCGGGGGTCTCGTATGTTATGGCGTTCGAACCATGAACATATCTGATGCCACTTTGCCTTTTCTTGGATTATAATTGGCGGCGGTAGCTTGATTTTTGGCTCGGAGGCGAATGTCGGTTCCGACTGGGCAGTCGCGGCTGCCTTTTTGGCGGGCGTCGCGGTGGGACGGTTTGACGGGGCGGCCTCGCTTTCGTGGTCGCTGTCCGTAGCGGGGCGTTTCTTGCCCTTTTTGCGCGATTTGACGACGGTGAAGCCGTCGGCGTTCGCGTTGTTAGCGGGGGTCGTTTCGACCTCCATGTCTGAGCCGCCGTCCGATTGTGAGTCGGGAACGACAGCGCGGAAGGGGGCCGAAATTGGTTGCGCGGAAGGCGCGTTAGGATCGATCGCGGCGGCGGAGGTAGACGCGAGGGGCGTTTCGATAGTCGCAGAGGGCGACACAATAACTGGCGCAGAGGGCACCGGAGACGGCGGCGAGGCGGCAACCGGTGAAGCCGGACTGTCGCTAGAGAATTCGACGACGATGCGTCGTTCCCTCGCGAAATTCAAATATTTTACCCATAATTCGGGGCATTCTTGACGCAGGAATTCCTCTATGAGGGAACCCATGTCGACGCTTGAGCCTTTGGGGCTTGCGCCCCGCCGGCGTGTGGTTTACTAAATAGGCCTCCCCACCTTGCGGCAGGGAGGTGTGTGCCTAAAATTAACCTTTAATCGCCTGCGCTTTAGGTGCGCTAGGGTGAGTACCTAGCTGTCGCCTAATGCAACAAGCACACAGGTAAAAATTACAATGCCGCCTCTGAGACGAGAAATGTGTGTAGAATTCTACTTACTTACGGACAGGAACCTGCCTACGAGCACAACACTACACTAACACTATCCGCTCGGAAGTCGGGAAAAGTTTCTTCGTTCTTCTATAATGTTTCTTCTTTCTTCTATAACTTTTCTTCACTCTTCTTGCTTGAGACTTCCCTAACCGTAGACCGCGAAACACGACAACGATGAGGCAAGCAGTGCACACCAAGAGATAAAAGAAATAATAAAAGTAGCAACAACGGTTGCAAAATGGCTTCCGGGTCGGTGGCATGGGCCCTCCGGCTCAGAGTAACGTCCGTTCCGTGTGGAAGCACGAAGCGGAATGTATAATTCCGGTTAATACATTAGTGCAGTACTGCGTCGATTTAATCACTTGCACTGTAACAACTATCTGGCTGGCAGAAATTAAATTATACTAACGTTAACATTTTACTAACTATAGGATTGTAAAATTATCTGAAATAAATATATTACTATTAACGCGCGATAAATAATACAAGTCTCCCGCCGCCACTACACTGTCTTCACTGTTGCATGAATGGGCAGACCTGTCCGGGGAAGTAGTAAGTACCACGTTCTTACAGAAGACTAGCGTGAAGTGTCATTAATACTTCTGTGCTTCGTCTGATATGTGAGATACCCGGAGTGGCAAACTATCAATTTTAGAGAAAAAGTTTAATAACAATTGTTCGTCAGAATGACGAGATCTTTCGACAGGTATTTTTTTAAAATGAAATTTGTAACAAAAATTCCTACGTCCCTCCCCTCATATAGCATTAGCAGTTTCGACCCATCGTGCGCCTTATCTCTTGTACCATTTTATATACGGTCGGACATGTCGTTCTGCATTTACGTTGGGTGGTGCGGATTTTTATTGCATCATATTAAAAAGAAAGATTATTTAACCAAAATTATTGCGAAAAATATTAAGAATATTTTATTAAAATGTAATATTTGAACGCCATTTCCCCCTGGCTTTTTTTAAATACAGAACTAAAATAGCCCAAATTACGTCGACATTATATATTATGTATAATTATATGTCATTAAAAAAGCTGTTTCAACACTTAGAAATTCTTTAATACAGTGTGATAGAAGACATCAACAACAGTTTATCTCAAGAATAAATCAATTTAAAAAAATACTTTCTACACATTGAATACACAATAAGAGTAGAATAGACATTTATAGAGATTGTTCAATTTTTTTCAAATACTCTGTGCACTTATTTCTATAGAATGTGTTATTGTAAAACACGATACTGCTGAAGAAATCTTCAGTATTTGTCACCTGTACAGGAAGTGAATTTAGAACATCTTTTTTCTCGTCAACGCGAACTTTGTTGCATTCATCTTCAATGACTTCTAAATACTTTAAGGTAGCTCTGTCGATCAATTTGCTCAAAATAATACTACCGGATGAGGCAAGGCCGGTCTTCTCAAAACATGACTTCGACAAAACATATAAAACGCTTACGTTGAAGTGTGTCAATGTATTAAAATTCTGCAATAAGATTGATTCGCCGTGTAACAACTCCCGCAATCCGTTAAGCAATGTTTTGTAACAATTCTTCTCATAGACGTTATAATCGCCTGTGTACTGAAATTCGGGCAGTGAAACTATTTTATAAACTTCCGTCCCGAACAGACTTGTATCAATTCGTGGCTTAGCTGGTCTGTAAAGAATAATCTTTTTGAACTCCTCTTCGGAAAGAATTTGTTGGTAAAGTTTAAAGATCGGCACAAATATAAACTTTGAGCTATTGATTTTCTGTAATGGTCTACCATAAGTGAAAACAAGCTCAATTTTCGATGCTTGCATATCGTAAGCCATCCATTTCACTGGTTCATTGATAAGAATCATTGGATTAGACAGCAGCTCGGCCTGCAGGAACGAATTCAAGTTCCTCAGCTTTTCCTTCAACGACATCTTCGTATACAAATGTCTCTCAGTGTAAGAACCACGGTGGTAGCGTGGGTTCGTGTTAATTTTATTCTCCTCATGAAGAGTTCCTTTTAAAATCTCCTGTTCGTTCTCAATTGGTTTTAGATCATATTTCCAAATGAACTCTGATGCAACTAAGGATCTGATTTTTTTTATGTCCCTATGCAGAGCTATGTTCTTCTGCATAATGTATGCTTGAAGGTTGTTGTTAATAACTTGGCACTGAATTGAGCAGAAATAATAGGCGCATTCCTCGATTTGCTTCAGAAATGATTCAGGTATTTTTTCGAGCGGAAATAATGTCTTATTTGTGTAGACTTCAGTTCCAAATGCAGATTGAAGGGTTGGTAAATATGGTGACAGATCAATGCCTCTGTACCTCAGGCAGATGGCATACACTTCAGAGTTTCCCTGCCTGGATGTGATAGGCTTATAGATGTTTACCTCTTTAAATAACTGGTTTATGAGATACAAAAGATTAACAGTGGAATGTTCGAAAATTGTAAACAGCTTGAAAATTAATGTTCCACCTGAAAAACAATAATCATTTATGAACTCTTATCCACCTAAATATTCATATAATCCTTAGTAATATTATAAACGCGAAAGTTTGTATGTATGGATAGATGTTTGTTACTCTATCACGCAAATACCACTGGATGGATTCTAATGAAACTTTACAATAATATAGCTTATACATCAGGATAAGACATAGGCTATAATTTATATACATATTTTATGTATATCTGTCTTTCTGTCTGAATGTTACGCCTTAAGCCTACTCTACGCAGACGTAGTCGCGGGAAGCAGCTAGTTATCATAATTATTAAAAGCATTATTATTTAGACCAGGGTCGATAATTCTTAAAACCAAAAAAAATAATAGTAGGATGAAACCCATTAGAAAAGGAGGGGAATATTATAAAAATGAAAGGAAAAATAATTTACGGGCGATCTGAGGTCGGGAAGGGGATGGGGGTGAGTTTTTAAGGGTAAAAAATGTTTTTTCTCGATTTCCGGCAAAACTAAAAGTCGTATCGAAAAAAGTCAAATGGCAAAGTTGTAGGTAATAAAAAGATCAAAAACTTTTATATTTACACTTTTTTCACATAACCTCAAAATTTATGTGAAAAATCCAAAAAACCAAGTTTTTTGTTTTTTATTTTTATCTTTTACAAATTTTTTTTTTTAACGAAATTTGGTGAAAACTTACCTTTTTATGTCCCAAATACGCTGTAATTTATTTGATTAAAAATATTTATTTTTTCACCTTATTTTGAATTAATATCAAAAAAACACCCTAATTTTCAATCGAAAATTCACCCGTCAAAATATCAGCTTTTTTCAAAAAGTTGGTATGGTTTCTGTTCGTTGAAATCTCTACTTTCCGATGGTGAAAAAAAAATATATGTTACTACAGTAAATCTTCTCAGAAAATGCAAAAAATCAAAAAAAACTTGAATTCGAAAAATTTTTTTTAATTATTATAAATAATTTTGAGCTATTTATTAAAATTTACACTTTAATTACTCGAAAAAACGTTAGATTACATGTGACATTGATAACAAAAAAATTGCAAATAAAAATATACTACTATAATTAACAAACAAATAAGTTAATAAAATTAATATTTAATAAGACATCTACAATATTTGGAGAAAGTTGTCGAATCTTCTTTAAATTATATGCCTATTTATAACTATTTAAAGATAAATTATATATACCTGAGTAGATATACCTGAGTGACCTACGAAAAATTGTAGCCCATCAAAAGGTATTTCGTGGAGAAGTGGGGAAGGGGCTAGGCGGGTCTAGGTCTTACTACATACATACCTACTATTATATACTATATATTTCGTAGCAGCTGTTACAACCGTTAGCGTAACCAGTATTCGAAATACAGTACAGTATACAACATCGTTTATAAAAATACACGTGCACGCTGAGTTTCTTGAAGATAATTGTGACAAGTTTACTTAAAAAAACAAAAAAACTGCGAATCTGCATAGGAAGGTAAATACTATCTCTACTTTTTGCATTTTCTGAGAAGATTTACTGTAGTAACATATATTTTTTTTTTCACCATCGGAAAGTAGAGATTTCAACGAACAGAAACCATACCAACTTTTTGAAAAAAGCTGATATTTTGACGGGTGAATTTTCGATTGAAAATTAGGGTGTTTTTTTTGATATTAATTCAAAATAAGGTGAAAAAATAAATATTTTTAATCAAATAAATTACAGCGTATTTGGGACATAAAAAGGTAAGTTTTCACCAAATTTCGTTAAAAAAAAAAAATTTTTGTAAAAGATAAAAATAAAAAACCAAAAACTTGGTTTTTTGGATTTTTCACATAAATTTTGAGGTTATGTGAAAAAAGTGTAAATATAAAAGTTTTTGATCTTTTTATTACCTACAACTTTGCCATTTGACGTTTTTCGATACGACTTTTAGTTTTGCCGGAAATCGAGAAAAACCATTTTGTACCCTTAAAAACTCACCCCCATCCCCTTCCCGACCTCAGATCGCCCGTAAATTATTTTTCCTTTCATTTTTATAATATTTCCCTCCTTTTCTAATGGGTTTCATCCTACTATTTTTTTTTTCACTTTTTATTATTTTTCAAGGCTTCTACCCTGGTCTAATTGAGCAGGTGGCGCATATGCTACGCTAGTGGCTTTGGCGCCAAAAATTGGGAGTTCCATTCCGGATCTCAGTTTTTGTCAAAGCGGATTAACGTCAGGCAGTAGGCCATTATTAAAAGTCTAGGTATTACCACGAATAAAATGATTCACATTTTGTGCCAACCCTAAATAGGTGGGTTGAGGAGGAATAGATATATTTTCGTGCCGTGAGGTCATCGGCCGCTTTACTTGATTATCCGGAAGACGCAGGTATCGCAGTAAAAAAATACACATTTTATTTTATCTTGCCTAATCATAAATAACATGCTCTATTTATGTATAATGATTTACTCAAATCCATGATCCAAATCGTCGATCTAAATCGTCTTTAAAAACTTTCTCGAAACTCACTAACTAATGTGAATTTCTTTTTTTGGTCTGGATGAGCCACTGTTGGCCTTAGGGCCATTCACAGTTCCGACGGGCTTGAGGTGGCCTGGCGCACGGGGCGCCTAGCCTAAACCTCGGCGTATTATTATTACGCGTTATGGTGAGCTCGAGGGTTCCCGAGAGAGCCTCGGCTCGGGCCGTCACGCTATTATTATCACCGGTTTGGGAGGCCGCCAAGCTCTTAGGGCGCTTTAGCGGGCGCTCAATAGAGTGATCAGGCTCAAGGGTCCCCGAGAGGGGACCTCGGCTTGGGCTGTCACTCAACACGCTTTTATCATTCCGATTCGAGAGTGCCCGAGAGGGCCGGACCTCGGCTCGAGCGGTAGCTATTAACTGCCTGGGAATCTGAACATAAACCGAAAAATCAATCGAAACGATCTTAGACCATACACAACGGATTTTCATGCAGTTTCCAGCAATAGAGAGTGATTCAAGTGGAAGGTTATATGTAGTATACCCGCATATTATTGGAAAAAAATCGAGAAATTCAAAATCTATATTTTACCCGTATGAAGCCGGGTCGGGTCGCTAGTTAATAATATAATTTAAATCCAAATATACGAATAATTAGAACAAAAAATAATCAGTTAAATATAAGTAGGGATTAATTGTAGTTCACCTTATTACTTAAAAAGGATTAATTCAGCCTTTGGATTGACACAACATATACAGGGAGGCTTTTTTAAGTGTATCCAATTTTTTTAATGAAATTCTAGAGATAAATAATGCTGTATAAAAAATGATAAATATTTAAAATCACTCGTAATTAATTAATTACATGCGTGATTTATGGGCAACTCATTTATTTTATGCGCGATCATTCATAACTAACACACACACAAATTTCGAATTTAACGTCGCGAACTGTCTGTGATCTAATTTTAGAATTATTTATGAGGTTCACTGAATTAATTAAACACAATTATAGTACTATTAATTATCAGTTTGAAAAAAAAAAACAAAACATATAAAACCTGTAAAACATTCCGGCGCAATACCAACTAGAATGAATACTTAATAGTGCCATATACTTTTAAGTATTTAAAAACAAGATATTCGATCCTATTATTCTTACACACTCGGACCTCGAAGCCCCAGTATTGAATTTTGAAATCCTGTGCCTAATGCAATTGATTATGGTAGGGCCCAGCAACAGTCTTCGCTGTTGCACAAATGGGCAGGGCCGTACAAGTACCAAGGCCTCACAGAGGAATGGTGTGTAATTGAAGTGTTATACTTCTGCATTTCGTCTGGTGAGTGAGGTAACTGGAGTGCACTTCATTAAAAGGTGGCAATGCAACTGCAACCCTACAGTTGTTACAAAGGCGGTTGCAATCCATTGGGCGGCGGTTACCACTTAACATCAGGTGAACGGCCAAATCGCTTGCCGCCTTTTTACACAAAAAAAATATATAAATATATTTTAGGAAGACCTTACCAGGGCTCAGTGTTTGCAATGCAGTTATAATTTCACAGTAGTGAAGTGGTGAAGTGACTTCTTCCTGAGCATCTGGCTTCTGCAGGCAGTCAATAGATCCATCTGCTGTCACAAGAAGTACCTATAAAGCAATTTACCTTATAACACAATTATTTCTTAGCCTTTTATCTTCTTGAATTATACCATCCACAAACCTTTCCCAGGGCCTTTGCTTTCTTTATTATGGCTTGAGAATTTTCCCAATCCATTAAGTTACCAGTATTATCCACACCAAAGTCCCAGTTGTTTAAGGTGTGGAACATGAAACGGTCATCACTGATCATATTAGAAGGGGAGTTTCCTTCATAGTAAGGATTCAGGGTATTGGCCACCCACTTCCACTGAAATTGTTAGTAATCATTTGTATAATTTTCATCACATTTTGTAATTGATTTAATCAGATCTATAACATTATGTAAGTATAGATATTTGACATGCCTTAATTTATTTAGATTAAGCCCCTTATAAATTAAATGTTATATTTTATACACATATTTTATATGCATGAAATACATACAAATACTCAAACTTATTCCTGTAACCCAGATAAAATATTTCTACTTTTCATGATAAAGTCACTACTCTTTTGTCTATTTTATTTTTTATAGCTATTAAACAAAACTGCTACTAGACAAACAGAAGAGAAAAAGGTACTGAACTGTTTTATTTATCTGTTAATATTTATCTAGACTTCACATTCACTTTTTCACACAATGAATTCTTTTATTCCATCAGTATCAGTAAAAATATATTAATTTTACATATGTATATTAAATCAAACCAAAGCCTATCTTTGTTAACTTTCATTGGAATAACAGATAAAAAAATATAATAAAAACGACACTGAAAAAACTTAGTAAGGTAGAGCTCACATTGATGGACTGGTGATTCAACTTCAGATAGTGGTTTAAAGATGTAATAAATGCCCCCGGAGCTTCACACAAATGCAAGGATACCATTTTTGAATCAATTATAGCCTCTGCAGGCACAACTTTGTATGTTGATGCACATTCATAGAACTTTGTCCATGCTTGAGTGAGAAATTCAGGATTCACCAAGCATCTCAACTTCCAACAAACTTCTCCAGCTGGATTCCTACGCCGAGTATGGCTGCTCCATTCCTCAATACTGAAATCGTTTAACTGACTCTTATGGAAATTAAGACGACTTTTTAAGTATTCCAATCCTTTCACTTTCCATGGAATATTAGAAAACCATTGTTCGATTTCCGGCAGTGCCCAATCATTCATGAAGCGAAATTGAAACTTTTTGTTAAAGAGATCATTCAAGTCATCTTCAAAATCTTCACCTCTATATAACTTCTGTCTTGGCTGCGTAAAGAAATTTTCTGAAGATGGGAACATTTTATCAAAATAAGTCGTCAAATTTATAGATCAATAAGAAACATCTTCGAGGAATACAAAATATTTAACGTGCGCTATCTAAGATTTAAATAAGTTAAAAATTAAACACTTATTTCACATGGTACCTGTTTTTCACAAAATCAATGTTCTATGTTTACAATATAATAAAGATTTAGAGATGGTTGTCAAACTTTTTTGTTGACAGTCAATACTGTAATTTCGGATACTCGTACATATAGACTGGGGCATAAGATAAAAGAAGCTGTAAAACAAGCCGTAAGTAATTTAATTCAAATTATCTATCATGAGGTCACGCTTCTCCCGCTAGGTCTCATGGCGTAGAAGAGCATCCCTCGAGTGGTGAAATGGGGTACAATACAATGCTATTGCTAGTTATTTCAGATTTTCAGATCTGCCTCAAATCTCGATACATCGATATTTTATTTTCAGGCACTCCTCTAGGGACGCCGATAAAATATCGATATTTTTTATTAAATATATCGATATTTTTAATACATCATCTAGGAGTGCCTAAAAATAAAATATTAAAATATCGATATATCGAGGGCGATATTGACATATTTCTTCACTTTCGGCATCCCTAAGCTACTCGGCTAAGACCAATGGACTCGCTGGTAAATTGGGAGGATTTATTTAAGACAATAGTAACATAAGGTGTTGAACAGGGTAAGGGAACATGGGGCAGCTTTATTCATTATGTTAATAAATAACATAACATCTTCACCCTTACGCAATACCGTCCTTTGCTACGCAAATGATATCGCTCTTATTTTTCACGGACAACTCAAGAAGCCCTCTCGTTTGTTTCATACTGGCTTGTACAGCTGGGCTTCTTAGGCTCCTCCACCTTTCTTATAAATTATGAATAACCACCAGGGGAAACGCTGTAACTGAGAAATAATACTTGACAAAAACTTACTTTCAAAGACCGTGGCTTCATTAAGAACCTTCGTGACACATTCGATGGAAAAACTGTAAGAACCGTGTACCTGACCCTATGTCAATCGATTATAAATAATTGTATTTTGACATGGGGAGGCATAGCATCCGCTACTCTTATATCTCTGGAATGAGCACAGAAAGCGGTTTTAAAAGTGGACTTAAAAAAACCTGTCAGATGTCCGACTGCAGTTTTATTTGACGAGGCAAAGTTTCTTACTGTCAGGAGGCTGTATTTGTTACGAGTTGAGTATTAGTATATAAATCTGTTCTTAAATCCGCCAGTTATCAATTCCCTTGTATTTACAACAAATTAGTCAACTTAGCCAATCTAAAGGATTGCAACGCAAAATTTTTAAAATTTCGCTAACGGAGATACATTTAAAATGGTCATATAACGAATCTGTATGTCTTGTATCTAACTGATGTTTTTGCTTTCAGTCCCGAGACTATTAAAGCTTCATCTGACGCAGAACCGATGGGCTAGCCAGAACCCACAGGTTTGGGCCCTCCGCTGTGGGTAGGGCCATACATGTGCTCATGCGTGCGTTTAACTATGGTGTGTCATCTAAGGGCCATCGAGGTCGTGGTTCGGACCGAAAGACCGGCGGGACCCCCGGCAGTGGGTCCGGCGTGTCTAAGTCCCCTTCCTCGACCGGGTCGATTAGGACGTTTCGCGGGCGACGCTTGTTGACGTTCGCGTTTTTGTCGGGTTGGTAATTTGCTGCGCTTACCACCAGAGGGTTGGGATGATGTTCGGCTCTATCGAAGAACCGTTTGGTCAGGTCTTTAAAATATTTGCGAATCGTCGGGAGTCTGCAATCGCTGTGCAGGACGACGTTGCGTTGATACCACTGCGCACCGGTTACGCGGCGGATGAACTTATTTTGTACTATTTGCAACTTGTACAAGCGAGTAGGGTGCGTGTGGGCGAAGGTCATGAATGCGTAAGACATAATAGGTCGTACGCAGGTCTTATATAATAATAATTTGTGCCTTAAGGGCATTTTACTTTTAGCGTTAGTTAAGTTGTGTAGCCGGCCGGAGACGAACGCGGCTCTATTGCGAACGTTATTAATGTGCGTAGTAAATGACATACGCGAGTCGTAAGTGACTCCTAAGTATTTGACCTTTTTCTCCCAGGGGAGCGGTTGGCCATAAAGGGATATTTGCCCAGACTTTCTGCGTTGACGAGGGCCATTATAAAGATGTGACGGGTAAGTACTTCGTGTGAAGTGAATCGCCACACTCTTTTCGGGATTTATTTCTATTCTCCATTTGCGGAACCAATCGCCGAGGCGGTCGGCAGCGCTTTGGAGTCGAGTGGTTAGTTGTCTAAGGTTGCGGTCTGAATAAAAGAGCGCCGTGTCATCCGCGAAAAGCGCGAGATTGACGTGGGGGTCTTTAGGTATATCGCTCGTGTAGAGCGTAAAGAGCAAAGGTGAGAGGCAGGAGCCTTGTGGTACGCCGGCGGTGAGGCGGCGGCTTGTGGAGAGGGTGCCTTCAACTCGATATCGAAAAGAGCGGTTCGACAGGAAGGCCTGGATGGTGTGTACGAGCCTATCTGGCACTTTGAGTGTATACAGCTTGTAAAGCAAGCCGTTGTGCCAGACCTTGTCGAATGCTTTTGCGACATCGAAGAAAAGGGCCCCTGTACTAATATGTTTAGGGTGATTTAGGCCTTTTAGGATATGTTCCGTTAGGCGGAATAGTTGATCGGGACAGGAATGTCTAGCTCGAGAGCCGAATTGTTCCGCCGGCAGAAGGCCGTTGGAAAACACGTGCTCATTGAGCCTGTTTAATAAAAGCCGCTCGTAGAGCTTCCCCAGGCAACTGAGGAGGCTGATGGGATGATAACTAGAGGGCTGGTTGGCTGGTTTATTAGGCTTGCGAATGCCGATAACCCTGGCTTCTTTCCAGTCGTCCGGAAAGGAGCAACTGGAGAGTAAAGTATTATAATGGTCGCCAGTAAACAGATAAGCGGCCCAGGGAGAGCTTTAAGAATTTTGTTACTAATATTATCTGGGCCCGGGGCGGATTTGGGTTTTAAGTTTTTAATAATATCTTGAACCTCTTCGGGAGTCACTGAATTCAAAGGATCGCCTTCCGGTGGAAGCGCAGCCCTAATCTCGATTACGCGGTCCACCTCCGTTAGGTGGGCTGTATCGATGTGTTCGCGCGATGGCGTACATTGCTGCTCTAGGTTGTCCGCAAGGCATTCGGCTTTTTCGGAGTCATCTAGGGCAACTGAAGCGCTATTAGGTCTAACTAACGGCGGTAGAGATTCGCAGGGGGTCTGCTTTCAGACTGCGGGCCAACCGCCAGTAGAGGGTGTGCGATGGCTCGATGTCCTCTAGGAGAGTGTCCCACGTTGTATGTCGGTGTTCCGATACACGATCTTTGACTTCTAGCTGAAGGCGTCGAAGTAGGGTTCGGTTCGATTCCGATCGGTATCGGTCGAAAGCGCGTTTGGCTGCATTTTTCTGCCTAATTAGGAGTCGCAGGTCGGGCGGAAAGTTAAACCGTCGATCGCCCGACAGTTTAACCGTCCGTTCCGAGTCTGCGACTGTGGAAGTGATGGTTTCTCGGAGACTTGCTATCGCTCGATTTGCGTCATCGAACGTAGCTATCGTCTCGGGTAGGTCGACTAAGTCCTGGGGGTCCAAGGCCTTGAGTTTGACCTCAAGACGATGCCAGTCCACTACGGATTTGGTCGGAGTGACCGCGCCGGCGTTCTGGCCCAGTTTACACAGGACGGGCCTGTGATCTGAGTCTAGTTCATGGATTGTCTCTATCGACTCGATGTCTAGCGAGACCTCCTTGAGTAACATGATATCTAGGATACTCGGTGTCGCGTGTTGGTAGTTGTCCACCGTAGGATACCTAGTGGGAGTCGCAGGAGCAATTATGCTAAAGTTTAAATTATCGGATAAGCTAAAGAGATGCTTTCCGTTGTTATTTGGGATGCTGTGGATGTCCCATGAGCCGTGTTTGCAGTTTAGATCTCCTGCAATTATCACGGAAGGGCCTAAGTTGAGTAGCGTATCTAGGTCGCTTTGTAATAAGGTTTTGTTCCCCGAGAGGTAGGCTGAGACTAGTACAAGCGGCCTATGGCCGGTGAGCGCTAACCTACACGCGGATGCCTCTATATGGCTTAGCTCTGGAATGTCGAGTGGGCTCAAGTGCAAGGACCGTTTGTAATAAATTAAGGTGCCTCCCAGACGGTTTGCTAACCGGTCGTGGCGGACTATGTTGTAGTTTGCGATTCTGGGATCGCGTACACTAGGTTTTAAGAATGTCTCTTGCACTAGAAAAATATCTACGTTATAATCGCGAAGGAATTCCGCGATTTCGTCCCTTTGACCCTTTATGCCGTTTGCGTTGAAATACGAAACAACCAGAGCCCGAGGTTTTGTTCTACCTGCGGTTGTACTTCCCATTAAAGTTTTTTATGAGTTCTAACTAACGACGCGGCGGAGCGCGGTTTTATTGCGCGGACTATTAAGTTTATGGTTGGCTTGTAAATGCCCAGAGGGCTTCTACAAGCATTTTATGTTCGCTAATGGCTTTAAATCGCGCGTTGCCAGATGTGGCGGCCGCTATTTTAGCGGACAATACGGCGAGTTCTTGTCTATTAATGCGGTCTAATAAGGCGCAGATGTTGGCAATTTGGGCGAACGGGTCGTCCTTGTTTTCGGCGAAAACCGACGGTGTCGACTGCACCTGCGGCGTCGGCGCCGTTTGATAGGCGGGCTGCGATAGAGTGATTGGTCATGAGGCGACCGGAGCGCAACTACCTGCGCGGCCACCTGCGGTTTCGCCCAGGCATTTACGACGGGTACGGGCGCGGGAACGTATTTCACGGGCGCGGGTTTGGGCAAAGTAGATTTCACGGGAGCTTTTCTCGCGGGAGTTTTTGGGGCCTTAGCGCAGCCCCTGTAGCTAGCCGGGTGGCCGGTGGTATGACAATTAATGCAGTCCGGTGGATCTGCGCAATCTTTTGGCCGTTCCGTACGAGAGCACGAAGCGGAATTCAATCTGAATGTGTAATGTCGATAACTTACTGAAATTGGTTCATCTTCACATACACAAACACACACACAATCTTCCCCATTTTTCCTTTCAATGTTTATTTCATCATCATCATCATTTCAGCCTGTTTGAGTCCACTGCTGAACATAGGACTCCCCCATAGATTGCCACGATGTACGATCCTGAGCCACCTGCATCCATCGAATTTTCACGAAGGTCATCACTCCATCTAGTGGGGGGTCGTTCTATATTGCGATGGCCAGTACGAGGCTGCCATTCGAGAAACTCTCTTCCCCAACGGTTATCGGTTAATAATTATTTACAGCACATAAATTATACTTTAGATCGTATTATTTATCCCCTTTAGGACAGGCAATAGCCCAGTGTAGGGGTCAAGGTATGTAATGTATATTTTGGAAATAAAGTAATTTGTATTTAATTTGTAACTTCTTACGTACGTACCGAAGTACACACATACTATTTTATTATTTTTAATATTTGTCTGTCTTTACTAATCTGGCTCTTGAATGATAGATGTGGCTAATGGGATCACTTTAAAACCAAAAAGACTCTTAAGGACTGATAAGAAAACTATTTATTTCAACTTAAACATTTTGAACTTATTTTGAACGAAACGTAATCATTATGAAATTTATCTAAAATACAAGAGTTATGTCAGATAGCTACTTCTTTAAGCTATTTTTACGGAATCAATCAAATATGAAACACAATTCAGTCCGAACAAATAAAACTAACATTCCAAATTTAATGTAATTCAAAAATAATACATAAACCAAACAGATCAGAGTTGACATCAAAAGAGTCTGTATAATCTGAGATTACCAAACAACACTGGCAGCAATACTTTTATATTTTTATTACACTTCAATGTGATTATCTGTATCTGTATTCCGTAATTGTCATTTTGAAAAAAAGCGCGGGAAACCTTCGAATTTGGCGGGCGCGGTTTTTGAATTTTTCAAATTAAATTGTAGATTTACTGTAATTAGTAATCAGAATAGTTCTAAGTTGTGAATAAATTTAGATTAGTGTTATTCCTATATTTATTATTTGTCTTTTCTGCGTAGGGTAAGTTTTTTATAATTTTATGAACGAGCCACCAGACCCAGGGTCACAGTGCCCCCTGCGGGAGCATTTGTTACAATTCCCAACGAATCTGGAATGGATTCCGACTGTTCGTTGGTATCCAAGCGTAAAAAACCGAGTTATCTCCATAGGGTGTGCAAGCAATGTAATAAGAGGAAAAGAAAACATAATAATGATGCATTAAAAATACTGATTGTCATTGTAAAGATGAATTTATAAAGTCCCCCGTGAATAATTTACCTTCTACTCTCGATAACGTTAATTCTTCTTCCCAAGCTCCCACACAAATAGGCAGGACTAGTTATGATTGCAATGATCAAGGTCCTTACATTGTACATGTTCATAAAATACAGTCTGCGGAAGACGATGGCACAAATTTGCATCCTATTGTGTTCGGGAGGTTTTTAAAAAAAAATGCTTTTAAAAATATTGTAAATGGCAGTTTAAAAAAGGATAGGAAGAAACAAAATGTCTCTTTCTTTTAATAATTATTTAGATGCCAACAGCTTTGTCCAGTCAAACTGTTTATCGGAAAATAGGTTGAAAGCATATATACCCACCTTTAATATAACCAGAATGGGATTAGTAAGGGGAGTTCCAACTGAGTGGTCTCCCGAAGACATAAAGGAAAATACTAATGTGCCCATGGGATGTGGTGATATAATCAAAGTCAGACGTTTAAATTATAAGGTAATTGTAAATGGTGAACCATCTTGGAAACCCTCCCAAACAGTTGTATTGACATTTGATGGCCAAGTATTACCTAAACGTGTTTTTATGTGTTTTAATTCTTTGCCTGTACAACTATATAATTACCCAACTATACAGTGTTATAACTGTTGTCGTTTTGGCCACACAAAAACAAAATGCAGGTCCAAGCCAAGATGCTTTAAGTGTGGGCAAGGTCACACTGGTGACAACTGTAATGTTGAGGAAGACCAGGGCTCTTGCTGCTTATGTTCTGGGTTACATTTTGCGTCAAGCAAAAGATGTCCAGAATATTCTAGCCAAAAAGAAATAAAAATTACCATGGCTGAAAACAGCATATCGTACATGGAAGCATCAAAACTACACCCATTAATAACTAAATCATATGTCGTATATCGTATAATCGTCTTAACATCCATACCAAATAAAACTTTTCAGGCAGGCAATACTATTGTACCCGGCTCACCCCCATCACATATATTATCATACAAAAAAACAGTTTTTACTAAACCACTAACCCCACCTAAACCTAATAAAGGTTATGACCGTGAAGCTTATGATTCTCTTGTAAAGGATTACAACATGCCCACATCCTCTAATGGTTGTGCATTACAAACCTCATCCAATGCTGACAAACAGAGTGACCAGAACTTAACAGACTTAATTAAAACTTTAATTCAATTTGTTATCTCAATCAAATTTAACCATACCGACCAACGCTGCTACTTTATTCAACCCTGACATTAATTATAATAGTCATAATGGACAGAATAGTTCAATGGAACTGCAGAAGTATCATAAGCAAAAAACATGAACTTGTACATATAGTAAATACTTTTAACCCTCTTATTCTTTCTTTATCTGAAACCTGGCTTAAGCCGAATTATACATTTAAAATCCCTGGATATTCCTGTTTAAGGAATGACAGGGCTGATGGGTATGGCGGGGTGTGCCTACTTGTCAGAAACTCTCATCTTATATTTCCTCTTCCTCTTCCTTCACACATTGATCATTTTTCTATCATTGCTGCTATTGTTGATAATATTTGTTATGTTTCCATCTATATTCCACATCCTTCCTTACAAGTCTTTAGTGAAATCAGAAATATAATTTCACTCCTTCCTCATCCTTTCATGATCTTGGGTGATTTTAACTCTCATCACACATCCTGGGGTAGTTCCTTCTCTAATTGTTATGGACATGAATTGTTGGATATTTAAGACTCATATGATCTGTGTATCTTAAATACGGGCTCCCCTACCCGGCTCACTAGGCCTGTTGAAGCAATCAGTGCTATAGACCTGCCTATTTGTACATCCAATTTAGCATCTTTATTATCTTGGTCTACTTTGTCTTCCACATTCAATAGTGATCACTATCCTATTGTTATTTCCTTTCCCTGTAATAAACAAAATGAAGCATTAATATCAAAGCCGCGACTAAGACATAAAATCATTGATTCTCATTGGGACAAATATACTACATTAGTAGAAGAAACATTTCTTCAAGATACAAATACTTGTGATACTGACTATTTTAAATCTGTTTTATTACAAGCTGCTGATATTGTTTTTCCTAAGCGAAAGCCACGTAATAATAAGTTGTCATCACCACCATGGTGGGATGAAGAATGCACCAGTGCTATATCTAGGGGAGCTAGGGGACATCCTTCATCTCTGAACCCCAAGCCAACCTCACCTGCACGCGGTGCTCCCAGCTAAACAACAAACGAGGCTCTGGCGAAACCGAACCGATGGCGGTATAACCATCAAAAGGCCGAATCTAAATACCCAGGCCGGCGGCGGGCAGCAGCGTCGTCGGCGCGAGACTCGGCCCTGCGCTCATCAACCCGCCTGCCCAGCGTGGTGAGTATGGGCACAATCCCCCAATGATTAGCGCCACAAACAAACGGCCCCCAGTTCCCGGTAGCCTTACTATTCCAGATCACGGCAGCGGCTTCGGTCACGGTAGGGCGGGGGGTGCTAGGAATCTCCGGGCTACGGATGGCTGCCACAAACTGACCCTGGCGACGTATAACGGACGCAGTCTACGGCTGGACGAAAGCCTAGAGCAATTGGAGGCAGAATTAGGAAATATAAGGTGGCATGTACTGGGGCTGTCTGAAGTCCGAAGACAGGGGGAGGACACGAAGACCCTAGAATCCGGCCACCTATTCTACTTCCGTGAGGGCGACAAACAGTCTCAGGGTGGCGTAGGTTTCCTTGTCAACAAGAGTCTCCGTGACAACGTGTTGGAGGTGTCCAGTGTGTCGACCCGGGTAGCGTACCTCGTACTGAAGCTGACCGAAAGGTACTCCCTCAAAGTCGTACAGGTATATGCGCCAACATCAACACACTTGGATACAGTAGTCGAGGCAATGTTTGAAGATATCGCTAAGGCCATGAATATTACCACCAAGACCCACTTCACCGTTGTCATGGGAGACTTCAACGCCAAAGTGGGAGTGCGAGAATGCGAGGAACAGTGCATCGGGCCACACGGTGTTGGAATCAGAAACCAAAGGGGTGAAATGCTGGTCAACTTCCTGGACATGCAGGGACTGTTCTGTATGAACACAATTTTCAAGAAGAAACCCCATAGGAAGTGGACTTGGCGAAGCCCCGATGGTACGACGAGGAACGAGATTGATTTCATCTTGACAGATAAGAAGCGCATATTTAGGGATGTCTCTGTGGTCAATCGGCTTAATACCGGCAGCGACCACCGACTTGTACGAAGCACCTTAAATATTGACTTTAGAGTCGAAAGGAGTCGTATGGTGAGATCCGTTCTTCGTCCAACACTGAATCAAACCGCACTTGGCTCAGAAGCGTTCCAGTTGGAACTGCACAATCGCTTCGCCGCGCTGGAAACCACGGCAGATGTTGACAAGGACCTCGAAAATGTGTCCAGGGTAGTTCACGAAGTAGGAACTAGGCACTTCAAAGCTAAGCGAGGCAGCCGAGAGTGTAAATTGTCGGCGGGAACTCTGGAACTGATGAGGATCCGACGTGAGCTGCCAGAGGGAGCTTTGGTGGACACCAAGCGTCTCAACAAAAAATATCCGCAAATCAGTGAGACGTGACCTCCGAAGTTTCAATACGCAACTCATAAAAGAGGCGATTGAGCGAAATCGGGGGTCAAAAGTGTTTGCTAAAAGACTGGGTAGGAGCCACCTGACAAAGCTCACAACCTCGGAAGGCAAAACCGTCACATCGGTTCCAGAAATACTCGCCGAAATTGAAGACTTTTACGGCCGCCTCTACGCCTCGCATGCTTCAAAACCTCCGCCAGAAGCGAACGACCCAAGAGCCACACTGACACGCCACTTTACAGACGATCTCCCAGACGTCGACGAAGGCGAAATTGAAAGGGCTCTCAAACAGCTTAAAAATGGGAAGGCTCCCGGTGAAGATGGAATCACTTCCGAGCTTCTCAAAGCAGGCGGAACCCCACTGCTGAGAAAGCTAAAGGAGATATTTAATTCCGTCATAGCAAATGGGACTATCCCGAAGGTGTGGAGTGAGAGCGTGGTGGCTTTGTTCTACAAGAAAGGTAATAATACCCTCTTGAAGAACTATAGACCAATCGCGCTCCTATGCCACATCTACAAGCTGTTTTCGAGAGTCCTCACAAACCGTCTCGCCGCAAGATTTGACGCCTTTCAGCCACTGGAGCAGGCTGGGTTTCGAAAAGGTTTTAGCACCGTGGACCACATTCACACAGTGAAACAGGTTATACAGAAGTCACAAGAGTATAATCAGCCGCTGTGTCTAGCATTTGTGGACTACGAAAAAGCCTTCGACTCCATCGAAACCTGGGCCGTTTTGGAATCCTTGCAGCGATGCCAAGTCGACTGGCGGTACGTGGAGGTGCTGAGAAGCCTGTACAGCACGGCGACGATGTCCGTCCAAGTACAAAACCAAAAGACTAAACCCATCCAGCTGCTCAGAGGAGTGGGACAGGGAGATGTCATCTCTCCGAAACTGTTCTCCAACGCACTGGAGGATGTTTTCAAAACCTTGGACTGGAACGGATTGGGCATCAACATCAATGGCCAATATCTCAACCACCTCCGCTTTGCCGACGACATTATTTTAATGGCAGAATCGATGCAGGATTTGAAAATCATGCTGCAAAGCTTGGATGCTGCCTCATCATCGGTCGGTCTCAGGATGAACTTGGACAAGACTAAGGTCATGTTCAACGACTTTATAAGTCCAGAGCCGATTTCAATCAACGGCGAAGCGCCCGAAGTTGTCCAAGAGTATGTTTACCTCGGGCAGACATTGCAGTTAGGTAGAGACAACTTTGAGCGTGAAATCGCTAGAAGAGTGCAGCTGGGCTGGGCAGCATTTGGAAATCTGCGTCATATCTTCTCGTCGCCACTACCACAATGCCTAAAAAGCAGGGTCTACAATCAGTGCGTCCTGCCAGTCATAACATACGGGGCCGAGACATGGAACATGACGGTGAGGGCTGGCCCACCGATTACATGTCGCTCAGCGGGCTATGGAAAGATCAATGCTCGGTATTTCGCTAAAGGATAAAATCCGAAACGAAATTATCCGGCAGAGGACCAAAGTTGTGGATATAGTCCGTAAGTGTAGCAAGCTGAAGTGGCAGTGGGCTGGCCACATCTGTCGTAGAACCGATGAGCGCTGGAGTAGACAGGTTCTCGAATGGAGACCACGTCTCGGAAAACGTAGTGTCGGACGTCCCCCTGCCAGGTGGACCGATGACCTGAGAAAGGTCGCTTGTAGTGGCTGGATGAGGAAATCGGAAGATCGTACTCTGTGGCGTACTCTTGGGGAGGCCTATGTCCAGCAGTGGACTGCAAAAGGCTGATTGATTGATTGATATCTAGGCGGAAACTAGCTGAGAGCAACTATCGCATTAACATGTCATTGGAGAATTATGACACGCTGTTGGAGATAATGAAAGAGACACGGAAGTTGTTTAAGAAAAAGAAGTTCGAGGGTTGGAGGAATTTTTGCAGTTCCTTGTCACCCGAAACACATTCGTCAGTTCTTTGGCGAAAAATTAAGAGATTTAGAACAGCCATAAATCCTTCTAGTGCGGCTCTCCTTCCTATTGTACTAGCCGATCAATTCCTCGACCGTTTGGCTCCTGCTTCTGTACCACACCAAGATTTAACTATCCGTTCCCTACCCGTTATTGCTAAACCAATTGCTACTCTTCTTTAAATCTTCCTATTACTATGGTGGAGCTAAAAGGAGTGCTAAAACACGTCAAGGACAGTGCTCCTGGGGAAGACGGGATACCATATTCCTTTTTATCACACATTGGTGAAAATGGCTTAAATCACTTTTTAAATTTAATAAACAAAGTAGTTATGTCGGGTGACATTCCTTTATCTTGGCGAAGGCAAATAGTGTTGCCTTTTTTAAAACCAAATAAAACACACTATAATGTTGAATCTTATCGCCCAATAGTTTTATCATCGGTAATTACTAAAGTAGTTGAACATGTAATTAAAAATCGTCTTCAATGGTTCATTGAGAATAATGAGCATCTCTCTCAGACACAGTTTGGTTTTAGAAACGGGAAAAGCGTGGCCGATAACTTGGGGATTTTTACTACTGATATTCGTATCGCCTTTTTAGACAAAAAATCCACAGTCGCTGCTTTCTTGGATATTAATTCTGCGTACGATAACGTTTTACTTCCCATTCTTAAACAAAAGCTGAATAATTTAAACGTCCCACACCTTTTAACTAACTTTATTTTTAATCTTCTTTCCGAGAGACAAATTATTCTGGACGTTGGAGACCTGTATACACCTAGTAGATTGGTCTGGAAGGGGTTGCCGCAAGGTTCTGTACTAAGCCCTTTACTGTACAACATATATACACACCACTTAGAAAGGTCTGTTGGTGATAATGTTAGTATCCTATAGTATGCGGATGACTTGGTCATATACGCCTCTGATAAATCTGTAGCAGTTGCGTGTGAGCATATTTCTTCATCTTTATCTTCTTTAAAAACTTGGTTGGATACTAATGGCCTAGATCTATCTCCGTCAAAGAGTAGCTGCGTTATTTTTACCAAATCTCGAAATCCTCACACACCTACTATTACTTATGATAATACACCTTTCTTTACCAATCAAAAATCAAGTAAAATTTTTAGGGGTTGTACTTGATGCAAAACTAACAGGTCTAGCCCATTGTGAGTTTGTAGTTTCAAAATGTGAACGGAATTTGAATATGCTCAGATGTCTACGCGGTGTCTGGTGGGGTGCTCATCCAGCTACTATGAAGTTGGTTTACAACGCTGTTATTAGAAGTATTTTAGAATTTGGTACTTTCTTTTTAGATCCTAGGAATGTGGCAGGTTTTAAGAAATTGGACGTGATTCATTCTAAGGCATTAAGACTAATTGCAGGTGCAATGAAATCCACTCCAGTTAATGCACTTCAAATAGAATGTTGTGATCCCCCTTTAAGCTTTAGGCGCCAGTATCTCTCTGACAGATTTATTTTCCGGCTTGTTCAATTTTCTAATCATCCTTTAGCTTCCAAACTTGAATTATTGTTAGAGAAATTGTCTTCCAGTAATAAGCCCTTTCCATGCCTATTAAAAAGTTTTCAGAAATATAAATTGTTACAAGCTCCTACACATTAGTTTAGAGTCCTTCCTTTATTTAAAACTTCATACGATTCTCTTTTTTTCTGTCCTAATATTTGTTTTTCTCTCAACATAGACAGGTCCGATTGTAATGCAAACACTACTTTTAACCATATCGTAAATACTAAATGGCCAAATTGGCATCACATATATACTGATGCATCCAAACATCCCACAGGGTGTGTTGTAGTTCATAACCAATATAATATAGTCCAAAAAATAAAATTACCACCAAAAACATCTATATTTACGGGAGAATGCTTCGGTCTTCTGAAAGCAATAGAATATGTAATAAGTTTTAAACTCAACAAAACTGTTATATTTACAGATTCACTCAGTTCTTTACAAAGCTTAGAAAAATTTTCCTTAAAACTGAATCCTTTTTTCCACATAACGTTTGAATGTAAGAGAAAGTTGTTGCATTGCCAATTAAATAACTACACAGTCACTTTCTGCTGGATACCTAGCCACTGTGGCATCATAGGAAATGTGAGAGCTGACAGTTTGGCAAACGAGGCAACTGTGAGTGGCGATTTATACCCATACACGATTTTCGGACACGACCTGAACGCTTTACCTAGCACATATCTCCGTGATACATGGAATTTGAGCTGGAGAGAGAGCGGTCAGGTCAAGGGTCGTTTCCTCTACCCTATACAGCCTTTAGTCCCAAGAAAGCCATGGTTTGCCAAACTGTGTTTTAATAAATCTGCTACTTCGTCTTTAATCCGCATGCGTCTTGGACATATTTGCCTTCCGGTACATCTACATAAACTTGGCATAGTATCTAGTACTGCCTGTGAATGTGGTGAGAGTTATTGCGATATGAATCATGTTTTCTTTTCCTGTCCTTTATATGACCACTCTTCCCTATACGAATCTCTAATATCTCTCTCTATTCCTCTTCCTTCTAATATTTACTTACTTCTTAGAGATAATAGACCCTGTGTATATAGTACGTTAAATAAATTTATTGTAAATAATAAGATTAGATTGTAGTTTAATATTACTTGTTTTTATTTTGTTGTATATTATTTTTTCTGTATTTTGTTTGTTATATGAAATTATTCTGATTTGGTTTTGTTTAATTCCCGGTACGGTTTTTAATTATTTTAATTCGCGTTATACGTTTCCCTCGCTTTGTAAAATGTAAAATACTTGACACTGGCTTAATGCACGAATGGTGCCGAGCCATAATTAAAAAAAAAAATTGTCATTTTAGTTTGTATTTGTAAGTTTTGTGCACGTATGACGTAAACTATAGGTACGTAGGTAATAAGGTATAAATCAAATCGCCAAGCCAAGGTTACTCTTACAAACCAAAACTTTCAAATTCGTGGATGATATAGTGTACAAATTTGAATTAAGACGGAATGGAACATGAAAGATACTGACCAAGACATATTCTCTGCACTTGACACTGCAAAAGAGATTACATTGTGAACGTGACTATTGACTATTAGACTCGACACAACTTTATGAACCGTTACTTTCTGCAATGAGTTACTGGAATCAGAGTATGCGCAATGATAACAGAAAGGAAGATAAGCCTCCGTATTCTAGGGTATTCGTTGTGTGCGGCAAACAGACCAGAGAAGAAGACCTAAGGCCTTATTTTGAAAAGTTTGGTACAATTGAGGATATACATATTCCTAGAGATCGTAACTCTGGGGAGTCAAAAGGTGTAGCCTATATAAAATACACTAAAACTTCTTATGCAGCTGCAGCTATACAAGGACTCCATTACAAAACTTTGGAAAATGATAATAAGCCCCTGAAAGTAATGGTTGCAGCAAACAAGAATGATTGTAGCTCTGGTAGTGAGGATAGATATAAAAGACTATTCATAAAAGTCCACAAAGAGGCTACAGAAAATGAAATAAGAGAGCATTTTTCAGAATTTGGTGAAGTAGAGTCTGTTCGCGTACAAAGAGATAAATTTACTGAAGCCTGTAAGGGGTTTGCCTATGTCCAATACAATAAATTCCTAGATGCTTCTAAGGCATTTGAGGAATGTGATAGGAAATACAAACCAATGTTTGCTACTCCAAAAGATGAATTAAAAAGAAGTAGACATAGTATAGAATCAGACAGCTTCCACTCTAGTAACCCAAACATTTTTGGTAGAGACTATTACTTAGACAATTACCCATCACCGGGAGATATTAAAAAGGACTCTATATGTTCTCTGATACCTTCTAAGCCTCAAGATTTTACCAGGATCAGTGTCAAATGTTACCCGCAAGTCCCACAGCGGTACATAGAGAAATTATTTAACCTTATACCAGGGATGAAACAATGCCAGTATTCACATGATACCTATAACAATGCTTGCAAAGCACTCATTACTTATGATACTGAGAAAGCTGCTGCCTTTGCTGTAGAGAGACTTAACAATTATGAATTTCCATCTGGAGAAACATTAACTGTGAAGGCTGATAAGAATTCTTTAAATAAAGCAGCCACAGAGTTAAGTAATATTGTGAATAATTTTAAAAATGCTATTGACGCTGGCACTCCTGACTTAATTCAGTTAGCAGATGCAATAGCACAAGCAAGTACCTTAATCAAAGTTGTTACCAACTGCAGATCTGATAATAAAATGGAACAAGAACAAGACATGAACTATTGCAATGTTCAACTTCCACCACCCAAACCATTAGTCGATAGTAACAGTACAGTGGCTAAAAGATGTTTTATAGTATGTAAGCCTCAGCCACCACCCAGCGCTGCATTAAGAGATGTATTCAGTAGATTTGGTGATCTCATACATGTATCCACATTTCCCAATAAAATTTTTGGATTTGCAAAATATGCATCTGTTAAAGCTGCACAGGAAGCTATTAAAACATTGAATGAGGCTATTGTTTGTGGTGTTCGTTTAAAGGTTATGGAGGCTGATGAGAAGCCCAATAAACATGATGACGAGCACAACAACATAAGGAATGATAATGTTGACAGTGATATAGACAGAAAGAGAATGAGACTTATAGACAGCAAGACAGATTAGACAATATTTATCATCAGACCTAACTGTTCAAAGTACAGACATCATAATATACATTAAATGAACTTTTTATACACATAGATGAATTTGATGATAAAACTACAAAATTGTTAAATGAATTACCCTTTGCATGTTTTTATATATTTGTTATTGTTTTCATTTATATCTGACCATTATTAAAATATTTCATCAAGTATCAAAAGTATTTTCTTATCAAAAGTCAAGTTTCCACATTTAATATAACACTTTAATCTCCAATATTCATTCTGTCATGTTATGGTTTAAGTTAATTTTTAAATGACCATCCATAAATCCTTATCCACTTGACTACTCTTGAAATCCAAAAATTTTTTTTTATAATTTTAGATTAAGTATGATATAACATTATTCCGAATTTTATAAAATAAGGCAAACAAGGGCAATAAAAAGTGAAACACTGGGTAATTAAACACCTTTTTATTATAAAAAAGGTAGTAAGACACAATAAATTGATAAACATCTAATATAAATATACATAATAGGCATGAGATCAAGTCTTGTATCCCAATTAATTGCCAAAGATTGCTTAATGTTTCAAAATTGCTGGTGTAAACATATGTACCAGATTTTCCTATCAGAAGATGGGAATATTTAAGAGTTAATAATGATGGATTCTAGTTACAAATACTAACTTACAGATTTTTCAAGTCACAAAATGTGAGGAAATCCATAAATTATTTTTATTATACATACTTCAGAACAGAAATAAACTTACATTCCTTTACTACTTAATGCATGCAGAGTATAGCATAATCACAACAAATTTTTCGATAATATTCATAATAACATGAAAGGCATAATTATGGATTTAGGTGCCCCATTTGGGTATTACAATATAAGCTTACTTATGCTATACAAAATTTTATGAAACAATTTGAAGAAAGAAATAATACATGTTGCAATATAAAATAAAAATCATATAAAATGATTAGCAATTTAGAAAACTTCAGTAGCAGTGAGAACTATACTGATTACTATCGGGCAGAACCTTTGTAATCTTTGATGCTGGAATGGAGAAATACAATTAAAAAATATTCAGCACTATTACTAATGATGCCAATTTGAAACTGAATTGCTTACATACATAATAAAGATATATTACACTGGACTCACTTAATTGGTAATAGATTCTCCACTAATACCAACAGCCCAACAAAAGAAATATCCATATTATTAACCTCACAGGCAATTACCAAATTTAACAAGGAAGTAGTATAACCAAATATATGACTATGCAAGCTATCATTACACTGGCTTAGAGCCTTTATATGCATAAATTAATTTTTATTCTTTAATAAATATGTGACTTCATTTATGCCAGCCAGCAATTTATTGATAATGTTTTCATAGTACAAAATATTGTTATCCTCTTGATTATCAGGCCAATTTTTGTTACATTCACTAATAGTAGTCTTTGTTTCAACCATCTGAAAACAAACAATGTTCATTAAAAAACTTACATATAGATTCTTTTCATAATTAGACTTAACACAGTACAGTGAACACAGTATTACAGTACCTGAGTGAATAAGTTGACATCTTGACACAATTGTGTCAACTTTTCTTCCAGATCAGCATTTCTATTATTCACCTCATCTTTTTTAATCAGCTTGATATTGGCCAAGCGTTTAGCTAGTTGATCAAGAGTTGATGCATATTGCTTAATGTCTAAGTTTTCAAACACCCTCTGACTGTTTCTTGGTGGTGGCTGTGCTGGTAAAATGTTTTTTCTCAAGTCTTCAGCATAGTTTTTCATGGAAGCAATAACATCATCGAGATCCACTTCCACAGTATTTTCGGGCATGTCCGACATCAGCAATTTGGGTACGCTTGCTTCAAGAAACTTAGACATGTCTTCATGCCTAACAGAGTTATTAGCTTGTCCATTGTTGTTGTCCTGATTATTATCATTTTGTTTCGGGACATTATCAAATAATGCTTTAATTTCTTTCATGATTCTCTGCGATTCAACAAGTTCTTGATCCAAATCTTCAGTCATTTTTTGGAGTTCGTCTAATTTTACCATGGATGGTAGAAATTGAGCGAAAGCCAGGGCATGCTCTTTAGGATTATAACTCATTTTATTATATTATTAATCTCCTAATACTTTCTTTTTCTTGAAAATTTATAGGCGACAAAAACAACGTTTTTTCCGACAATTGTCTTTGGTACACGTACAAACAATGTACCTATTACATACATATCTATTGTCCATTGTCTCATATGTATTATCTATGCATTGTCCACAGACAAGATTTGTATGTATACATGTAGTCATCTACGGATATTCCAATACCAAGTACTTTAAACATCGAATCTGTCTTACGATACTTACTTGGTATTGAGATGAAAGTACCTAATATCGAATCAAATCAGACTGAAGTGAACGAAATGAATGTTCCCTTACAATTTCAGAACGCAACATATTTTATTTGAGGAAGCACTAATTTTAGATACTTTAGTTTCTATACTAACACTAGGAAGTAGTATCGATACTTTTGGTTGCGATATTGCGTCCGTACCGATAATATAAGTGTCATATTCGACAATTAATTTATGTTGCGTTCAGGTAATTGTAACAGGTAATTGTAAGGTAACTCGAGTGCATACGAACTCGAGTCAAATTTGTTTTCACTCGAATACGAGCTTAACAAATTCACTCGAGTCACTCGAATAAAAAACGACTCGAGTTCATCACTACTCGATCGATTGTTTTTGTTTTTGTCCCCTTTGGCGTTGCCATTAATACGGCAATTGGCGTAATATACGGTAAATCGAACACTTAACTTCAGATAATACGGCATACGGCAGGTTTTGCATTACTCTATAATATACGGCAATATCAAACTTATATTCACATGGCTACTGTTATAACTTAAGTACTCATTGTTCCAACCAAACACGGAATAAATTGCTCTAAAAAGCTCGTCCCTGTTACATACTTGGAATCCCTGAAAATTACTGGCAAAGTTTGCAGAAATTAGGAAGCCAATCAAAAT
Source organism: Iphiclides podalirius (assembly GCA_933534255.1). Classification (NCBI taxonomy): domain Eukaryota; kingdom Metazoa; phylum Arthropoda; class Insecta; order Lepidoptera; family Papilionidae; genus Iphiclides; species Iphiclides podalirius. Next base: position 987,746 of record OW152817.1, on the reverse strand, counting down.
AGAAACGTCATGACAAACTGCAAAAAAATTAAAAAATGGTATAATTTGTCCCACAAATTTCTTCCAATGTTTAAAAACTTGTCATCAGAAGTGCTTTTTTGCATTTTCGCACATGATATTATGTGTGTGAAATGAAAAACTAGGAAAAATATTATTTAAGTAAATATGGCAGCGAAATAATTGAGACGAATAGAAATTTCTATAGTATTCACCATTCATCTGTATCTTATTTTTTTGTCCTTGTATTGTTGTCAAAAAAATAACCTACCAGTCGTTTTTAATATAATCAAACTAAGCAATACGGCAATTTCATGATTTTGATATAAAAATGGCTATCTGGAATATTGATTACGGCAACGGGCAACTTTATAAAACTTGATGGCAGCACCTGGCAGCACTAGGGATGCCGAAGGTCGAAAAAATATCGATATATCGGTACATCGATATTTATAAAAATATCAATATCGGCCTCGATATATCGAAAAAAATATCGATATATCGGTCAAATTTTCAGTTTTAAAAAATTATGTATTTAGTTCAGTCTCAGTAATAGTAATTTTTATACAAAATGCACATTATTTAAATGAATGAGAAATTTTAATAAAACGTTATTTATATATTAATTTTAATCAAATTTCTTTATTTATTCAAAATTTCTAGGTATATTATTTATCAAGCCTTCATTGGAAAAAAAATAAACATCTTATTTAGTAAGATAAATCAGTTTCTTTAGCCCTGAATCGAATCAAGAAAAACGAATTAAAAACATGTACTCGTAACTTTGTAAAAAAAAACATAAAGAATTGTTTAAAACGAAGTTAATAATGGGTCAAAAAGAAACCCGCAGAGACTTAACCTAAAAGACAGGCCTAGATCAACAGAATTTAGTAATAGTTGTTTGATTGACATGAAAATGCTGAACGATAATTTAAAGAATTTACTTATGTGGTTAAATGATAATAATTTTTAAATGATAATAATTTTTATGACGTCAAATAAAATTAACTGTTGAGAATTTGATAACAATTAATTTTTTGTTAACTTTATTTTCATATTAAATCTTTATTGATCTAATATTTAAAAGATTAAATCTATCTAAAAATACATAATCTCCGTAGATTAGGTAATTTCCTACCCATACCAACTAAAATTGCACAAACACTCCTATTACCGATTCTCGATTATGCAGATTCATGCTATTCGAATCTTAATGAGGACTTACTTAATAAACTTGAGCGCATTTGAAATCTTTGTATACGGTTCATATTTGGACCATGTTTCCGAACATCGCGAAAAACTCAAGTGGCTTCCGATTCGCCTTCGCAGGAATACCCACATTCTTTCTCTTTTATACTGTATTCTATTCAATCCTACTTCACCTCCTTATCTTAAAGAGAGATTTGAGTTCCTCAGTAACACTCACTGTCACTCTCTTCGCTCCGATAATAACCTGACCTTAAAAATTCCCTCCCATAATACTTCCTTCTACCCCAAATCCTTTTCTGTCGAAGCGGTCAGGCTTTGGAACTTCTTACCGCTTCAAATCCGGCGAGCGCAATAACTGGCAATATTTAAAAGACTCGTTAAAGCTCACTTTTTCCACCCTAAACATTTTATCTCTATATTATGATTTTTTTGTTTTTCGACTCATAATTTTTTGCTTTTGTCCACTTATCGTTCCCTTCTGTTTATATTGTATATATAAATATATATGTATTCATTCATATATATATATGTATATATACATTTATTTTATTCATCTATATTGTGTATAGTAGTGTTGTTTACATGTATCTATAATACCTATATTTACAATAGCGTATACCTCAAACCCTTCTCACTGATCATTGTATCCTCAGTAACATGGTTGCCTGGAAGAAATCGCTTCTAAGCGATAAGGCCGCTAATTGTACCTTTATGTAGTTGTTTGTTACTTTTGTAATTTTGTCTGGTGTACAATAAAGCGTATTTCCTTTCATTTTCATTTCATATTATCTAATAAACCTAATGCGCAGCATGGTGCCAAGAATGCTAGCTGCATTTCCTCGCCGATTAGTTATGCTTAACCTTTGAGCGAGAAAAGAACCAGCTCTCTTGTCACCAGCCACGGCACCATATTAAATTAAAGCAACTTTAGTTGATGCCATTAATATTTTGCATGCTCTTTTATAAATTAACATAATACCATATTGTAACTAAGATATGGATAGTATAAAGTAAGAAGCATCAAATTGTAGTATAAATACCATAATTATAGTACAAAATGCAACTCTGCATCCGCGACAATATTATTAAGAGACTACAGTTTTTTTCCGTTCATTTTTATCTTTTACGGCTTTGAATCAGTTTGAATAAAAATATCGTTTTTGATACGATTTCGATATTCAATTTTTATATTGATATATCGGATCGGCCAAAAATATCGATATATTTTCAAAAAAATATCAATGTATCGATATTTTGTCGGCATCCCTAGGCAGCTGATCTCTATATAAACAACGATTCCTACCCCATGCTTGTTTTGTTTTGCTGATTGCTTGTTCGTTTAAAATTTAAAGTGACAGGTTATTAATTGTTTTGTAACAGGTAATATCTACAAAAACATTTTTTCTATAAATTGAATTCGTTAAAGTAAAAGTAAATTAAGTGGGTAGAAAATTTATTGTTTACTTATTTTCCACTACCCCCATCAGTCATTAACACAAATTTATTTTTATTTTCTTAGTTTTCGTGATATTTTGGTTTGAAAAAATGGTGAGAAAATTAAAATACCACGAGCAAAAATTGTTGAAGAAAGTAGATTTTATTTCATGGAAGGTGGACAACAATTTGAATGAAGTAAAAGTGATGAAACAGTTTTACATTCAAAAACGCGAAGACTATACAAAGTAAGTAGCTGTTCAATTTTACCTTAGTTTTAGTATATTTTGTAGTTTTGTATAAGAAACTCGAGTATATTATGTCTAAACCAAAATACAAACTCACCTCCATATTTTTTTTTTATTAGGAAGCTTTAAAATATACTACAACCAAGTGGAATTTTATATATAATTATAACATTTTGTACCAATAAAACTCTTATCACATACCCCATGGTAAAGTTATACACCCGTAGCATATCTAAGAAAGAATATGATTTTTAAATATTTTTTTGATATACCTCACAAAAAAATGTTTATTTTCTCAACAGGTATAATAAGCTTTCCAGAGACATCAGAGATATTGCAAACAAAATAAAAGCTTTAGACCCAAATTCAGAGTTCAGAACAGAATGTAGTGCCCGTTTATTGGAAAAGTTGTATCAAATGGGACTTATACCAACTAGATGGGATTTATCTCTTGCCGCAAATGTTTCTGCAAGCTCCTTTTGTCGGCGAAGACTTCCTGTGGTCATGGTTCGAAGTAAGAAAACTATTTTCACAAAATTAATTAATTTAAAAATAGGGAATTTTTAGTTTATTTAATAGTAATGACTATCATTTAATTGTATAACAGTGCATCTTTTGAGATTTTTTATTCTACCCGACAGTTTTATAAAAATTATTACGTTTCCATGTTATATAAGCATAGAAACTAATTTGATATAAATATTTTACTGCATATTTAAATGATATTATGCTACTTCAAGAAGATACACACCTGTACTGACTGAATTTAAGTAAGATATTTAAATGTTACTTCAGACAAAATGGCAGAGAATTTAAAAGAAGCCACAAAGTTCATAGAGCAGGGTCACATAAGAGTTGGACCAGAAGTGGTGAAAGATCCCGCTTTCCTTGTTTCACGTGCCCTTGAAGATTTTGTAACATGGGTGGATGGTTCGGCCATTAAAAAGCATGTTATGGAGTATAATGATATGGTATGTATAATTCTTCTTTTTTATAGTTTTCTCTTTTTTGTAAATGAGAGAAAACTTTTGCAACACCCATAGGATTGCAGATGTGTTGCCTTGTAATAATAAAGGGGGCCCCAGCTACTTCACTCGACTGACGAAACATGCAAGAATAACACTTAGACTTCACGCGGGTCTTTTGTGAGGTTGTTGGCCTAATTGTGCAACTGTTACGTGGCCCCTCAACATATACCTTTTTAAATTTAACATTTTCAGATTCATAACTACTATTCAGATACTAAATCATAATAATTGTATATCCTCTTTTTTTCAGAGAGATGATTTTGAATAGGAAGTGTACAAATAGATGCCTACTCAAAAAATAAAGCCAAATGCAAATTATATAATTGATTTATAATACTTTTACTTGGTGTAAACATTACGTATAAGAAAAAAAGTTGAACCCATAAGGCAACCCCATTTTTGTTATTACCAGATTTAGCACTAAGCACATTCAAAATAATTGTTTGGAGATTATTATTTATAATAATATCTAGTTCATAAACAATTTGTGCCGAGGTGATTTGTAACTTGCTAATAAAATATAAGTAAATTTTTCTGTTTAAATTATTTATCCCTGTTATTTCTCTGTACTTGTTTTATTTAATGGATCAAATCGTGATTTATATAAATTTAGGACAAATGAAAAATCCAAATTTTATATCCTTTTTTTTTTTTTAAATTATTGATTAAATATATTTTACATCACCTTTGCTTGAATATAATTTTTAACATCTTGTTTTTTTTTCATCTTCATTTTTGATTTAAATCTAATGCTGATTCGACAACTTTAAATTAGAGCGAAATTTCGTGATTTAAGGTCAGCTAACCTTTACTTCCACATCCTCATCATCATAATTCTATTATAATCCTTCAGGACATTGACTTGCCACTAAGGCGGTTGTAGATAATGAGTTTTCTCTTGCTCTCTGCTTGTCTTATCTACTGTCACTCAAAACTGGAATCATGTATAGCCAGTCCCTATATATTGTTTAAAATATGATTATAATGATATTTCATGCTATGCTTCTTTAGACATCATCAGACATGTCCTTAATGCTCTGCAATTGAGAAATTGATAAAATATTGGGCAATTTCCACGAATGTCTTAGATTAGCAGTTGGAGCAGTCCCATCTAATGGGCAAAGGGAAGGAACATTTCTGGGCAGACTTCGATCATCGAGCAAGATCCACCACTTGTAACCAAGTTGCCAAGCGAGCAAATGGTTCACCTGATGTTAAGTGAATACCGCCGCCCATGGACATCTGCTACACTCGAGTGTTCCAGATGCGTTGACAACCTTTTGAAAATTGGGCTCTGGCCACCTCACTCACCAGTCGAAACGCGAATGTATTAAACTTCTACTTTACGCCGGTCTTCACTGTGAGGTCGTGGTACTTACCCGGATGAGCCTGTCCATTCGTGCAACAGCCGAGGCTGCTGCGTGTCCCTACCACCGTAAAACCACTTCCATAGGGAGGGAGCTTTAACAACGAGTAGCGTGAAGTAAGCGTCGTTCATATGGTCAGCATATCGTCCCTCCGTGTCCTGGCCTCCAGGACTGAAGCTATCCTGGCAACGGCGTCTGCAAGTTTTCGCATCGCCTCCGCTTGCATTAGCATCGCTTCGGCGCTACTGGCCGCCGCGCCAGCGCGCTTCGACTCTGCCCTGGCGCGTATCAGCTCCGCTTCGGCTCTCTTCTTCTCCACTTCTATTAACCACTTCGGGTAGAGGCCTTAAAAAAAGATATGTCGTATACACACTGAGACTGCGTGGGAAACGCATACTAGTCAACATTTAATACGGGAAAAAATTACTCCTCGGCCATCTTGTATAATATAGATTAACTCTTCATGTTGGTTATAGTTGGTCTACTGTGGACGTTTTCTGCGAATATCACGTAGAGAAATATCGAGCATAGCCCGCTCCAGTGCTCACTGAGCGATTTTGAGCTTCCTCATACGCCTTACTAATGCCTTCAATGTATTGTTGTTTAGTTAGTTCTGAATATGATCATGGTGAGTGGTGCAGACCACCATTGAAATTGTTAATTTTATATGAAGGTACTTATTATGTGGTGAGCAGTGAAATAAAACATTGTGGAGAAACTACATAAATTTGTAAATATGTGAAGTCTTCAATGTGGGGTCGCCCTAACCTTCTGTACAGAGGAGCCTTTACCCAGCAGTGAGACATGTACATTTAATTTACTATTAACATGTGTATGGAAATAGCCTAATTCAGACAATCCAATAATGGCATATACTTCCAGACAATAATTATAAAGCTTACTTTGTATGAGAGGCTCGTCCGAGTTCTGGTCAGAATCATCCTCATAGTCATGGTTGGTGTCGCCACTATCGTCACTCACTTTATCGCCGTCTGGAACAGTGGATGTTGTGAAATTATGAAAATTCTTGTCTATTTACATAAAACTGAGTAAATTAACCAGAAGAATTTGGTTTTTATGTGAGAAGGTGGCAAGGGTAGTTAGCAAATGCATTGCTACTTTTTAATAAAGTGTGCCCCAGCTACCTCACTCACCAGAAGTGTAATACTTCCACTTCACGCCGGTCTTCTGTGAGGTCGTGATACTCACCCGCATGGACCTGCCTATTTGTGCAACACTGAAGACTGTTGTGTGGTCCTACCATTGTTAAATGTATATACTGCACTAACTAGTTGCATCAACTATAAACCGCCTACGTCGCTTATCAATACATCGACGGGAACGCGTACGCAGACAGCCAAAACGAGACATACTTTCTGTTCACCAGATAAGACATATGCTTTTATACAAACGAGACATTAAATCAAGTAGACTCGGCCATCAATATGAGACACAGATGGTTTAAGAACTAAACAAGCCTTTACTGTTTGATGCTTATGAACTGTAACAGCCTCTGCGACTCATCCTTTCACCGTAGTATCAGTGCGCTCGGCACAGAATAGTGAAACTCACTACACACATTTATCCTCCCCGTGTGTTCTACATGGGCATTCCTACAATTCCTTACCTGACAATCTATCGCTGCCATCACTCTGTGCATTACTGTACTCATTAGACACATTCTCTTGACAAGTTTCTAATTTTACTTCAGGTGGAAAGTGGTTCTACAAAAAAAAAAGTTATTCAGATATTTAAAATGATTAACAATAGACATAAATAGCTGACCTATAGTGGCAATAATTGTATTTAGTGAAATGTAAAATATATCAATCTAGAAATGTTGGTGATAAAAAAAGCAGTTTTTTTAGATCATTGTTATACTTGAAACAATTAACAAATCAAAAATAGGGGAAAATGTGGCCCTATCTATAGTTGTGTTGAGCAGATTAAAATGAAATTAGAATATACTTACAGATAAAGCATTATGGAATGCATCAACAGTGTTTCTGGTCTTCTTTCTATCAAAGTGGGGTCCTAATATTACCAATGCCCTCTTTTCAAGCTTAGTCAATGGCCTGATACCTTTTTTAGATGTAGATCCTGATCTCTTCCTTTTATTAATTATACTCACTTTATTTTTCAGTTTATTTTTAAAGTCGCTCCAATACTGAAAATAATTATTCAAAAAAAAAAATGATCATGTTTGTAGTTCAAGAGATATAGATTAATATCTCAAAATTTTTTTGTAATTAAATTTCATCACAGTAAAATTGTTTTTCACTGTCATGTATGTATTTATTAACTTTATTATAAAATTTATACATATAAAAAAATTTTTGAATGACTTAAGAACATTTAACTTTTCTCTAATATTTAAGAAATAATAAAATTTTCAATAAGCTATATGCTTATGACCATTGGCAACAGTGATAGCTTACAAAAGGGGGATTTGTTTGATTTCTGAAAAACATACAAAAAAAATACCTAAATTCTACTGTTAACACACACAAACGAACTTGTGTGCAGATGCATACAGGGAGGTTTTTCTAAGTGTATCCATTTTTTTCAATTAAATTCTAGACATAAATGATGTTATATAAATAATTATAAGTATTTAAAATCATTCGTAATTGATTAATTACATTCATTGCTTATCTTAAAAAGTGCGTGATTTATGGGCAACTCATTTATTTTACGTGCGATCATTCATAACTAACACGCACACAAGTTGGTATCAAATGTATATGACACATTTATGAATGACTACCACATTGTCAACAAGTTCTGACAATATTTATCAACAACAATATTTATCATTTTTTATATGACATTATTTATGTCTAGAATTCAATAAAAAAATGGATACAGTTAGAAAAGCCTCCCTGTATAAATTAAAATTCTATGAGGTACCGGAATTTTGTGGACCTTCACACCAAAAATAAAAACAAGGTGTAATAAAATATATTTGTACTTTTTCATTGTCGAGTTGTACTTTAATTTCTGTGATTATTGTGTTGAATATAACCTGTTTTACTAACTGATATTAGTTAAGAAAATTTTTGAGATGAGTGGTAATAGGTGATTTGAAGCAATAAGTAAATAAAGTAATAATTTAAATGTAAGTATGCCAACACCACAGGAATAAACAGACGACATTTATCTTGACAAACCTTACTCCATCCATCTGAAGACTTTCGAGTACCAGTACGACAGTTATTGAGAATCTTCGTTAGTTCACCCCATAGGCGTTTAGATGTATGACGCGCTTCCAGGGAACGTAAGCTGCCAGTGGCAAATTCCACATGCTGTCCCATGAAGTCTATTATCGATTTTACCTGTTCATAAGCTACATGCCGCGAAGAACCAGTATTTTCAGTCATATTCAGCGTTCTATAAACCTATGTTAATATAAAACTTAAATGCATGTTCATGTTTATTCAAGCAACTTAAGTTATTTGTCTGAAAATAAGACTTTTTCGAGTTTATATAATTTAGAAGTACATTTACATTTGTTTATATTATGCTTCAATAAACAAAATGCGACAATAACACCAGTCTATGTCTTAGTGTTGTACTTGACACATTCTATTTTAATAACAAATAATAATACAGACACTATCGATAACCCGTTATGTTACGAGACATCAATTTGCAAAGAAGATTTTCTTAGTCTGTACACAGTCTACATTCTAGTTCTCGTCGAGTTCAACTTCACTCAGTAATTCTACATACATGAATGTTGAATGCAAATACTTGACCAGCTGACAATTATATTTTGAAAATCTTGCTGAAAAATTTCGTATAAAATGCTAGGAAACAACATTTAAAACCTAAACTATGCTTGTGAGATTATTAAGGTGCAAGAGTATAATATCGTGAATTGAGAGTCATATGTTGTAATGGCAACAAACAACACCTGTCTTGTCTGCGCGAGTGTGCGCGGAGAAAATTTAAGAAAAAATAAAAAAAGGAAAGAAATGGCAGTTACTAGAGAGAAAGAAAATTGTTCAAGAAAAATTAATGGAAATATACCCGCATTATCGCTTAATAGTGATAATATGTCGACATCCACGGATAGTGACGACGTAGCGGACCCAACATACGAAATTAGGAATATTCGAAGTATTATAAACGTGACCCGTGAAAATATTGATGCTTTGAACGCCAAATTTGCTGGATTTCAGCACCCGCCTCCACTGTATTTATCCGAGTATCAGGAACTGACTTCAAAATTGCATAACTTGGAAGGGACTTTAAGAGAGTTATTGCAATCAGAATCGCCGGATAGGAGTGAAGAGTGTTCCTTGCAAGATGACTCCAAGAAGTACGATACTCTTACGCGTCAGCCAAAGGTGTTCCTTAGGGCTCACCTGCCTAACCAGCAGCGTACCAGTGTGCAGGTGAAAGAAGGGGTAACGCTTCGTGATGCGCTCTCTAAGGCGCTGAAGCTTCGGAATTTGACTTGTGAAATGTGCGAAGTGGTTAGAACAGGAAATAATGAAGTGATACCATGGGATGTAGACATCACCCTGATTGACGCGGAAGAGGTATGTCTTGTAATCTCGATTTTATAGTAGTTTGTCATTAAAAGGTAAGAAAAATCCATAGAAGTAAATCATGAGTCTTAGAAATAAATTAAATTATCTTACTAAATATGTTTAAATATTTATCTTTACATTGTTTTCTATTCATTTATTTTTATTAATGTTAAGTGTTTGGAAGCTTAGAAATATATTAAAAAAATGCATCACTGACAAGTTTATTAGGTATAAATTGTATAGAACATACCAAGTATGGTCACTGCCTGTAAACAACAAACTTTCTTAATTAATTAATTTTTTTATTAATTTGTAACTAACACTTTAATACAATAATTGCTAGTAATTAATATGATAATATAATGATAATGAATTCATATGAGAAGAACCTAGTGCCTTTTTTGTTATTAATAAATGAAAAATAAAAAACATTTCTATATAAATCTTGTACTCAGAACTTATGTTTTTAGATTATATTTAGAACTTGTATAAATAATATTGTCAATGTTTGGCAGGTCACTGTCCGGACATTAGACAAGCTACCCATAATGTCCCACATATCGCATCAGTTTACTCGGAAGACATTCTTCACATTGGCATTTTGTGAGTGCTGCCGTAGGTTGTTATTCAACGGCTTCTACTGCTCACAGTGCAATTTCAAGTTTCACCAGCGCTGTGCTGACAAAGTTCCTAGCATATGTCATCAGGTAATTAACACATATTATTATGCACTGTTTTATAAAACATAGTTCGGCAAGCTCTTGTATTAGTTAAACTATGTGGAGAACACAGAAACAGCTCTTGTAATTGACATTTCATCAAGCTTGGTAAGTCCTAAAAAAGAGAAATGAGGAAAGTTATGTATATCCTGTTGTAAAGTTTTGGAAGGGGTATTGAACAGTTATTGAACATTGTTGTGAATTAAAAAAAATGTATATGTAATGTATAAATACAGAACCTAGATAAAATAAAAAATAAAAACTTTCAAATGAGAAATTTGAGCTGGGCTGTAACTGATTTTGAACACAATTAATTAGAAGAAATTGAAAATTCATGTACTTTTTGTTAAATTATTGTTTACACAGAATTTTTATTCATCAAAAAAGGAGAATGATTTTATATTATGTAAAAGACAAACACAAATATTGACTTTCATATATTTTATACACAATCTGTAACCATTGCAGATGAGAGTTACGGACACTTACTATGCTGCACTGTTGGCACAGAATCCAGAGACGCAGGCGGGTATCCTGCACTACCCCTCACACTTTGGGTACCATCACATGATGAACAGGGGTGACCAGAACAAGTCAGCATCACTTTATTATTCAGCATTTCATCTTCAATCAAGTAGACCTCATATAACTTTGTATTTTAATGTTTCTCTCAACATGAACTTTGTAATATGATTGTTACTGTAAATGTTTCGTTTGAATGACAAAAATAGAAGCTTATTGGTAGAGGTCTGTTTCAATAAGCTTTAGGTAATGACACCTGTTCACTTTTATGGCAAAAACGGTTGTCTGAGTTCATCATCGCCATCTTTTTAAACAGAAATAGAATTCTTATTGACACCATCTATAAAAATACCAAATTAAGATATATCCTAACCCTTTAGTTCTTAGACAGGTTCTGTAATATACACAAGTAATGAGAAATGCAACATTAAATTTGGAATGTTATGCACAGGTCTGTCTCCCCGGCTAAGAAGATGAAGGACTTTGATGTTCACTGGTGAATATTAGGATAACCGCAGAGTTGTGCTTTAACCATATCCTGCTGCTGACTGCTTGCCGTTGCAAATTAATATTGTGCATCAGCACTTACAATAGCATAATATTCATTTAATTTATTAATCTTCATTTTGTTCAGTTTCATATTGAACAATAATATGATAAATTAGCTTTTTGATGTTCTTTTTTTGTTTTGTAGATGTACGCTTTGTGTGTTTAGATTTTATTCAATATTTTATGTTGTTCCCACTGTTACACTAATTCACTTAAATAACCAGGGAGTTGCCATAAACCAAATGTCTATCTTTAAAATCAATTTCAAACTTTATAAATGACACAACGGAACAATAATATTGAATAGTAATCCCCTTTTATAATTAGTTCAAAATGGAAAGTTTGGAGAGTTAACAAGCGTTTGGTGAATGATTTTTGTCCGCCTGGCAGGACACAGCATCCGCGCTCCTTGAACCAGCAGGACCGCTCCAACTCTGCGCCTAACGTTTGCATCAACATGGTGCAGAGGCCGCTCACCTTGGCTGATCACCACAAGAAGAATAATCAGGTATATTCAGACGTTTATTGACTCATTATACCTCTGTCATTGCACTCTATAACTAGATGCCAATACCTTAGGTAGTGGCAAACGCTTCAGATTTGTTTGACCAAATCAACTGAGGTATGACCTTAACCAGGGCATGCTTTGATTATTTTTTTCGTTTACGTTGGTATTTAGAAATAAAAAAATAGGTATAAAACCGGCCAAGTGCGAGTCGGACTCGCGTACAAAGGCTTCCGTCTATAACTCTCAGTAATTGGGTCCCGTTTTTCCCTTTGGGTACGGAACCCTAATAAAAATACTTCTGTTTGATAGCTATGTTTTGAAAGTTATATATTGAATCATATACCTGTATTTTATTGTGCAGACCAACAATTCGCCTCAGTCGACGAAATACCTCACGTCGGGCAGACACAGCAAGGACGACAGGGATAAGGGTGGTGAGCAACACAGCCAGAGCACGCAGGTGACCATTATATTGCTTATGTAATGTATTGTATTAGTATTATGTGCGGAAGGGTTTGGGTATTAAGTCTCAAAGGCCACGGCGACCTAGAAGATCTATTGTAGTCTTACCTTCGAAGAAAGATAGCCTCCACCAAACCAACAACCCGAACAAAGTTGACAGTCGATGAAGGGCTAAGTTTTGGGCTTGTTCATTTGCCAACTGGCGGGTGGTTGATACTCGGTATAAATGCGACGGCCACGGCGAATGGCCTAGAATGGCTGACTGTAATTGTCTTTTTTAATGAGTTTAACACCTTGTTAACCAACTGGCGGTTCAGTTGATGTTGAGTGATGACCACCGCCCATGGACAGATGCGATTGGCTGTTTTAGATACTGCATCCAATGGCGAGCAGATGCGTCGACGAGCTTTAAAAAAAGTAGGCCCCGGTTACTTAGAGACTAGAACTTCCACTTTGTGACGATCACGAGGTTCAGCGAAGACAGTTACATGGCCCTACCAAAAAAAATAAAGCAATACAGTAAAGTAAACACTAACAGCCTGTGCATATCACACTGTTGGGCAAAGGCCTCCTCTGTACAGAGGGTGTTAGGGCATCGTCCACCACACGTACATTCGAAACATTTTTCTCTCATTCGCTTCATTATCCTCATGATGTTTTACGTTACAGTTTTATATTTAAGAGTGTTGTAAAATTATTGGGCCTTATCGGGCGTTGTGAAAGGGGGCTAGACGGAAAAAATTCTCACGAAAAGTTGTAACGACACTTTTTGCTATAGTAAGCATTAGCTTATATATACATTAATATATATATATATATATATATATGTACTGTGTCTGTCTATTCTTTCATACACGTCATAGATGCGCGGGACTTTGTTAACACAATAATCGAAAGGAACTTCGTTCCATCCGTCCCTTGACACCTCTCAATTTATTTTGTTATAAATATTGGTGTTTGAAGAGAGTAAATGTTTAATATCCCAGGCGTCGCCCACCGGCACGCTGCGGCCGCGGCGAGCGCGCGCCCGCTCGGCCGACGAGTCATGGAAGCACGCGCTGTCGCCGCGCGAGAGCTACGACGACTGGGTCATCCACGCCGACGAGATCCTCATCGGCCCGAGGATAGGTGCGCTCCTCGCCGCGACCCTCACTGCTGCGCTGGACATAGCGGTGTTCACACAAACATGTGTCCTAAAATAAATTTAAAAAATATATTACAATTACTCCGCTGTCCGTCCGTCCGGCCAGGCTGTGGCTCGTGAACCGTGACAGTTGGACGGGTGAAATTTTTCACGGACGACGCATTTCTGTTGGCACTAAACAGCGGATGCTACAAAACAGAATAAGAAAATGTTTAAGTAGGACTCCCATACAACAGACATAATGGTACTATGGGTGCACTACCGGGTTATTAATTTAAACACGGTGTACTGCACACTCATAAACTATATTTTCAATAAATATAGACACACGTTAACAAACGAACAAAATGGAGGAAGATACAGCACAGAAGTTAGATAAAGCGAAGGCGACAGAAAAGAATACTATATGATATATAAAACAGACAAAGGAAAATATTAAAGCAATTGCGCGAGCGTATAGCGGGCCGTACTGATTGGAAATCGAGCGTGCATTCGCCGAGGTGTAGTGCAGCCGACTGATGTTCCCTGCGTCCGCGCCGCTGGTCGTCGCGCGGATCGTGTGCACGTACACTCCAACGCGCAGCTATACAGCGCACCATCGAAGTTCGCGCGCTTCGCTTGCGCCCCGGTTCCACTCGCTCGTCATCAATATTTAGTGGTCCCTACAGTACGATACCTTTTGTGCGAGTCCGACTCGCACTTGACCGGCTTTATTTATACGTTCAAGAGCTTATAATACGCCTATATTGGATAAAAAAAATTGACTCTGACTTCTAAAATGCCAATCACATTTTATGGTGATCACATGGGAGCTAAATGCCCTAGGCGACGCCTCTGTTGCACTAACTGGTCTACAAGGCTTGTGGTGTGTTCCGCTCGCAGGGTCGGGCAGCTTCGGGACGGTGTACAAGGCGCACTGGCACGGGCCCGTGGCCGTGAAGACCCTCAACGTGAAGACGCCCACGCCCGCTCAGCTGCAGGCCTTCAAGAACGAGGTAATGCGCAGGGCCGTCTGACACATGACGACTTTTGCATTGTGTTGATAGTAAGAACACGACAAAAACAAACCGAAAAGATACGAGATGCGAGAATAATTGAGAATCTCCGAGTAGAATAGGTACACACGAATCTTATCGCTTGGCGGCTGTCGTGGATATTGAGGGATGGCAACACAAATTTCACGCGGCGAAACGACTATCTGTGGGTCAAATAAATAGTTGTCCCGTGTGGGAATCGAGCCCACGCGCCCCGACGCCGAATACATTGGCAACCACACCACGGAGTCATAGAAATGTCCGTGGTTGGTGGTCATCACTTAGCATCATGTCGCTTGCCAACTTTCGATTCAAATCACATCATTTATTCATCGAAATAAGAAATATACATTTCATTTATCGATAGTCATTTTTTAAATCTACCACCGTTTCGTAATGAGGTTCCTCTAACGGAGAAGAAACAGGCGAAAGAAACTCCGTAGGTATCCTCTTTTTTGTCATTTTTTTAACTCAACAAATACATAGTTATACAGTAAATTTTTTTTTTTTTTAGAAACAGCTTATTAGCGATCATCTAATTCCCAGGGGTTATTATCGTTAATGTATTCATTTATATTATAATAACCCTTTTTAAAGAGTTTTTCTTTAATAAATTTCTTGAACCTGTTAATAGATAGTCTTTGCACATTAACTGGGATTTTGTTGTGGATTTGATTTGATCTGTGAAAAACGCAGGTGGCTGTGCTGCGCAAGACCCGGCACTGCAACATCCTGCTGTTCATGGGCTGCGTGTCGAAGCCGTCGCTGGCGATCGTGACGCAGTGGTGCGAGGGCTCCTCGCTCTACCAGCACCTGCACGTGCTCGAGACGCCGCTGCCGATGCTCTACCTCATCGACGTGGCCCGCCAGACGGCGCAGGGCATGGACTACCTGCACGCGAAGAACATCATACACAGGTGCCGCTCATCATGCCCGGCACAGCACAGCACAGCACAGCGCCCGCAATTTGACCCCCCTGCACGCACATTTTCACATCCACATTCCACACTGACGCACACTAACAGAAAATAAAACACGCATAGTGCATAACGCACTAGTATTATGACAATGGAAGTTTGTAAGTGCCTTTTGTGCTCTCCAGGTTAAGGTTTAAAGAGGTTTTCAATTAATAATGAGCGCGTGTAACCTTTACACGCGGTAAAAGTAAAACTAAAAAAAAATAATTGATAATAATTTAATTTATTGCTAATGTATTGATTAAAAACAAATGATTAATGTTTTCCTTTATTTTAAATGTTTTGTTCAGATACATATTTAGGTATGAGTTTATTGCATAAATATTTAAAAATCGGATGCTATATAAACGCATCTTCGACGTAACGCGTTTGCAATGTCGCCAAGAAGTATTATTTTAAGAATGGAACGAGCCCGCATTCTGGAATAATTGATAAGATAACTATGTTTTACCCCTAAAACACACATGATGTACATGGTCTACATCATTTATATACTTATTGCTTAACATAAACTCATACTCTAATTAAAATAAATCACATGTAAAAAACTGATGCTGTCATTTTGAGAGCTTTCAAGCACACTGACTTTTTGATCTATCTCAAATGAAGCTATAAATTCCAGGGATCTGAAATCGAACAACATATTCCTGAGGGACGACTGGTCCGTGAAGATCGGAGACTTTGGCCTGGCCACGGCGAAGGTTCGATGGTCTGGTGAGTCCACCACTTTTACAAGTTATACTTTCGCTTTTCCAATCTAATATAATGATCAATCATTCAATGTAAACGAATATTTTTTTTTAATTATGGATTTTGTTTAACGTTAATATTTTTTTATGATTATTGGCTAGTAGCGTTAGACGTGTGTTCATTTATTGTCGCGATGGTAACGACACGCTGTATTTGCAAAAATTTCAAAACACTCTTATTTTCTAAATAATAACAAAAAAAAAATATTTCGAAGATATGTAAAGTCCGCCAATCCGCAGTGGGGCCGCGTGGTGGATAGTCTGATACCGTCTGTACAGAGGAGGCCTTTGCCCAGTAGTGGGACATGTATAGGCTGATAATTACTTTATTCTTAGCAATATTAATAGCGGGTCAATGACGATAACAACACGACGCGCAGAGTCATCGCTGGCGGGCGGCGTGCAGTGGCAGCAGCCGACCGGCTCGATCCTGTGGATGGCGCCCGAGGTGATCCGCATGGAGGAGCCGGTGCCGTACACCTTCCGCTCGGACGTGTACGCCTACGGGGTGGTGCTCTACGAGCTGATGGCCGGCGAGCTGCCCTACTCGCACCTCAACAACAAGGACCAGGTACGGGAGAGGGGATGACACAAATCGCTTGCCAGGAGCGCCTCTGTGGCATCTCACATATGCACCTGATCGTAGCTGATCAAGCCCAACAACGCTGACGCTAATAGACCAACATCGACGCAGATCTTTTGTCCTTTTTGGATTAACCGAAGTTGATCTGTAGATCAATTATACACGAATGAGGCACGAATGGGAGGGCTCGAACGGAAAAGTACAATGGCCTCACATGACATTGAACAACACAGAAGTTAGCCTAATGCAAATATAATTCTAGTTTAAAGGCGCCATTATATAAAACATACATAAGAAAACTAAGTAACTCACTCTGCTGGCTCAGCGACCTGAAGTGGGTCTTGGCCTCCGAGACGAGATGGCGCTCACGCGCCCCATCTTGTGCGATCTCCATTGTGTGTGTGGTGTGAACATGACACAATTAAAGAGACCGCACGTTGTTGAAAACAGCCAAATAGGTCGACTCGACATTGTACCCATTTAGTTATAGAAATAAGTAATTTTGAATTTGGAACTTTCGACATGTGCAGATCCTGTGGATGGTGGGGCGCGGGCTGCTGCGGCCGGAGGCGAGGCGGCTGCGCGCCGACGCCCCTCAAGCGCTGAAGCGGCTGCTCGAGGACTGCATCAAGTTCGACCGCGAGCAGCGGCCGCTGTTCCGCCAGATCCTGGCGTCGCTCGAGTGCATGCTGCGCGCGCTGCCCAAGATCACGCGCAGCGCCTCCGAGCCGAGCGTGAGCCGGCAGCTGCACGCCTCCGACGACTACCTCAGCTACAGCTGCGCCTCGCCCAAGACGCCGGTCAACTTCCAGTTCAACGCGGACACCAGCTTCCCCGCCTTCTACGGGTGGGCCACCGCTGTTCAACAATGTGCAACAATACTGACTCGTATTGTGGCGGGACACAACTTGGACTTAGCTACAGTGCATTGCATTGAATAGGCGCAAAATACAGAGTATTTGTGTTTTGCGTGCAAGCAGTTGGGTAGTGAGTCGCTGCGACCTAGAAAGATGTGTTGTAGTCTCCCCTTCAAAAACATTGCCTCTTTAAGACAGCATTATCCTGTGTTTTAAGAACGTTTTACATACATCAATTTCAGGCGGACCAATACCCAGGTCGGAAACAATTATCTGGGTGGGTCACACAAATGGTTGTCTTATGTGGGAATCGAACCCACGAGCATCGGCGCCGAAGCCAACGCCTTGGTAACTGCGCAACGGAGTCACGGTTGGACCTTCCAGTTCATTGACATCACCTGCTTCAATTTTTCACTTCACAATTGACATAAGAGAAGACGATGAACAAGCAACTAAATGCTAAAGTATTTTTCCTTCTTTTTTTTAAGTGGTCATACTACAGAAACAGCATCATGGTACTTATACAGGACAACATTATACTTATAGGTATTTCAAACTTTCCAGAATCCCAGTGCCGAACCAGCGGCACCCCTAGGATGTGCTGAAGGGCTACGACTAGCTCGCCGACGCGGTCGGACGCCGGAGCCTTCGCCCCCGCCGGAGACTCCGCCCTCGCTGGAGCCTTCGCTCTTGGTGCATTCGCGAGCCTCCATGTCGCTTTTGGCGTCCTGACAATCTGCTGGCATCTTGGAAACCATCTGGGAAACCTCTTGGCAATCGGTTCGCAATTCGGCGGCGAAGACGCTCTTCTGATAACCAACCTCATTCACACTTTTGTTCTATCCATATCGGACCTTCGGAGCGCCCCTGTGGTGTCAATTGATATGGGGCCCACAGTCCGCGAGTTGAATTGTGATCAAGTGACGTCGAAAAGAGACTGTGCTTCATATGCTATTAACGTTTAACGATCTTCTATAATAAAATACGACGGCGAGCTGTATATATTAGTTTAAGGGTTTTCCACAATCCAAACGCGTGCGGTGTGTCGACGAATGCCACGGTTTTACCGTATAAATATACACCCTTGGACTCTATGCATTGTGCGTTCATGATTAGGCTTAGTTTTCACCAGCGCAGTGATTGGAACATTCATGAGGTCTTATGTCGCGGTTGTACTCCTACGGTTGGTGGTAAGCAAACTAGCTCGGAAAAAGCTTTTCATTCTTGCCGAAAACACTTCCACATGTTTGCTGAAGTGAATATATAAGGCATATGTACGTTGAAATCTCAAGGCACAACGCTAGTGTGTACACAGCCTTAGCCTGGTTTAGAAGTAAAACGAGCACTGTTTGCGGCAACACAAGTCTCGCGTCGTTCGAAGGAAATTTTGCATGTAATATTGGGCGATGGAGCCCTGATAGCCGGTGATAATTTAAAGGCGAAATTTGCTAGATTCGCTCGGTGTGCTCAAATAACAGGAGAAATAAGATTTCTTTAATCGGACTTTGAACAGGTGATATCAATAATGGATTTGAACAACAACTAATTTGTTTGGCAATCGAATCCAGGACTCGGTTGGGAGATGATTGATCGCTTAGGTTATTATTAAAGTATTTATTTTTGTGATATTCTCGAAGCTCGCGTGTTGGTTATTTAATAGTACTATGCTGTAGTTTAAGATTTTCTTTGTCATAAATGTATCACCACCACCCACAATCACATGTGATAGAAATTTTTTTTGGATTGTATAATCGTAGTGTCATTGCATTGTGTGCATTTAAGTCGCGAGATTAGTGAATAAAAATCCTTACTTTTCTGGGATTTTTTTTTTCAACTGAAACATAAAAAGCACACCATTTACTGGGAAAATGTAAAATAATAATTTAAATTCGACCCCAAAAAGGCAGCCGTGTACTGGTGTCGGCCAGAATAAGAACGTCAAGAGGCGTTTCAAATATAATAATGTATTCGAAAGTATTATTTATGTAATGAAAGATTCGAGCGCAACCGGGTGCCGCGCCACTGCGTAAATTATTCGTAACGATTGTAAATAACTTAATGTAATTAACTTAACTCGGAGTACTAAGGACACTTGTATAATATAGATAGTTTTAACGAGTAACTACCGATTCTAAGGGATACAATAAATTATTGTTTCGATTTAATAATGCATTTCATTTTTACCCGTTTATAAGTTTACATGTTTGGAGTAAATACATCCGAATGGTTTGTTGTTAGTGCACGTTTACGTTTACGTAATCCCAATGTATGTGTTCGGCGTCTTCGGCGTAATCTACGCATATGCAAAAACGGGATGAGCCAAGCCAAAATTTTTGATAAATTATCATACATATATAAAACCGGTCAAGTGCGAGTCGAACTCGTGCGCCGAAAGTTCAGTATCTACCCATTATATAGCCATAACAAAACTTGTAAGTACCGATTTTTTCAGGAACAGGTGGACCTTGCAAGTTGAAATTTGTACCAGATACTGAGATCTATAGATTAGGTATATAAAAATCAAGGTCCTGAGTCCATACGATAAAGAATATGGGCAAATTTAGATTTTCGCGTAAACTTGTACATTACAACTTGCTGGGTCCACCCGTTCGGCGGTGACACACGGACGTGATCTTATAAGGGTTCCTTTTAAGGTAAGGAATCCAATCCAAAACAAGGAAACCAAAAAAAAAAGACAATTGAACTTACGTATTCATGAAACCCAATTGTATGTGATTAATATCCAGTTCAGTAAGTTTCCGAGGTAATAAGCTAGTATTAAAAATAAACATGTTTCATGCACGCCTATTTGAAGTTCATGTAGTAGTATTCGCAAAATCCTCCTCGATTCAATTTTTTTAAACCAAGGTTTTGATGAATATTAATACACCCTGAGCAAAAACACAAAGATGGACTTCTAGAATTTAAAAATTTTACCATCCACGAGGACGAGATAAACAGGGAGGCTTTTCTAAGTGTATCCATTTTGTTTAATTAAATTCTAGACATAAATAATTTTTTATATTAAAATGATAAATATTTTAAATCACTCTTAATTAATTACATTACAAAAAGTGCGTGATTTATACGCTACTCATTTATTTTACGCGCAATCATTCATAGTTATGAATGATTGCGCGTAAAATACAAGCACACGCACGCAAGTTCGTTTGTGTGCGTGAACAGCAAAATTTAGGTATTTATGAATGACTACCGTTTCACGGTTGTGTTTCAAGTTGTTTTTAAGGGAATAGAATGGTAATTTTTTTGAAAAAAAAAAGTTTGTTTTAATTTCAATAAAGATTATATCTATCGAGTTTGAATCTCCTGTGTAAATTTGGGCACTTTTAAATAAGTCTCACTGTTTATAATTTATTGGTGGTGTTGACGTATACAACTTGACATTATATGAGAAAAGGACGATGATGGAAAAGAAGTTTATCGCCACTGCGGGAGTCGAACCCACGTGTTTCGGATTCGCGCGCAGTTGCTTTAACCACTAAACTAAACTACTGAATTTTAATGTTCCATCTTAAGAGTAAAACAGAGATTAGCATTATAAAAAATTAAAATCAAATGTTTTAGATTAAGTTATACACATTTTTTGCAAACAGTAAAGCTATATGTCAATTCAAAATTGGGTAAATATAAAGAAAAACATTTAACACAACATCTTTATTGACGTCTTCAAAACAAACATGGCTTATGTTAAAATCAAAAGTAGGTACTTACTTAAAATCAATTACTAAGTTTATGCCATACTAGCTATATCCTGCCTGCTTTGCTGGGTCATACCATCTTCTTAAAGTAAGTAATCACCAACATATACAGCGTGTCCGTTACCTCCGCGACAATAAATGAACACACGTTTGCGTTAGAAGTGTGTTCATTTACTATTTTACTTGTCATAAAAAAATATATCATAAAAATTATGATCATAAAAAAATATTTACTTTAAAAAAATCCATACTTAAAAATTTTTTTTTTCAAACAAACTAATTAAGTAAAAAAGAAACAAAATTTGTAACATCCTATACAACTACAACTGATAAACTGACTGATTCATACATTCAGAGACTTTTTCTTTCTCACTCTTCTAACAGTATGTTTTGTCTCTTTAATCATTCAACCCATTCATATGCTTTGTGACCTTTACAAATGAACTTTACGTTACAGTTTTATATGTAAGGGTGTTCTAAAATTCTTTGTTTTGGAAAATTTTATAACTCTGTAAATATTGATGTTTAAAACATTCTTTAATTTAACAAGTTATCCTCCATATGTGTGTTCATTTATTGTCGCGATTGTAAAGACACGCTGTATACTAAAAACCTTCTCCGAAACATGCTTATGGTATAAATATTATTCTGGTTGAGTAGTTTTCAGAGTAAAAACGAACAGAAACTCTGTCTCTCCATTTATCAGTACTTATTTAATGTTGTGTAATACACTGTACAAATCCAGGTAATAAGAGGTGATATGATGTGTAACAAATTAACAAGTTATCATGGCTCTTAACGTAACTCATGTTCAATACATAAATATTTTGCAGTTCTATAGCATTTATAAAACATGTTATTAGACATAGTCTAAAACAAGGATGAGCAACGCGCGGCCCGCAGGCCGCTTCGGGCCCCTTAAACATGTTTATGCGGCTCGCCAAGCATTTCTAAAATTGAAATTATTTTATCGAATTTCTCCCATCAATATATTGTTATAAAATTAATTATAATGAAATGGTAGTACATAATGAACCGAAATATTTTTTGTTCGTTTTTCTGTTATTTTCTTGTTTGTTTTTACCTTGCTTTAAAATTTGTATATGAAATCTTTACTTTTTTTAATTTTATATTTTTTTATTCTAATATTAATTATAAATAAAGTTTCGTAAATTATTATGTGCGGCCCGCCAAAAAATTTGAAATTTAAATTGGCCCATTGATTAAAAAGGTTGCTCACCCCTGGTATAAAATATTTAACAGAATAAGCAAAACATCATATAGTACAGCTATTACAAAATTCAATTGTTGTTAATTGTTGATTACTAACATGCAATAAAACATTGTGCATGTCTAAATTAAAAAAAACACACAAATTTAAAAAATCTTGCTAATCATTAGAACTTTCACTGTTTCCGTCATTCTCGTCGTCCACATTCATTTTTGTTTGTTTAGGTTTTACTGCAGTTCTGAATTCAAATCTTGAAACGTAAATTCTTTTACCGCCAATTTTGACGTCTGTGGCAATTTCAATTGCACGGTCTAATGCGAGAGGTCCATCAAATTCTATGAATGCTGTAGCTGGAACAAGTATTAGAGAAGTATTTAAAATGTTGATATTACCACAAGGTCGTTAATTGAACTACACATACAAAGAATTTCATTTACCCATTGATTTCTTGCCCTTAACCAAATGTCGAATGTTTCTGATGCGGCCGGCGCCCATGAAGGTTGAGCTTAACGTCTGTGCATTCAGATCTCCATAAGAACGCACCACTAGGGTTGTTTCCATAGGGGGTAGGAGTTGTTTAACTCGTATAAAGTTCCCTTCAAACGGTGTGTTATCTTCCTCTAAAGCCTGCAGAGTCCAAAAGAGTGATTCAGATGAAGACTTTCATTTTTATTATAGTAAAACATAGATTTTTTATCTTAAGGAAAATTCACAGATATTTTTCATATTTAATTAATAGGTGCTAATCTGTCTACTAACTATTACGAAAATAATCCGAAGAAATATAATTAAGTAATAAGAATAGACTTGATACTAAAACTCAATTTTCACTTTAATTTTAAATGAAAACTGAAAAATGTTGACTTCTCATATAAACTTAGTTAGCACAAGATATTTGGGATTCGTATAAGCAAAATAATAATAGTAAATAAATGTATTTCACCTTTAATGCTGCATCATTACTATCAAAAGAGATAGTTGTGGTGAAAACAGGTTTTGGACTTTCTGTGAGATATGCCTCAAGAATGCTGTAACAAGAATAACTGTTATAAGTAACAACATTGTACACTTGGGAGTTTGTTTTAAAGGAAAAGCTGCGGACGAGAAAAATGAAGTTAACATGAAATTGAAAAAATAAAACTGCACTTAAGGTGCTTCCATCGTTTTAAGGGTTACAAAGGCCCAAACATGTCCTGTGTAATTTGTTATATCTATCATCTATCATCATCATTTGAGGCTCATGTCAATCTGGTGATTATGACATGATATCTGTCCACCACAAGCTTGTGACAGATTTCTTTGAGGCTCCAAAGTAAATTACTATTTTTAAAAAATCAGGATAATTTGTTATAGACACGAATATGATGAAAATATCAACAGTTATCATTATACGATTTCTAAATATTTTGTTATTTAGCCTTATCAAAATGTCAATAAATATTTATTTGAATTTAAGACTAAAAATGTGGAAAAATTATTACATACCCAACTTTTTTAACAGTTCCACATTTGGAAAAGTGTTCTATTAATAGCTTTTTATAATCAAGCATGATATGGACTGGAAGGTTTTCAACAAGTACAGATGACAATGCTTTATCACTCTTTATAATTGGTTTTTTTTCTTTATTCCATCTTTTTTTTGTCCATTTCTCTTTTTCTTTACCCCCTTCCAAATCAGTGGTAGGGGTACTAGGATGTTTACCTTTCTTTTGCTTATGTTTATTTTTCTTTTGTTTCTTTTTATCAACTACAGCCATTTCATCCAAGAGATTTGTCAAAGTATGCGTGTTATCACCAATGTTGAGGTTTCCGAGACCTTCTGCTACCACATCTGGTTTGATATCTTTTTTTCGTGACTTGGTTGAAGGTTCGCCTTCACTTGTCTCTACATCTTGGGCAGGCTTTGCTGAATGTTTCTTTTTTTTGGATTTTTTACTAGCTTGTATTTCCGTTGGCTCAATTTTGTTTTCAGTTAATATCTCAAAATTCTGTTTTGCTTCTTTTGTTCCTTCTTCCGCTTTTAAATTTTCTGCCTTAAGAAGTTTATTTAGTTCTTTATTCTTCTTCTTTTTTAACTTGTTTTTTGTATCCTTAGATTCAATGATATCTTGATTTGATTCTCCTATTTCTGTACTATTTCTCAAAATATTACTATCTTCGCTCACTTCATCTAATATAGGACTAGCAGCATCACTTACATTTTCTTTTTCTGCAGCTGTATTATTTTTTTTTGACTTCTTGAATTTTTTGCCTTTACTTTTTTTGCTTTCAATTTCTGAATTCTCTATATTCTTATTACTAATTGCGGGACTTTCAGATTTGGTTTTCTTAACTGCTACTTCTTCAGTGTCGTCCAACATAAAACTAACGGACTTATTTCTCTTTTTCGGTTGATTACTGGATAAGTTTTGAGTTTTATTCGAAATATTTATAGAGATTTTGTATCTGTCTTATCGTTCTTACTAGTATTATTACTTGCAGTACATTCAGATTTTACATTTTTAATTATGGACTTACTCGTGTAATGACTTTCATCAAAGCTCGCAATTTGAGGAACTTCGGGAGAGTTACCATTTTTTTTATTGTGTTTATGTAATTTTGCACTTCCACGATCTTTATTCTTTTTTTTGACTATTTTCGCATCGAACTCCTCGTCAGTTTTCAACTTTGCAGTTGTTTCGGCGGCACTTTTATACAAACGCATAAAGTCATAAGTTTTTAAATTGTTGTCCAGACTGTTCGTCTTTATATTTAATGATTTGGATTTCATGTTTGTTGATTATTAAACACATGTATCCATACAAAATATTTAACTATATTAAGTAAAAAATAATTTCAAGTAAACGATAAAAGTTTTTCGGTAACATGTGTTAATATCAAAGCAACCAAAGAGTACTTTTATATATCTGATCTGAAACTTTTATATATCTGGAAGGAACTCAATGAAACAACGTGACGTTAAGATATTAAGGTTATACTTTACGTCAACAAACGTAGTGATAATGGTAGTGGTTATATTCTCTTTCCAGGGCTGGATTTAGGTATGATGAATAAGAGAGTACATAAAATTTAAAAGGATAATATTTAAAAAAAAGTTATAGTACACTTTAAAATTTGTAGAAAAAGTACGTAAAGATTGTCACTGCTGTGGAAATCGAACCCACGTCTTCGGCATTCGCGGCCCGACGCTTTAGCCACTAAGCTAAGCTAAACAGCTGATTGCCACACTGAAGAAAATGTTAAAGTCTTTTATCTACATTGTTTTTTAGCATTTGAAGCAATGCTTGGTGCATCCATTGTTATATCCTTTCCAACATACAAACAATTTGAATACAGTTTTACAACGTTAATTCGAACGAGAGATGTCGCCATTGCTTTTTTAGGAATTAAAATTTTTTAGAGCTGATCTCTGCATTTAAGATTAAATATACAAATTTGTAGAAGAAGTACGAAAAGATTGTCGCCGCTGTTGAATTCAAACCCACGTCATCGGGATTCGCGCCCTGCCGCTCTAGCCTTAGTGGCTAAACGGCTGATTGCCACACCGACGAAATTCTCAACGTCCTTTTGTTTACATTGTTTTTAACATTTGAAGCAATGTTTGGCGCAACCATTGGTTTCATCCATTGTTGTAAAACGATATTCGAAATTTCTTGTAATATAAGTAATAATAGTAATAATAATTTTAAAACGATAATTCTAACGAGCGAACTTTTGGTCAAACAAAATACTATAATTTCCTTTATACGAATAGTATTTAGTACAAAACATGAAATTATAGTACATTATATATAATTGTAGTACATAATTCTACCCTGCCTAGGACCAGTGGTAGGAATTTGGAAACTGGAGAGTGAAGAAATTTATCGTAAAAAAATTGTCCGTCACGTACTACTCTTAAAAAAAATCGTATTACATTGAAAGAACATAATTATTTTATTTTTATTTTTAGATAAACAAACTATATTAAAGTCAAGATTAACAACACATAAACTTTATTTTTGATAAATGTAGTATGTTTGCAATTATATTTAAATATTTTTAAAATACAACTTGCAAGTTGCAACACATTAATTTCTAAATTCAATGGCGGACGCGCTTGCGTGATGCCGGTCGCATGTTATTATTACTATTGAATCGGCGTCTTTTAATGTAACTCACTGCTTCGGCTGAATTAAGCAGAAATCAAATTTACGGGTAAGTGGAAATTGTATGTGTGAATTTATTGTTGTTTTTAAGGGTTTTTGGGAAGTGTCGCTAATGACCTTTGTGGTGTAAGGTTTCGTGAATTTTCCACTCAACGCCATGCTTCATGGCGCGTTAGCTTCTTGTAAATGTAGATGCCGTTATACTTTCGCAAAGTATGACTTAAGTAAGATTTAAAAGTAGTGCAAATTCAGATATTTGCGCTTTAACGCGAGAAATTTTCTAAGTCCTTCAAGAATATAGGCGCCAAATCGATGTACGCCGCTTCTGCATAAACATACCTACTTTGATACTTATAGCGCATGGCGGGAAAAGCGTCGATGGCGGAGCGTCCATAGTAACTTTTACGTGTATTGATATTTTGCAGCGGGACATAAACATGGTGGCTCAGAAGAAAGGTCGCGGTGCAAAAAATCAAGCGGCTAAAGCTAAAGCAGCGAATCAACAAGAAGAAGTGCCGCCACCCGAAGTTGAAGCAATGGAAGGCACTGAAGAGAATAACGGTCAGACGGAATCGACTGAGCAAGGGGACGAAGCAATTGCAACTGATGAAGGCGCGGAGCCTCAGGACGGTGATCAAAGTCAGGAAAACGCTGATAATGAAACTAAGGCAGAGGAACAGAAAGAAGAGAAGGTCGAAACTGGTAAACTGCTCGTTGAGAACCTTCCATCAAGTTATCTTTTCGACTACCAAGAAAAACTCAAGGAGATGTTCTTAAAATATGGCGAAATTATTAGTGTGAAGTGAGTCATATGATCTTTCGGGTTTTTCCTTAACTTTTGAAATGTATTTGTTAACATTCAAATATCAGTCTTTCTTTCTCATTTTTTTGAAAATGATTTTTCATTAAAGAAAAGCTATAATCTAAGTTAATAATAAAGTAAAATGGGTGTTCCATTGTGCGAATTGCACTTGGACTACCGCTGTTGGAACGGAGTATTAACAAGGGAAATTTTCTTTCTTTTTAGACGTGGTCCAATCATTGTTACTGAACTGACCACAACTCCGACATTATCGGCTATAGTCGAATTCAAAAGCAAAGACTCTCTGGAAAAGGTAAACAAAAGCTTATTAACTTTTATATACATAATATTAAAAAGTCTTTAGCTAGATAATGTAGAATAATGCCATTCTTTGGAATACCAAAGAGGCACAATATTTTATGCTAAGATTTTTCCAAATTTCCATAAAAAAGTTAAGTCTTCAAGTTTTGTATATGACTATTTGAATGTTTCAAATAGCTGGTCTTCTACTGCAGTTGGCAATGGTTTGGTTTTTAATTAATTTTATGTTAAACATCAAAATTTCCAGCATTTTATTTTTGATTGTGTAGCAGATCAGCTAATGTCTTCATGTTGTGATGTCTGATTTTTTTTTAGTGTTATATTTGGTTTGTTGTTGTAACAGGCTCTAATAGATTATATATAGTCACATATTTTAAGATAGCAAAAAAACATCTACATTTGCTGTTACTATTTAGACCTGTAATTAGAGTTCCACTGCTTATAAAATAAAGACTGGATCAAAATCAATCTTAAGTTGTAACATTTTAGAGAGAATATTGCGTGTTTTACTGTTTGGTGCTTGTTGACCTTTTAACTGTATTAGGTAGTCAAGGTGCTATTCTAGATACCTTTGCCTGTTACCACAACAGACTAAAACTAATAACAGAATTTATGTATCTGTTCACATGCTGATTCCCTTATATTATAAGTGTTGAAAAACATGTCTTCTCATAGCAAAATTTTATAACTTTTTACTGTTGTGATTTTTTTTTGATAAACCGCACATTGGATGTTTATTATAAAATTAATAAACAAAGGTAAGTTTCAAACAACATTTAATACTAATTAAAGGACAGCAGTCAAACAAATGGCAGCACTATTTATGATTTAAAATTAATATATATTTAAAATGAATATTTATTTAATAATATTCGATAGTTTATATTCAGTTTTCATTTTTCTTTACATATTTGTAATTTAAAACTTTATATCTAATCAACTACAGATAAATTGTCCTGAACTTAAAGTAGGAAGTTTAACATT
This sequence comes from Iphiclides podalirius, assembly GCA_933534255.1. NCBI lineage: Eukaryota > Metazoa > Arthropoda > Insecta > Lepidoptera > Papilionidae > Iphiclides > Iphiclides podalirius. The sequence continues at coordinate 958,616 of OW152817.1, read as the reverse complement.
TAATTTTTTTGTATTAAGTTGAATATTTGCTTGTGCACAAATACCTTTGTTTTTAGAAGTTTTCATATTGAATTTCATAATATTTTTAATTGCCAATGTTGTTTCAAAGAGGAGATATAAATATGTTACTTGATAAATGGTGGACCTAAGGTAACAAAACTCTTGGTTTAAAACTAAGATAATATAAAAGATAATATTTTTTACATATATTATTGTATGTTCTATTAAATATTTAATTCACATGCGCTGCCAAAGTATTTAATGGAAATAAGCAGGAGATTATAAGCACTAAATTTTTTTGATGTTTGCCAAAATTGAAACAACTCTAGGCTGTATTCTTTATGAGCTGTATTAAACATAAATAACAAGCCATTCCTTAAAAACATCAAGGTACAAACTAACGTGTCAGAATCATTTTTATAAGAAGATGCAAATAAATTTTATGAGTTAAAGAAAATTTTCCAATTAACTTAAACCTGGAAAAGTACAAAAATTTGGTAGTTGAAATAGAAAATAACTTTAAATGAAAATGCGATAAAGTTATTTGTATATACTTTGGTTCGTCCATCCCTAATGGGTCAGCACAAAACTTAAATGCGTTTTCTCGAGCTCTACGTACGGACATTCGGGTATAAATAATGTTATGTTCGAAAAAATTTTTTTTTAACCCTGGCGGGGACGAGGAGGAATAATAAATCCTGCAGCTGATACGATTTTTGATTAGTCTATAGCGCAGTTGCTAAGCCAATCAGGTTTTGGCGCCGAGGGTCGCTGATGCGATTCTCTCACGGGACAAGCATTAGTAGATCGGTCGTAAAAAAACTCGCCAATACCACTAATAAGGCGATTGAGTCGAGGGCGCATTTGGGTTTTGCGCTCGAGGCAAGAGCGCGTGGGACTGAGCGGGCGCGGTTGTGGGCGCAGGCGCTGGCCGAGGACGGCGCCCTGGTGGAGGGCAGCGCGATCTCGGTGGCGGCCGAGTCCAGGGGCGAGACGGCCGTGCTGGTGGGCGTGCCCTACGAGGCGAGCACCGACTACGTGCGCCTGCTCTTCGCCCAGTGCGGCGACGTCTCGCACATACACGAGTTCAGCAAGACCAAGTACAAGATACGTGAGTGCGTCCAGTGTTCTTTACCACACGCTGCACCCGCGGCTCTTCGAAGACAACCTTTCAAACTTCACGTACGTGTTCTGCTTTTTTTTATGTGGAAAAAGTGGCAGACGAGCTGGCGGTGATGTCAAGTAATAACCGCCGCCCTTAGAACTTTTGCAACACCCGTAGTGTTGCAAATGCGTTGCCACCTTTAAATAAAGTGGGCCGTTGCTCACCCGACGAAACGCAGAAGTATAACACTTCTACTTTACGCCGATCTTCTGTGAGGTCGTGGTAACTACCCGGCACGGACCTGCCCATCTGCAACAGTGAAAATGCCATGTCATGTTCTGTACTTATACACAGCATGAGTCATGTGCACTTCACACTTGAGTGTGTCGTCACTTACATCGTGTCCATCAAATATTTCGCACACGTCCTTTCATTGTTGCCATGTTACCAAAACTGGCTCGCTTCAAAATTTTTGTTTCGAACTTAGGTATACATAATATTATGTATGCCAAGTGTTAATCTTATCTGCTATCAAATAATAAAACTCCCTGAGTCACAAGTTTTAAAATAGGCATCATTAAAACCAAATATTGTTTGCAATACGTGAGATTATCATGGAAATCATATAAACGCCCTTACTATTCGCCCTAGTGTACATGTTTTAAGTTTTCATGTTTGAAAGATAATAAAGTTTACAATTGACACAGTACATGTTCTGCACGATATAAAAAAAGATGTCATTCATAATTGATATATTTTTTGAAATATTTTTTCACTCGATCGTAGTGCGCGTGACATTCTTCGAGAAAGAGGCCGCCGAGAAGGCGCTGAAATTGGACCGTGAGCTGCGCATTAACGGGTTCCTGGTCACCATCACCAAATTCCGCGATGAGGAGGAGCAGAAAGCCCACACAGCCAATACCAATAAGGTATGCTACTAGTAACTTTGGATTTTTAGCTTTTATGTGTACACTTAATGAAAATTCTCTGTACAGAAAACAGACTTAACTTTTGGAAAAACAAAGAAAAGCGATAACAATGTTTAATGTTACAACAATAGTGATAATCAATAAAAATATTTAAAATTATTAACATTAAAATATTAACAAGTGTCTGAATCAAAAAATATAGATAAAATTTTAGAGAAGAAACAATTTTTCCAAAGATTGTGCGCAACTAGCATAAAATGTCTACACTAATGCTGTGTATATTGATTGATATGTTAATTTGATTGATTGATATAAATATGCGGTGCAGTTGCCACAAGTTCGATCCCCACACGGGAAAACTATTTGTCTGATCGTCTGGGTGTTTGTCTTCTTGAAATTTACGTTTGTTTAACGTCCTTTCAACACAGGATAATGTTATCCTAAACTAAGGGCATTGTTTTCCCAATCCAAGAAAAAAAAAAGGTACACTACACAACAAATTAGATCTAGACAATACGGTGTACACGACCTACGATTTGGTCGAAGGCGATCGATGCAGTGGAATTTTGCACGCGCTACAATCTGTTACTCTCGCTGTTACTCCCGTAGAACAAGCGGCAGCACGCGCAGCAGCAGAACCGCAGCACGGCGGCCGCCACGCCGGCGGCGGGGAGCCCCAACTCGCGCAACAACAACTTCCGCGCCCGCGGCGGCTCGTACAACGCGCGCGGCAACTTTAGAGGTGACCCCCTCCTTCCCTGCTCTCGCTATACAGTCGCAGACGATATTACTGCATAGTAAACTAAACTCGTCCCGCATTCTGTCTCCCTATGTAGATCTAAGCGATCTTCAAAAGTACGCAACGGATCATGATGGGGTTTTTTTTTATCAGATAGTGATTCAAGAGGAAGGTTCATATTTATGATACATTGCACCCGTGCAAAGCCGGGGCGGGTCGCTAGTAGATTATAAAAATAGACAAACCGTTTTTTTTAAGTTACGAGCTTTGAATTATGCTTTGATGTATTATATAGTGAGAGCCACTAGGGTGCACGAGTAATCACAAACAGGAGCCCCCGCGTCATATTTTTCAGGTCCAGACAAAATTATTGTAAGTCTTTAGGCCACAACTACCTTGGACTAAACAACTGACTTGTTGATCTTGGGCATTTTAACACCACAAGAAAAACAAAAGTTTTTTTTTAAAGATAAAAAAATATTAAGCGGAATGCAAAAGTATAGATACTTGTTGCGAGTTGGCGCAGACGAATCGAAAACGTGGATGCAAATTAGAGTTATAGTGACCTATTTAATAATATAAATTTTTGGGAAACATAAAATAAAGATTTGCGCAGTTGTGAACAAATGCGGTAATTAGAGGTACATTTCCTTGACATAAGCGCAAAATGATGATTTTACTAATTGGGTCCCTATGATTGTACTCTCTTCTTGTTCAGTCCATCAATCAATGCTGAGGTTCGTAACAAATGATGTTGTATAATTGTAAAGGTGTTAATCACCGTTCCGCCGCAGGGGCGCGCGGGCGCGGTTTCGGCGGGCGCGGCGGGGCTTTCCCGCGCGGTGGATTCGCCCCAGTCAACACCTACCTGCCGCCGCAGCCGTTCATGGCGCGCCCGGTACGTGCACACTGGGCGACACACGCGCGGACAGAATGGGTACCCGAGTAATTGCTAGTTAGTAGAGTATACTCGGGTACTCTAGTTAGTAGAGTAACTAGTTTGTCGTGGAACAGTCCGTTGAAAGTACTCGACGTCGCAAATAACCCCAAATAGATTCCGTATAGAGATGTAGGTCAATGCTAAAATTAATATTTTCAATTTGCAAAAAGATTTGTCTTATGCTCATAGAGAATATCTTATTGTCTTACTTCAATATGTTTTTATTTCAAATGCGTTTAGAACGTATTCGTTTAACGCTTCATTTAAAAATATATCAAAATTTGTATAATTTTATTTTTTTTTTTTTGCTATAGACACCAACCGTAAACATATTTATACATAGTTATTAATTTTAATAAACATCAATACGTAACGTATTATGTAACTTCAGTAGCATTAATTTACAATTTTTAATTATTATTTTTCAAAGAGGGTTTTTAAATACTACCCTCATTGTAGTTAGTTACAGAAACACCTTAACAAATTAACACCTGCTTAAACATTTTCGGATTTCCAGTAGTATTGCATCTCCAGTAGTTGGAAAAGCTAATACAATATAGAAGTTGGATAAACTATTACAAAACCAACATCTAATCTATAATACAATGTTTTAGAAATGAATTCAAACCTCTCAGGTTCAATCTGGACACATTCCATCATGATATGGTATGTTGGTTACATTTAGGCGATATAACTTTCTTCATAAGAAACCTGGAGTTATAAAGGTAAATATAATACATGTAAAGGTATGCATGACATTTCCAATCCTTTTGGAAATTAAATGTATCATGAATAAAATAGATAAAATTTCATTATATATCCCAACACTTCAGACTATTGTATGATCATGTTCTTAAAATAACCATTCATATTGCACACATCCTTACACCAGCACCAAAATTGACCGCCTCAAAACAGTAAAATGTTAATTATATGGCATCTATTAGGGGTTATCGGTAGATTCACAAAAACCAAACGCGAATTATGTCGTTCCTGATAAACTCGTTATCTCACGGATCATTTACTTGGAAAAACATTACTGTGACGTATATATGCATGGCGTTGTATGCACGAGTCATGAATACGTGAAAAATTACATTTAGCTGGGTGTCTATTAGTTTGTCCTCCATTATTTTTACATTTTATTTGAAAATATTTTAAGCCATTATTCATATTTGCTATTTCTAGTTTTCCAAATTATAACTCACAAATATGCACTAATATTATTATTTCTCCTAAATTAAGCTGTCATCAGTGAAAATTCAAAATATTAATGAAAAGAGTTGTCTGCAAAAAATATAAACCATATACAAGGCTCACTATGGTTGATCGTTATCATTGCTTCATACAATGAGAGCTAGGCCGAAAAATGTGTAAGAATTAGACTGTCACGAAATCCCTACCACTTTAGTGTGTTGTTTGCTTATATGTGCGAAAATAGTTGATTATACAGGATGATTTTTTAGACGAAGTACATACTTTGACAATGTTAATTGAGCATTCCATATATTCTAAAAAAATATTAATATTTTATTTTGAAACATATCAATTTAAACATTGTTTATTCCGTTAAGAGTGGTCACCCTTTTGATAAGCGGTTTAGTAATTATGCGTTCAGCGAAAAGTTTTAGTGCACGTCAATAGGTTATTGTATTGAGACGGTAAGGCAGGAATTTCTTAAGGTGTCCATAATGTTTGTTCGAAAAAAAAATGAAGTCACTAGTACCTACGATTTAGAATAAAATTGCATGCATATGCTTTGTTAATATGTCCGTCCCTTTATACTTACCCTTTATACTATGAACCGCTTGAGTTGATAATTAGTTACTGTATTTTTATTATAATTTAGGTCATTATCGTATTTTATTTTCACAATTTTGTATTTGCGTCTTTGTAACTATTTCAAATTTTTTTCCTTCATTTATTATGATTTTTTATTTAATTTATCTAAAGAACTTCGTTCCACCCACATCTCCCACAACAGTAATATACACTGGGTATTTATATGGTGACGGCAGAGTTAACTTATTTATCACACAAAACATCGGCATGCTGGTTACATAATTATCTGCACACGGTTTTCCTTCTCTGTCCCTGTAAATAAACAAAGAACCATCAATCAAATATCCTTATGTGACAAAATATAGTCTTGTGCTAAATTACATGGGTTGCCCTATTTATATTACATTTATTTTGTGCCGTAATATAAAACCCATCTTTATTTATTTAATGCTTTTGTGATTTATTGCTTTTTTAAATTTTAATCGTTTTTTTTGCAACATAGAACTGTATTTTTTTGCAATAATTTTTTTTAATTGCTTCATAATCAAACAATGCATGTGTCATTTCTTCGTGTTATCCGGAAATGAGTGCATAGAAAAATGTGCAAAGAAATGCAGTACAATTGGTAACAACCGTCCCAAAGTATGATTCTCTTAGGCCTGCTCTCTTTGCCATTAATGTTATTCTGTGCATTCTTTTCAGAGCTACCTGTAGTTGAAATTGTACAAGCAGATTTAGCGCAGGTAAATAGGACTGATATATGCAAGGTTTGTGTTTTGACATGTTGCATCTCATGTGTGGCTTATTGGGTTCGGGAACAAAAGTAAAATTGCAAAGTAACATTGAGAGAATGCATAATATGTTGAGATTTCAGGATATCTTAAATTATGAAATCACATAGGTTTGATTTCATAAGTAAGTATTGTATGAAAGTTAATCTTATTAACTAATGAAGAATGTAGTTTTTTATTTGTATAGATTTTAATGTTCATTAAATCATGTAACATACTTCAAATTTTGAATATTGAGTAACTGTAATACATTTTTTGTTGTTTTCATTTCTTTACATATTTTGCGTCTCTTAAATTAACCTTGTTTTTCAAATTCCAAATCTAGGCCATGTTTGTTATTGTCCAATTTCTTGAATTCGTCACGCCAATCATTTCATCGACTAAAACATGTTTTCTTTAATTTGATAAATTAAAATATTACCAACCCAAAAGCAAAAGCTTTGAAAAAAGTTCTAAATGCTTTTGAAAACATGTTTTAGAGAGGCTTGACCAATTAATAATTTCTCGGGCGATTGTTATTAAACGAAAAGTATTTGAGAAGATTCTTATATTTCTTTATTTGTACTTCTAGGTCAGTTAGTGTTTTTAAACTAAATACGTTTATAATATAATTTTCTATTCAAGGATATTATATCATAGGCACGAGGATATAGTTACTCGTACATTGTATTGTTTCTGTTTGACAACCTACCTGTTGATATTTTTATTGAAAACCTACCTGTTGATATTTTTATTTAATTGTCGCGTACGCATTGAATCACTTAGTTTGGAATATAATAGGAATAACAAACTTCTCTAGATCTCCTTCGAAAAGATATATTTATTTAAATTTTTTTAAAGTGCTAATCTCTGCGCTTAAGATTAAACATTAAATTTTGTAGAAAAAAGGAACGAAAAGTTTCTCGCCGCTGTGGGAATCGAACCCATGTCTTCGGGATTCGCGCCCTGACGCTCTAGCCACTAAGCTAAACGGCTGATTTCCACACCGACGAAATTCTCTAATGTCCTTTTTTATCTACATTGTTTTTAGCATTTGGAGCAATGCTTCGCCCATCCATTGTTATATCCTTTCCGGCACACCAACAATTACGAATATCGTTTTACAACGATAATTCGAACGAGAGATGTCGCCATTGCTTTTTTACAAACTTAATTTTTTTTTAAGTGCTAATCTCTGCACTTAGATTAAACATTGAAACACATTCCCACAGCGCTAATGACGCATCCTGGCGCCGCCTTAAGCGCAGTTTATATCCTAGAGCGATGTTGGAGTACGCGGGAAGTGTTTCATGAATGGTTCTTTCCGCAGGGGGCCTTCATGAACGACGGGCAGCGGCCGAACAAGCGGCTCCGGCAAATGTAACCTTATTTAGTTGGCATAAGATGAATTATTAATGTGCGTCGTTGTCCTTATGTTCGTGTGTGTGTGTGCCGAGCGTCCCTACAGAGACTTCTACAGTGACATGTTGCAGTATCAGATAAATCTAGCTAATTGTATTTACTAAGTACACGAAGTAAAATAATTGTAAACTATTGTCTTTTTGACAGGTAATAAAATATTACTAACATTTAATGCTGTTTTATTTTTCGCGTCATTGACTTCATCCCATCGTTCCGATGGCCTGCAATTGAACCTTACAATATTAATTAATATTAGATTATGATTTCTTTACATTTCATTTCTCAAATGATTAATATTGACGACTACAAGAATTGTGTAAATCACACAATACATGTTGGGAAATAAAGAAATAAGTTCCTACAGACGTACACTGTCATCATTCTGGTATTTTTCATTTTAACAATTCAAAAGTGGATACGTCGGTCGACTTAAAGCATGGCTTTGTAAAACTACAATCTGTGCGAAAAGTTTTTCGCCCCTGCGGAATCGAACCTGCGACTTCTGTTATCGTGTCCAGACGCTTTAAAAACAAGTTAGCACCCAAGGAGGCCCATATTTATTGGCCGAAAAGTGCAGGAATCAATTAGTGAAATTAACGAAAGTACAGTAACAATGAATGAATGAATATACTTTATTGCACACCAAAAATAAAACAAACAAAATTAAAACTTAATGTAGAAGTGATGGGTACAATGGGCGGCCTTATTACTAAGAGTAATTTCTTCCAGGCAACCTTTGGATGGATTAAAAAGAAATAATTTAGGAATAAAGGTGTGGGTTAACTAAATGAATGAAAAAGAAAAATAGTTATCTACAATAAGTGACCTTAAAATGTCCCGTTGCTGGGCAAAGGTCTCCTCTGTGCAGAGGTATTAGAACCTAGTATGATTTGGTTTGATTACCTACTCCACGCGGCCCCACTGCGGATTGGCGGACTTCATATTTCTTCTAAATACTTATTTTTGTTATTATTTCGAAAAATAAGCGATTTATGACGTTAAAAATTTCCTGTAAAAATTCATCTAACTTCTTCATTACCAAAACTTCTGGAGCAACGCTTTGCGACTACGGTTGGTGACAAAGAATTTCTAGAGAAAATTTTTCAGGGAAAATTTGTGATCTCTGATTTTTGACAACGAACTTCTCCGTTATCATTCCCAATAACTTACAGTTTCGCCTTTGCACCTTGACTCCTTTGTCAGGTCTGAAGAACCTCTAGTGAACAATGCACACAAAGATGCCCCCATCAGTGTGACTGACGTTTTCTATTGTCACACAGGATCTATTTTTAATTACAAATGTATATTTGATCCAGAATCTCGTTCTTTAAAGATGTAGTAACTATGGTAGGGTCCGTATCGGGAAGTACCACGACCTCATAGACTGGCGTGAAGTGGAAATGTTATACTTCTGCGCTTCGTCTGGTGACTGAGGTAACCGGGGCCCACTTATTTAAAGATGGCAACGGATCTGGAACTCTACGGGTGTTGCAAATGTTCATGGGCATTTGGGTTATCACTTAACATCAGGTGAACCGCCAGCCCGCTTGCCGCCTTCTCACATAAAAAACATATTTGTGTGCCTATTCAAAAAGGTAAGGTAAGCTTTGACGCGATGTTCCTTTTCAATAAGTTTACGTGATACGCGGCCAACGAATATTTTCTGACAGTTAAACTACTATAGAGATTAATTAGCAAATCGTTATAGTAAAAGTTACGTTTCACTTCGTCAGCAACGTTTACTTATTTGAGCTCATCGCGATCGCATTCGAATAAACAGGGCAACGGAGAAGAAACAAATTACTGTTGATTAACGTAACTGTGATTGTCTTTTAGAAATTAAACTGACCGCACGATAGAACGGCCTGTCGATACAAATTAATTTTTTAGGTGGCTTACCATGTCTCGCGTGCGATCTCTATTGAAGTTGATGACCGCCAACAGTACGCACGTGTGGTGACAGTGTTTTAATTGTGAAAAAAAACTCATTAAAGAAAAAAGAACTTGTTTCAGAAATTGAAAATGGTTAAAAGTTTGGTTATTGTAGTGATTTACACTATCTGCCTAATGACGTGTACAGTTTGGGCTTACCGCCAAAACGCAGGTCCTTCGAAAAAGGAATCTCATAATATGAAATCCGGCAAAAGCCCGCGAGTTCGCAGTGAAGTTTTTGAAAATCTATTTATTATCTATGATCCAACGTTTTTATCGATTGTTTGGCCAAAAATAACGAACGGTGTGCATGTAAATATTGACCGAAGTTGTTGGGACGATTTGACTGTTTTTTATAGGGCTCTAACAGAGGGCCGTTCTTGGGCGTACAGTAGTAAGTATTTTTTACATTTAGCAAGAAAAATTCTTTTTCATTATGAGCACTAATCAAATGTGTCATATTTTTTTATGTAAAATTCAAGATACAAGATGTTAAATTCAAGGTACAATATAAGTACCGAAATAAATAAAAATATTGAAGAAATTTTATGATGTAATCTACAATGTGAAATTATTTCATATTTTTTAAGACTGAAGGGAAAGAAAATAACATTTTTAATTGTTCACGGCCACACATTAATAATTTTTCTTACAAATTTCAAAAAGGTATAAAGATTTTTGTTTTATAATAGATAAAGTTGACCATTTAGTCTCAATCCTAATAAAATTTTGTAAGTAAACTAAAAAAGAAATAATCCAAATAGTCTCAAAGTATCTGCATCAAATTTTACTATAACCGGAAAGAAAGCAGAGAATAAAGAGCAATCTGAGTTGAACCTAGTTTTAGTGCACTTACATTCAAGTTGTGATAGCTCAGTGTCCCCTCGCCTTTAATTTAATATACCTACTCGAGCAACCTGAATTCAATCCCGGTGCCGGCACTAATGAAATTGTTAATTTTAAGTGCTTAGTTATCACGTGCTCAGCGGTGAAGGAAAATATCGTGAGGAAACTTGCATATTTTCGAAATAATAATCACGTGGTGATTTATTCCTCTGTACAGAGGAGGCTTTTACCAGCAGTGTACAGCAGCAGCGTTGGAAATGTATAGGCTGTTACTTTACTTACACTACATACAAACTTTGCTCCCCATTATCGGATGAGAAATATCTAGTCATTTGTGGTAATAAGTTAATAACATGGATTATTTTCTTGAGTATTTTCTGTCTATGCTACGTTGTTAGCAAACATACACGCTGAAATGTTAAGTGCGAAGCACATTGGTCGTAAGAAAACTAATATCCTGTGATACAGCTTATAGAGAAGTAGCAGACTCTGTTACAGAGGCCTATGCACAAATAAATGAGGGTCCTAGACTCTTATAGAGGTTTCTCTTTGTCATACATTGAGGTTTTAGAGGCAAAAAATGGCGGGATGAGGCAATTACTCTCACCTAAATAGTTTTCTCGCTTAGCCAGTTCTCACTTATACAGACTTAACATATTTATAATTATTTCATATTTAAATTGCTGCAAGTCTAGGGTAATAACCGCATGCGTGTTACCACATTAAAGCTACTCGGGGGATTATGACTTTAATAGACTTATATTACGCGCTGTCAACGACACACGGCTGTAAAACAATACATCAAAACAATCTTCAACCGTTTACAATAAAGACTAAAATCGCTTTATCAAAAAAAATCGTGTTAAACTCTTATGAATCAGTGAGAGCTCTCGGTTATCTGTGCTCCGTAAAAAATAAATGAAAGCGAAATCGCTTTATTATTCATTGCTTCTCATAAGCGAGGAGAATTGCGTGTTTAGTGCATTCAGATTAGCTGCTAAGTAGATAATATTTAAATTTACGTTCGGAGAACTGAGATGGTTTTACTGACTCGAATACTACACTTTTAAAATTATAAACAAGTTAATTTTTTTAAAGTAGCTCCAAAAGAGATACAGAAGTGTGATTTGAGATATACAGAAACGTGTTTTTTTCGGCACGAATGATATTATTGCACTCCCATATTCACACATTATAGTGCCGGCACTGAATTTGGGCGGTTCCGCAGTTAAAAGACAAGCGCTCGTTTACAAATGTAACATGGCCCCTTAATTACGGTTTTAAGGAAACTAAGAAAAGTATATTTCGTATTTTATCTTCAAATATATGAAATACTAGCTGCTGCCCGCGACTACGTCTGCGTAGAATAGGCTGAAGGCGTAACATTCAGACAGAAAGACAGATAAATTATAGACTATATCTTATTCTGATGTATGAGCTACATTATTGTAAAGTTTCATCAAAATACATTCAGCATTTGCGCGAAAGAGTAACAAATATCCATCCATACATATAAACTTTCGCCTTTATACTATTATATAAATATAGATACAAATAATAAGGATATTAATTAGCGATATAGCCACATTGTGAACTATGCCTTAAGACTTAGCTCTTGTGTTTTGAAGCATGTTATATAATTATGTATAATGAGTTTCAAATAAGAATAGGAACGTCAATGACCTAGAACGATCGCGATTTGTCGACTGTCAATTTAAAAATATGCCTTGCAAAAAAAAAACACTTTTTAAAAACTTTCTTAAACGTCACTCCCTTGACTGACATGATATTGGCCGAATTCTTTTAAGAGAAGAAGCCATTTATTAAAGAAAGAAGAAGAAGAAATTTTTCTTACATTATAGGTATAATAACCATTATTTTACTAACGAAAAACAAAACCGACTTCAAATATCTCGCTCTGTATTCATTTTATAATTGATTTTCGGGAGCTCCATAAGTATCTCCGGAGCCCAAGATCCGATCCGATCCAATGCAATTAATATGCGACCACATGGGAAGTACCAGCTTTCAAATAAAAAAAGAATCATCAAAATCGGTCAGTCGAAAGTTCTGAGGTAACAAACATAAAAATACAGTCGAATTGAGAACCTCCTCGTTTTGAAGTCGTTTAAAAAGTAAACGAAATCTATCGAAGTCATAATTAGTTTTAAAAATAATTTAAAACTCTTATTTTTATACTTTCATCCTTTAGCTCGTCGATAACTTTAGTTATAGCATTCTAAATATTATGTATAATTATAATGAAATGCTTATTTTTATTTTAAATAACAGTTGGTGGAATATTTTAAACCTACATAAAAGTGACGATGACTATTCACACGGAATTGAAGTGCTAGATTCCGATTACACCTTTTTCTTGCATGCAATTTTTATTAGATTTAAATTAATTTTTTTTTTGTAAATATTATTTGATAAAATATTTGTTCTGCTCACTCTCTTCTGGTTTTAAACTGATTTAAATTGACAGCTATGGCGCGAGGTCAGGCCCATTCTTGTTTGTATCGCATTGTATTTAAGATAATACTGTATGTAAACTTAAATAATAACATAATCTCATCCCTTATACTTTACTATACTTATCTTCTGTCATACTTTATGATATTTTAGATACAGTACCTGGAGGTTTTTTTTTTTGGTAAATCGTGTATTTTGGATATTACTGAGTAATGAAATATGCATAATATTTTTCGATCTTACCGACGTAATAATAAGAAAACATGAACTGGTATTTTTCACAAAAGAAAGAATTTTTAAAAAAACGGAAAAAAATTACAAAATCATCTGGATCGACAAAACATAATACACACTTACAGTTATACAGTAAGTTTGCATGAGTACATACGGCCCTACCCACTGAGGAAGGCCTCAAACCCGTAGGTTCCGGCAAGCCCACCAGTTCTGCGTTCGATGAAGCTTTAATAGTCTAAGAATTGAAAGCGTAACATCAGTTATACAAAATACAATAAGTTTTCGTGATAGATCGGTAAGGAATATTTTATTTTTAGCGAATCTAAGATTTCAATGGGGTATATAATCTTTTCTTTAACGTGACTCGGATGTTAAGGGATAGACCTAGACGAAGAGTAATTATAGTATATTTTGTTTTTCACGTACCTGCCATTAAGTGCATTATATTTTTTTAAATCCACTGATAACTGCTATACGTTGGACCAACACATCACCATATGACCATCACACTATGTCAGTTATTTGTGGACTATTATAGTAATTTTATTTTTATTTCAGCCGTGGACGCCTCAGGCCGTTATCAGCCTGGCTTTTTCCAAGGAAACAAGCTATGGCTCGGTTCCAAAGATCTTTGTTTTCGGCTGGTGCGTGAATAAATATTTCCCTTTGTTTTCTCTTCAAATCCTAATTTAATTTGTGTTGTTCAATACACGGTTTTTATTTTATGTAAGGAGGTGGCAAACGAGCTGGCCTATGGAAATTTGCACCTCTTAGTAATATGGGCCCCGGGCCTCTCACTCACCAGACGAAGCGCAGAAGTTCAACACTTCTTCTTTACGCCGGTCTTCTGTGAGGTCGTGTTACTTACCCGGACGGACCTGCCCATTCGTGCAACACTGTTGCGGAGCCCTATCACCGTTAAAAAACGTCCGACGCTTTATTTACCCAAACCTTTTCTTCTTTGTTAACTTAGCTAAAAATGCTATTTTGATTTTTAGTTTTGCTACCATGATATGAAATATATATTAAAATACGTTACCTAAGCGATAATTATTTTAAAATATGTAATATGAGATCTTTGAGTGATCCACATTCTCTTTTTATCGAAAAGAAGAGGATTGATTTGTAGGAAGAGGAACGTTTTGCAACGGTTAAATAGGCTGAATGACAAAGACAACTCTTTTTGCAGGACAATGAATATAAGGCGAAAGGCCCACAATACAACGCAGATGCATTTATACGATCGGAAAAGGATTTCGATGAGCGTCAGTATCATTTCGTTTTTCTATAACTTCGTATTTTTGAATGTTTCGGCATGTTCCTTTATGTGTCTATTAATATAATTACCCCAATGGTGAAGCGAAATTGCTCCTGACTGGTGAATTACTCAAAGAAATCTTTAAATACCATCCAAAAAGTTTACAAAACTACTTATTTTTTCTTCAACGTGTGAAACTTGAGCTCTACTATGCTAAATACATCCAAAATCATATACAAAAATATCACTATCAGCCGGATAAAAACGACTGTTGATCAAATACCTCCGCTTTAGAACGCCACAATGAACGACACTTTACCAATTACATCCTTCGGTTGTCCGTGACTACCGAAGGATGCAATTCTATTCCGTGGTTGACATAACGGGAGGCCTTCCAACGTTATGTCTTCTGATTCGTGATTACCCTTCGAGAACTTCTTTTGCCCTTTGGCTGTCACTTCTTCGAGTGATGTGGCCTGCCCTTTGCTTAGTGAATCTCGTTCTTCTTTGTCCATACCACAGCGATTTTACTATATACAGTTTGTTGTTAAGGCGGACAGATTTAACTTAAAAACACATACTTTTTGATACAAACTAGTCGGTTTTAGATCGCAGAGCTCAACTTTGATGATTGTTGATTGATATACATGCAATAGAGTTTACCATCTTCACCTACACTTTTTGTTGATTTGAACGATTTTGAGTACGATGCAAGTTTATAAAACGAGTGAGTCGAAATCTTCGTAATTTCAGCAGCTACACCAGAATGGCCTGTTTTAAGTAAGAAGGAACCATCGCAAAGCACGCAAGCTGACGTTGACATGCCGCAGCACCGCCTCGAATACGTTGCTGTGCAAATTCTGTTGAACATAACAAAGTTCAAAGTACCGAAGGTATGACCAAAATGGTAGCTCAATTTTCACTTACTAGTGTTTTACAATATACCCTAAAAACTTTTTGAAAGAAGGTTTCTCATTTCTGTCTAGCACTCCAATCCAATTCCAATTTTAATATAATGGCTCCATCAAGGAATAACTTGATGATTCTGCCAATGTCAAGGTTGAATAAAAAAGATAGTAGAAGTGCGATTAGCCAGTAATAACAGCTTTTGTACGGTAGGTAGACTAGTACACGGATCCAGTTGAGTTACCTGAACAGCTAGCACTCAAATTGTTATTTAGTTATTGATTGACGGAGTTGAATGCTTTTTTATTTAGGTGACTATCAATTAGCTTAGCTTATTGCGACGACGTAGCGTAGTGGGTTGTGAACCTGCTTCTAGCGCTAAAAAATGCGGGTTCGATCCCCACTACCGGAAAAATACTGTGTGATTAACATAGTGTTTTACCAGTATCTGGGTGTTTATATACTTACTTATTTACAAAAGAAAAATATATATTATTATTAGTTATCTAATATGGGTAGTACTAGCGTTGTTTAGTTTGGGCCTACACAACGATGCGTAAAAATGTGTCCTAAAATATTTATTTACTTTATAATAAAATTAATCCTTAACTTACAGACGTACGGTATAACACTCGGTTTATGCCTCCCACGTTCGTGTGCGCCGGAAGACGTTCTGTCACTCATAAACTTCTCAGTGATGTTAAACGACAATTTGAAGTCGAACGGCACCACACCTAGGTCAGTAAAAGTGACATCGCTGCGACTGGTAGAAGAGTATTACGACATGCGATACGACCCAGGCGCAGTCTTAGTATTCCTAGCTACAATGTTGTTAGCGACGTTGGCTATGTTAGCCACGATAGTCGACGTCGGTCTGATCAATTGTTTGAAAAGGCGAAGCGGTTCGCTGTCCGTTAACGTCCAGAAGTTCAACGAAGCAGGCAGCATTAGATATGGAGAAGAGTGCGGAAAGTTGAACCGCGAAGTGGTCAAAGTTTTTGTCGATTTAAAAAAGGAGAGAACAGTCGATAATGAAACTCTCCCATCTAAGAAGGAAGGGGCCAGGATGTTGAAAGTGGAAGCAATGAAGCAGGCAAAACAAAATGAAACAACTCCAACGATCACGCTAGGCGTAATGACTTCGGAGCGAAAGATCGCTAGCTGCAACCGTTGCGGCAAATACAGGAAGCAGTGCGACCCAAAAGTGGCGGACAACTTGCCCGAACGCCCCCCAATCCAGTACAAAACCTGCGCCACTCTGACGAATACGGAATACAGGAAGAGGGATAGTATATACCTGAACTTGCTGCTCAGTTTCTCCCTCAAGCACAACTGGAAGAGAATTTTCAACACGAAGATGGCCAATAAAGATTTGGCTGTGGTGCATCTGTTGAGGATATTTGCCACTTTTTGGGTGATATTCGTTCACGTGACCGTGCTCGTAGATTATCTGTCTGGTGAGTTGTATTATTTTTATTATCTTTTTATCATTTGGATTTTACTGCAATCTTTTGTTACAGGAGATAATGGCAAGAATAACGGAACGAATAGCAGGTATCACGTTTTGAATATGGGCACTCTAGCTTTTGATACACTGTTTTTTTCAAGGTAAGATAAGCTTTTAACAATTGAATAACATTTAATAGAATCCTGGAAAATGTTTGAATTTATGAGTGTAGTCGCATTCATCGAGAAAAGTTTTTTTTGAGAGGGTGATTACCGCCGCAAATAGTTCCAATTTGGTTTGGTTAATAATTTGGTTACTAACCATTATAAGTTAACCTTCATAAAACAATAATGGAGGCGGCAGTTGTAGACCTAGTGCTTACACCAAGCTTGTTAGTTTCATTTACTTCAAAAGTGAGTAGAGTTACATTTATATAGCAGCCCCCTTTCATTTTTTCAAATTGCTACATTACATTTTACCTCACTCATCGGACGAAACGCGAAAGTATATACTTCCACTTCACGCCGATCTTCATGAGTTACTTCCCCAGATGAACGTGCCTATTCGTGCAACAGCAGAACCCGTGTAACCCTTACAATCAAAGTGAATTAAAGAATGTATATTAATGGTTACAATTTTAAATTATATTATAAAATGTGATAATTTTCCGTAAGATTTTTTTTATTAAAAATATACGAATTCATAATTAATTCTGCATATGTTCAACAGCGGTATGTTTAGTGCTCACCACTTTTTTTATCTGTCAACCCGATATACTTTGCGTCAGCTGGTCAGCTGTGGAGGTCGTGGCGGGAAAATTTTGCAATTTGTTTGTTTCGTCACCAATAGAGTCATCAGGTAAGACATTTTTTGTCATTCATGCTTTTATTCGGAATTTAAGTATTACCGATGATTTTTTTATTTAATGGGCTAAATTATACCTTAAAATTGCTAATAATAATTTCATTGGTACCAGCATCGGGATTTGAATTAAGGTTACTTGAGTGTAATAAATTAAAATAATATCACGGTAAATAAGTAAAATTATAATTCACCAGATTGCTGCCTCCGTACATGTACATGGTCTTCGTAACAGCGGCGTTGTCCAGGGTGTGGCGCGACACAGCGGCTACAGCCTTCCCAGAAAAGGACTACGATAATTGTGATGCGTACTGGTGGAGAAATTTGTTTTACATAAGTTTATTCTATCCTCGAGACGAACAGGTGTGACATAAACAAGTTTTATTTATGCAATGATTATAATACTTTTTCCTTACTTAAGGTAGAAGTAAATTAATTGAATTACGGACAATAATTTTAATTTTGATACTCTTTGTTTATTTGCGAAAAAGTTGTGCATCTCTCTGGGGTGTTTGTTAGTCCAAAAAGCATATTTTATTTCTAAATCTCTATATGATACCACTAGTTTTCTTTGGCTGCCGTAACGTGTGTTTGGCATAAAACTTTTTTAACATCATTATATAACCAGGCTACTGGCTTCACTCTCTATATTACAGTGTTCGTTGCATTGCTGCCTATGAATCTGTTAAGTTATGACTTGGAAGTTTTTTAAAATACCCTTCTAAAGGCGTCCTTCAACATAAAAAGCCATCTCAAATTGTTCAGTGCATGCAAATCTCGTGGTACCTGTCCACGGAGACGGCGTTGCACGTGTGCGGTGCGCTGATATGCGTGGTGCTGACCCTGCGCCGCCGCGTGGCCCTCCTGGCGTTGAATGCCACGCTCCTGGCCGCAGTTGCCACAGACGTTCTGAAGGCCTTCACCGATTACCACAACCGGTGGGATATCAAATGTTGTTCGTCTTGGTCGAAGTTAAAATGTTTCTGATCAATTTTCGACTCACCTCAAATCACTTATCTGCGTCGCCTATTCGCCAAATTTATACTTTCATTTTCCATTTGGAAGCGTAAAAGCGTACAGTTATTTCGTACTTCTACAATTGCCTGTAATAGGTAAAATTTAGTCAAATCTCCAAAACACTTCTTTTTTAAATATTTTGTACATAATTATGTTAAAAATGGAAGTCTGTTAGTATGGTCTTGATTCCATGATAGTTAATAAACGAACGATATTTGACCTTACGAACACAAAACAATTCTTTTTTAAATATTTTGTACATAATTATGTTAAAAATGGAAGTCTGTTAGTATGCTCTTGGTTCCATAACAGTTAATAAACGAACGATATTTGACCTTACGAACACAAAACAATTCTTTTTTAAATATTTTGTACATAATTATGTTAAAAATGGAAGTCTGTTAGTATGCTCTTGGTTCCGTGATAATTAATAAACAAACGATATTTGAAATATTTTTTAAGTAATGACTTATATTAGATAACCCTTGTAGGTTTAATGGTGTCTTCGGGGCTTACGCGTCTTTGATGAATCGTCCTGTGGCGCGAGTGGCGCCATACTTTATGGGAATTTTGGCCGGCTGGCTTGTGCACGTGGTCGATGGGAGGACGCGCGTGTGCCGGGTGAGGATACATTACGATAAAATGTGCGCGGAGGACTGAGAATTAGCGACAGGACTTAACTCATTGGGCACTAACGGTCGGTTTCAATATTCTATCTGCAGATAGATTTAGTTACTACCGATAGGTATAAGACATTAGCTCCATATTACTTACGTCAAAATTCTATATCTAGTAACCAATTTATCTGTAGATACAAGTTACTTGTACTAGTAAAGTTCCGAATCCGGTCTTTGGCTTTGTGCACGGCTCAGCAATCCTTGACGGGGTAGAGTGACATTTCAATATTGGTTTTAATATTTAACGGTGGTAGAGCCATGCAGCAGCCTCGGCTGTTGCACGAATGGGCAGGCTCGTCCGGGTAAGTACTACGACCTCACAGAAGACCGGCGTAAAGTGGAAGTATGAGAAATACTTTCGCGTTTCGTCTGGTGAGTGAGGTAGCTGGAGCCCAATTCTCAAAAGGTTGTCAACGCATCTGTAACCCTCGGGTGTAGCAGATGTCCATGGGCGGCGGTATTCACTTAACATCAGGTGAACCGTCTGCTCGTTTGGCAACTTTTCACATAAAAAAATAAGCTACTGTAGTTCACAGCCCATATATCTTTATTATAGTATTCATAGTGAAGTAACTGTCTAAATATGTGCCACTGAGCAAAGGCCTCGTATGTACTGGGCATAGTTCACCACGCTACCCTACCATGGATTGGTAGACTTCATAAATCTTTGAAATATTTAATATTATTATTATTTCGAAAATATCAGGTTTCTTTACGATTTTTCCTTTGGCGATGGGAACGAGATAAACCGGTACTTAAAATTGCAAAGAATTTGTAGTTCGACTATATTGAATTAAAAGCATGCATTTTTAAAAAAAAAAACTGATTTGTTATGGCTCTATTCATACAATCAAGATTAACACAAACGTAAGTTTAATAAATTAACTGTCAAAGAAACTTTCCAATATACTCTCGTTCAAATATTCATTCCAAAATGTTATTTGAAAATTTCGTAACCGTTTAAAACCTTAACGTTGCTCATTAGATGGCAAATAATTGTTAAAATGCATGAAAGGCAAATAAATGATGAGATTTTCGCACCATGAGGTAGTCGGCCGCTTAACTTAAGTGGTTAGAGCGTCTGGGCGACCCGGAAGGCGCTGGTTCAAATCCCGCAACACGTAAATTTTTCGACAATTTGGCCTAATATAAAGTACCTTTTGCTTTGTTGCCCACAAATATTGGCAGGTGACTTCATGCTGCCTCTGGCTGGCGTCTGTGGGGGCGTTGGTGACGTCATTAGTGACGTCATCGCTGTACTCGCACTGGGGCAGCGCGTGGCTGCACCTGTGCTGGCCCGCGGCGCTGCTCTGGCCCGCGATCGCCTGCGCAACGGATCACGCGGGCGAGTTCCCTTGATATGGAAACGATTTTGGCACTCTTTCGTCTTTGTTATTGTATATGTATAATATGTATTTATTTACAAAAGAAAAGTATATTTATCAGTTTTCTAGTACACATAGTACAAGCGTTGCTTAGTTTGGGACTAGAAAATGTTGTGTAAAGTGTGTCCTAAAAAAAATATGGAAAAAGGAGGCAAACGGGCAAGCGGGTCACCTGATGGTAAGCGTTCACCGCCGCCCATGGACATTTGCAACATCGCTCATGAGGCCGAGTCTATGTGTCTTGGCTAAGCTATGTAATTATTATTTAACTAGCTTCTGCCCGCGACTACGTCTGCGCAGAATAGGCTGAAAGCGTAACATTCAGACAGAAAGACAGATATACATAAAATATTTATATAAATTAAAGCCTATGTCTTATTCTGATGTATAAGCTATATTATTGTAAAGTTTCGTTAAAATCCATACATACAAACTTACGCGTTTATAATATTAGTAAGGGTAGTAAGGAAGTAAGGATTTTCTACGTTATAATGACACGATAGGATACAATAATATATACCTCGAAATTTTCTGCCATCATCGAAGACATTATTAATTCTCTCACTCTTCTTTCATGTTTAAATCTAGACAGGTACAATTGTAGTAGTAAACGAAACAAAAACAATGTTATTCAAAAACAGTATGTCTAAACAGAAAAATATCGATTAGTAGGGTGTACACTCACTCAAGAAACTCATTCTTACGTAGGTGGGACACGCGACTTGATGGGGGGTGGGGTGTTGGCGGCTCTGAGCAGGCTGAGCTACTGTTCCCTGCTGGTGCACGGCTTGGCCGCCAGGTGGCTGCTGCTGGGGCAGGGGGCGGCCGTTTGCTCGGACCCCACCTGCCTGGTGAGTGCGCTTTGATCGCGTCGACGCGCCTTTATAGACTGGGCTCGTGAGGTGATTATGCACTAAAATAACTTACCGATCTGACTAAGTGATTGATGATAACATAACTAACTTAAGTTCACTTAAAGCTTAAGTGAACTTAAGTTAGTTATGTTGTTTTCTACATATTTTAATAGTTATGTTATCATCAATTATTTAAGTCTTTAACGATATCTAAAGTGGTCTTTGAGAAGGTTGAAAAGGCAAAGTTTGTTTTCTTGTTTTAGGGCGTGTTTGTATTGGACGCAGGGTACGCAAAGCTTACTTTTTGCATGTATGGAGTGTAATACTTAAGTTGAAACGTTAATTTTTTTTCTTATAGATATTTAAATAAACATATTGATATAATATTTATTTAGAAAAAATGTATCTGGGAAAAACAGTTTGTTACAATGTTCTATGGTCGTTTATAGAACTAGTTTTTGCTTCTCGGGCGTTCACCGACCCTAAATGTGCTTTTACAGTGGACGTATACAGCGGGAACAGTGCTGCTAAGCGAGCTTGGTGCTCTTCTGTTGGCGCTGATGCTGGAGATGCCGTGCTGCTGCCTCCTAAGACGGATCACTGACGTCTTAACGGCATAATAAACTATACCTCACTGACTTTGTGCTTTCATTTCAAGATTTGGTACATTACAACCCGATTGCTATATACTTTTATGGTGGACCTGTCTCATTGCTTGTAAAGTAACAGCCTTTATATATATATATATATATATATATAGCCTTTACATATCCCACTGCTGGGCAAAGGCCTCCTCTGTACAGAGTGTATTAGATAGTCCGACACGCGGCCCCGCTGCGGATTGGCAGACTACATAATGTCTTCGAAATATTTTTCTTGCTATTATTTCGAAAATATGCATTCACCGCTGAGGACGTGATAAGTCAGCACGTAAAATTAACAATTTCATAGTTGCCGACACCGGGGATCGAACTCCGGTTGCTCGAGTATATTGAATTGAAGGCGAGCGCCCATACACTGAGCTATCACGTTTCGTGCTTGTATTTATTGTACTTGTTTAGGATGGAGTTGCCAATAACTCAAAATTGAATTTAATCTTGAATTTCATCTGTATCGAGGTCCGAGACAATATAATATTATTGTTTTGGACTAAATAGGTAATGATAATAAAATGAAATAGGTCATAAACAGTTTTATTAAAAATATTCTTGTACAAAAATTACAAATAGTTAATATTTACAGCTTATTTACATAGCGCTAAGTTTACAAGTAAATACAGAATTTATTTACATTTTAACACTTCCAATCGAATTATTCACAAAATCCAATTCATACGACACATATTTATCTTGCTGACAAATTCTCGATAATCAGTGATGATAATAGTGAAAGTAAAAATATTCTCAGGTGTAAAGAAGATAAAACAAAAACATACAGCAAATTATCAAAGATCAAAAATATTAAACAGTATTTATCAAATTAAATTGAGTCGAATAATATATAATATTCAAATATATTATTTGTGTTTGTACTAATCAATGATATTATTACTGAATAGTAATCCATAGTGTAAATATCATTGGCACTAATGTGTAGTGTCATGGTTTAATTTATTTTAAGCAGTGAAGGTATTTGTTGAGATATCACTGACAATTAAATTTGCGTCATAGGAATTAAATATTTCGCTTTCTTTGGGAAACATCAAAATCGATGAGATGATTAAATCTTAAATTCAATTGAACTAAAACATTTTAATTGAACTCTTTTGCATCCAAAGTCATGGTCGCAATATATATTTCTTAAACAAACAACGAAAAGTTTTTTAAACTCTCAATAAATATAGGTACATTGTACAATGATTGCTTTAATAATAAGTATACATTAAGTTTTCTTTCCCGATATAATACACCTTTTATAATATAAATAGAAATCATTAAATTTGCCACTATTTTAACCATTTCATTGATTAATACATATCAAATAATTAGCCCTTGCGAAATTTATCATACATTTTTAACGAAAGTTTTTTTATGAAAACATTAACCTACTCGCCTATTTTTCATCAACAGAGGCGAACGTAAGTTTTAAAATGACGAATAAAATCATTAAATTTAATGAAGAATTATGGAAGTTATGGCGTACCGATAAAACACCTTTGGAAAATAACATCAACCTGATTTCAAATCCTGTTGCTGGCATCAATGAAATGGTTAATTGAAAAATTAAGTTCAACAGAAACACGATATTTAATTACTTAGGTTTTTTTAATGTTATTACTTAGTTTACGGTAAAGCGATATGTTTGTATGTACTTTTAAAATAACATATTTTAGCTTAACAAAATACAACGTTTGTCTTGTTTTATCTTGTTTAAAAATTCATTGGACAAGAAAAAATTGTTTTTTAACATGTTGCGTATAATTTATTGTTTGCTTGGGAAAATATTTATTGTCTACCCTTTGTTTTAAGTATAACCAAGTCTTATATACTATCAAATTGTAATCTAAGATACATTTGTAAAAGTAATACATTTGTACAGTCTCTTAAAACTATGTTGTAAACTTCGAAATTATGTACCTAATGGTGTTATCACGGTCGTTACTCATATGTTTTGTTGAGTTCTTATCAAAGAAGACGTATTCATAGTCGAGAGAGCATTTAATTGTCGTGCAATGCCTTTCCCTCTGAAAATTAAAAACTTATCAATAATATTTTTGGGTACGATAATCCATTTGTAAATTTATTCCAAATGTAATGGAACAGGCACAACACGTGGTTGAACTTTTTTAATATTTCAATATCGATATAGAATTTATCGATTAACATCGAAGTAAAAACTATAACATCAAAAAGTATAGTAACATAAAATATGAAAAGATAACTCTTTTTATATTTTATGTTACTATACTTTTCGATATATATATCTTGATCAAATAATAATTTTAATTCTAAAGGGTAAAAAACTTATGTAGTTTTACGTAAAGTGTGCCTGAACAAATTTTATACTTAATGTTTGGAGTTTTCGTAGACTAATGTAAATATGAATAATAGACGAAAACGGTCGAACGGTAGACCCTCTAGTTGATACGGAATACTAATAATAACTATTAACTTTAGCTTTAGCACCTCTTCACGAGGCCTAGCGATTACGTTTCATACAGTGCCATCTGTTGGCAGACTCTTAGTTACGCGCTGGTCACACCCTGTGGGGCTTCTTTTGCGGCGCTAAGATCTTCAGCATCGTGACCATTGGCGCCTCGAAGGCCACGGAGATCAGGAAAGCGAAGAAGTAAGACATCGCAGTCAGACCCAGGAACAGTACGAACTGTCGGGAGGAAAAAGAGTGAAACATTTGTTATATTATCCTATACAATGTTATTAACATTACAAGTTTACAAACTGAATATGAATATATTATATAACAATTTAGAAAGTCGTGAGCATTTAGTAAGAGTTGTAGCTACTATATTTGAAGTTTTGCACTTAACTTTTGTGTTAATTAATTAACAGTAAAAAAGTTATTTTGTTGGTTCATTTACTTAATAAAATGCAAGACGCGATACATAATAGTTAATTGATTTTTGTTAGGGTTTATTTGAACTCCATAGGTTTATAAGGTTTAAAATTCTGTCATTTGAGCAGTCGAGGTGTAACAGCTTATGGAGTATATTATAAAGTCCTATGCATCGATAAATCAAAATCAGGGTAGGTCTGGGTGATACTTGTTGTCATAAGTGTATGCAATTGTTCCTTTGTTCATAATTTGTGATGGAGATAAACCGAAAACAGAGTAGGTCTGGGTGAGAATTGTTGTCAAGGCTTTATTATATGGTTCCTTGTGGTGGTTGTGCATTAATCAAGAAATATATCGAGTAAATAATGTAATAACAAGAAATATATGTGGTCAGCTGGAGTTATCAGCCGCTGTGGGTTAGAAATGGTTGTATCGTCGATGACCTACCACCAACAGCTCCCCCAAGTGTATGGGGTGGGTGAGGTGCATCGCCACGTAGCGCAGCACGACGGGATGCACCAGATACGCGCAGTACGTCACCCGAGAGAACGGGTAAAGGATCGGCGCCGACAGCAGATGGCGGACCCAGCCTGTGACATCATCAAATGCATTGTTATTCCGTAAAATGTAAAGTAACAGTCAACAGTTGTCCCACCGCTGGGCAAAGACCTATTTGTAAAAAGGTATTAGGGCATAGTCCACCACGCGACTCCACCGCGGATTGGCGGACTGGAAATTTCTTCGAAATATTTTTTTGGTATTGTTTTCGAAAATATGCGGATTTCCTCGTGTCGTTTTCCATCACCGCACGAGATAAGTCAGCGCTTAAATTTAACAATTTCACTGGGGATTGAAGGAGTGAATTGCTCGAGTATATCGAACTAAAAGTGCCCTGCCACCTTGGACAATGTGCCACTATCGTGGCTCATTGTCTGGGCTGTTTACCAAATGATAAATAAAAACAATATCCACAGTAGTTTATTTTTATTTGAAAAGCAGGTAGGCGGTTCACCTGATGTTAAGATTACCGCCGACATACATATCTACCATCACCCCCGTGTACAACTACCAGGCGGGTTGCAAATGCGTTGCCAACATTAAAAAACGCGGCCCCGGTTAACTCACTCACCGGACGAAACTCAAAGTATGTACACTATATACAAATGTATACACACTCGCACTTGTCGTCTTTCTGTGTGGTTTAGGGACCGGTACTTTCCCGGACTCGCCTGCCCATTCGTGCAACAGAAGCTGCTGACGCTACCACTGAAAAGCGGCCGTGGCCTGTTGAACGAAACAATCTGACGATGCTCACCGCTGAAAAGCGGCCGTGGCCTCGAACCGTGGACCTAATAGATTAACTTTCAAATCGCGCAACGCTCACCGCCGTGTCCCGTTGAGCACGCCACTATGACCCAGCCGACGCAGGCCGCCCACAGCGAGTGCGAGAGGGCGCTGTACACGGCCGCCGCGCCCACGCTCAGCTGAGTGCGGTACAGCCCGAAGATGAGGAACAGCAGCGTCGCCGTGCACACCGCCCACCCCACCGACGCCCAGATCTGCCACCGCAAGGAACACGACGTTACACAACGTTACGCAACGTTACACAAAGTTACACAACGTTACGCAACGTTACACAAATGCCCGGTTCCTATATTCAACGGACGGCCGTTAGGTACATAGCTTCGTAACTTTCATAACTACTTTTAGATTAAAGGAACGCTAGTAACTCACTTTCCGTAGGTAATGCAACGGCTCGTAAGGAAAACGTTTTCTTTTTGTTAATATAGGAACCGGGCGTACACGCCTTTTATCTACAAGTCGTAACAAAAGTTACGAAGCTATATAACTAACGGCCGTTCGTTGAATATAGGAACCGGGCAAAAGTCGAGTGGCAGCCTCGTACTGGCCATCGCAGTGTAGGACGACCCCCCACTAGATGGAGTGACGACCGGTGCAAAGGTCGATGGGGGCAGTATATGGGGGAGGCCTATGTTCAGCGGTGGACTCAAACAGGCTGAAATGATGATGATGATGACACAAAGTTGTTAAACTAAAAAAAAGAAAGCAATTAACATAAATAATGTTTTAACTTTAGTTTATATATAGCCAAAGTTTCAAAAATAATGCACAACAAATTTTCTGTAGTTTAAGTATCTACCTTATGTATCACAATATGAGCGATCCTTAATTTAATTTTTGTAACTATTTATTTTAAGTCATATTTTTTATTTCTTATTTTAATATTCTTTTATTTCTTATTTTAATTTGTGTTATTGTTATAATGTTTAACTGTACTTGCTGTCCTTATCTCTAAGTAATTGTTACACATGTTATGGTTTTTTTTTACTGTTAAGATGCAGTTTAAACAATTGTTGATAGGTATTTAAAAAACATCCTATTTATATATCCCAGTAATGGGCAATGACGTCTTCGTATTGGATGTCGTAAAGGCGATTACTATATTGCCACTAGAGCGAGTCGGAGCAGGGAATATTTTGTAATATCTATTTCAAATCTGGACTGAGCTCAGTCCAGTTCTTAAAAAGCCACTGAAGTGTGCGATTTTGAGAATACGACGTAGGTTACTATTATTACAAGAAGTGTACGATTTCGTGAATTGTGACGAAAATCTACACTATGGAGACCCAAGTCGTATTCACACACTACACCCACAGACACTCACTCAACAAGCGGTGGTAGAGGTCGGAGATCCAAAAATACGACCAACTGAGTAATGCGCACCTAATGTTCTTTAAGCTTAGGTTTCGATATTCTTCTACAGATAGATTTGGTTACTGTAGATATGATGTTTTAACGAAAGCATTGTGGAGCGGAGGAGGATTTACCTATCGCTAGTAACCAAATCTATCTGTAGATTAGAATATTGAGACCGGCCTTAATAGAACACCATGTAACCAACATAATTACGGCAATAGGGCGTAGGCCACTGTTACTGCCCACCGTCCTCACCCTGTTCATCCTGATCTTCAGGTTGGTCTTGAACAGGATCCAGCCGGTGGCCATGCCGACGAGGTAGGGCCCGAGGCGCGTCCACGGCTTGTCGTAGATCTTGTCGAACTGCGTGAAGGGGTCCTCGCCGCTGGGCACGTGCTCGCTGCTCCACGACACGTAGCCCGTGGTGGCCAGCGAGGACAGGAACAGCGCGCCCGTCAGCGCCACGGACGCCTTGAAGTGGCTGAGGGGAAGACGTGACGAGGTCTAAGTAAACTTGATCTTTGTAGAGGCTGTGGGAAGCGTAACGGAGTTCTTGGCATCTAAATTTTGAATCTGTGCGGTTTAGGTGTGGCTTTCTTAATAATAATAATGTTTTCATTAATTAATTCAGTGGTTTCACAAAAATTGGGAAAGAATAATTGGTGATACAATGCAAATGCTGTATTTTGTTGAACGGCAAGTTCCGGCCTCCTAGCTAGGTGACCTGATGTGTATAAGAGGCATGAGTAATAGCAATGGCTTAAATTTTTTTTAACCCAGTTTGTGCTGGTTTTGTGCAAGTTTGCTTTCAATAAAATCAACATTGTATCATTGCCAATAGAGAAAAAAATTATCAATTGTATGTAATGAAGGTTTGACTGGTAAATTGATTGCTAGATAAATAGGCTGCTTGATAAATTTGATCATGTAGTCGTAGAAAGAAGTCGCACGCACTGGCTCTATAGAAGCTTTTGAAATGTGAATGTCTTCGACATTCGTATTTTAATCGGCTGAAAAAGACGTAGTACGGAGTCTCTTAGTACCTATTCTCATCAGAGTAACTTCGTCTTAATCGTAGCAGAGTTGACAGAAGATTAAGAGACAATCTTAATGTTAAGTTTGCACTGTGGGTTTTAACTTGTGACGTTATCAAATAAAAAATTACCTGGTTGCCAAAATAAGGAGGATCGCGCTCACTGCGTAGAACTGCGTGTCATCGGAAAGGTACCAACTCCAAAGCATGCACTGGAACAAAATAGTACGTTGATATTTAAACTGCTTAAAATAAGAGAGAAAATTTCGTTATCGAGTTCCAACTAAGAATGGCTTAACTATACATTTCTATATATAAAAACACAGAAAACAAAACAAAAAAAGCGCAATATCATCAAACAATATTTCTACAGTTGTTGGGATTGAGTCCATATCATCTGATGTAAGAAACAAAAAAGAAATAGTGCTGTAATAATAATATTCTTTAAAAGGCAAACAAGGCCAATTTTCAAAAGGTTGTCAACGCGTCTGGAACCCTCGGTGTGGCAGATGTCCATAAGCGGCGGTATTCACTTAACATCAGGTGAACCGTCTGCTCGCTTGGCAACTTTGCACATAAAAAAAGGCTTATTATCTACACAGCCAATCGGGTCGATATAAAGCACGAGATAACTATCTTCCTAAGCTACGAATTAACTCACTAACGTAAAATCTCCACACATCGTACCCTAGTCACACGCAATAGTCACATTTCCTTACCATTTGCTCAACGGGGAATAGCGTGTTGATGTAGAGCAGGTTCCGCCACCAGTAGTGCGGGCAGGTCTCGTGGTCGGGGGCGGGCGGCTCGAAGACCGCGTTGTGCGCGAACCACTTCATCGTCACCTCCACCACGCCCAGCATGAAGAGGTACGGGGCCGTCAATCTGCCGCGGACAACGCGATATGTTAGACACGCAGCCGCACATGTAGTTTGTCGTTGAATAAGAACATGAAACAAGCCTATATTGACTAAAGGAGTTTTCACTTATGGATGTAATAATATTATTTTAATTTTATCATACATTTTAATTAAATGATATGTTAAATTAATTATTTTCACACAATAATAAACCAGCTACGTAAATATTGTGAAGAAATATATATGTACATACAAGATTTTTGTATAGGTCCTTCTAAAGAAAGCTTTATCAAAAATATTGATTTCACAAACATTTGCGCATGCTATGTTGTTAAATTTAATAAGGCTAATCATAGGCACTATTAAAATTATTATTTATGGAATCAATAAAAAAATCATAACGATTTCATACTGGATTAAATCAAAGTATCGAAATTTTTCCTATATATAGTAAACGGACACTATATATAAACCTTGAAGGACACCTGTTAGTTAATAATATGCTAATAAAGGTACCTTGCAAATCTATAGCCGATGAGGCCGAGAAACTGCAGAACTCCCGAGGTCAGGGTTCTTCGACCCTTGGTCAGCAGGTCCAGCTTGCCCTTTGCGTTCGTGCGGAAGTACAGGAATGATACAAGCATGCCACTGAAAAATATGAGGACCGTTATTTAATTAAATTAGTAACGTTAAATGCGTCCTTTAATGGAATGAGCATTCGACGTTAATTTGTAGAATGTAAAGATGGTTTGACTGTATATGCTAAGAGTGGCATGACGAACCGTAAAGATTCCAATATTTTTGTAATTCTGAATCTAGGTAATTGGACTTACGTTGGCTAGAACGCAATTTTAATGAAAATGTATACTAAGAATACGTAATTATATTATTTTTCATAAATAACATACCACGAAATAATCTATCTGCCTATTCGGATAATTAGCTAGGTGTTATGCTTTAATAAGAAAAGTTGATGTATTCAAAACTATTCCAATTAATGTATCATTTCAAAGTTCCCTTGGCTCACCCAAGACAGAAGAAAGTGTCAACGCTGTACACCGCGCTTATGATCAGCTGGAACCAGAAGCTCTTTTCGAGCACAGCTCGAAGTGCTGTATTGTCGGCATACTGAAATTAAATAGTTATATTAATAAGGATAAATACAAGAAAATTTATTGAATACATTAGGAAGAGAAAAAGAATAAGTAATAACATGATTGGAACTAATAACTCTTAAAGTATCATAAGATATTATTTTGTTATAAATGAAGTTATAAGATCGGGTTACGTTAGTAGCTCCTCTCAATCGCATATCGAACATTACCAACATCATACAGGCACTGAGATATACGAGCTCAAAAGTGAAGTAGTAACTGCTTTGTGTTCAATCAGAACCGTACCTTGAACACAACGATGCAAGTGTGGCCGAATATCACCCAGACCATGGAGAGGGAGCGCAGCCCGTGCACCACGGGCACCGTGTCAGCCCCGACCGACTGGTCCAGGATCTGCAGTACGTTCGCCTTCATTGAGAACGACAGGAGTAGCTCCGACCAGACGCCTTGGGGAAAAACATACCGTTCAGACACGCGAGATGAGGAACCCTCGTCGATATACTTCCCTATTGCAAATGTTACGAATTTTCGCTACAAAGTTTTTAAGAATTTTTTGTAGAACTTTTTTTTATTTTTGGTTCTACAGAAATGGTTTGCATCTCTTACTATGGCATTTAAAAGAAATTCAAAAAGGTTAAAAGAGTGTTAAAATAGTAACCCGAAGAATATCTGCGGAACGGTAACGACATGTTCATCATGTTGATCGGTACACAATTCGTATGCTTGAATAATTTACTAAGCTAAGGTGGAATAGCTAATTTTTATAAGCAGCAGCCGGTCTAAATTACTAAAATAAAGTCTAAATTTATCGACCTGACTTACACAAGTTAGTCACATTGAGCCAACTATTAGTGCACTTACGAATACAGTCTTTACAGTAAAAGCATAGTTAAAACGTCCCAACCGTCGGCTGTACTGACTTAGTTTGATCTCGCCGTCCGTGGAGGCCGTGTCGGCGGTGAGGCGCTCCTCCGACGTGTTGCTGTTGATGGCGACGTTGTTGTTCACGTTGTACATCGACTTGCCTGCAACGGACGGAGGTCATTCAAGGGCGTAGAGGTCGATCAACGTCGAGCCACAGTCAATCACAATACTTTAGACGTGCTTGGGTCAATCACAGTGTATTTTTGACTTGTGAAGTAGTAAGTAAGTCGCGCGCAAAT
Source organism: Iphiclides podalirius (assembly GCA_933534255.1). Lineage (NCBI taxonomy): Eukaryota > Metazoa > Arthropoda > Insecta > Lepidoptera > Papilionidae > Iphiclides > Iphiclides podalirius. The sequence continues at coordinate 926,635 of OW152817.1, read as the reverse complement.
TTAACACGTAATTTATTTCTACTTTTTGAACTATGTTTTACAAACATATTGTACTCAAAGTTAGTCTGGTTAAATAAAAGAATGACATGGATAAAGTCGATAGATGTAGAGACAAATGCTAAAAGAAACTGCACCTAATTTGTGTCCATTATTATATGAGTTAAATTAAGGGGTTAACGAAATTTCAGGTGAGTTTTCAATAAAATTCTGATGTTATATTCATTTGATGTTAGTAGTGTTCACCGCCATCATCAATCTTGGTGGTACGTAAGGTTACTAGTTAAAAAAAGGCATTGCTAGCGTGCTTTAAAAAGGGCTTTACGTGGAAGTATAAAAACGTCCACTTAGAGCCGGTATTACAGCTACGTTCGCTATGAGGTTCTAATTTAGTATGGCTTGTGTTTAATCACCAGCTGCATGGGTGATGGCGTCCAGGGTGCTGATGTCCAGCTTGAGGTCGCTGGCGTTAGGGTCGGCCGCCATGTTGGCCGCGCGGCGTCTGCGCCTACGGACGGCCCGTCCCAGCTGCATGTCGTAGGCGGTGGCGGCCACCAGTAAAACTGCTACGACGCTGCACACGCCACTACAATGTGATGGTATGATTGGAGAATATACAAATGGTTTTCCGACACCTGGTGGCAAGCGAGCTGGCGGTTCACCAGATGTTAAGTGATAACCGCCTCCCAACCAACCGACAATTGCATCACCTGTAGTGTTGCAGATGCGGTGCACCTTAAAATAAAGTGGGGCTCGGTTACCGCACTCACCAGACGAAACTTCTGTAAGTTTGTGATACTTCTACGCCTTTGGTTAAATCATATAAATAACTTTACGGTGGTAGGGCCGCGCAGCAGCCTCGGCTGTTGCACGAATGGGCAGGCTCGTCCGGGTAAGTACCACGACCTTACAGAAGACCGGCGTAAAGTGGAAATATGACTAAAACTTTCGCGTTTCGTCTGGTGAGTGAGGTAGCCGGAGCCCAATTCTCAAAAGGTTGTCAACGCATCTGTAACCCTCGGGTGTGGCAGATGTCCATGGGCGGCGGTATTCACTTAACATCAGGTGGACCGTCCGCTCGTTTGACAACTTTTCGCATAAAAAAAATTAAATAAAAGTGGTAATCCATACTTAATATTAACATGCGAAAGTAACTCTGTCTGTCAGTCTCGCTTTCACGACAAATCTACTGAACCGATTTAAACGAATCTGGTACATAGATAGCCTAGAGCCCGAGAAAGGACATAGACTATTTTTTAATTGGAAAAAAGTGTTGTAAAGGGTTGAAAGGTTAAAGAAAGATATTTATTTAAGGGCTTAAATGCGAGCGAAGCCGCGGGCGAAAAGCTAGTATTTGCATAAATGAATGAGCTCGCTCGCGTGAAGATTATTGTTTTATCTTTATCTTCTCTCAAGTCGAAATAATATTATTCAATTTAGGATGATTTAATGATCTTTGTACACCCATAGCAATGATTGCGGCGCGTCAACGGTGTTGCGTGTAAACAAAAATATGAGCTGTTATTGCAACCGGGCCTCAATTACGACATCATCGAGCTGAATTGCACACAGTTCTGTTCATTATTTAATGTTGAATATCTTTCAAAATTGCGTGCAACCGAGCGTTATCATCTGTACAGGTGGTTTGTACTAGCGAGGCAGTTTAATGAGCGGCCTGAATATATGTGTATTTCACAAACGCGCTGTAGAAACTTTGCCGTCATATATTATATGGTAAACTCATTCCCGCACATTCCCGCGTGATTCAATACAAGATCAACAATGACCTTATCGTTTGTAAAATGTTACGTACCTATGTGCAAATTATTTATTGTTAAATGAATAATTACTTTTCGTATTGATTTCTTAATTTTATGCCAATACTAGGGACCCGCCCCGGCTTCGCACGGGTGCTATGTATAATATATACAAACCTTCCTCTTGAATAGAGCCGTGATAGCTCAGTGTCCGGGCGCTCGCCTTTAATTCAATATACTCGAGCAACCTGAGTTCGATCCCCGGTGCCGGCACCAATGAAGTTTTTAACTTTAAGTGCTGACTTATCACGTGCTCCGCGATGAAGGAAAACATCGTGAGGAAACCTGCATATTTTCGAAATAAGAACAAAAAAAAAATTTATTTCGAAAATATGTGAAGTCCGCCAATCCGCAGTGGGGCCGCGTGGTGGACTATGCCCTGATACCCTCTGTATAGAGGAGGCCTTTACCCAGCAGTGGGACACGTATAGGCTGTTACTTTACTTTACTTTTTCCTCTTGAATCACTCTATCCACTAACACTTACACTTTATGGTATAGTATTAAAGTTCAAATTGCCCTTTAAGTATGAATATATACGAATCTTTTGTTTGTGAATATAGAAAAGTTTTGTTTTTGGACTTTTTCAGGGAATTTTTAAATTTTTCTCTCCGTAGAACCATCGTACTTCAAGGAATATTATAAAAAAAAAAGAATTAGCGAAATCGGTTCAGCTGTTCTCGAGATTTGCGCTTAGCAACACATTCAGCGAATCATTTTTATATCTAGAGATTATATATATTAAATGAAAGTAGTTTACGGATTTTATCCCGTTTTAATTTTGATTTTTATTTCCCGACGATTTGAACCGTTTCTATGAACGCTGGAAAGGGTTCGAAACGTCAAAATTAAAACGCGATCAAATACGTAAACCAGTGTCTTTAATATGTATAACTCCTGTTTCGTTGGGCACTATCAAGTTGGACGAAACCTAGGTAGCACTATTTGTATATCGTTCAAGTGTTTGCAATTATCTCGATTCAAATATTCCTCATTTATTATACACAAGAAATTCGTAATTCAAGGGGAACGTAAGGTTCGAAGATTAAGAGAATCCTAAAATCGTTAGTAACAACCTTATTGGCCATCGGGTTTCGGATTTTGTTGAGTTTTTAAGTATTAATTAAGTAACTTAAAATATTTAGAAACGGAACCACAGCAGTTTATTAGTACTAAATTATAAACTGATTTCTCCTTAAGGGATCAAATGACGAATTTTTCAATGAAGTGGCATCGCTAAGAATGTCAGCTGCTTGTAGGAAAATTGTATTCTACTTCTGTTACTTAGGGCGCTTCGCGTTACATAGTACATGAATGTGCAGCAATGTGATTTTTGCACTGTGGAAACCTCCGGATTACAATACTTAAGAAAGTAAAGTAAGTCCTATAAATGTGCCACAATGCTGGGCAAAGGCCTCCTCTGTACAAAAGGTATTAGGGCATTGTCCACCACGCTGCCCCACTGCGGATTGGCGGACCTCGCTTATCTTCGAAACTTTTTGTTGTTGCTTCAAATATATGTAAGGTTCACGATGTTTTCCTTCACCGCTGAGTACGTGATGATTCAGTATTTGAATTTGACAATTTCATTGGTGCTGGCACCAATGAAATTGTCAAATTCAATTAAAAGAAAGCGTCCGGACACTGGGCTATCACGATTTCTTTTCTCAGAATACATTGCACACCATTAGGGTTACGACCCACGGACACATAGAGTCAACGAGCTATACATGAACATATCGTTGTAAAGTTCATTATATTTACCCACTTTATTAAAAGGCAACTCCCAAAGTTGTTACAAATGTCCATAGGCGGCGGATATCCTCAACATCAGGTGAACCGCTAGTTCGCTTGTCACCTTCTCACATTTAGAAAAAGTTATATTGGTATTTATTTATAATAAAAAAAAAAAAAAAAAAAATTACGGATACTCACAGCAAGACTTGGAACGTTGGGTCTGTCATGTAGGAGTAGCCACCGTGCTGCGGAGAGCGGACAGCCACCACTTTGTGTCGGAGCAGTGGCGAGTGTGCTGCGTCCACGATGGTTGCCACCTGGTCCCTGGTGCAGGAGCGTGGTAGGCAGAGTCCTAGGTGCAGGGTGCGGCGCTGAGGGAAATGATGATATCGTTGACTGCGGTAGCAACAGCTGCAACATTTGCCCGAATGCTTTACCGGGTACTATGGCTCCGCTCAAGACTTAGGTGATGTAGCATTATATTTTTGATTGATAGAGGTGGGATCTACCGTGGTAAATGTTAATCCCTTAGCATGACTTTTCGCATAATAAATATTTACACGACTTTAGTGAGATAACTCTTTCCGTAAACGAATTTAGACTTTACTAGTGGTCGCCCATTGGTTGAAATACAACCATAATTAATTATACATGGTAGTGTGTGTTATGCTTTTTTATTTATTTATTGGAGGTATTTTAAAAAAGTATAAACATTCTGCACTCCTTCTCTATATAAACTATAAGTGTGTGAAATTCCATCCTCCTTCATCTGTGCAATTTTTGTGAAAAGGGGTACAAAGTTTTGCTTCACGTATAGAAATTTGCGTAGGAATGATTGAAGAAACACATATACTCGTAGTTGTGCAGTATCTGGGTATAATGATATAATATTTACAAGATTAAAATCTAACTAAAATTACATATTATCTAATAAACCTAAATACGCTGAATAGTTATGCTTAACCATTAAGGGAGAAAAGAACCAGCTCTCTTGTCACCAGCCGCGGGAGAGTATAATTACATTCTTAAGCATTCGGGACACAAATATGTAATCGCCTAAAAATGCCCGAGTTATTAGACGTTCAAATCATAGAAGTAAAATTATTTAAACCATTGACATAAAAATTTTGGTCTATATCCTATTAATAGTAACTTGAAGAATTATGTAGAGATAGAGAAGTACATGGACAAAATAAGAAGAAAAAAAATATACTAATGTACATATATATGTCTTATGTAAATACAAAGTGCAATTCGTTTTTTCAACGAACACACATCATCAAAGAGTTTCAAGGGCCTTGCCAAGAAATAAAGGCCTCTTCTGGATTAATATTTTTTTCACCCAACGACAAGACACGTGCAGCTACTAATCGTTTAAAGTTGATTACCGTCTTCACGAGCTCATGCTGGTCGGTCGTGATCAGCATTCGTACATTGTAGAAGGCGGTGGCGAAGGGCGGCCCGGAGCCCGATATGGAGACGTCGTCCCGCCACGCGCCCATGATCGAACCGTCGCTCTCTGCGAAAGGGAGAAAGAATATCAAAGGAAGAATGATTACACGCTAATGGAGATGACTGACAGTGGTGTCGATAAGTACCACGACCTCATAGAAGACCTGTTATGCTTCTGCGTTTCGTCCGGTGATTGAGATAGCCGAGGCGCACTCTACTAAAGGTCACCACGCATCTGCAATCCTACGGGTGTTGTCAAATGTCAATGGGTGGCGGTTATCACTTCACATCAAGTTAGCCGCCAGCTTATTTGTCACCTTCTCACATAAAAAAAGTGTGGTGGGGCGTGACATTTTCACGGAGGCAAAGTAGAGACCTGTGCAAATGCAGGAAGTGATTGATGCAGGTGCCTCAGGATCGTGTTTCGTGGCAGCCTGTGGGGTCTATGTTCTGTAGTAGACTCAAACAGACTGAAATGATGATGACGATGACAGTAGAGACAGACTTTGTATAATAATTTTTGGGCACACAATTTTGTTTCGTGTGGCGGCCGAACCGATAAGGTGTTATGGATGAGGAAGTCAATGTATTTAACAGTTAGTGCATCGTCATCTAATTGCGTTGCCAACTCTAAGGTCACGGGCCTTGATAAAAGTATAAATATGTTAAAATGGTCTTCTGCTAGGCCGGCCCATTTCTGCAACAGCAGAAACCGCCTAATGACTGGGATTTGCCATCCTCAGCTGCGGGTCATGATATTTCGTGTTTAATTTATATAGGTTCAGTAAACGTGGTGTAAACAGACTTGACAGTTTATATTTTTAACAACAAACATAAGATATTGTCGATTTTTTTATGACTTATTAACCATATCGCCATTTCAAATGGTTCATTCGATATTATTTAACATTCGTATATAATTATCTTTCTTTATTTAATTAGCATACGGAACTCTAAGTAAAGCCCTTGAAGAAACTCCAATTGCTAAACATTACCTAAGACGAGAAGTGATTCATCAAAACTTTTAAATATAAATGATTAAAATTCCTACCGGATTTGATCGAAATCTATACGGTCAATTTGATAGTTCGTGGTTGCGATGCATAAATTAATAGGAGAGCATATGAGCCATGCTCTACTACTTGATATAAACACACGTAATAAAGCGTTGCAACAGAATTGCCTGTTACCAGCCTTATCTAATTGGACGCAAAGTCTGGCGTAATAAGTTTTAAAGGTGCGATTCTTGCGATACGTAGTATAAAGGGTGTAGACGGAGTGGTATTGGACACACAAATACGAATTTTGTACTCTCTAATGGAAAATTCCTTCTTTGTGCAAATATGTTTAACATATTACACTATTCCTCAGCGTTTATTTCAACCAAAGTTGCTACAAAATAACGGCTTACGAGCACCGTTAAAACAAGTTGAGAATGAGGAGATACGGATCACAGAACTTTAAAAAGGAGATAAGAATACATTTAGAGGACATTTAAATGTTCACCTCTTCTAACTACTAATCAACTACTAAGTATAATGTTTTCTTAATTGTTTCTTAATTCTAAGCCCCAATATCTATGAAGATCGTAGTTAAATTTGCCAGTGGCCAACCATAAGTTTTTTAAGAGTGTAGATAGTTATCTGATTATAGGTAAATATCGTTTACTATAAGCTTGCAATTTTATTTCCAAATTTATATTCGGCCTGGATATCTTCTCTCCGTCTGCCGGATACTTCTCTCGGTTTTATGTTCGGCTGTGCTACTTCTCCATAGCAGCTGCCGATTGGTGCATCAGCAGAAACTGTTGCGTCTACTCCTGTTGAGTAGACGCAACAGTGGCCGCTGTTGTGTTTGTTTATTTTTATTCAACACTCAGAAATGGCCTAGCCGTAAGACATCTCAGACTAGTGTCGTATTTATTTACGTTCTAATCCACAGCTGAGCCCACGTTTAACCTTAGAGGGCAGATTGAAGTGTCCTTAGCCAGTGCCGCCTTGAGAAGTGAGTGGCCACCGCGATTTGAGCTGCGCCTAAATGGACGGATGTCGTCCATTAGAGCAGCCACTTTTCGAGTTTAGAACTTTTGTAGAGAAGCTCTCAAGTTTTAACCATTGTTGGGGTGGGTAGGTTTTTGTTTTGATATTCATTTCACTACCGAGACTAAAAAAATTTAAGGTTTTTTTTACTACATTTCATTTATCATCATCCTCCTTACTGAATAAAATTATTCTATACGGATTTATCGTGTTTATTTTTAATGTTAGTTCCCGACGTTTCGAACCCTTTTCAGCGTTAATGGTCACTGGAAAGACTGAGGCGTTGGACGTCAGCTCTTAGCGGTGAGAGAACCTTTACTAGATGTTGAGTCTTTTAGAATCTGTATGTTGGGGAGTCGATCTGGCTTACAATAGGCCGTAACGGAGCGTTCTGTTTGGGTACTTCAGGCAATCCATACCTACAAGCAATTTAGAGAATACCGATTCCCCCCGCGGATGATTTGCAAGGCTATTGAAATTAAAAAGCACCCTTATTTAGAGAATACCTACCAAATAGAGGAGAGTGTTGGGTGCTACATCAGCTTAGCATCATATAATCAATAAAATCAAATCTAGACCCAAACAAGCCACTACCCGCAAGACATGACACAACCAACACCTGCGTAGCTTGGACACAAAAACTAATAATTTAAAAAATGACGGTAGCCTGGGCTAACTGTGACTTTAAGACGTCCAACGCCTCAGTCTGTCCCGTGACAATGGATGCTGAAAAACATTCGAGACGTCGGGAACTAAAATTAAAAATAGACGCGATAAATCCGTATAGTTTTATTTAGTATTAATGTTTAATCGTGTACAAGAAATTATTAACCTCCTCACGTTGCGAGTGGTTTTGGCGAAGTGTTTTAACGACTGACGGCCAGCATGTGGTCAATCTTCATTGGGAATAATCGCTCAATCCAGAACAATGGTCTATGCGCCACACAAGTAAATACTTTCCCCAATTTCCCCGTTTTTATCTTAAAGAATTAGAAAAGGAGCTGACATGATATATTTTATTTCGAAATTAAAAAAAATTGATAAAAAAAAAACAGGGTAGGTGTATGAAATGGCCGTGTACGCATTGTGTGCCTGTTGTTTTGCGACTTTTAAAAAACAAAAAAAAATGCGCGAAAGCATTTGACATTCTAGTTCCACTGCACAGGGAGGAAAATTTCATACTAAAGTCCTTACTTTAGTATAATGTAAGTACATATTGACCACTAGCTGTTAACCGCGGCTTCACCCACGCGGCCAAAGGCAATTAACAATGAGTTTTTTATTTTACGCCAGAATATCTCGCAGATGTCTGAATTCTTTCCTACTTAGTTGACACTTATATACCTATATTTTGGACAATTCACATAATATCTTTATAAATTATAGCCTATGTGTTATTCTCTATATTATTGTAAAGTTTCATTAAAATCCATTCAGTAGTATTTGCGTGAAAGAGTAACAAAAATCCATCCATCCATACATACAAACTTTCGCGTTTATAATATTAGTAAGGATCATATTGGCACTCACTGTTGTTGAGTTTGACAGGGCTCGCTTCGTGTTGGTCGTTGAGAACCTGACACAGTTCGGCGGAGCCCGTCCAGTAGTTGTTGCCCCAGTAGAACATGGATGTGTACCGCCCACTGGCGTCTTCCACTGCGAACAATCAATAAAATCAGTAAACAGAATCAGATTATTAATGATTAGTATAATTACTAAGCAAGTTATAGCAGCAGCTTGCTATTCCTTGTTTGGAATTTCTCAGTCATAATCAAATGCCGAAGCAAAAACGAAAAAAGAAATACAGTTAAAATTAAAGTACGTATTGTATGTTTTATCTATGTTCAACTTTGATGCAAAGTACGATAGCACTTTTAGCTAACATAGAGTGAGCGATTATTATTTTTTATTTTTATTTCACTTTCGGATAGTTTTCAAAAGTAACCTATAAATTATGTCTCCCACTATCAGGGTAAGATCTCAGCATAAAGTATTAGGACAAGTCTAGTACGCGCCCCATATAGACGTAATATTTTATATCTTAGATATGCAAGTTTTCTTTATCATTTTTTTTCACCACCGATAAAGCCTCGAGTACACTGAGCTAAGCTCGAAAGCATTGATCAGTATTATTCATTGTATTATATTTTTTATTATCTAATTTACAAAAACGAAATTTTAAACATATCCAATTAAAACCTTTAGATTTATTATTGTTAATAATTATGCAAATACTGTTTGTTCTGAAATGAAACCGCTAAATATTTAAAAATAAAACACTAATCTCGATAAAATCCGTTAGATAACATTACTTAACAACCCTGTTAATAGCAAACAACAGGTTGTAGGATATGCTAAATGCAGACGTATTTTATTGAAATGTATTAAATTAATCTTTAACAGCCACCTTACAATTGCACCGTCGCGTCGTTTTGAGAACAAGGTCCAGCATAATTGGGCACGGTAACTCGCAGCAGCCATTGCTTATGAAACAACATCAATGTAAACATTTAGAACGGAAGTTCTTACATTTATAGGGTTACATATAACTATAAGACGAAATTTCTATCCTCCTACAAGTTAGTAAAATCTATAAACTTAGAGATTTCTGATGCGAGTTTCTGATTTAAGTTCCGCTTTAAGAAGAACTAGCTTTATTTATGTCGCTGTATCAATTTCCAAGTTTCATTTCCAACTTGCCGTATAAAAAGATGAATTCAATTGGTTCTTCAATCAAGGTACTGTGTTCACGATAAATTTATTAAAAAAAAAAAGAAACTGAAACTACAAACATTGTTCAAAAAAATCGTTCCAGTATACTTCGCGATAAATATCAAAGGTGGTGCAGGCTGAATTGACGGCAGCCTTCATGCGAAAAATTAAAAATAAAACACGTATCCGACGATCGACGGGTTCAAGGCCAGTGACAGTCTTCCGTTTTACGCGGAAGACGTTGCGCGGTTTTCTGATTATGGGGAAATTGCTTCCTGGCTCGCGTAATGGTAGCCACGAGCGACACTACATCCGTCACACGTCTTTAATGATGCGTCCGCTTGCACTGCTACGCTTTTTTAACTTCGGGAATGTCTATATTCCGTAAAGGTTAAGGAGAAACCTGCTCGTTTTTAACCTTTAGTTTAAGTACAGTTAATAAACGACTGAATAACCATCTGCAGACGATTGCAACGCCCCGTTCGAGCCTTTTTGGAGGACAAAGGGGTCAGTGCGGTTCGGTAATCTTCTCAGATTACATTAAGACGCTTTTAACAAACTTCGATATATATATATATTTAGTTATTTATGTACGTATTTATTTATTTTTTATAACAAAGAATGTATTTATCTTATAAAATTTATAGAATTTTACCCACACCCCTAAAATATTCTTTTCATATTATGTCCATGCAAAGGTTGCCTGGAAGAAATTGCTTTAAGTAATAAGGCCGCCCATTGTACAACCCTTACATAATTGTTATTTTTAATGTATTCTTTTTACCATGGTGTGTGCAATAAAGAATATTCATTCATTTATTCATTCATTCGATTTACGATTTCATTTTGATACAAATCACATGTCTAGAAGATACCTCAAGGAAGGAATCATATACGAAAAACGTAGCCTAATGCACTAAATCAAATGTGTTTCTCTTAAACCCGACTCACGCCACGGACCACTCCTTTTTGGGTAAAAACTTCGATATTTCTTTGACTTTTTATTAATCTTTATAAGAAGTTGTGCCTGCGTTTTAAAATGCCGGAAACATTTTTCAGGTTTACTATTAGTAAAGCACCGAGAACGAACAGAATCGGTCAATTAATTCGATTCGACAATTTCAAAAAAGCGCGCGGTTCACGGCCGCGCGCCGGAGCGATTTATTCGCGCCAAAACGTTCTCAAGCAATGTCACAATCCTTTTAAGGGCCGTTAAGTGAGTCGATAAAATTTTTTTTTATCTCAAAAATATTCGACGTTTTAACATGTTTACGGAATCGCTATCGAATCTTCTAAGATTTATACATTTGTTATCGTATATTTTTTAATTTACGAAAAATCTCGTCACTGGTATATGAAAAAAAAAGCATATCGCTATGCATAAGCTCGCGAGTATGTACTCAAAGTTATCGGCAAAGTCACTTTTATATATAAGAGTGTATGTGTGTGTATGTTAATATGTGTATGTATATATGTGTGTATGCACGTATTCATTTATTTTCTGGACCATCCGTAAGGTTGATTGGGAGAAAATGCTTTAGCATTAAGCCCGCCTTCGTACAAAGACGTTTTTTTTTACTCACCAAGTTTTAAATAAATAAATATAATCTAACTTACGCCCGGTTTCTGAAACAGTTATCATCGTAGAAGTTAATTAATCAGCTCTCAAATGGCTCTCAAATAGTATTTGAATTGTCTAATGGATGGTAAGACTCTTTGAATTGATCATTCCGATCATTAAGAACTACGATGGTCAGTGTTTCAGAAACCGGGCGTTAGTCGGGGGTATCTGGAGTCGCTGCCAAAAACATTGACAGCCGTACTGGCACGGGTTTTGTGGTCATTTATGGGTTGCGGTTCTTATTTAACATGAGGTGATGCGTCTACTCGTTTATAATGTTCTCTCATGAAATAAATAAAGTGGCAAAGGGATCTGATGCGGTCTAAAACATAAACACTCGTTAACATCGGGGCAAACTATATCAGTCTTAAGTAAAGTATATGAAATATTTAGGACACAGTTCCATTTCTCCATGCGTTAACCATTTTTTTTTCTATTTATTGGCAAGAAACTCCGCGTTTGAGAATATTGCAAAAACACCCATGCGCAAACAAGATTTAAACTATTTTAGTGAACGACAGAGCCGTGATAGCTCAGTGTCCGGGCGCTCGCCTTTAATTCAATATACTCGAGCAACCTGAGTTCGATCCCCGGTGCCGGCACCAATGAAGTTTTTAACTTTAAGTGCTGACTTATCACGTGCTCCGCGGTGAAGGAAAACATCGTGAGGAAACCTGCACATTTTCGAAATAATAACAAAAAAAAATATATTTCGAAAATATGTGAAGTCCGCCAATCCGCAGTGGGGCCGCGTGGTGGACTATGCCCTGATACCCTCTGTATAGAGGAGGCCTTTGCCCAGCAGTGGGACATGTATAGGCTTTTTTTTTTATTACTTTACTTTTTTTCTTACTTTAGTGAACGACAAACACATTACATTTTTTTTTATGTGAGAAAGTGGCAAAGGTGTTGGCGGTTCACCTGATGTTAAGTGATAACCGCCTGCCCATGGACATTTGCAACACCCGTAGGGTTGCAGATGCGTTGCTACTTCTTAATGAAGTGGACCCTGGCTACCTCACTCACCAAACGAAACACAGAAGTGTAACACCTGTACTTGTCGCCGGTCTTCTGTGAGGTCGTGTTGCGCTGTTGCGTGGCCCTACCACCGAAATTTTGGTTGTTTTATTGATTTTGAATGTGTGGTGATTTATTCATATTTTTAACATATAATAAAAACCCACAAAAGTTGTTGTCCTTAGGCGAGAAGGCGAGTAAATATAGAACTTTACTTGAAAAGTTACTTACCTTGATAAGTGACACTTTAAAACAAAAAACATTTTTTTGTTTAAAGTTTGCAGCATTCTATAAAATCAGACTTACGTTGAGAAAAAGAAGCATACCTCTTCTATTTGTTTGGCGTACGTAAAATGTGATGTCCTTACGTGATAGAAAGGCATCTTGTCAGCTGTTTGCAACAGCGAAGCATCCGCGAATCGAATGCCGTAACGTGCAAAGGTAGTGTCCGTTTTGCAACCGCTAGTTGTTCTTATTTGAAATACGAACGCCGACGAAAGAATCGTCTTTTCTTCTAAGAAAAGACAGACAACTGAAAATTCTACTATTAATTTATAAAAATTCCTTCCCTATCATTATATATATATATATATATATATATATATATATATATATATATATATATACATATAATTCTACCGTACGTCTGTATGTCACTGAACCCCTAAACGGCTGGACCGATTTTAATGAAATTTGTGTGTCTTCTGAATGGTTTAGTTTCACAATTCGGTCCACTACAATTTTTTCTTTAATTTCTAATTTGTCGAATTTAAGTCCTGTGTACAAGACAACGTCTGTTCGGTCCGCTAGTATATCTATAGTTCTCATAACGGTATATTGTACTCGCGTGAACACTTCACACTCATCCTCCTCCCCTCATCCCAGCTAGGTGGAGTCGACTACATGTAAATCATATAATGAGTGGTTTTTGGCTAGGTTATTAACCGACTTCAAAAGGAGGAGGCTCTCTAGTTAGCGACTGCGCCACCGAGTCATCGCGTGGATACTTCACACTGTTAAATACGAGTAATACAATACAATACAATACAAATAATACAAGTTTAATTTTGTTACAGACATATACACATCTACGCAACAACACAGTCTATCCAGCAACGTCATCAAATGTCGTCAAATTTTGATATGAAACAAAATTCATACATTAGTTCTATAAGTATACCGAATTAAGGTTAACGGAATGTGCCTAAACTTCACGCGTCCTTGTAATGCCTCAATTGAGATTCGGTAATTCTCATCGAATTACCTTCACAATCTCTTCACTTGAGGAGACTCGCTTCCAACATACAGCTTCAGACATATCAACTACGTAAGTAGTCTTCCTGTTGGGGATTCGATTAGTATAAACTAGGAACTATGAATAAAACAAAAAAAAACCAGCCGAGTGCGACTCATCAAAGGGTACCATTATCAATAAAAACGACAAAAAAAATCATCATTTCTTAAATATTTTTTATTCTGTTTTTTAGTACTTGATTGTTATAGCGGCATCTGTGAAAGACATCATCTGTGAAAATTTCAACTGTTTAACTATTACGGTTCATGAGATAGAGCCTGGTTTTACCCTTTGGGTACGGAACCTTAAAAAGAAATAATGAGTTTAGATTTTCCATAACATATATCATATTTTTAAACGGTTTTATTTAGCTCGACCCGTACGGAATTTGTTTGTCTATTTGGGTCAAAATTAGAAATTGAAATTTAAGCATCTTCCCGTTGTCAGATTGATCTGAAATTTGGTACACACATTTAAATTTAGATGACAATACAATATTGTAGTTTTCAGTGCACATAAAATAAAACCGTTTAACTTTAAAGTTTTTAAACGGTTTTATTTACTGTACCCTCTTTGTTGTTACCTCCGGCTCTCAGCAATATATTCGCCGAACAAATCTTCGTTCGCGTAAACAAAGGCGCAGATTTCAACGAGCCTAATCATCAAGTGTCATTTCTATTCGCCGCGCAGTCGGTTGTGTCAGCCGATGGGCGGTTAGGAAACCTAATGGCAGTGTGAGACACATTTGATGCAATAGCCGGCTCTAAAGTTAATATCGCGACTGGCGTAACATCACTTGCGACCGATACTTCGAGGAAAAATATTGCCTTGAGTGTTATGACTTCACAGTCACCGGGTCTACCATCAGGCTAAGTAGGATAGAGCCTAGGGCGGCAGATTTCAGGGGGCGTAAATTTGGCCCAAAATGTTCGTCTTAGAGAAATATTTTAAGTATTTTTGAGTCATACCTTACCCCGTCTTATAATTAGGACATGATTGATCTTTTTTCAGCTCAGTAATATACCCAACAACAATGTTTCGTGTAATCGTGGGTCGGAAAAATAATCGCCGAAACTGGCACAACGAAATCCTAGTTCAAAATCCTACTAACAACAAGAACACTGTTGTAGATATAGGTATAGAACAAAAATCATAGTTTTGAATAAATAAATTTTATTAAAAAAAATCAAAATCATTTATTCATCGACATAAGAAAAATACATTTCATTTATCGATAGTAATTTTTTTTAATCTACCACCGTTTCGTAATGAGGTTCCTCTAACGAAGAAGAAATAGGCGAAAGAAACTCAGCAGGTATCCTCTTTTTTATAATTTTTTTTTTCTCAACAAAATTAAAATATTATACAACTGTTTTTTTTCCTTTTTGAAATAGCTTGGCAGCGATCAACTTATTCCCAAGGTTATTGTTATTGTCATTAATGTATTCATTTTATAAAAACCCTTTTTATGAAGTTTTTTTATTATAAATTTCTTAAACCTGGTGAAAGAAAAATTTTGTGGGATTTTGTATACACCGCCCCATAAACCAGATTTATCGATTTTACTGAATAAATGTAGTTAATATCTTTGCGAACTAAGGTATCGAATTTCAGTGGTCATTAGGGGAAGCAAAAATTGAACATGCCATTGGCGGAAAATTTGTAAATCTTCCACTGTAACTTCAAGTGTTCTAGGTCAATGTCAAGGCACATAGGTATAGGATTAGGTATAGGATACCTCGACAAAGTCTAAAGACCCGTCCTTTAATGAGGTCAAGCTCGCCGCCGCTTCCTTGTTATCTCAAGGAAATAAATGAAAATAATTTTTGTAACAGAAATAATTTCTATTCGATTTTTAGGAGTTCTCTGATGTATCAATAATACAACAAATGATACAAATAATGGAGCCACATGGGAGGTAAACCGATACAAAAGGAATTTTTTAAATCGTTTCATAAATGAAGGACTCATGTAACAAAAATAAACCGTAATAATAAAACCTAACCGAATTAAGAACTTCCTCCTTTTTTGAAGTCGGTTAAAATGGTATGATAAGTATCAAAAGGCAAGGACAAGTTTCACCCCAAAAAGCCCACGTAATGGCCACGTAGGTAGTCCCCAAGTCTGTCCGTCAAACGTGTATGACGGAAGACGAATGTTTACTTTGCTTGTGGTGGAAGTTATAAGTGAATATCTTTAATATTAATTATTGTAAGCAATTAGCTTTGTATGCTCATCTAATGGACATTGCTGCCGATTGTAATAGTCGTCAAGTTATTTTACGATTTGCTTCATTATTTTCACGTCTCCATGTATATGTTTGCAATTGTAAATAATAGTTTAATATTTGGCTAAGTTCCTGCAATAATAAACGCTCGAATTGGAACTCAGAGCCCAGAGCATTATTATGGACAATGAACCGTCATGGGAAAACTGCCAAATGCGAATCAATTTAGTTTTGTCTATGAAATATTTCTAAACGAAAACAAACAAAAATATTCAGACTGATATTTCACTTTTGTGACTTACTGTGTATATACAGAAATTATTCTAATATACATACAATATATTGTAATAATAATATTTTTACTAAATTGCGTCACATGATGTCAACAAACATGATGTCACCAGCCATAAGAACCACTCACATCTAAACGCGTCATTACATATTTTAAAAACTTACTCGTACAGCGCAAACTATTGTGAAGAGCATTCACCATTATAATATTTTTTTTTTGACCTTTATGATATTGATAACCGAACACGACTATTAATTTTATAATAATAAATTATTACATACATCTTTGTCTTCTTTAAATGTTTTCTAATAATTCTCATACGCCATAGTATTTATATTTACTGCGGTAGATTAAACAACGATGTAAGTATAATTTAGTATATAACAGTCGAGACAAAAGAACACGAGTAGCGCTGAGAGGAGTATTGGTTGAATTAGTTAATTCGGCAATCTTGCTTGATTGTTTCAGAGGGTTTCAACAATAAAAGTAAGTTTAAAAATAGAACGAAAACTCAAAAAATAACAGAGGAAGCTCCTCATTGCTTTTTGAGGTCGTTCAGGGATTTGGATGTCTTAGATTGGAGTCATTAGTCCCCGTTCGCAATTGACATGAGAAATCATTAATTCTCATGTGCATTGCGGCATT
This sequence comes from Iphiclides podalirius, assembly GCA_933534255.1. Lineage (NCBI taxonomy): Eukaryota > Metazoa > Arthropoda > Insecta > Lepidoptera > Papilionidae > Iphiclides > Iphiclides podalirius. Next base: position 909,786 of record OW152817.1, on the reverse strand, counting down.
AATGACTACACCTTCTGCAGTTTCTCACTGCTTTGCGTTAACACAAGAGTTTTGTGTTCCCTTCTTTACCGGGTTACTGTCAACGACGGTTACGGTAAAACGATTACAGAATCCACCCCGATCGCACGTGTTGTTTCCGTATGTGTTCCCTTTTAATTAATATTTACGACAACTTATCCGTCTGCATATCTAAAACGAACTAGTAAATTATTACTTTATTACTGAAATATAAAAAACTGACCCGCTGGTAATTTGTGGTTTGGACCACACGCAACGGCTGACATAGCGGACGGTGCGTTGTGCAACCGCGTATCGGGGCGTACTTTCACCGCGCAGAGACGCGGGAGCGCACACGTCGCGATCTTAGCGGACACAATTTATGACAAGATTTTTTTATCATCATCATCATGATCATCATTTCAGCCTGTTTGAGCCCACTGCTTACCATAGGCCTCCCCCACAGACTGCCTCCATCATGAGGGGAGTTTTGCCATAGTTGCCACGCCTGGTAAGCGGGTTGGCAACCGCAGTTCCAGACACCTCGCACAATTAACGCTGCTGCCCGTTATTCGCCTGGACATTTAGGGTCTGGAGAGTCGAGATGGTTATCCCGCCATCTATCGGTGGCCACCAGATGTTTGTGGATTGTCCCTTAGTCGCCTCTTACTACACCCACGTGATGAGATGGGGTGGCTTATTCTTACGCCGGCACCACACGGCAGGTTTAATTTTTGTTCAAATATATTTTATCTTAAGCTTTAGCTGCCATGAATAAATTCTCTTTTTCTTATATAATGCAGCGTACAATACTTCCATTTCAAATTTCGTTTAAATACATTCAGTCGTTGAGGCGTAAAAAGGGATAAAACAGACAAACATTGCCCGCTAGATTGCATTACTAGAACTTTTTTTTATGTGAAAAGTTAGATTCATAGATATCTGCTACACCCGAAGGTTGCAGGTGCGTTGACAACCTTTTGAAAATTGAGCTCCGGCCACCTCACCAGGCGAAACGCGAAAGTATTATACTTCCACTTAACGCCTAACGGCACCTCACGCTAACTATACTGCCTGCCAACTATTCGACAGTTGGATTGGTTGTTTAATTCGTGTATGTTCACGGAAGTCTAAGACTACATTGATTACAAGTATCCAGACAATAAAAGTAACTGAAAATAAAGTAGGGCCACGCAACGGTCTTCGCTACTGGGCCGGTCCGTCGTGATGTGGAAATGTTATACTTCTGCGTTTGGGCTGGTGAGTGAGGTAGCCGGGGCCACTTCATTATAATGTGCATCAAACGCATCTGCAACCCTACGGTTTTTCAAATATCAATGGGTTGCGGTTATCACTTACTTAGTTATAACAACAGTTAAACCCCCGGCTCACTTGCCAACTTCTAAAAAAATGTTAATAACAACAAGTTCTAAGTAACAGTTCTAAGTGCTTTAACAAATCTATAAATATACAAATGGTGTAGACTATACAACTAAAACATTATGAATTTATCGAAACCAATTGAAAAACATGTTTTTTTTTTACGAATTTATCAATGGCCGAATACCTTCCCACGATGGTAAGTGGTTACGTTATCGCGAAACGAAGCTTGATAAAAGCCTATTTACTCTAGCCTTGAAGAAAACCTTGAAGTTGAAAGCTATTATGAATGCTTAAAATACACTTAAGGGCCAAATCATTTTTTTAACCTGCGAATTAGCCGAGACGAAAAGCACGTCAAAACAATTATTTTTACCATTAGTTCTATTAACAAACATCTCCGACGCACTATCATCGTAACTCAAGTCAATAGTGATGCCTCCACTATTGACTTCAGTGTACATTAATAGTTTTTTTTTATAAACCGGTTCGGACATTGATCCTGTCCCCTACAGCTTAACCCACATTCCCCGTCTTGTTTTACCTTTTCTTCTTTCTCCCCATTTTTTCATCACATTTTTCTAATGTAAAAACATGCGTTGACTGTCATTCGACATTTTTAAACTTGTAGATAGATTTGACTGTTGAGACGCAATCTTTGATAGAAATGAAAAACATTTAGATTTAGAAAGGCTTGTTAAATAAAATTATAAATACAGAATTCGTGTAAATTATTTTGTACCATGGACCAGTAAAATATTATTGTATTATCGACAAATTCTAATATTGAACATATTAGAATTTGTCGATAATACAACATGTTTATATATTTTATTCATGTAAGTATTTTTTTTTAATTTAATTGTCAATTCTAAGAAGTACAGTCACAGGTTGCCTTTGGATGCGTCACGTAAAAAAAAACTAAATTTAAATAAATTGCACACGACACACAATTGGCAATCCATTATTGCGATACGAATGGGCTAATCGAATGATTTATCTCCTTATTGGTATAACCAATAGGGCAGGTATTGTTGCCACACGAAATTTCTGGTGGACAAGAGAAATCTGTGTATTCTGTGTGAACCTTGACCTATGAATACGACCCCGCGTGAAAAGTTTAGTGTTTCGACGACCCTATTATTATTTGAGGTGAAGATATTTCTTATCTATATATATAAAAATGAATCCCTATTTCCCTTGGTCACGCCATCACGCGTGAACGGCTGGACCGATTTCACTTTTTTTTTTTGTGTTTGTTATTATCACGAGAAGGTTCTTATGAAAGAAAAAATTTAAAAATTGCCTGAAAAGTCTAAAAACAACACATCTATATTCCCGTACAAAAGATTCGTAATAATACTTAAAAGTCAATTTGAACTTTAATATCATACCATAAACTTTGTGTTAGTGGAGAGGTTCCGGGAAGGCAAAACAAGTGAGTGACTGTCATAAAATGTCACTTGAAATGTAAACATCTCTTTGCTGTGCGTCACTACATAGTGTAAAACAAAGTCATCCCGCTGTCTGTCTGTCCCTATGTATGCTTAGATCTTTAAAACTACACAACGGATCTTGATGCGGTTTTTTTACTAGATAGAGTGATTCAAGAGGAAAGTTCATATGTATAATACATTGCACCCGTGCAAAGCCGGGGAGGGTCACTAGTATTAAATATTTAAGAGGAGCTCCTATTCAGACCTACAAACGACGTAGACTAAATTTCATTTTATATGGAAAACCGCGTCCTACGCTAAACAACATAAAGCATAAGTATTTCTCTTTTGAACCATTATCTTTAAGATTTGCAAACATCTACAACATGGTTGTGGTTGATTTGAGGTCGAAAGGCGACGTAACGAATTAACAACAGGTGAACAAAGAATTTTTTTAATGTATGAATGGTCAAACGTTAAGGCATATGAGTGTGCATTACGCAAGGGTAGTTTCGATCAATGCTACTGGAACTATGCAAGGATGTAATCATTTCAAAGTTAATCAAGGTACGGCTACTAAAAGGAGATCAAATTTAACGAATCGGACGCGATGTTATGAATGAGGTTAAATTAAATGACTTTCTAAGGCCAAACCAGGATTTAACCTCATTAATGCCTTCGAAGCACCGAACAGTTCGTGATAAATAAGCCGTTTCATTTAATGAACTTAAAATTACATATTATTAAAAATCTTTCCTGTCAAATTAACAAAATATGATCTATAAAAATTATGTCCTTTTTTGCCTGCGCAGTGAAATTCAGGACGTAAGTATTTATAAAATTATCGTAATGTGTAATTAATTATGAGCAGATTTAAAAATTTTCATATGGCTGGATTTAGTTGAGAAATTTAGTTACATTCGTTCACACACATTTATGGTTCCTCTGTCATTTATAAGAACAACGTACAAGGTGCTACATTTGGGAACATTTCTTACATCCTAGTGGAACGCAATTTGTCTTATCGGATCGGTCTAAATTCAAGTTCTGCATAATGATTCTGATTATAGAAGCTCATCAATGTTAAACCGCGTATAGCACAACTTCATAGAGGAAATCGGGCGGAATTGCGAGACAGTTTAATATCGTCATAAGAAATCAAAAAAACCTCAAATAGACACAAGAAAAGCACCAATCTGTGGAGAAGCACCACAGCCTCACAAAACACGAACAGAGCGGGATAGAAATGTTCATTCTTTTACATTTCTTTTTCTGATTGAGATAACGAAAAGTCGGACCTATAAAAGGCCAACGGGCCCTTGGAGTATAATCTGTCCACACGTGGTCACTTATCTAGGGAACAGCTGATTCGTTTGCCGCCATTTCTTATAAAAAATATGATGTCAATTTAGCGTTTGTGCGCAACGAATGATTGGGCCATCGGACCGTCCCTTAAAACTATCGCTAACTCTCTATTTGAAAAACAATCATCGATTCGTTTCGTTCCTATGAAGCGTGAAAGCGGCATAGGCTTTCGGCCGGATATTTGACGAGGCTTCTTCAAATAGTGACGTATTGGCAGAAACCCGTCTTAGTTACCACCGCGCAAGGTTGGTAATCCAACAAAGGTATCTTAGAGGGTTATTTACACCGATTTAGCATAGTTATTGTGGTCTGAGGGTCCACCATAGATTTCTTTTTACTTTTTTTCCCTTCGAATACAATCGAACGTTATGTAAATCGACACTGTCTCTGTCGAAATGGATAAAAACTTGTCGATTTTTAACGCAAACACTTTGGATACGGCATGAAGAAATGAACAGGTATAAATCATAATTCCACTGGGAGTTTCGATCTGGCGTCAAATTGTCTTGTTAGATACAGATAACTATTATATTCTTTATTTTTTATGATAATTTAATATGTTTTATTATACTTAACATTATATTACATACACAGCAACTCTATTACGAGTACAATAAAAAATGACGGCAGACTTAATGCGTCCATGCTTAATGGTGTGGTTAAAATTCGTTGATTCGTTGGAGCAATAAATTAATTTAAAAAAAATAGTTAAAACTTTTACACAAAGCATAAAGACAGTATTGAAAGAATAACACTAAAAGAATCAAGTTCGAAACTGATTGAAGAGAATATTCGGAATCTAAAGGAAAGATCTTTGTATCAAGGAAGATTTCTTATTTTTTAAATAAAGAATGTTGTACCACATCATTTGGACTCAAACAGAAAGATCGCCTCGTGTATTGAAAATCAAACAAATCGCTTCGGCCTTGCGCATTGGCTGCCAACCCACTTCCGAACTTGGCCAAAGACAGATCTCGAAAAATTACCCAACACCGATTAAATAATACGAGAGCCATGGACAATATTTGATCGCCTAATGGAATTCGCAAACACACGGCACCGTTCGCGTATAATGACGCGGTATCGCAACGCGAATAATTTCCTGATTATGCTTAATGCACGCGGGATTCGAACTGGTCACCTTACGCAACGCAAAGTGCTCCGTCTCCTTTGCGCGTGCGTAAACAGTACATCCGCCGTCCCTTTCGTTGGCCCGGATCTCGAAGCAGCCTGCCGCGGATTGCAAACTCAATTTTGGCATTGCTCTCTTCTTTGTTGTCTCAGTGTCAGTCTTCGTTGTTGCACGAATGGGCAGGGCCGTCCGGGTAAGTACCACGACCTCACGGAAGACCGGCGTCAAGTGGAAGTGTTATACTTCTGTATTGGCTTTATTGAAAGGTGGCAACGTATTTGTAACCCTACATTAGTTGTTGCAAATGTCGCGGCGGCTATCACTTAACGTTAGGGAAACCGCCAGATCGCTTTCCATTTTATTATATAAATATACCTATTGATTAATGCGTGCGTTTCATTGTTTGTGCTTTGAGTTAAAAACTGAGGCGTTACTCAGAAAATTAAAGAAATGGAATGCAAGTGAGGTGTATTTTATTTTTTTTTAAATAATCACAAAGGATTCCCTTGCTGGGTTACCGGCGAGTCATTTGATTTCAAGATCAGTTACTTCACTAAATAGCACTGCCTAATACGTTAGTGTAATCGCAGTGGATGAAACAGTGATGAACTCAACACAAATGGGGACCATTTGTGTTGAGTTTTCGGTCCAATTTATAAAATTCACATAAACCGGCCTAATAAGCTTCCGTTCCCTGCACAATTGCGACATTTCTCTGCTTTCGGAAAAAATATCTAAAGGAATTGTAAATGAACCCATGACCATGACAAATTTTTAACGGAAAAGAATTGGGACCGAGGTTTTTTTTTTATGTGAAAAGTTGCCAAACGAGCAGACGGTTCACCTGATGGTAAGTTAATACCGCCGCCCATGGACATCTGCTACACCTGAGGGTTACAGATGGGTTGACAACCTTTTGAAAATGGGCTCCGGCTACCTCACTCACCAGACGAAACGCGAAAGTATTTGTCATACTTCCACTTTACGCTGGTCGTGGTACTTACCCGGACGAGCCTGCCCATTCGTGCAACAGCCGAGGCTGCTGCGTGGCCCTTACACCGGAGGTTACTTCTTAGTCAAAATAGAGTCCAAATTAAGATATATAAAGTTTAAACATATAAACTGTATGCAAGACAACAATGTTTGTACTTCCGAATCTGATAAACAATTTCGAGTTTAAGAATGTGACAACATTGAAAAAAAAATCCAATATCCCCAGAAAATTACTCTGTCCATTCACTTACGTCATTTCATATCTTTGAGAGAGGCCCGTAAAATGGTAGCGAGATAAATCAGTGATATAGTAACACTGAACCACGGAAATGATACGACTTCCGTAGCGTAGTCTGGCAGGCAGCCTTTGAATCAAAAATATCATGTTTCGATAGCAATATTGGAATCAAATGGGTGAAATAATACATTCAGTTGGTTTATATTATTCTGAAATCGGATAGAAGTTTGAGAAGAATTCAGTGAAACATCATATAATATCATTAAAGTACAAACTGAAAACTCTTTTTCAAATCAGGCGTTTTTCCATAGCTAGATTAGAGATTAGTATTCAAATTACACAATTCTTTATGTAGTAGTTTATTTATTTATTAATTTCATCTATACATCTATACAGATAAATAAAATTGGAGTGTCTGTTTGTAATATTTACGCAGTGTATTTTCTATGATCTGGTGGCACAGTTGCTTATTGCCTTCGGCGCTTGGAGTCGAGGTTCACAGTTGATTGTTCCGAATCTGAATATTTTTTCTCAAATTGGATTGACGTCAGGCAGGCGGTCGGACTTAAATTTACTTAGCTAATCAACGATGATTAGAGGGATGATGTAGATTGTGATAATGATGATGCAGTATATATAATCTCTGAAAATTCAACAGCATTGACTGTCTTCATTATGTTAAGTTAAGAAGACTTAAATGAGAGACCTACGATGTGCGATCTTTTTGTCGTCTAAGCACATATTCTTTTCGCGGCACACAAAACATCGGAAGAGACCTGGCCGATTCGTGTCGCAACGCCATTTTTCTCTCTCCACTATCATGACATCCGTGACGCAAGTCGCGCGGCGGGCGTTGTTTTGGTCATTAACGTTTACGTAAGCCGGGACCGGTCGGTCGCCTACTGCTCTCACGTGAATCCGATTCGGATTGCGCAAAGTTTTGTGGACGGTGACGTTACCGCTCGTAAAGTTAGGAGGGTGACGGATAAGGGTGCAGTGGAGACGCGCCCAGAGCATGCAGGAAATAAAGAAAAAGGAAACTTAATAGGACCTTTTTTATGTGAAAAGTTGCCAAACGAGCAGACGGTTCACCTGATGTTAAGTCAATACCGCCGCCAATGGACATCTGCTACAGCCGAGGATTACAGATGCGTTGACAACCTTTTGAAAATTGGGCTCCGGCTACCTAACTCATCAGACGAAACGCGAAAGTATTTGTCATACTTCCACTTTACGCTGGTCTTCTTTGAGGTTGAGTAACTTAGGACGGGCCTGCCCATTCGTGCAACAACCGAGGCTGCTGCGTGGCCCTACAACCGCTAAACCCCCTACCACCTTATCGGGTGCTTAACTCGCGTCTTTTAAACCTAACAGAAAAGACAGAGCTTGCAAGGATGCATTACCGCTAAAATATTTTGTACATTATGAAGTCTTATAGAACGAAAGAAATTCAACTATATTAGAACCTATAACAGCAATCCCCTGAGCTACAATATCGCGAAGGTATCACAAAAGCTCAGTTTGCTCGCTCGTCGAGGTAATTCCCCACAATTTCATTTAATAAGAAAGGGCGGATGCCCTTTAATATGATTGATTAATTAATTGAATTGATTAATTACTGAAAAAATTATCTGTCCGCGGAACAATTGCAGGAAACCTTGCTGTGGCGGTCACTTCGGCTTTCTAGCTCATTGAAACTCAGTCACGCATCCTAATTACCTTCGTATTTACGAGTAAATGTGGCATCGATCGAGGTCAAGTTTATAATTCCATATACACACCTCGAGAAATCATCATCAATATCACCTAGATCAGTATCTAGAATATTCTAGAATAGATAGTCAGTTTAGATAAGAATTCATTGCTTCCATTGGTAATGGGTACCTTCCGTTCATGCAATATAGCCATCTTTCTTGAAAGGGATTTTTAACTGTCTTTTCTTGATCGGTGTCTAAAAATATGCTAAGAAAATCGAGGATCTTTCATGTTTATTTGCGTCGGAGAATCTTGATAAGACCAGAAATCTTGATTACTTAGTAGTAGACCCTTGCTTACTGTAATTCCTTTGGTGGTCAGTTCACTGAGAGGGCTCGTTGAATAGGTAAAGATAGGTGATATAGAAGGCTTAAGACAAGATTGTTCGGTATGTCTTTTCAATTAAGAAGTCACGCGTGCTAAAATCATTCGGATATTATTCAGCGACCTCACGAATACAATTATAGTCTCAAATCTACTCCTGCATTACACCGTATTGTATTCTCGCACGATGACTAAATATTATTTAACTCCCTTTAGAAATGTCGTGTGGATGTGTAGACAATAGTTCCCACGTGCGAGGGACGCTTGATGACTAGTGCTACCATAAATATTAAAAATAAACCGAGATAGGTATTCACCATCTTGAATGTATAACTTGAAACTGATACTTTATAATTCCTGTCTTGTTTAGAAATTAGCTTTAACCATCCAGTAAAGAAAGACCTCGAGACCCCTTGACCATGCAGTGGGGCGTAGTTTTAGATAATTTATTAATTACTTTATTTCTTTCATAATGACCTTTTGAAAAATTTTGCATAGCAAGAATGGTTTAGATTCACAATTCGGTTTTTTTTTTTCGTTTTTTTATTTATTTATAATTTGTCGTCGGATTTAAGTCGCGTGTACAGGACATCGTCTATTGGGTCCGCTAGTTATACTTATAAAAATATAATATTCGGTCAAATCTTTGAAGTTAAACTGGCACCATTGTGCCATCAACAGATACTCGATTACTCCGTGGCGCAGTTGCCATGTTATTGGCTTCGACGCTCACAGTCGGGGTTCAATTCCTACAGGGGACAACTATTTGTATGACCCGCATATAATTGTTTCCGTTAATGCCCAGATGGTCTTTGCGCACCAGTAATTTACTGTAAAACGTAATTAATGTGGAACGTCCTTAAAACACAGGACAATGCTATCCTGTATTAAGGGCAACCTCTTAAATAATAGGGGCCATCGCCATTATTTTTAATTTTTAACTCTAACGCAAATACAGGATACACTCAGGATGAAATTTAAAAGTGGGTTTAATAGAAGATCCTTGTAAAATTTTCGCCATTGGCAGGATTAGAAACTGCGTCGTCTGCGTTACGCACCTAGATGCTCTATACCCGATAGATGGACCTTTATACGATTAACGAATGACCCATGATGCCATTTAGCATTTTTATACCCCGACGCACTTCAGGCGCTCTTAGAAATGGGACAAATTCCGGTAACATCAGATATATGGTAAACTTAACAAAATCACTTGTTTTATAGACTATATTGTTCACACATTGGTCGGGATCGTTAATTATCTGTGATTAAATAAAATGTCAAGTGCGTATAGTAATTTTATCGTGTAATAAGTTGATTAAAAGCTTCAAGCTTAAGATTTAAGGCAGAGAAAAAGTGAACAAAAAAAAAACTATATATCTATCTATGATACTTGTTTTGTATTTAGGCGTTTACACATAACTAAATGAAAGTATGCTTCGCGAGATAAAGATAAATATGCTTCGTTCCGTCCGATTACAACGTAGGCGTCTTCAAGGCAAGAGTGAATAGGTTTTTAATGAGCTAGTGCGCTTACCATCAAAGGCTGCATCGCCACTTACCATCAGGTGGGATGGCAGCCAAGTGCTGGCCAGTTCGAAATAAAAAAAAGATAGGATATAAACTCAATAACATAGATAATCTATTATCTATCTAAACAAATGAACATGTAAATGTAATTTTCATTTTTTAGTGCTAGTCTCTGCACTCAAGATGTCAACATAAATGGCATGTTTCTTTCGGCCCAACGTAGCATTCGTATAACACTGTGACATATAAAAACTGTTACATTATAAAGTTTTTTTTTTATAACCCAACGTGTATCACGATAGATTTTTTCACTGGCTATGAGTTAATTTTAATGTCGTCATATGAAAAAAAAGATAACAATTCTAAATCAACCATAATGAACTTCAATGATCGTCGTAGCAGAACCTAAAAGCTTTCAACTGTTTTAATGGTACTAATTAAATTGAACAACTAGGCTTCATCGCTAACAATCACGGCTGGCGACCTACCTTTTGAAGCTATACCCCATTTCAAAAGTGTATATATTTGGACATGTAATAATAAACATATAGGTAAAGTTATGAACCATCGTATAATAAAGTATTGAAGTTATTCAGTCACCAACGTTAACGTAAGTTATACATTAACTAACTATATATATATATTTATTAAGCACTTAGTTCTGTTTTTGTCAGATAGCCGAAATTCCGAATTTCGCCCGAAAGATATCCGACAAATGAAAAACTATAGCATTGACAGTTATTAAATTGTTTCGTAACAATTAGATGTGACAATATATAAAAAATGGACAAGCACAGTATTTCTTAAACGTCACTCCCTTGACTGACATAATATTGGCAGAATTCTTTTAAGAGAAGCCATAGCCAAAGAACAATAACTATTCCTTAAACAATATAAAGCGAACTCCTTGGTCGCTTTTTATCGTTTTCAAATTTTTTATTTTCATCCAACAAAGAGCGGGGTCGGAGTTACAAGTTACATAAATACATTGTTGTAATTGCGAAAGTACTCCTTCGTCCTGTTTCACTTTACGGTATTTCTACACACCTCATTCCACCCACGAGTTGAGAATCTTGTGAAATTGCGCACAGTGCAAGAGCAGGTCTGCTTACAGAAATGGAGATAGAAATGGCGCGAGTTTTCCGACAACCCGCCGATCGGGTGTTGCAAGGTTGTGCTGTGTTGCAAGGTTGGAATGGGCGCGGTCCTAACCTAGCCCTTACTAAAGCGGCCTTTGGGTTTTGATGATCCGAAAAAAAAATGTATAACAAGTTCTTTTTATGAACGAAAAACCAAACTGACGTCAAATATCTCGCTCTGTATTCATTTTCTAATTGATTTTCAGGAGTTCCGTACGTATCTCCGGAGCTCAAGATCCAATACCAATGAAATTAATATGTGAGCACATGGGAAATCCAGCTTTCAAAAAAAGAATCATCAAAATCGGTTCACTCTATCGAAAGTTCTCAGGATACAAACATAAAAATAAATACAGTCGAATTGAGAACTCCTTTTTTGAAGTCGAATAGTGTTTTCTTCTTTTCATGGGAGATTGGGATGGATTTTAAACGATGGTGGCTTATCTGTGTATTTCATAGTAACGCCCGTATGTATTATCTGGCCACAGTATTTGTTCCGATGACCACATTTTTGATTGCATTTAAATGAGGTAGACAAAGTTGGCCACTGGCTATTTTTTAGTCTTCGAGCTCACAAAGAGGTCATAAATCTGTAGTACATAGCGAATGTTAAATGCAATAAATTATTCTTTGAGTTTAGGTTTTTTTTTTTACGGTGAATTCTTTATTGATCTAATATTTACAAGATTAAATCTATCTAAAATTACATATTATCTAATAAACCTAATCCACGCGGCATGGTGCCAAGAACGCTAGCTGCATTTCCTCGCTGAATAGTTATGCTTAACCTTTGCGCGAGAAAAGAACCAGCTCTCTTGTCACCAGCCGCGGCGTTAAGCCTAGGACATAAACTTTTTAAAAAATTTTATGTGCGGGGACCCCACGGACCTAATGTTTCAACAGCAAATGGCACAAATATATAATCTGAACATAGAGACTCATATTTGCGCCATTTACTTACTTCAGCTGCCTCCGATGCCGCCCCGGCCCTGACCCCCCCTTAGATGAGTACCCCTTAGATGAGAGGCAGCCAAAGTGTCTACACAAGTGGCGTCCCAAACAAGGGCTTTGCCTCTCTCCCAAGGGATCAATGTTAAACCGTCGGGTCTCTTACCATCGCGTAAAATGCCACAGGGCTCTAAAATAGATGGAACATTGATTTTTCTTTGAGTCCCTAATATAATCCTATAATCTATCAATTGCAATAAAGAAAATATAATGGAAAAAAGGATATTAAATAGGGATGTAGTTGGCAAAAACTACTTTACATTCATCGCCAAAAAATAAATCAGGAAGGCGAGAAATATACAATACAAATTCATGAAATGTAATTCTAACATTTATATTACAATTACTAGGAACAATCACTGCTAAATTATTCCAAAACAATCATTATACCCAACCTATCTGTTAATGACACTTGAAGATCGGAAATCGTCGTGTTCTTTATTTAAAATATTTTTTTTTTAAATATACAAATTTATTTTCCTCGTATGTATTTGCACTAACATATTTCTTTATTCCGCTTTAAGCACGTGTTCACGTCGACAAATACACTGATCAAATATAATACCAAAGGAATTTACAGGAAATATGTGTTTGCGTAATATTCAATGTGTGTAAACAAACGTGCGGTATTGTTAAGGTCGTATATATATTTCCTTTTATGTTCTTTTAAGAATGTATATCAAAGGCGGGTTGTGGGTAGTACAAATACGGCCCGTGTGCTCAATCCATAGAGAATATTAATTGAAAATTCAAATCGTATAGGAGAAAAAGTTGTAATGTACCACTTAAGCGAAAATTGAAACAGAATCTTTATTGCAACCTCTTCATAACAAAGTTACTTACTTGGCTGAGATCAATGGTCATCACATTAATAATTAACTTTGGCAAATAAAAGAGTTAAAGTATAAAACAGTTTTGACTCCAATTGCACCGAGGTAAGGGTGAAGGGTGTGGTCACCTCGTGGGCAATGAGGATCAAACAAAAATCTAACTCAAATCGCAAACATACTTTCAGACTGATGAGCCAGAGCCTAGACAATCAACTGCGCTAGAAGTTGGTGGTGGTGGCGGCAGTGAAACAACTAGCCAGTTATTGAAGATTCTCCTTGACCTGGTGCTGGGTCATCAATAGCATCTGACTCATCAAAGTTTTGAATAGCAGTAGTCTCCGATTGGAGCAATTCGGCTGGCAGAAAATCTTCTTCAGAAAACACGTCGGGGTTTATTGCGTAAATACCAGTAGCCCCAAATTCCGACTCCCCTTTACTAATAGGTGAAACGTTATTAAATGTCTTCCGCAATAGGGATGCTATTTCTTAAGGCGTGATCTCTGCAAGGTAAAAGACAACCACCAGTCACGTCCAGCCATTTTCGAAAACTGATTAAAATTGTGTTTTAAGTTTAAGTCTTCAGCTTATTCAATTGCCACTTTTGAATGAATGAATGAGTGAATATACTTTATTGCACACCAAAAATAAAACAAATAAAATTAAAACTTAATGTAGAAGTGATGGGTACAATGGGCGGCCTTATTACTGAGAGTCATTTCTCCCAGGCAACCTTTGGATGGATTAAAAAGAAATAATTTAGGAATAAAGGTGTAACTAAATGATTGAAAAAGAAAAATAGTTATCCACAAACATAATTCATAATAATAAGCCACTTTTCTACATTACCCGCTCCCATTACCCCTTTTCCCCTAAGCCTCAAATAACCACCATAAAAATGTTTTTGGCATCACATTAGTTTTTTGTAAAATCAATCGGAATGCTTTATTAATTTAATGGCTTGCCCGAACTCACATGCGTGAATGTCTCTAAATTTGCATTTGAAATATTTGCCTAATTAAAATGTTATATTGACAGTCCAAGCACACAAGTTTTGATGTCAATCTATATTTGTTCTCCAAGTAGCGTCTTGAAGTGAAAACTTCTATGTTGCTGAGCATTTAGGTTGGAGATAAATTCGTAGGTTCGTGTACCGACATGCTCAGCCGCACTCACCAGGTCTAGCACTGGCGCACAAAATTAATACTGAATAAAAATACCCTCTGTACTGAGGAGGCTTTTGCCCGGCAGTGGGATATGTATAGGCTGTTGATTTACACTTACTTTTGAAAATAAAGAATTCGTTGAGAGGAAGAAATTACACTAAAGGCCCATTTACACGATGCCATTTTCTTGTACATACAAGAGCAATAATTGAATGCAATAAATTGCGCGCAATAATTGTTAAGACCATGCAACTCATTTATTGCTTCAATTTAATTGTATACAACAGGCAAGAAACTTGCACCGTGTAAATGGGCCTTTATTCCGAATGCGTGTTCAATGCCATCGAATGACATAATAAAATTGTCTGAGCATCTGTTGCGACTTAAGTTCATAATTTTTCTGGTCGATAGCTTTTAGCTGAACAATCTGGGTTTTAGTTTTTATCTATATATGAAAGCAGTCAGTAGCTACACGAAAAGAGAAACCGACCACACCGTAATACTGCTTCGCAGCAGCTGTCCGTGCGTTTAGAGAGAAAAGTAACAGTCTATATATGTCCCACTGCTGGGCAAAGGCCTCCTCTGTACAGAGGGTATCAGTGTATAGTCCAGCATGCGGCCCCACTGCGGTTTGGCAGACTTCACATATCTTCGAAATATTTATTTGTTTGTTTTTATTTCGAAAATATGAAGGTTTCCTCACGGTGTTTTCTTTCACCGCTGAGCACGTGATATCGCACGTGGATCGCATTGGGATCGAACTCCGGTTGCTCGAGTATACTGAATTAAGGCGAGCGCCCGGACACTTAGCTATCACGGATGAAAAAAAAGATTGCATAAAACCATTTATATAATCAACTTGCCTTTAGGCTCAGTGGTTAGAAGGTCATGAACGTATCCCGGAGGATACAGGTTCCAATACTAGATTTTAACTATATTTACATTTTAAATTTTAACGCGCTATCCAGAGTCTCTGGCTTAAGTTACATTTTTTTTTCGTGACCGCCGTAATAAACGTATATTGGCCCGAAAAACTTACCAGCAGCCGCAAATCAATTAGCCATTTTATATGTGTATAGGATTTACTATGCGTACACGCAGGTTTTTAAGTTTGAATAACAACATATAAATAGTGAGGTCAAATTTAAATTTCGTTTTTGCCAACCCGATTGGCGTAAAAGGTAGTGAACTTGTTTCTTACTTCACTAATGGAAAATATTGTGTGATGAACACAGTATTTGGGTGTTTACAGATGCATAATACGTATTTATTACAAAAAATAGTATTCATAGTACAAGCTTTGCTTAGTTTGGAACTAGATAATGTCGTGTAAATATGTCCTGAAATATTCATTCATTTACCTTAAAGTGAAGAATTATGTGGGTTATCTCTACGAGATATTCGCTGCCCGTTGCGTATAAAACCGCGAAACGGCAAAATTATATCACACCGAGTCGTTAACGCGTGCGGTTTGGCGACTTTCACTTTTTACATTTCGGAAGAATAATCGCGAACGTTACAATATTTCGTCAACGGACGTTTAAACGCCGCTCAATTGGCACCTTTCACGAAAAGAGCTCTCTTAAAGGTCAAATGTCGAACTCAAGATAAAAGATTAAAAATCTACGTGCCTTAGATTTTCGATTGACGTGAAATTAAACCAGTCAATCGTGGTTCGTTAAAAATGTAAAAAAAATGTGCACCCAGAAATTCTGTTTATTTATATAAATCGGTCACAGCTGTGTTGCGATGGGTTTATTCGCAGAACGGCGTTATACAATCAAATTATATTTTTATATTTTTATTATAATCGTAAAATTACCCACCCAAGTAAAATTCAGAAAACCCGTCGAAGGTCCAATTAAAAAAGAAGAAGAACTGCCGTAGGGCCCCCCGCAAGTCTTCGCAGTTGTAAGAAAGAAAAAACGCCACCTGGCCATTCCTACAATCATACAACCGTCCGGTGAAGTACCACGACTTCACAGAAAACCGGTGTGAACTGGAAGTGTTATATTGCTAAGTCTGTGTTTCGTCTGGTGAGTGAGGTAACCGGGGCCCACATTATTAAAAGGTGGAAACGCATATGCAACCCTATGGTTTTTGCAAATGTCCATGGGCGGTGAACCGCCACCTTCTCACATAAAAAATATAAACCAATGTCTGATGATTCTAGCAAGTTCCTCCCCGCTCGATCAGTCCACTGATGGAAGAAATGACTGATCTAATGGACTGAGGAAGTGGAACACGGAGCTATATCGGAAAATGAAAGGGAGCGTATGAGACAAATGAGATATCAGTGCGTCGTAGTGTTACCGGAACAGCCCGAGTAATGTTCCGTTCGCTTTCTACTGTACACGTTTTGAGGCAACAAATGAACGTTTAAAGAAAACAAAGACATGCCGTTTCAAGCAATTTTATTTAAAACGAATATTCTGAACATCTGAAATTCCTTAGACTGTTACAGCTTCTTCGTACCCATAAAGAATGTAATAGAATACTGCCATAATGTAATGAAATATGCTTTATAACATTATTATGTTAACTTGTTTGCGTATGACTCGCAGCAAATATACATTTCCTAGAATCGAGTATACATCATTATAATACACAATAATTATGTATACATATTTTTATTCATAATATTTGTTTTATATATGCATTATATATCTATATGTTTATTTTTTATTTATAAATCCAACCACACGAGAAAACAAATGAATATCCCCCCATAATAATACATAATTATATTTTGCCTCATCGGTGACGGCGCATATGGCAGTCGATAAGACTGATTCTAATCTTAAGCTACATTAATAATGTTTTTTTAGGTTTTGCTGACGTACGCGGTGTAGAGGACGTCACTATTAACATGGTGACGCAAAATTTTAAGGATTAGTACCCTCTGACAAAATAATCATCAAGATATCTCCTGATATCCGCACCTAGTGCTTTCTTATAAGTGTTTAAGTTTAATTTTATATCGCATTACTCGTATTTATCTTGAGCATGCATTTATATTAAACATTGTTGAAAAATGTTGTTGGTTAAAGAGTCGGGGCACGATTCCGAAAGATGCGGGCTCAAACCCCGCGGCGACTGCAATCTTTTCGTCCATTTTTCAACAAATTTTAATGTTTCATATCAAGTGCAGATATACGCATTATAAATATTTCATATAAAAATAAACAATGCATACATTTGGAGTCGAAATATATTTAGTTAAAATTTTTAATACATACACCTAGCGGAAGCGTTCGTTCCTTAACGGATCTTTGAATTTAATAAGAATTAAAGGGAACATTTCATCTCGATGCCATGTTTTCACTCTATGAAGATGAGAGACGAATGCCACGGAATGCCGGATTATCCAACGCCGGGCGTATGTTACGCGAGACGGCGCTGGGCGTTACATAACGCGGTTGGGAAACGATGAGGTCTATTAAGAAATAGTGTTAGTAGAAATTCGGAATGAAGGTCGCCGTGGCGCAAACACGCGTGGCTGTCCACTGACCGCGACCCGCCCACCAATTGCTTGGTCAATCTTTGTTTTGACAATTCTATATTGGCTCATTTGAAAATCGAACGCAGTAAGTGAATGTTACAAAAAGACGCGTATCTCGATAAGTCAAGTGAGACGACGACCCGAATGGCGTAGTGAGTAGTGTACCTGCATCCTGCGTCAGAGGGTGTGGGTTCGATCCCCACTACTGGAAGAATATTGCATGATGAACATAGTGTTTTTCCAGTGTCTGGGTGTTTATATATGTATAATATGTATTTATTTACAATAGAAAAGAATGTTTATCGGTTATCTAGTACCCATAGTACAAGCGTTGCTTAGTTTGGGACTTAGAGGACGTTGTGTAAAAATGTGTACTAAAATATTTATTTAGGTCTTAGATTCTGATAAAATTAAAAAAATAACAGTGACGTAGTTAGAAAAGACACGAATCTCGTAAGCAGAAACTGGCGCTTCAAGCGAATTTACAAATTTTGTTTAACTTAAAAAAAGAGCGCAGACGTAGTTCTTTGGTTGCGATAAAAAAGATGACAAGGATTGATAACCAGGAAGTAGTATGTGAAAATGCAATGCCTAGTGCTGAATTGTTCGCTTTTAAAAACAGAGGTTATACCATTGAGCTAAATACTCGTCTACAAGCTTGGAGCTACCATAATGACTGACTGATAATCATGAGATAAACAGCAATTGGAAAAAAACATCATTTTTTTTCTCATTCTTGACTACTCTATAATCTGATGGTGTGCGGCAAGGCAGTAGTTAGTATAAATAAGGACATAAAAACTGGATCCACAAAATCACAGCTAATCTTATTGAAGAAGCAGAAGATTTAAAACCGCCTGATACGGATACGGGAATAAGATAAAGGTTTCGCGAAAGAAATATTAAACAATACGAATTATAAATGCAGATTGCCTGTTAATTATTGTTGTTTATTTGTTTATTAATGCTATTACCAACTGGCTACAAGCTTTTCGCTTCAACGTCTGGATGGTAACTGCTACACGAGTAATCAAGCATCTCCGAGGAAATGTGACGCCTCCACAGAAAACCGATGTTTTGTACTAGCACAATAGTGACAGAAATATCATTTACCTAGTGACGGCATCGATGAAAACGTTGGGGATGGTGACTGTCAGCATGTTGCGATGTATCATATGTATACATTGTTGAATAAAACTATTTTTCAACTCAAACTCCTGACGCTCCGAACACTTAGCAGCATTCATGGTTCCTACGCTTGACCATCAAATCGTGACCGTCGATACTATAATTTAAGTTTAAGTTTAACGCGAAAATAGTTTATTTCACTAAGAAGTAGTCGCGTCGATTGAATTTAAAACTGAAAAAATGTTTTTAAAACAATGCCCTTAATATAGGATAACATTATCGTGTGTTGTAAGGACGCTTTACAAACATATATTACACGCGGACAAACAGCCAGATGCGGAACAACTATCTGTGGGTCACACAAATAGTTGTCCCGTGTGGGGATCGAACCCACGACCCCCGACGGCTAAGCCAATAACTCGGCAACTGCGCCACGGAGTCATCAAAAACTTCTTTTCTATGTTCTGTAAAAAATGGATAAGAATTATAACAAGCGCGAGTCAGATCCGCGCACGAAGGGTTCCGTACCATTGTCTATAAAAGCGGCAATTAATAATGTCTATTGTATGGGAGCCCCACTTAAATATTTTTTTTGAATTTGTTGTTATAGCGGTAACAGAAATATCATTTACCTAGTACCCATAGTACCAAGCTTCGCTTAGTTTGGGCAAAAATATGTCCCGAAATATTTTTTATGTATTGGCTTACAAACGTGTATAACATATTAGTTTGAAACACTTATATAAATTTTAATCAACACGTATAGTTTATGACATACCACCGCCCCCGATCGGAAAACTAATTAAAAGCTTTTATCATTCAAAGTAAAGTAATAGCCTATACACCTCACTGTCCCACTGCTGGGCAAAGGCCTGCTCTATACAGAGGGTATCAGGGCATAGTCCACCACGCGACCCCACTGCGACTTCACATATCTTCGAAATATATTTTCTTTTTGTTATTATTTTGAAAATATGCAGGTTTCCTCACGATGTTTTCCTTCACCGCGGATCACGTGATAAGTCAGCACTTAAAGTTAAAAACTTCATTGGTGCCGGCACCGGGGATCGAACTCAGGTTGCTAGTAGGCAGAGTATATTGAATTAAAGGCGAGCGCCCGGACGCTGAGCTATCACGGCTCTCGCTTTATCATTTAGTTGCATGTAAATTTAAGTTCCGTACAAAAAACGTTACGCGTCATTTATTTATCTACTAACAAATTAGGGAGGAATTGTCTAGCAGGGAGAAAGAACATGTTTACGTTAAGATTAGAAGAAAGAAGCCCTCAGTTCCTTGACTAACCAGTCAGCACAGTGAATACTGTCTGTTTGTCCCTCTGTCAGCATGCTGTATCTCATGAACTGTGATAGTTGGACAGTTGAAATTTTCACAGATGATGTATTTATGTTGCCGCTATAACAACATATATTAAAAAACGGAATAAAAAATAATTAAGTGAGGCTCCTATACAACAGACATTTTTTTGCCGTTTTTATAGATAATGTACGGAACCCTTCGTGCGCATGTCATACTCGCACTTGGTCGTTTACTCATTCCCATTACTGTCACAGTACGTATCAAGTTGTAATATGAGTTACGTTGAACTTTTTTAACAATTACTTTTATTCAAGTTTATATTTATGTAAAATATTACAACGTCTAACCATAATTTTAGTGATATACAAGCTCTGTACATTGTTTCGAAGTCGTTAAACGTGTTATAACTCTAGCTCCATAAGTTGCGAAACTATACGGCAGCCATATTAGCTTTTTGCATGGCGCTCGCTAATTAGAAAGTCTGTTTGTCTTTGGAGGCATTGCGTCCGCGATGCTCGTATTCAAGTATCGCGAAATAATCAACAGATTATATAACTTCGCGGGCCAAAGATTTTCATAATATAAATACTAAAAGTATGAAAGTGACCACTGACACCGACTGTTAGTTTTTGTGAACTGTCCTCTTACAATTTTGATGCTTTTCTTTGTTTAAAATTTTTTATTTTATGTCAAAAGTTCCCAATCGAGCGGGCGGTTCACCTGATGTTAAGTGAATACCACCGCCCATGGGCATCTGCTACGCCCGAGGGTTGCAGATACGTTGACAACCTTTTGAAAATTGGGCTCCGGCTACTTCACTCATCAGACGAAACGCCAAAGTATTTTACTTCCACTTCACGCCGGTCTTCTATACATAGCGACCAATCCAATAATGTCAAAGAAGATGAGGTCGTAAGTTGAACTGAGACTACGAGATTTCGTGGAACGTGAAATAAATTGCATACATGCATACATTTGACAAAAGTTTGTAGTATGTATAATATTTTGACAAGTCAATATGGACTTCCCCTGGACTGTTTGACTACCTCGGAGAGATGTCCAATAGCCTTTTTTTTATGTAAAAATGAGGCAAGCGAGGTAACTGTTATAACCGCCACCCATGTACATTTGGAACACCCGTTGGGCTGCTGATGCGTTGCCACCTTGTAATAAAGTGGGCCCCGGCTACCTCACTCACCAGATGAAACACAGAACATTATAACAGTTCCTCTGCACGCCGGTCTTCTCCCAGGTCGTGGTTTACCCGGACGGACCTGCCCGCTCGTGCAACAGCCGAAACTATTGCGTTGCTCTATCACTTTTAAACTTATTGTATTGTTTTCACTTATTTTTACTGTTTATGATAGTTTGCGTTATTATCAACGGAGTTTATTGTTTGTTTGTATTCATTGATTGTTATTTTCCTATTAATATTGTTGTGATCTTGGCCTATAATCTCATGATTATTTTCACCATTCAACAAATTCAAGGTCGGTGGTCTATCTAGTTAGCCTTTGTTGAATGGCGTTTTTACTTCTGGTCTATATGATCTTGTATACTTTCTTGTATTTACGCATTTACACATTATAAATGAAAGATTTTTTACGGATTTAGAGTGTTTATTTCTAATCGTAATTCCGGACGTGGGCGCCTTACAGACGGAGGCGTTGGACGTTTGAGTGTCATAGTTAACCTGGGCTACCGTCTGTTACCAGTTACGTACATACGTCCAGTCTCGTACCAATTTATTAAATTATTAATTTTGTATTCGACCGATATGCAGAAGGTGCTTGTGATGTAGAAGGTGCGGACGCAATGCCTTCAAAGACAAACAGACTTTCTAATTAGCGAGCGCCATGCAAAAAGCTAATATGGCTGCCGTAGAGTTTCGCAACTTATGGAGCTAGAGTTATAACACGTTTAACGACTTCGAAACAATGTACAGAGCTTGTATATCACTAAAATTATGGTTAGACGTTGTAATATTTTACATAAATATAAACTTGAATAAAAGTAATTGTTAAAAAAGTTCAACGTAACTCATATTACAACTTGATACGTACTGTGACAGTAATGGGAATGAGTAAACGACCAAGTGCGAGTATGACATGCGCACGAAGGGTTCCGTACATTATCTATAAAAACGGCAAAAAAAAAAATGTCTGTTGTATAGGAGCCTCACTTAATTATTTTTTATTCCGTTTTTTAATATATGTTGTTATAGCGGCAACATAAATACATCATCTGTGAAAATTTCAACTGTCCAACTATCACAGTTCATGAGATACAGCATGCTGACAGAGGGACAAACAGACAGTATTCACTGTGCTGACTGGTTAGTCAAGGAACTGAGGGCTTCTTTCTTCTAATCTTAACGTAAACATGTTCTTTCTCCCTGCTAGACAATTCCTCCCTAATTTGTTAGTAGATAAATAAATGACGCGTAACGTTTTTTGTACGGAACTTAAATTTACATGCAACTAAATGATAAAGCGAGAGCCGTGATAGCTCAGCGTCCGGGCGCTCGCCTTTAATTCAATATACTCTGCCTACTAGCAACCTGAGTTCGATCCCCGGTGCCGGCACCAATGAAGTTTTTAACTTTAAGTGCTGACTTATCACGTGATCCGCGGTGAAGGAAAACATCGTGAGGAAACCTGCATATTTTCAAAATAATAACAAAAAGAAAATATATTTCGAAGATATGTGAAGTCGTAGTGGGGTCGCGTGGTGGACTATGCCCTGATACCCTCTGTATAGAGCAGGCCTTTGCCCAGCAGTGGGACAGTGAGGTGTATAGGCTATTACTTTACTTTGAATGATAAAAGCTTTTAATTAGTTTTCCGATCGGGGGCGGTGGTATGTCATAAACTATACGTGTTGATTAAAATGTATATAAGTGTTTCAAACTAATATGTTATACACGTTTGTAAGCCAATACATAAGAAATATTTCGGGACATATTTTTGCCCAAACTAAGCGAAGCTTGGTACTATGGGTACTAGGTAAATGATATTTCTGTTACCGCTATAACAACAAATTCAAAAAAATATTTAAGTGGGGCTCCCATACAATAGACATTATTAATTGCCGCTTTTATAGACAATGGTACGGAACCCTTCGTGCGCGGATCTGACTCGCGCTTGTTATAATTCTTATCCATTTTTTTTACAGAACATAGAAAAGAAGTTTTTGATGACTCCGTGGCGCAGTTGCCGAGTTATTGGCTTAGCCGTCGGGGGTCGTGGGTTCGATCCCCACACGGGACAACTATTTGTGTGACCCACAGATAGTTGTTCCGCATCTGGCTGTTTGTCCGCGTGTAATATATGTTTGTAAAGCGTCCTTACAACACACGATAATGTTATCCTATATTAAGGGCATTGTTTTAAAAAAAAATTTTCAGTTTCAAATTCAATCGACGCGACTACTTCTTAGTGAAATAAACTATTTTCGCGTTAAACTTAAACTTTAATTATAGTATCGACGGTCACGATTTGATGGTCAAGCGTAGGAACCATGAATGCTGCTAAGTGTTCGGAGCGTCAGGAGTTTGAGTTGAAAAATAGTTTTATTCAACAATGTATACATATGATACATCGCAACATGCTGACAGTCACCATCCCCAACGTTTTCATCGATGCCGTCACTAGGACTTGAGCTCGTGTTACTACTGAATTAAACGGCGAATTCCCGAACACTGAGCTACCTCGCCTTGTGCTCACAGCTTTAATCATAAAGCTATTTAACTGTGGGAGGGCCACGAAACAGTCTTCGTTGTTGCACGAATGGGCAGGTCCGCCCGGGTAAGTACCACGACCTCATAGAAGTAAGTGAGGTAGCCGTGGCCCACTTTATTTAAAAGTGGCAACGCATTTACTACCCTGCGGGTGTTGCAAATGGCGGTTATACATATAATCTCGCACTATCCTAATAGTAATTTGTAAGTAAGAGAAACACATACTATCTGTTATTCATCAAACGCGACCCAGTTAAAAAATTTCGAGTGCATTATGCAATCAACTGCTAAGTTATTCAACTTCGATTAGTGAAATATAAATATTTAACGATTAGGAGAAAATCATTTGGTTTGTAAAAATGCGAGTTCCGTTTTTGCAATACGCTTTTTGAGCGTGAAAAGTTATTTATTTATTACCAGTTTTATCAACTCGTTTAACTTGAATATACGCATTGGAAATGATTTCTTTGACACTCAATAAACATCAATTTAAAGTTAAGGAGAAACACCTAAGCCTACAACTTTCAATTAAATCTAATTTTGTATTCCATACAGAAGAGCTTTTTAAGTTTATTTCAAGTGCAATTAATGTCGCTGTGCAAAGGCCTCCTCTGTACAGAGGGTATTAAAACATAGACCACCACGCGGCCCCACGGCGGATTGGCAGACCTCACATATCTTTGAAATATTTATTTTGTTATTATTTCGAAAATATTCAGGTTTCCTCACGATTTTTTCCTTCACTACCGAGCACATGATAAGTCTTGGTAGCGTAGCCAAGTTCTTAACATTGGTATCGGTAACTTAATGACGGCAATACCCTACAGAACGCATTTTGCATTATCAATTAAGAAAGGCGTTCAAAATTACTAATTCGGATGTCTCTAACTAAAGTCTTAGAATTCTAAAACCTATCAGAGAATGTCGTTAAATATATGACTAGAGACTAGACATCGAAACTCCAAGAAAGCTGTATTGAACTGTAGTTGACAACATAAATTAAAAACTCACTCTTCATCGCCCAAAGCCTCCTTTGCAGCAGCCCGTTGACGTAGCCCTGCATCTCGTCCCTGCACATTCCTCTAACAGACCTCTGGATGTCGCTCCACTGGTCGACCAGTATCTCGGAGTCGATTATCCTCAGCATGTGCTCCATGCCGACGTAATCCGTGCGGTTGCTCTCCGCCCTGAGCTGCTGTTTGGACTCGTTCACGGTGTTCCGTATTGATTCGGTGAGCTTGGACAGGACGTCCTTGTTCGACTTTGTGGTGGTCTTCTCGGCTTGCCTCGTCGCCTTCACTATGTGCTGGACGTTGTGCGCCTTCTCCGTGGTGGGGGCGCGCCTCTCTGGCTCCACATCGCCGAACGCTTCTGCGAAGGTGAGGCCATCGTCCTCCGAGAGCAGGTCCAGCCTCTCCTCGCGTCTCCCACTCCTACTGGAGTTCGGCAGCGTCGAGCCGACCAGGTCGGAGCTGAGCCCGTCGTCCACCTCGCCCCGGGCCGACGCCTGCTTGATATTCTGGAAGGCGTCTATCAGCCCGCTCCGCAGCCTCTCCTCGCGCGCGTTCCCGCCACCACCAGCACCCGTGTCCAACTCGGCGCCCAAAGCGCAGCACGCACACAACAGTATCACTAGATATGTCATTGTCGATTTCGAAAAAGGAATCGGATTAGAAAAAAAAAGTATATCGATTTGTTTTTGATTCACCCGCACATGGCTCGTCACCGGTCGGAGTTCGAATTTCGAAATTGTTTGTTTTTTTTTTGTTAATGGTCGGGTGAACGGTGCGCGCGCGGCGGCATAGTCGGTGCGACTGGTGCGCTCGGTTTCGCCGCGGACGCTCTGACATAACGGTGTTACGGCGCTATGGCGGGACTTTCACTGTCGGCACAGGTGAGCTGCCATCCTTGTAGGGCGCCCGATGCCGCGCTCCAGTTCTCTTGTTAGGTAATTGTTGTGCGGAGTTATTATATTCGTACGGTTGATATTCGGCGCGTCAGCGTCGTGGCCTTGGCGAATGGTTTGCCTTGTTGCGCAAAGTCTTAGTTTCGAAGCAGTGTGTCAGGAACACCAGTCGTGTGCCGACAACGAGGGGCTCTTGATCAATCTTTTGATGTCTTTCGAAAATATAAGAGTTTGTTTAAAGCAAAGAACCCTTTCGTTTTAGAACTGTTTACAGTGCAATAAAAATTGCACGCGGAAATTCGATGTTTCGTAATTAAAATTAGCGTAATATTTAAAGATTCTAGGTCAACAGGAAATGACTTAACTAAAACCTACTTTTATAGAGTAAGCAGTGTTTTGATGACCAGTCTGGCGGTAAAGCAAATTAAAATGCTGAAAAGCGGTTATTTTTGTCATTACTTTATTTAAATGTTCTCTTGATCAAGACTATATTAATTTGTAATTAAAAAACATTAACTTATAATAATTGATATTAATAATTCTTTGTTTCTCATCGCAGTAATAATAGCATTCCGTACGATGGCTGTACATACTGATTTTATAATTTTCCTAATTTTGGGAGACTGGTGCACCAAAATAAGCACACGACTTGAATTATTGGCTCGTCAGGTTTTATTCCCTTATAAATTTGATAATCTATTGCCAGTTTCAAAGATTCTCTAATTTATGATGAGAGTTAAGGAGAAAATAAAGATTGCAGTTAATAAAGTGACCATATATGATATATGACTAACTGTATTGCGAAATAAAACACTCTTCTTTCCTTTAAATTTAACTTTTTTTATGTGTGAAGGTGGCAAGCGGGCAAGTGGTTCACTTGATGTTAAGCGATGACCGCCGCCCATTGACATTTGCAACACCCGCAGGGTTGCAGATGCGATGACACCTCCTAATAAAGTGGACCCCGGCTACCTCACTCACCAGACGAAACGCAGAAATGTAACACTACTACTTCACGCCAGTCTTCTGTGTGGTCGTAGTACAAACTCGGACGGACCTACTCATTCGTGCAGCACTCTTGCGTGTCCTTACCACAGAACCATTTTTTTATTATTCTTTTTTTAAAAAACTGCGTTCAAACTTGTTATTTCAAATTGGAATATGTGGTTATAACTAAAGACCATGCATACCAGAGTGCTGCTAATGCGTCTTTATGGTGGGATTATGTTCAAACACGGTGGCAATAAATTCGGAGTTTAATTTAACATTTCGTAACCGTTTCAAGTACCCCAAAATATGTTATGTAAAGTCATGACAAGCTTCGGAGTCTTCGGACCCGCTTAATCTGCGCTTTTTTATCAACATAAAAAAAACTAAGCGAATAGTGAGCATAAAAGAAAAGTAACAGCCTGTACATTTATACATATGTCCAGGCTGTTTATTTACTTTTATGCTTGGGATATCCCAATGCTGGGCAAAGGCCTCCCTTGTACAAAGGGTATTAGAGCATAGTCCACCACGCGGCCATCACATATCTTCGAATTATTTTTTTGTTATCATTTCGAAAATATGCAGGTTTCCTCACGATGTTTTCCTTCCCCGCAAGCACGTGATAAGTACGTTATTGACATTTTCATTGGTTTCGGCACTGGGGATCGAACTCCGGTTGCTCCAGTATATTATATTAAAAGCGAACGCCCAGACACTGAGCTATAACGTCTCTCAGTGAGCATGAAAGCATAATATTATTCTGAAAGGCCTACCAACTTTTTACACTATACCATAACAATAAAAAAGAAGCAATAGGTAACATGTAAAGTGTAACAATACAAATTAAAACTATAAATAATTTAATAGTACAAAAGAAAAAATGTGACTTAAAATAAATATAGTTACAAAATTAAACTATGGTTCGCTAGGATTGTGGTACATAAGATATAGATACTTAAACTATTCATCGGACGAATTAATGTCGACCATTACGCGGCATAGTTGTTTATTGCGGCCTTAGGTAACCATGGCGACGGGCACGCGCGCAGTGCCGCGAATGTTACGTCATCCCACTTTCGCTACGGTCACACGTGTCCCGAGCATCCGGTGTCGGCCAACCAACTACCAAGGCCTCATAGCCGAGCGGTTAAAGGAAACGCCTAATGAGGGCCTCAGGTACGAATCACATCAGATATAGCCATGAGGTTCGAATGACAAGTTAGAAAAAGGTCTTTTGAAGTTGAAGGAAATATAAATCTAATATATAAAATTCTCGTGTGACGGTGTTTGTAATTGAACTCCTCCAAAACGGCTCCACCGGTTTTCGTGAAATTTTGTGTGCATCGGCCAGGATGGAGAATCGGCCAACATCTATTTTTCATCCCCCTAAATGTTAAGGGTGGTCCACCGTAAACAGATTTTCTACACTACAAATTCCCTAGAAATAATTTATATGGCAGAACAACGTTTGCCGTGACAGCTAGTAATATGTATAATAAAAACGGAGGCCTTCGCTTCATAATCAATGCTCTCTTTTCAGACGGATAATTAAAAATTCCCATCGAGCATATAATGATTTAATATTAAAAGTAAGCAAGTATGTAAGTCGAAACGTTCTATGTCCCACTGCTGGGCAAATGCCTCCTTTTCACAAAGGTTATTGAGTGATAGTAGGCAACATACACGACCCCACTGCGGAATGGCAGACATTCCGGACCTTCGAAATACTTTAGGAACGAAGTTCCGGTCTGCAGTGAATAGATAGAAATCGTCACGTAACAAAAAAGCGTTATGTCTCCTTCATCTGACTCTCAGCAAATCGCTCTCTTTCTATATTTCTAACGCATGCTAGCTAACTAAACAATGGGACGGGATTTAAATAAAATGTTTATTTCTGTTAATATTTTTAAAAAAATTTAACTCTCAATGTGTATTAATTTATTTCCTTGTTATTTAGTTCTCATATAATACATAACATAATATACAGTAAAAAGAACTTTGTTCTACCCGAGGGTCTCATGATGAAGTCTCACTCATGCCCATGGGCGGCGGTAATGGCTTAATATCAGGTGAACTTTTATCTTGACTCGCCTGCCAGCTTTTCACATAAAATGAATCTTTACGGATTGTTACCTCATAAGTATGAAGTATCAATCATAACGAGGAAGTGTCTTCAGATTTTATCCATTACCATCATAGATTTCCTACTTACGTTATGTAACATTATGCCACAGAAAACCAGCTTATAATATTTCAACCACACGATGTTCGAAAATATTTATGGCTATAGAACTAAATTGAGTATATAACATGAAAAAAATTAACTTTATCTGTCCAAAAATATAAATCATAGTAAAAACAGCTTTTTATATTATGAAAAGTATAACTTTAAACCATTACAAGTACACATGCCTTATAAAAAAAGTAATCTCCTCTCATTTTCAAATGAAATTTAGTTTATGAACAAATGAACAAATAAACTCAATGAAATCGACTTGAGGACAAATAAATAAATGTTAGTTACTTAATATGGACTATTCAACTATTTGTTCGGACGACACTTAAATACTTAAACAACTCCACACACAATCATGTTCTCTCCCACAATTAAGCGTAAAACAATGGTTTTATCCGTCACTCTGATTCCCACATTAGCAGCGATCCTTTCTCTGAACTCACATAATATGGGCTTTTCGCTTTGTAGTCCGTAAACTGTTTGTTTTATATAACAAATTATTTTACAGACAAATTATAAGTTCACGTACAAAATAAAGGTTGTGTAGTATTACGTAGTAATGGTAGTATATGATTTGGCAAAACGCATTTGGCTAGGTCGGTTAGTCTAGCTCTCAGATTGGTCAGAGATTAACGTACGTGTACATGGTTATAAAAAAATGACGAAACTTTATGAAGTCTTTTTAGTATATTTTTTTAAAGACTACTAACTACTGTGGTAGGGCCACGCAGCAGCCTCGGCTGTTGCACGAATGGGCAGGCTCGTCCGGGTAAGTACTACGACCTCACAGAAGACCGGTGTAAAGTGCAAATATAAAATACTTTCACGTTTCGTCTGGTGAGTGAGTTGGCCGGAGCCCAATTTTCAAAGGGTTGTCAACGCATCTGCAACCCTCGTGTGTAGCAGATGTCCATGGGCGGCGGTATTCACTTAACATCAGGTGAACCGCCTGCTCGCTTGGCAACTTGTCACGTAAAAAAAAACTAAGAATAGAGAAGGTAGCAATAGAGGACACTTTTCGCCTGATATTAAATGGTTATCTTCGCTTATGGAACAACATCTGTGCAATTGAGTTGTCAACTTTTAAAAGAGTGTGCTCACCACCTCGATAAAGCGATACCTCACCATCGAAAGTATAAAACCTCACGACGGTTTTATTAGAAGTAGTTCGTTGTTGTCGAATATGTGCAATACCAAAAGTCGCTTTGTCCCCACTTAGGGTTACCATATTTATTACTTTATTTTATTGTTTTATCTTGTTTTTATTACTTTACTTTAGGGGACCTCCAATGCTTGGCTAAGGGAATAATTCGTCTACAATCAAAACCAAATATCCAGGCATTGACCGTATAGTCGGTGGCATTATCAGAATTTCCTTTACCACCTCACCGTAGAAACACAACTTGATATGTAGAAAATAAAAAAAATGTTTGTTAGAAAGTGTGTCTTTTATTTAATTACTCCGGTTTGGCTTTCGTCCGGAGTCCGTGCGTAATCGTAATGCGAAACACGCAGCCTTGCGGCAGGCATCTCTGCAGTGCTGGCGTATCTTTGACCTAGAAATTGTTTTGGGGTATCTACAAGAAAGATGCGTGATCGAAATTTTAAATGAACAGAAGGCAGTAAAAAAAGTAAAGTAACAACCTCCTTTAAGGTGAAGAGGGTATCAGGGCATAGTCCACCAAGCGACCCCACTGCGAATTGGCGGGCCTCAAATATTTTCAAAATATTTTTTTTATTATTATTTCGAAAATATGCAGCTTTCCTCAGGATGCTTTTCTTCACCGCTGAGCACGTGATAATACAGCACTTAAAATTAACAATTTCATTGGTGCTGGCAACTGGAAGGCGACCGGCCGGACACTGAGCTATCACGAAGATAAAAGATCAGAAGGTAGAGAGTGCCCATTAAATTTATATGTAGTATTTACGTATATGAATTTATATGTAGTATTTAGCAAACTGTTACATGTCACTAAATTACCCAGTATACTAGTTGAAACTGGTCATAAATCAGGAAAAAACAATTCAAGGCATCTGATGGCGTCTGGTTAGGTATGAAACTTTATGGTACTATATTTTTCATAGTTTTATAATAAAAAAAAATTATGACAACTTTTATTAAAAAAAATTGTCATCAATAACGTTTGCCACATTAGTGAACTCGCACAATTTTTTCAATTTTCATGTAAACTCTACTGCATGTTTTGAACTCGTAAAGTAGCCATAAAGCCTTGAGAATCATCGGAATTTTTAAGTAATCGCCCGTGTTACCTGAAAATCCTCGGGTAACTTGGAGTGTTGTAATCATTAGATTGGCCGCCCACAGTTTTTGATTCCCACTAGACGGTGTTACATCTTTCGTTTCCATCCTCGATTTGGCAGCAATGCTGCCAGACGAAATACAGTTCATCTTAAGACAATTTTATCATTTGCTCTCTCACGATTTCTTATGTTTACAGATAACTACACAATGAACACATCTTCTACTTTTTTTTTACTTAAGTCAAGTGCTCATTCTCATTATTGAACGGCTTTCAAATGTTCAAGTGTAGTCTGAGTAGAGACCGTTAGAAATGTATGTATCTGTGGCAAAGAAACGCGGAAGTACCGTACCATGCGAATATGGCTTTATCTCGAACTCGCAGAAAGTAACACAATGAGACAATGCGAAATCCCTTGCGAAACGACAACAGACTATAATTAATTGGTGTTGCCATGTTATTCCGAACAAAACACTGGACAGCTCACAGGTAAATCAAGGAGTAATTTGTTAAAATTAACATGTGTACCACTGGCGTAAAGTAGAAGCGTTCCTGCGTTTATTTTAGTGAGTGAGGTAGCCGGTCCCACTTTATTAAAAGGCCCTACGGGTTTTGCAAATGTCAATGGGCGGGTATCACTTAATATCAGATCAACCGCCAGCTCGTTTGCAACTTTGATTATTTTATTTCAGTGCGGATTACCACCTTCGGACAGTTTACGTAATAAACCTATTGACGACATGATTCGCATACTGGCTATGCGTCTTGCGCTAATAATATCTGCAATATGTTTTGCGAATTTTACCAGAAGTTGCACCTTGGCACGTGTGGCATTGGCATGTGTCACATGTCACGTATTAAAGTGGATTGTCCACGCAAACGTCGAATAATTGGCGACCCCGTCATTAACTATACCAACGCACGCGCTTAACGACTTGCATAACGTTTTATCTGTGTCAAACGATCGAAGAGCAAACGCGAGTAACTTGCACCGCCCGTTTAAAGTTTATTTAAATGTAACCTGCCTATTGTAAGCGAGTCTTGTATTTGTATATGTATTTTGCGTGCCCCAATGACCACTGCGATCTTGAAGATCTATTATGGTCTTTCCTTCGAAAACATTGCCCCTTACCTAGGATAATATTATCTATATGTTGTAAGGACCTTTAACACACAAATATCACGTGGACAAACACCCAGTGTAACGAACAATGATCCGTGGGTCACACAAATAGTTTTCTCGTGTAAGAACCATCGACTCACGGCGCCAAAGTCTATAATACATTGGCAATTGTCTGAGTAATATTAATCAAAAAGTTCGTATTCTGAGTGCAGTATATTTGGTTGTAAAACATATTTAGTAACATAAAACAAAACCGACTTCAAACATCATCTCACCGAGTATATATTTTGTATTTGATTTCAAGCAGTTTCAAAAAAAATATGGGTCCACATTGGAGCTAATCCAAATACAGTGCAATAAGAATTTTTAAAATCGGTTCATAAATGAAGGAGTTGTGATAAAAATAGACCCGAATTTAGAACCTACTCCTTTTTTGAAGTCGAATGAAATAAAATAATCGGTTACCTTTTGAATCTTAAACTATTATATATATTTTATATTATAAAGTTATTTTTAATTTAAAAACAAACAAGGTAAATGATGTTTACAATTCTAATCGCACGCCCATTTCATTCCAAAACATCGATACAAAACTAAATTAACATTTGTTAACCATAAAAATGATCACAAAATTGAAAGAGTAAAGTTAAAGTTTTCTGTATCTTGTGATTACTAACTTTCAAATTTTAGCACCAAGGCTACATTTTGATACATTTGGTAATTTACGTCGCTGAAATTCCGAGTTAGTTTCCCGCAAAAGATCGTGTTTTTACGTCAACACTGAATCTTCAGTGATATTACCCAATTTTTTAAGACGAAAAACAATAGAGGTCAAAAATTTTCCGTGGAGGTTTTTATACGTTAATGACGAATATTACATGGTTAAAATAGAAAAATATTTACTTTGAACCCTCCCATAAATGTTTCGCTGCTCATGGCAATAGATTCGTTTTCTTATATTCAATGACGCCGCATAAAAGCTTGATCTGTATGTATATTATATTTTTTACCTTCATTGTCTGTTTAGATTGTTAAAACCTTTCTAAATTTAATTTGACCTTAATATTTTATATTTGATTGAGTTTGATTGATATCTTGGAGGAACCGCTTAAAGCCACTGATTAAATAACTTGATCGCTTCGACCTCCGCACGAACAAATATTAGTAATAATTGAACAATGTTCATATTATAATGCTAAGCTAAGGTTAATACAACTTTATATTCGATCTGTATAAAGGGTAGTAAGTTGTGAGATATGTTTTTGTTATCAAGTGGTATAGATTGCGAAAACTAGGTGGAATTTCTGTATTGCACAAAATGGTTTTCCAGCTTAGCAATAACCCAACCACTATCAAATTTAAGATGTCCGACTACTACTACGAGTAACTAACTAATAGGCTATACTGTTCCAGTTTCAGAAACCAGAGAAAGTAAAAAAAAAAAGAAAGAGATCGTTGTAACTTTGTTAGATATAATCTTATGTGGTCTAATTTTGGATTTATTCTTAGTAATATTATAAAGGCGAAAGTTTGTATGTATGGATGGATGTTTGTTATTCTTTCACGCAAATACTACTGAATGGATTTTAACGAAATTTTAATGTAGCTTATACATGAGAATAAGACATGGGCTACAGTTTATATACATATTTTATGTATATCTGTCTTTCTGTCTGAATATTACACCTTCAGCCTATTTCTACGCAGACGTAGTCGCGGGCAGCAGCTAGTGGATATATATTTCTATAGGTATAAGAAGTATCAAAAAGCGAATTACAACTCTACTGAAATGGTAACGAAAACGATGGCTAAAATTTTGGGTGAAAAGAATTAAGAAATTGAAGTTTAACATTAACCGGTTATAATTAAATGTTCTAGAACAACGTCCAGACTACTTTCCACTTTATTGGCGATTCCTTTGCAAAGGTGAGGTTTGGTTAACCAGAGCCGCCGCCGAATCTGTGGTTTTGGCGCGAAACCGTCTGACGTAACACTGCTCTCGATTTCTTCGCCCGCGATTAAGAAAGATACCCAACACCGAAGCCTGCCCCGATTTCTGCAATTGCTGAGATTAATGCACTGTGGTTTCGCACAAGATACATTAGATTACATTTTTAGTATACGGTTTACTCCTTTCAAATATAAGCAGGCATACTATTTCCTCCATGCGAATCCAGTACATGTGAAGGACGTAAAACTCATCTTATTAACCATACATTTTATATTCAAAGAAACCTCTCCGTATTTACATAATTAAATTCCCTCTCTTTCTGTCTCTATAACATATTACCTATATGTAAAAAAAGGAGGAAATGGGCCCGTATTTGTATAATCTTATATTTATCTTTTTCATTGAGGCTAAACAAATGTATAATACGTTAAAAAACTTTAATAAGACGTATCCCGTTAAATTTCAGCATATAAATCGTAACAAATGCGTAACATAAATTCGAACGACTGTGAGATTCAAAGCATAAATAAAAGGAGTTTGAAGAATTTAGGACATAATAAAATCTATTATATTATTTCTGAAAAATCGTATCCCATAATGCCAACTCGTTTCAAAGCTCTCGAGAAGCTAATTTGAATTATATAAATTGCTTAATAATTCAACGCCGCGCCCGAACGAGTCGTAATAATAATAAATGTTTGCTTTTAAAAAGTCCAATAGCAAATTTATTTGAAAAGAAAAAAACGGTATTACGTGTTGGGCCGAAAACTGTTAAAAGTATGTTAAAATTTATTTTATATTTCAAGTAACAATTTTCAAATAATTATCATTGGTGAAGATTTCTTCTTCCACCAAATCCTAATGCATCGTTAATGGAATGGTAGATACTTGAGAATAGAAATAAATCCCGAAAAAAGTGTGGCGATTCACTTCACACGAAGTACTTACCCGTCACATCTTTATAATGGCCCTCGCCAATGCAGAAAGTTGGGGCAAATATCCCTTTATGGCCAACCGCTCCCCTGGGAGAAAAAGGTCAAATACTTAGGAGTCACTTTCGACTCGCGTATGTCATTTACTACGCACATTAATAACGTTCGTAATAGAGCCGCGTTCGTCTCCGGCTGGCTACACAATTTAACTAACGCTAAAAGTAAAATGCCCTTAAGGCACAAATTATTATTATATAAGACCTGCGTACGACCTATTATGTCCTACGCATGCATGATCTTCGCCCACACGCACCCTACTCGCTTGTACAAGCTGCAAATAGTACAAAATAAGTTCATCCGCCGTGCAACCGGTGCGCAGTGGTATCAACGCAACGTCGATCTGCACAGCGATTGCAGACTCCCGACGATTCGCGAATATTTCAAAGATCTGACAAAACGGTTCTTCGATAGAGCCGAACATCATCCCAACCCTCTGGTGGTAAGCGCAGCAAATTACCAACCCGACACAAACGCGAACGTCAACAGCGTCGCCCGCGAAACGTCCTCATCGACCCGGTCGAGGAAGGGGACTTAGATACGCCGGACCCACCGCCGGGGGTCCCGCCGGATAACACTACACCCACAGCTAGTGTACCAACAAACACAATAGTTCGCCCTCGCCTCCGAGCACGGCGAGACCAACACAACGCGTACACAAGGTACACCCGCGTTCCGGGCGGTTCTCACCGCCCGCAGCCACCGATTAGCTAAAAACACAGTCGACGGCCATCGGGGTCTCGGTCCGCACCGCAACTTCGATGGCCCTTAGACGACATGTCATAGTTAAACGCATGCATGAGCACATGCGCGGCCCTACCCACAGCGGAGGGCCCAAACCCGTGGGTTCTGGCTAGCCCACCGGTTCTGCGTCAGATGAAGCTTTAATAGTCTCGGGACTGAAAGCAAAAACATCAGTTAATACAAAATAATACAAGACGGTAGATACTTATCAGAACATCCGCTTTTTCAGAGAAAAATGGAACGAACCAACCAAAACCCCGATATCCGTAATAAATAAATTGGCCACGCTTAAACAGCATTGGGTTGTGCTTTAACTGAAGTAAATCCAGCGCCTGAAAATATTCTTCTGTGGAAGATCAAAAACAGCTTCCATGACTTCGCCCTCTATACAGTTGAAGTGAAAGTACAATTCATCAGGTGAACAGATTGTTTATTGGTCAATAATGCCTATGAATCAAAATATATATTTCACACTTTAGTAGGGAACGGATAGCCAGTGAAATATGTAATGGTTTTCAACACAAAAGCATTCGCACAACAATAGTCTCTGCGGAGTACACATGGAAATTTGCTTGTTTTTATTTTCCGTTCAATAAATATCGGATATATTGCGTAGCTCGGCGGTCAAAGTTTGAGGCTACTAGGTTACCTTCAACAGCCATAACAGTCTGTGTGACTCGCAAACGGCTGATTTCATTTCAGTTATACTAAATGTATACGTGTTTATTTCAAAAACTTTAAATTCCTTTGTAAGCTGATAGTTTAAACTGTTATAAAAGATTTCACTTAAATTTTTCCAAATTCTTGAGGTCTGAATGATTTAAAATTTTGCACACGTATTAAGAAGCGATGACCACACAATAACTTCAGGACCATGATTACAAAATGTGTTCATCTTCAGCCCTGTAATCCTGCCTACGACAGGGTGTAAACAGTAGATGAAAGAGGACAAGTTCACGATTGAGATGGGGCCCTAAAGGTCTACTAAAGGAGCCAGTAGGGGGCGCTACCACTAACAAGATGTGGTCACGTTATGCCGCAGAGTCCCTTGGATTTTAGGTAAGGCGTTGGTCCTCCTTGGTTTACTGATTGATTGAAAATTCTTTACTACAACAAAAAGTTTGTACTACGTCGAAGTTATTGCTAAATAGCATTTTCCTCCAACCAAACTTTGGTGGATGAGAGCAGGTTGCGGGTAGCCCTAGAAAGTGCCGATGCTATTATGCCTAGTAATGATGGGCCCAGTGCCAAAGATACCAACTTAGGAGATTTCTCCCTAAATTTAGGAAGAAAAAAATTACAATAGAAGCTTTTTAAGAGGTAACTTCAAACCATTTGATTTTTGTGAATTTTTGTGGGTTTTCGAATTGCTATAGGAGTATTTTTTTGAACATTTGGTAACACTGCCCGGTGCATTAATTATCTCTCGATCGTAATGATTCTTACGATCGAGGGAGTCTTTGTCCCTCACATAGAAGTATACCGTTTGGAGACATCCAATAAAGGTGATCGGATGTTGGACGTCGCTAATGCAACATTATAATATTAGATAATTCGCGGATTCGCTTTCGGCGTGCATATCATTATCACGGACGTTGGATAACGGCGGTGACTCGACGATTTCGCGGCTTGTGTAACCTCCCATATGGACTTTCGGCAAGTTTCGTCACGCGGCGCTCCAAAGTCCAATTATTGTGGTAAAACCAGAAAAGTATTCGTGGAATCTTGTATACAGGGAAAAATATGATAGTTTTTATAAAAAGTTCATATAAAGTGCCACTGCTCTTGAACTAATTTAAAAAAAAAAGGAGTTTCTCAATTCTGTTACATTTTTTCAAATTTGTTATCTCAGAGCTCAATCATTTATGAAACGATTTTAAAAATTATTTTTGTTCGGTTTAGCTGTCATGCGATCCTTTAGTAATTTAATTGACATTGGACATTTGTAAAACGTACTTACAACACAGGATAATGTTATCATAAAGGGCAATATTTAAAAAAAAAAAACAGTTGTACCATGGATTCGGGAAATAAAAATAAAAAATAAATACTCGGTGAAAGATTTAAAGACTGTTAAGTTTTTTGTTAATAAAAAGATTTTATTTATTAATATAAAAAGAGTTTCGATGTAACGAAGCAAAGTAATGGTAATTAAGAACCGCTATGTAATGAGCTTTATTTACATACAGAAGTTTTAAAATTATAATCAAGGCCAATTTAGTATACCCATTGTGTTTCTTTGTCAAATAATGGTAAAAAAAATTGCCCCGCTGTTGTTTCTTTCGCCGTTTCTTCTCAGGTCAGTGACTTTTTTCGAACCGGTAGCAGTGTTTTGACAATCAATAAATAAGTGTTATACTTCTATATTGAATAAAATTATTTGATATTTGATAGACAGTAATAAATAATAGTATAGAAACGTACACAGCTGATTTGTAAACGTAATAAGTATGTATATTCTAAAAGTAGTCAATTACCTTACACATGATGCTTGGTCC
The DNA here is from genome assembly GCA_933534255.1 of Iphiclides podalirius. Taxonomy (NCBI): domain Eukaryota; kingdom Metazoa; phylum Arthropoda; class Insecta; order Lepidoptera; family Papilionidae; genus Iphiclides; species Iphiclides podalirius. Next base: position 871,109 of record OW152817.1, on the reverse strand, counting down.
ACATTAAATGAGAACATTTTGCCCGCGGCTGTTTGTATCCAAACTACATTAGGGTAAAACCCAAATTACGTTTTCATAAACATTTTGCAATAAGCCCGATCGAAATAAGTGTTACAGCTGTATCATTAATACGCGTTTTAAAGGAAATTGTTAGCAATTTTTTTATCACTCGACAAATATTTTCGAATATGGCACGTTTTGTATAGCGCATATAATGTAATTATAAACCTATGTTATATCTGCGCGGTCGCAAATTAAAAAAAATCTTTAAAAAATAGTTATATAGAATTCTAATTTTAAATTGCAGCAGGGGTAAGAATTTTATTGCCCTTCGAAAGCGGAAGATTGAGTTATGCCTGAACTCCCACCGACTGATACGGAATTCGAAACAACGAATTGCCATTTACTTAGGCGAAGATTCACTGGATGTCCGTTCAGGGCACTAGATATTCGGGCCCCTTGTTTGCTTGGCTAAAATATCCCCGTCCCGGGGCTAGCATTTCCGTGCAGCCTCGTGGAGGTACCTACTGCTCATTAGCTACATTTGTATCGCCTTGCAAACAAAGGAAATACATATGTTTTCGGAACTTTATATGGCGACTCGTCAATACCTATGTATGAAAATTCTTACGTAAATATAATGAAGTCTAAGTGATAACAAATGTTAGGAGAAATAAAATGTAAAAGAAATAATAATTTTAATCGATAACTATGACATTTCATTGTTTATTTAAATAAAAGCAAAATACAGGTTTTTTTTATTATCTGTAAGATGTAACACGAAAGGACCATGTTCCTTTCGCCAAAAAAGTTACCTGTCTTTTTCAATTAATAAAGTGTGTATTAACTAGGCAATAAAATGAACATTTGCCTCTGCAAATATATTTTTGGCACCATAACTCTGACATAATTTCAGCATTAGAGTCCACTACTGAACATAGGCCTCCCCCAAAGATTGACACGAAGCATGATCCTGAGCCACCTGCATCCATCGACTTCACGTACATTTACACAGGTCGTCACTTCATCTTGTGGCGTTCAGCGTTAGAGTAGTTAGGAAAAGTTTATTTTTATATAATGATTAAGATTGCCCCCTTTTCTGAATACCTGGCCTAAAGGATCGTATTACCGGCAACACACTTTTTCATGAAGGAATATACTTGAAAAGACACTTTAGCGGCTCTTTTGGCAAAAGTACTTTAATCAGGGCTGGGGCAGCTTTACAGGTGACTGAAGTATTATAGTGTAATATAAAAATTGGCATATTAATTTACCACGGTAACTTATTCACCACTACTGCCTAGTTGCCACTAGCTACCGTAGTGCCAGCAATTTGACTGGAAGTATAGGAGAAGTTTATTTTTATATAATAAGATTGCACCCGTTTTCTTAATACCTGGTCTAAAGGATTGTGTTACCGGCAACAATTTTTTCATGATTCTTTTCTTTTCTTTCCAAAGTAATGCACGAAAGAAATGAGTAGATTTATTACATAGATAATATTTTTTTACGTGGGTCATTTATTTCAAAATGTACATAAATAATAATTAGCATAGGACTCCCACCTCATACACTAACTAATAACAGGCACAGCCCATTCATCAGCGATTGTGAGGTCCCACATTCTTATATCAATTAAAAGCAAGTTAACGTCCAATCGATCGCTAGTTACTTAATTGGTCTTAGATAAGTTAAATGTTCCTGCATTAATCTTTGCTACTGTATCAAAATATGTTAGTTTTAGTCTGTGAAACTGTCTAAATGTCACAGCTTATTGTCAAAAATCAAAATTCAAGGAAAATATTTACGCGGGCAAATTATTGTGTATGATTTTATTGTAAATATTTTCATAAATATTAACGTTAAAATGTTTTATAAGAAAAAGTATTATGTGCTATAAGACATTTAAATAAGAACTTTATTACTACCATCACAATTACACTCTATAAAAAAAGTTAGACCACTTGTAGAATATATGTATTGATTTTTCCTCATTTTCCTATAACGAAGTGTTTTTTTTCCATTTATTAAAAAAAATTCGATAGAAAAAAAATACTATAGTATCCTTTTTTTTATATTATCCTTTGTAAATTAACTATTATATTTCTGTTTGTTGGTGATATTCTAATGGCTAAACAAATAGCTGAAGTTCAAATTCATGCTTCGGAGAATGAAGACAGCTTGGAAGATGACAATCTTGATGTCAGCGTAGATCTAATTGACGATAACCTATATTTAGGTAAGGAATATTGTATGTAAAACATTGCATAAATTTTTTGGTAGAAATTACACATACATTTATCTTAGGTGCTCGGTAATCCGGCGGTTTTTTTAGACTACAGACTGCCGTATTCCAGAGCAGGTGAGGATAAACAGCAGGGTAATAATGATACTCAACTAAGCTATGTAAAATAAGTGTATTTCTCATACATAATTTACTTAATTTATGCTTTGTTTTCCACAATTCCACAAATCCATTAATCCAATCCCAGATTACTGCCTACCTACTTAATAATTAAATATGTATATATTGTTTTAAAATAAATAATCATAATCATAATTTGTATTTTTTAACATTTGGCTCCGAGATGTTAAGGATTTGATCATATTTCCTAAATGGTTACTCAAGGTTTTTCGATTTTCAGGTAATCTGGCATGTGCTCGTGATGAAAAGTATTTGCAAAAATTGCAGATAACCCATATTCTGACTATAGATCTTGTCCCATTGCCAAGGACAATATTGGATCGTACCAAGCTAACTTTTAAGTTTGTTAAATGTAAGTGTCACGAAATTAATTTTATATCTAATAATAAACAAAACAACCTGTATTCAAAGAATTATAAAATTAAGGGCTGTACTATCTATTGATTTAAATTCTTAAAAATAATGATAACCTGGCTCACTTAGGAATAACCCTAAGTGAGCCCACATCCACACCACTCACCCATAAGGGTTATATTACCAGTTCAGTAATCAAGAGGTCTTTTTTTATGTAAGAAATTGGCAAACGAGCTGACAGTTCACCTGGAACTAAGTGATAATCATTGTCCATTGACATTTGCAAAATCTGTAGGGTTGAAAATGCATTGCCACCTTTAACAGAGTGGGCCCAGCTAACACACTCACTAGACAAAATGCAGAATTATAACACTTCAACTTCACTCCGGTCTTCTATGAGGTTACGGTATTTACCAGGACGAATCTGCACATTCGCGCAACAGCGAAAACTGTTGCGTGGCCCTACCACAGTTTAAGTGCTCTACCACAAAAAAGTAACAGTAAATAATTTCTCATATTTGTGCCTATTGGATGCCCATTTTTAGCTTAATTTTTTGTGTCCATATGACTTAGAGAGATAAATATTAAGTGAATATGTGTTAAGGAATTGTTTATACATACAATATTAGTAGTAAACATGTGGATATGAGATATATATCAATTATTATGAATTATTATAAATGACAGCTTCGTAATGGAAATGTTTTATAGTGTTATTGCAATATTTCTTTCAGTGGCAGATGTACCAAAAGAGGATCTTATCACCCAACTACCAGACACTAATGAATTTATAAAAGAAGCCATAGGAAATGGAGGCACTGTATTGGTTCATTGGTAATAAATCTTTTTGGATAAATACAATATATAACAAGTTTATCTAAAGTAATTGAATTGTGCTCAACTGCTAATATAAGTAGTCATATAAAGATACAGATTTTCTCTATTTATTTGTTGGTTGAGTAGTAAAGTTCACCTAATGGTATTAAATCTGCTATTGTTTGCTATTGGGCAAAAAGTTTTTAAATAAAACCTTCATTTGAAAGCTATCCATATAGATAAAATTTCTAAGGCGCGCTTAAACTTAGCGTGACTTACATTTAACTAATTATTAATTTACATTTTAAATGCTATTCCAGCTATTTTGGGGTATCTAGGTCAGCAGCAGTTGTCATTGCATACATAATGGAGAAGTATGGATTGTGTTATGAAGACGCGTTCAGCCTAGTAAAGAGCAAGCGGCGTTTCATTGGGCCCAACGTAGGCTTTGTGGCCCAGTTGAAATTGTTCGGACACATGGGATACTGTTTGAACAGAGATGACCCCAGATTCAAACAATTTCGGTTGAAAATGGCCGGACAGAAGCTGAAGCAAGGTAACATAGCTAACTTTATCTTCTATAAAAAGACACTGATATGGTTAAACATAAAAAGAAATGTTTTGTATAAAAAAATTAAATGATATGAAATTAACGACAAGATGACTAGTTAGCGCAGTTAATAAGCTTTTGGCTTGAGAGCTGCGAATCGTGGGTTCGAATCTCACACGGGGCAAGTATTTACACAGATAATTGTTAATTGGATTCATGGATCATTCCGGAGCAGAGTCCGTACATCTACCCAGGTGAATTATGTGCTGTATTTTGTATACATTACCATACATTGGTGTATGCCTCCTCTAAAAGATACAAAAGACTATGTGGTTGTTACTATTGTAATACATTAGTTATCTTGCCTTTTCAGTGAAAATCATCCCGCAGCTGTTTGCTGATCTAATAAAACCGGACCCCGGTCTTGTCAGAGAACGTCCCGACCCCATAGTGTACCGATGCAAGAAGTGCCGTCGCATCGTCGCCAGCCAGAGCAACATAATACCTCACCTGCCGAAGCAGGTCAAAGTGGAGCTGGCCAAGAAAGGGATACGGCCGCCTCCCAGCAAGCTCACTGGGCTGAACTGCGCAGAGAACGGCCAGCTGCTGATAGAGAAGCTGAAGAGCCTCGCCTGCCAGATCATGGACCAGAACGGCAAAGAGTGCGAGGCGTCCAGCGACTCTAACGGCTCTGGACAAATAGAGGTCCAGGAGAGCGACGAAGGTACCAGCCAGGTAAGAAACAGATTTTATGACACACTTTTATTATTGATCGTTCGTTTTATTGTTGATCTTGAAACGTCCACGAGTAACATGTTTAAATGAAAGTTTAACGTCGCGAATTTCTAATCGTGTTAAATCTTTTTATAAATCATGTTAAATGTTTTTTTTCTGGTTGAATATTTTTTATAAAACTTTTGTTAATTGCTCAATATCCATACCTTACAGTGATGTCATTAAAAAGTACTTATTTGAAACTTCACATTTTACCTCCTTGACCATTATTTTTAAGATCTTTGAGCACCTGTTATCTATACTATTAGGTGCTCTAAACTTATCCCTTCTTCTGGGACATCCTTCTATGATTTAAAATTACATGTAATTCAAAAGAAACATTATTAAAATATTCACAAGTAAAAAGTGGCCATTACTCTTGCCCTACGTTTGCACCAATGTCAAATTTGTACTTATTTATTGAAGTAAAACTTCTTTACGCATGCTTGACTTGGGCAGTAAGCTGGTAAATGCGTGCTCATTTCATATCATGCCTCTGTTTATATGGGCAGGCCGGTTCAACTAATCGTAGATACTTACATCACTATTTCTTGATATCTATCTTAAAACTATTTAGGCTTTAATTTAATTGCAGGTGCTTGATGGGTACACTGAGGGCAATATGGTGGACGCGAGCATAGTCGCGCGCGTGGACGAGCAGTGCTGCCGCCTCGTGTGGTTCGTGGAGCCCATGTCCTGGATGAAGGGGGTCACCAACGAGCCCCATGGGAAGCTCCACTGCCCCAAGTGTCAGAACAAGATCGGTAGCTTCAGCTGGATTATGGGTGAGTCGGTTCACTTGTTCATATGGTTTGTTTTCATAAACCCTACTTTAGTCGCGTGTAAAAATCTAAGCCATAACATTAAACACCTAAATTTCGTCGTGACGTCTACAGATGCTTCTCAACAAATTGACCTTAGCTTTATAGGCTAACATTATTTCCTTTTGTCAGGTTGTAAGTGCCCCTGTGGACAGAAAGTAGCACCGGCATTCTACTTGGTGCCTTCAAAAGTGGAGTGGTCCAACATTGTGCAGAATGTACAAATCACAGTATGAAATTGTAAACAAGTTCATGTTACTTGTACGTACATACTATTTGAGTTTTATATGCAGCAGTTAATAAAAACAAACCAAATTGTATTGATGCGATGCACATTTATTGTATTCTATAACAGAAATAATTCTTGCTGTTTTAATTTACTAAAGCATCATTACAAATTTAATAAGTTAAATGTATTAAACATTCTTTTTCATGAACTCGCTACTTTTATATATTCACTGCCACTGTTGTTGTCACTTTAAATTGATGCTTTGTTCATTGCAGTACTAATTAGTTGTGATTGCGTTTTTTTTCTAAGTATTTCATCATTCCAAGTTGTATAATTACAAATCTTTATAATCATATGCTATGTATCACTATTTTAACAGTTTTTGTAAAAGTTCTTATATATATATTTTTATTTTACTTGACTAATATGAGACAGTTTTTGTAACTAGGTCATAAAAAGTGTCTTTCTAGTCAACTGTTTCCTTATCTGCAGTAATAATGCTTTATTTATTTAATATTATTTACATAGGGAGGTAAAAGGTTTCAATTGTTGCTTAGCCATAAAAAAAATATATTCACAACCAACCAAACAATTTTTTTCTATCCAATTATTACAATTAGATAAGATTACTAAAACTCTTCAATTATTTGTTACATTTATTATTAAAGGAACCCTGGTGGTTCCATATTACATTAATGTCTTTATGTTTAGAATAGATGCAAATATTTTAATGTTGAACTGTTACAGTTCTAAAATCTATGTTGTTTCTGGACTGTTATAACCATGTTTGAATTAAACAATAAAATATGTTGTAGCCATATTTGATTGTTTTTTTATTTATGTTCACAACATAAATTTAACTATTAGTAGGCCTCAGTGTTTTACTTATATCACACATTGGATAGTAGTAACAGCCTATACATCTCCCACTGCTGGGCAAAGGCCTCCTCTATACAGAGGGTTTCAGGGCATAGTCCATAGTAGGTTTCCTCACGATGTTTTCCTTCAACGCGGAGCACGTGATAAGTCAGCACTTAAAGTAAAAAACTTCATTGGTGCCGGCACCGGGGATCGAACTCAGGTTGCTTAAGTATATTGAGTTAAAGGCGAGCGCCCGGACACTGAGCTATCACGGCTCTACATTGAATAGTACTATCATCATTTGAATTTGAAATAAATAAATGAAAATTATAGGATAGCAGATGTTGCCTTCTTTTAATAAAGTAGGCCTCAGTTACCATACTCAGCTGACGAAATGCAGAAGTATAACGATTGATGGTCCACTTGAGGTTGTGGTAGTGAAGAATAATGCATGGCCCTACTATGTTTTAATAAATATCTTCAATTATTAACTTCCTATAAACTAGTTAAATAAAGATTTTTTTATACATTAATAAATAATAAACAAATTCTTGTCTTAGAAAATAATGAAATTCCTTAGATTTTTTTAAATTATACTATTCTATGACTACAAAATAAATAATTTAAATGCAGTTTGATAAACAATTAATATCACTTGCTGTAAAGATCACTAGCTTTGGTAGATTTTTTTTTTCTTATTGACATATTAGATACAACCTGAGTCTGTGCAGACATTCAAAAATAAGTTTGAAAAACTATCAAGCACTGTTATCTCTTTTCGATATCGAGTTGAAAGCACCCTCTCCACAAGCCGCCGCCTCACCGCCGGCGTACCACAAGGCTCCTGCCTCTCACCTTTGCTGTTTACGCTCTACACGAGCGATACCTAAAGACCCCCACGTCAATCTCGCGCTTTTCGCGGATGATACGGCGCTCTTTTATTCAGACCGCAACTTTAGACAACTAACCACTCGACTCCAAAGCGCTGCCGACCGCCTCGGCGATTGGTTCCGCGAATGGAGAATAGAAATAAATCCCGAAAAGAGTGTGGCGATTCACTTCACACGAAGTACTTACCCGTCACATCTTTATAATGGCCCTCGTCAATGCAGAAAGTTGGGGCAAATATCCCTTTATGGCCAACCGCTCCCCTGGGAGAAAAAGGTCAAATACTTAGGAGTCACTTTCGACTCGCGTATGTCATTTACTACGCACATTAATAACGTTCGCAATAGAGCCGCGTTCGTCTCCGGCCGGCTACACAACTTAACTAACGCTAAAAGTAAAATGCCCTCAAGGCACAAATTATTATTATATAAGACCTGCGTACGACCTATTATGTCCTACGCATGCATGATCTTCGCCCACACGCACCCTACTCGCTTGTACAAGCTGCAAATAGTACAAAATAAGTTCATCCGCCGTGCAACCGTTGCGCAGTGGTATCAACGCAACGTCGATCTGCACAGCGATTGCAGACTCCCGACGATTCGCGAATATTTTAAAGACCTGACCAAACGGTTCTTCGATAGAGCCGAACATCATCCCAACCCTCTGGTGGTAAGCGCAGCAAATTACCAACCCGACCAAAACGCGAACGTCAACAAGCGTCGCCCGCGAAACGTCCTAATCGACCCGGTCGAGGAAGGGGACTTAGACACGCCGGACCCACTGCCGGGGTTCCCGCCGGACAACACTACACCCACAGTTAGTGCAACAACAAACACACTAGTTCGCCCTCGCCTCCGAGCACGGCGAGACCAACACAACGCGTACACAAGGTACACCCGCGTTCCGGGGCGGTTCTCACCGCCCGCAGCCACCGTTTAGCTAAAAACACAGTCGACGGCCATCGGGGTCTCGGTCCGCACCGCAACTTCGATGGCCCTTAGATGACATGTCATAGTTAAACGCACGCATGAGCACATGCGCGGCCCTACCCACAGCGGAGGGCCCAAACCCGTGGGTTCTGGCTAGCCCACCGGTTCTGCGTCAGATGAAGCTTTAATTTTAGTCTCGGGACTGAAATCAAAAACATCAGTTAATACAAGATACAAGGCACTGTTATAAATCAATTCAGGCCTTGTGAGCAGCTATATACCAATTCTAGGCAAAATAACATCACAATATTATCTAAATATATTTAAGGACAACTTTATCTACAAACTCAACAGAATGATCTGATTTAAGGACTAGAACTACAATTTTCTTTGCTTGCATCCTTTTGGCAACTCAAATGACATTTGAAAAGCCATTTGACAGCTGATTAGTTAACATCTACGACAATCAGTGTTCCAGAAACCCTGCGTTAGTGTCGCTGGTATATGTGATTGAGACGGGCAGTATGGAGTTTAAGTGGGTACCCGTTTTGACCAGGACTCTCACATCCTGGAGACCTCTGGAGACTCCCATACCCTCCCCCCAGGCAAACAAGCTTCAATGACGGGTTTTTTTTTTTGAGAAACGGCGTAACTAGGACCTAAAGATATTTCTTCACCTTCGAAATCCTGGTGACAGGCGACAGGTGACAGGATTCAGGGTGGTGCCGGCAGCAGCGGCAGCCCGTCGCGTCGCAGGCGCGGTATGTCGTGCAGCGCGAGGTTGTGGGCGCGCATCAGGTGGGTCTTCCTCTTCCAGCTGTCGGCGAAGGCGCGAGGGCAGCTGGAGCAGCGGTACGGCAACTCGCCGGTGTGCGTGCGCTGGTGGCGGGCCTGCCTCATACAGGGACAAAGGGTAAACGACTCTACTGCTCAGCGGTCCAATCGTAGATGGGGCACTCGTGAACGGTATACGGTTGGACAGGCCCCGAGAATTTGGGTAGCCAACACCATTCAAGAAACGAGGTCTGTAATAATCACTTACCATCTCTCATTTGTACTCATAAAGTGGTAAAGTATGGGTAATCATAATCAAAAAATGTTTTGTTACTAATTTTAATATTTCAAATAATTATCAAATTGTCCAAATTTTACAGCCCCGTGTGAAAGCAATTGCATTACCTCACCATACCTAAACAAGATGCAATCTAAAATAGATCCTTTACTTTTATTATCTTGATTTCACACGATGTGCATGGTGCTTCCCCGGACGAACCTGCCCAATCGTGCCACAGGAACTGCTGTGACTCGATCACAGTAGGCTACAAAATTTGTGTCTAGAGGTGCACTCGATGGAAAGCTATGCTACCAATGAGCATGTCCATCTGGAGAATTACCACGAACTCACACAAGACCGGCGTGAAGTGGAAGTTTTAAAAGGTAGCAACGCATGTTCAACCCTACGGATTAACGTCGGGTTCACACCAGCTCGTAGGGCGTCTCCTTACGTAAGCAGCGGGGGGGTAACATGGGATCGGGCTCACCAGCGCGCTGCGGTCGTGGCAGCGCTGCGAGCAGTGCGCGCAGAGCAGCGGCGGGGGCTCGGGGCCGTGGCGGCGCGCGTGCCTGCGCAGGGCGGCCGCGGCGGCGGCGCGGTAGCCGCAGTCGGGGCACGCGTGCGGCCGCAGGCCCGTGTGCCGGCGCAGGTGCACCGACAGGTTGCCCGCTGGAGGAGAGGACCTCAACGTCACGAGCGTGGCGGCAGTGTACGGCTCGGGCGGCTGCGCTTATCACCAGATGGGTACGAGTAGCTCCGGGGTCGGGCAGGCACGCGGGGGGATCCAAGGTCGGCCGCGGGCACCTAACAGTTGACACCTGCGTACGGGTCGCTCCAGGGTCAGGCCCGTGCACAGGGAGATTCCAAGGTGGCTTCAAAGTCAGGTAGTTGTCCAAGGAGATTTCAAGGCCAGCCAATTGGTCAGCGAGGTCGCGTGTACCTAACAGTTGACACCTGCGTACGGGTCGCTCCAGGGTCAGGCGTGTGCACAAGGAGATTCCAAGGCTTCAAGGTAAGGTACATGGAGATAACAACGTCCTCCGCGCGCACCGTACGAATGACTCTGAATCAGGCACGTGACAGAGGTCTCATGTTGCACACACGTGACTCCAAGCCGGAAGTGCGTTCAATGTAGTGACGCGTCATGGTGACACCAAGGCCAAGCTCCCGCCGTGGGCCCCGGTCCCGCCTTGTCGTTACATAGGGGCTTAGTATCCGTGGATTGGTCATGGTGAAGCCGTGAGGAACCTACACTAATCCAGCCTGTGGAGCACAATGTGTCAAGCACAATGCATGCTGAGAAGGTGCGGGGAGGGGGTCATTATCTTACCTTGAGCAAAAGCCCATCCACAGTAGCTGCATAAATACTGTTTGCGGCCATCATGGACTTTCATGTGACATTTTAATATGCTTTTCAACTTGAACCTGAAAAAGGTATGTAGAAAATAGAACAAAATTCATCAAAATATTGAATAATATTCAATAATATCATCCATGATGTCCCTAAATTTCAAGTATAAATATTAGTAAAAAATTATCTGTATCTGTTATGAAAAAATATTAAAGCTATTAAATAAATCATTGTATTATCGTACTGCTATGTCATGAATAATTACTATAATATTAACTTAAAATAAAATATGATGCTCTTTAAACTTACACTTTAATTACATACACATCAATTGATTATTTATTCATTATACATGAGTACAATTCTTTGCTTCAATAAAATTTTGAGTTGATGCAGTGTTTTAGCATTAATATGATAGATCATAGTTAATAATTTTATAAGTTTATAAAGCCTTAGCTTTAAAAAGAACTGTAGTACCTCTTTTGACATTTATCACAGGCATAAGGTCGTTCCTCCGAATGCGAACGGGTATGAACATTCAGCTGCTTTCTTCTTTTGAAGCGCTTTGAGCACAAATTGCAAGCAAACTTACGCTCGTCTGAGTGAGTAGTTGCATGGTACGCCAGCTGAGAGGATTTACTGAAAGCTGCAAGAAGTGTTCTATTTATATTTAAATCAGTTTTATTAATATAGAAAATGTGAATGAGTTTATTGGCCGCGCAAAACTTAAAAACGCCAGACTGGAGTTGCTTCCACAAGCTATGTAGACACCGTTCAGTGCAGAAATCAGATAATATATAGATATCCATGATGTCAATGATGGTAATCATTAACTTAAAATCAAGTGCTCCGGCCTACTCGCTGGCCAACTTTTCAAATAAATAAAATTATAAACTAGAATGTTCCCCTTTTTAATAATTTCTGGTATGAGTAATTAAAATTACAAAAGACTAATTTAAATTGCAAAAGACCTATTTTGTTTCTGACAATTTGAACCATAATTTTGAGTAAGTACCCAAAACTAAAGTCTAAAGAAGTTTCCACTGAAAAAAAAAATCATTTAGACTTAAATTCCTGACATTTAGAATACTTTACAGCATCCATAGTTTTGGATGGATTTTCTTACAGCTTTATTTTATCCGAGTGTTCAAATAATTATTTTTAAGAATGTGAAATAACTTATAATACTAATAAATAACTTAATTTTTGAAAATAAATACTGAACTTCATGCGACATTACATAGTTTTGTAACTATAGAACATCACATGTTATATAATTACAAAACTCAGATCTCAGAATACTCAATTCTGTATAGGATTTTCTCTTATACATTTATTCTCTATGAGCCCCAGCAGTAAACTGAAAAGGATATTTTCATTTTTAAATGATTGTATAAAATATACATAAATATATCAAATAGTAACTGATACATCATTACTTTTATCACACTGCATACAGCTGTACTTTTGACCGGAGTGCTCTTTGTCCATGTGTTTAGTAAACCATACTTTTGACATGAAACCCTTCCTGCAAACGGGACAGATGTTTTTCTTGTTGTTATCACAGTTATTTATTTCCCTGGTATTAACACTTTGTACTACTTTGGGCTGTGTAGATTGTTCATTTGGTAAATCAGTAGCATTGTTGTTAGAAACTTTGTTAATTTGAATAGCATGATATTCATTATTATTTTGTAACACAGTTTTCTCCGAGTTCCCGATGCTGCTGCAAAGTTTATAGTCCGGCAGAGTAAGCTTCAAATGAGATTTTGGTTCTAAAGTTGGCACTGTTAGTCTCAGACAGTTCTCCAAACCAACAATTATGCTAGTTTCCGTTCTTGAAACAATATTTTTAAGAGTTACATTAACATTCTGTGCCTCCTTAATGAATGTGTAGGATGATTCTATTTTTATTATGCAGTCATAGCAAAACTGTTTAGGCAGTTTATCCGCTTCCATTATCTGTAATTGTTCAAGTTTATTAGAATAAGTAAATGTCTTCAAGCAATATGAACTAAAATAAAAATTGCCGATTACTTTTAAGGAATAAAGTTGAGCAAAATTGGCTTTTCAAGAATAGTAAAAACTCTTTTGGAATTGTTAATTAATACTAATACAAAGTTATAGTTTTTCACAATAACTGACAAATCCTTTTTCGCAATGTATGTATTCGCAAGGTACGATTGTACGCGTGTACGCTTTAGTTTAGATTTACTAAAAATTATTCCTTAAAATAATTGTTAAAAAATTTGTGATTTATGTGAGACTTTCTTGCAGCAGATATTATATAAAACTTAAGTAGACTTTTATGACACAAATACCCTAATAGCTAATCTGACTTACCTCGATATTTGTGCAAAAACAAAACATTTCCACAGCTCGCGGATCGAAATTTTCTTTTTCCCAAGATGCAACTTCCTTCATGCAGCTTCGACATAACTTTGTTATATCCATATTCCTTGTACATTACAATTGAATTGTTCATTTATTAATAAGAGCGTTAGTTATTTATTAATTATGAGCATTTAATAATTCGAATTTTCGAATTATGTTTGTGATTGTAAATATTTTTTTTTGTTTTTCTTTTTTATGTCAATCACAAGATCTTAATCATAGGGCCAAGTGTAAAAAAGAAAATAATGTTTGTAATACTATATAAAAAGGGGGCAAAAAGAAAACGTTCCATGCATGTTTACTAACTAAATATTATATTTTACATCCCGAAACAAAATTATATTCATGTAATTCCTTTGGATTATGTTTCAAGGAAATTAAACGACTCTGAATAATTTAATTTTACCAACATAATATTTGCTAGAATTTTAGTTAATCAATGATGATGACTGCTATTAATATTGTCTTAAGTAATAAATACTTCGGATTACTTAAGCAGATAGTGGGCTTAAGCATACTCACTCTTTGAGAGAAGGAATCGACTATTGTTTTTTAAACGCTTTTATGTTGGTAAACGCTATGAAAACATGTTATTGCAGTAAAAATAATGTATGTCCACTAATTTCTTTATAACATTATAAAATGACTCAAAGCACCGTGGAAACGTGCTCGCCAGCGAACGCGTTTCGCAGCCTACACTATTCGCGTGCGCCAGATGGCTTTTGAATTGCTTACGTCTTGTTGATATTGTTTTTTGATAGTGAGCCAGCGTTCAATCAATGGCTAGTTACGTAATTAAATACGTAAATTTTTATTTTTATAAACTAATTGTTTTATAAAATAATTTAGTAAATATTCTATTTACGTAAATGGATCTTAGAGCATTTTGTCTCACGATTAAATCGCTATTTCATTGGATTACACTCCTAGAGAGTATACCACTATCCATTACAGTCCAAGCCGAGGGTCGAACCTCCATCTAAGGCCGCCTTCTTCTGACAAACCCAAAGCTGCTAACATAACAGCGTTTCATAAAAGAAGGGAAAATCTTCTTATCAAGCGAGATGTGGTAAAATAATATGACAGTGCATTTGTTAAGCAGTTGGCCTAGGTGCCGGGGGTTATTTTTGGGTTGTACCTGTGCCGTTTGGCGGGGAGGGAGCCAAGTTTGCCACCACTGCGATATATGTGCCGAGGAGACGGACTAACACGACCTGGAGGAGTGCCCAGCCTGGCGGGAGCAGCGCCGAGATCAGAGGGCTATCATGAGGCACAAGCTCTCGCTACCTGCCATGGTCTGCGCTACGGTGGACAGCAAGAGGTCGTGCGTTGCCGTCCTTGCATTCTACGAGGACATAATCACCCGGAAGGAGGCCGCGGAAAGAAAAAAAGGGAGGCAACTGACACCCTGGAAGCCCGCCGCCGGAAACCAGGGCGCAAGAGGCTGGCCTACGCGCACAACCTTCTCCCCTGATGTTGCTATCAGGGTCATAAGGCAGTAGTCCCACATCAGCCGATTTTGGACTAACTGCTGCCCCGCGGAGAGCTTGGGAGGGGTTCCGTGTTCATTGCACCGACACGGCACCATTTGCGTGAACCAGGTGTCCAAACACCCGCAGAGAGGAGGCCTGAGAAGGCCAGTCGCGTCGGGGTTCGCGGAAGATTGCGTTTTCGTGTTCCCGTATCATCGGCAAAAGCGACAGCACAGCAACGTGGGTTTTTCAGTGGGTATTCTCGTAATTCTGTGGGAGTTACCCCCGCTGCCTACCGACAAGGCGGCCGGGAAGCCATAAAGGATTTTTAGCACGTAGAAAAAAAAGTGAGGGGGTTATGAATTCGATTCAAACACCGGACTATTTGAGTGAAATTACAAACAATGCCATTGATGACCCGATTGTCTAAGTGAATAGTGAACCCGTCTCTACTCTCTTGCGCCAGAGATTATAGATTCCATCCCCACTACCGGAAAAAAGTTGCGTGATGGATATATGGTGTTTTTCTAGTGTCTGGGTATTTATATATTTATCTATAATTAGTATTTATGTACAAAAAAGTATGTTTAAGTATTTTTATCAGTTACCTAGTACCCATAGTACAAGCTTTGCTTTCAGAATAGATGATTACAGGACAGATGAAAGCGTTTTACTTCCTACTACAGCCTACTTATTTTTTTTTTTTATTTTTTTTTCGGATTTACGCAAAATGAGCTAGATGTCTTGCGTTATTGACGTGCTTGGATTTTATTTTATCTATTATGAAGACACAACCATCTATTATACATTTTATTATGAATTATTATTACCACTATTTAGTTCAGGTTTTCTATGTCGTTACTTCGTTACTTAAAAAACTCAATTTCATATGAAATAAAAAAAAACATTTTTAATAAATAATCCTTTTTCACATAGCGTCATCTCTTAAATATTAGATACACTTGACACAATGAAATTAAATGTTAGCATATTTGTACCTAAAAACATTGTAAGATGGCGCTAAATGACACCTTAAAACGGTAGGTGTTATTCAAATAACATAGGATTTTTTTTATTGTAAGTTGTTGTCAATTTTTAATTACATATATTTCAGCAAATATCGTTTTGCTAAACTATTTAAAAAAATAAGGGAATTACATAAAACAAGAGAACATAGTTTCTTTCCGTGGTTAATTTTGAAAAGAGACGAAATAAATTCATGCGCTGCTGCCTTGATGTTGATTTTGGAACTCCAGTTAATCTATGTAGCGTCTGCTTTCCTTGCATCTCCAAGGAAAGCGCGTAGGGCATCCAACCCCATGCCTGTTAGTGGTGCGGCTTCCAGGAGAGCTGGTGCGTTGTGCAGTTCGCTTCGGAGCCTCTGGTGTTGCAGCATTAGCAGAGCTTCGTTGCGCATCTGACGGTAAGAGGCGTCCATCTTGCTCAACACTAATAAGAACTGTGGAGAGATTGGTACGAGCTAAAATAGCTTTGTAATATACTGTAGGGTGTTTTTGTCGTAACGTTTATGTGTATATCTGTTAAACGGCACCTTTTTACGATTTGTTTATTCCTTTTTTTCTTCAACTGGTCTACATTTAAAACGATTTAGTTTTTTTTACGGTTTATTGTTATAATAAATCTATTTAATAGTAAATCTGTTAACAGATGGCGTGGCAGGAGGTTGAAGTAAAAAAGGGACAATATTTAGTCCTGACTCCTGCCCTATTTAGTGTTTACTGAGTACAGCGGCCGCAATACTATAATTTCTTTACTCAATACTATAACGTATTCATCAATTATTTATAAAGTTAAATTTATAAAATATCATATTTTATATTTATTAATCATACTTTTTTATATAAGATAAATTTTTATATATGAATAAATATTAAAATTCTTCGATTTTCTACAAATTATTCATTGATACGCACACTTAGCTATAGTTTTTAGGTGTTTTTTTTTTAATCGAAACTGACCAGTGTCAGGTGGCCAGATGGAATTTATTAAAGAAAGAATTTTACGTCTATCTACCTTCGACCTTCGAAGCCTCGGCTCTGCTAAGAGTGTATACAACATGACCGCGGCGGCCGAGATTTGACACAAATTTGACGTGTCAATCACGAATATAACCTGCAACAGATATTCGAAGGATGATTGAAGTGGAAAGGCCTCTAGATTCTGATCTTGCACTAGATCTGCCGAGTTCTTGATGTACCTTCTCAATCCCATCCAAGTAATTACTCCATAGTGTCACCATCTCTCCGCCGATCTCCCTGATTGACACCACTTGCTTCTTGCCTTGTTTGTTCACGTAATTAATATCGTATATATTTGTACCGATTGTCGGCACTGGGCTGTATGTGTAGTCAATGCCTTCAGCCTCTTGCAATTTCTTTAAAAGCGTCGTTTTACCGGAACCCTTGGGACCCACGCAGAGCACCGGTATTTTTTTCTCTATATCGTCCATAACCGCTGGTGAAAGGAGAATGTAAATTGCAAAAATTGTTAAGTCGATAACAATATTTGCTATGGTGATAATTTACTTCGACTACTCGTCGACAGATGGCGCTCGGAGGCAATCCTTGTTAACTAATTATAACGATATTTTACTGATTCTTTTGCATTTTACGGTGCAGTGTCTGTTTGACAAAATAACAATAACATATGTAAGTAAAGTAAGTAAGTAACAGCCTATACTTGTCCCACTGCTGGGCAAAGGCCTCCTCTATACAGAGGGTATCAGTGCATAGTCCACCACGCGGCCCCACTGCGGATTGGCGGACTTCACATATTTTCGAAATATATATTTTTTTTGTTATTATTTCGAAAATATGCAGGTTTCCTTACGATGTTTTCCTTCACCGCGGAGCACGTGATAAGTCAGCACTTAAAGTTAAAAACTTCATTGGTGCCGGCACCGGGGATCGAACTCAGGTTGCTCGAGTAAATTGAATTAAAGGCGAGCGCCCGGACACTGAGCTATCACGGCTCTAACAAATATGAATTTGAAAAATTATTAAATATAAAATAATTAAAAGTTGATTGATTGTAATTGAAAATGATATTTATTATTAATTTTCATAGTGCTATTCTCACTTAAGATGCGCTTTTCTACAAATTTTATTATAGGTAATTGTTTCACACCCTTTTTACCTTTTATAGTATCTTTGTCACACGTATTCATTTTGATTATGATTATATTTAATATCTCCTGTTTAGCATGTATAAAACTGCTATACGTGATGAATAAGTAATTAGTTTTAAACGTGAAATACAGACAATAACAATATGTAAGCTGTTTAAATAAAAATTGCAGTCGCATGTTCTGGTTTTTGCAATTACGCCGCATCATAATTTTTAATTTTTTTACCGTTTCAATTGACATGTTCGCTTATAAATATTCAAGAACTTTCGACGTAGGAAAATACCGAAGAATTTAACAATGTAGCGTTGCAAAGCAATGACGAAGTAATAAAATATTTTTCATTCGGTTGCAAGAATAAATTTTTTCTTCAAGTACCTAATTACACGCGTATATGATTATACAGGGCTACAGTTTTGGTGATATCACGATGTCTTTGTTTTTCTTTTAAATTTTAAAGTTTAATTTTTATTTTAAAATTTTTACAAGTGTATGTTTTTATTTTGTTGCACCCATCTCTGGTGTGTACTGCAAATGACCATTTAGTCCTCGCTATGCGGTTTAATAGATATTCAGAATTAGATATTCAGAACTAAATAAATTACATAATTTTTATCTACTATCATGGTGGTAGGGCCACGCAGCAGCTTCGGCTGTTGCACGAATGGGCAGGCCCGTCCGGGTAAGTACCACGACCTCACAGAAGACCGGCGTAAAGTGGAAGTATAATACTTTCGCGTTTCGTAAGGTTGCCGTAGCCTAGTTTTCAAAAGGTTGTCAATGCATCTCGAACCTTCGGGTGTAGCAGATGTCCATGGGCGGCGGTATTCACTTAACATCAGGTGAACCGTCTGCTCACTTGGCAACTTTTCACATAAAAAAAATATTACCTGTAAATGTTAAAGATCAATGGTAGTGGCTACATTTTAGAAAGTATTTTGTTACGTTTACGTTATACGTTTTCTTAATTAACACATAATTAAAAATTATTAAATAGAAATAAACCTGAAAAAAATTAAGCCCACGGTAGTCACGTGGGATTTAGCGGCCCTATTAGTTCAATAATTAGTACAGAAAATATGCCATAAAAATATTCAAAAACATTTCTTGCAGCTCAATCGTGTGCATTAGCACATCTATTAACATTGAGAACAAATTGTGCTTTAAAAAATTGAAATATTTTCAATCAGTTTTTTTCTTTATGTAATAAGATAGCAAGCGTGCTTGCGCTTCACCTGATGTTAAGTGATACCGCCGACATTTACAACACCCCTAGGGCTACAAACACTTTTTTTTTCTTTTTATGGAGAAAGGGGGCAAACGAGCAGTAGACTCGCCTAATGGTAAGTGATTACCGCCGCCCTCGAACACCTGCAACACCCGAGGGCTTACAAATGAAAATACCCTACTCGCCAAACGGAACAGAAGTATGACACTTCCACTTTACGCCGGTCTTGAAACTTCCCCGGACGGACATCTGCGTTGTGCTCAGAGCAAAATTTCATTATAACCTGTATAGCGTCGGATTTGATTTGTGGATTTTATGCGATCACCTGTGTCCGAAACGTCAACCGACTGCTGGCAACCCTGAGCGCATCCCGCACGTAATGTGGGTGTAGAGTAGAGCGTTCTCTGTACACTTGACGGCGCGGCCGCGGCGGCCGTTCAAAAACTATGCAACCTTAAACTTGGCTTACGTAAAGTGCTGCCGATTCAATGCCGCTGGGCTAGCGATGTGACAATTCCTTTATTTGCAATACACTATCACTAGGCTATCGTTGGTTCTTTAATGAAATTAAAAGATTTGAAAGATATTCATAGTATTTTTTATATTTTTTTTATTCAAAAGCAAATAATTATTTTTTATTATCAAATTGATATTATAACCCGTGTGATTTTTGTGTAAATAAAATTATCGCTGTACAGATATTATGTCATATTTTTTTAGTTGTACTAAAATTGCTTTATATAACCCTAATATTACACACTATACATCCGCTGTTAGAAATTGTGAAGAAAGCTTAATTTAGATTTATTTATTAATGAAGCGTGGTATCAGCAACTATATTAAAAAGTCCCATATCTGCCCATTGAGATATCGCTGTCCCTCTCTACGCGGGAAGGTTAGCAACTGGTAAGCCCGCGAATTTCGGCGCGCGGCGCTGCGCAACTAGGGCGGCCTAGCCTTGACCCACTGACTCACTGCCAGCGAGTGCCCGCCATTGTTTTTCAACAATCAATAAATAATACGCGGGGTGAGAATTCGCGTTCGCGCCTTTGCGCAACGAGCCACGCGCCGCTTTCCCGCGCAATGGACCTCTTCGCGCCATTTCTGAACATGGCGTTTTATTTTGATAAGCCGACGATATAGGCCAGCGTTGGGCGGTCGCAATTGCATCGCCGAAGACCTTCGCGCTCCTCGGTTAAATTAGTGAGTGCCTTATGAATTCCGCAACGGATATATCGAGGTTCCGCCGAAGGCGATGTTGCCGAAAAACATTAGGTAACGCGAGCCCGTATGGTGATGCTCAGTTCTTTTCGGTTAGAATACAGTCAAGGTTATAGTTGGTTGTTGACCTTGTGTGTCGTGCGCTCTCGCTCGCACACCTAGTATCCTGCAAGCGGCGTCGCTATTAGGCTGTAATTATAATTATATAAAAACAATGAAACGAACCATGACCTTACTTTTGTTCGATAAACTTCAACGGATCACACGGTCGATTTGAAAAATTATTGTAGGATGTTAAGAAATTACGGTACTCGTATCACCACAGATTAACAAAAAAATCGAGGAGGTGCTCCTGCCATTAATGGACTTCAGGGCTGCGATTCGGAAGATTAGAACTTCAATTGTATTTCACCATTTATCGTGCGTAACCCCAAACACTAATTAACGAAAGCTTCATAAATTAAGCGGGTATTTGGCAATTCATCATACGCCTTAACTCGTAAATTTACATAATTTTCGATTCGCCTACATATTTAACAAGCACTTGTGTTGTACTGGGTCACGAAAATTATAAATTAAATAAATACGCACACATAGGAGCGTGCGGGCGGGCATTACGTGGCCGCCAAGTGAGGTCGGCACGTGAGAGCGTGTGTCCGAGCGGACCGCGCGATAGATGCAATTATAAAACAAAGTTTCTAAACGATTCGCGAATGCCATTCGGTTTTATGACGAATGCCTCCAATTGCCTTCGAATCGAGGCGTTGCGGACCGGCGTTTGTCAGCGTTTTCCGAACGCTCGGCTACGTATTGGCGGTTTAAAACCGTTCGTTTAGCGATGACAATTTGCATGTTATTGATTAATGTGTTTCATTATATGCTGTTCCATTTATATAACTTATATGAGTGCGTATACTTATCACGTGTTCAGCGGTGAAGGAAAACGTTGTGAGGAAACCTGCATATTTTCGAAATAATAATAAATTAATAAAAAAGAAATTCGAATGTATGCGAAGTCCGCCAATCCGCAGTGGGGCCGCCCGGTGGACTATGCTCTAATCCAAGGATGAGCAAACGCGCGGCCCGTTAAACATGTTAATGCGGCCCGCCAAGCATTTCTAAAATTGAATTTATTTTATCGAATATATATTGTAATGTAATTGTAATCGAAAATATATTGTTATAAAATTAATTATAATAAAATGTAGTATATATTGAACCGAAATATTTTTTGTTCGTTTTTCTGTTCTTTATTGTTTGTTTTTACCTTGCATTAAAATTTGTATATGAAATCTTTACTTTTTTTTTTAATTTTATATTTTATTATTCTAATATTTATTATAAATAAAGTTTCGTAAATTATTATGTGCGGCCCGCCAAAAAATTTTAAATTTAAATTGGTTCATTGATTAAAAAGATTGCTCACCCCTGCTCTAATCGAATCCCGAAGACGTGGTTTCGATTCCCACAGAGACGAAAAACTTCGTACTTTTTTCTAAAAATTTTAATTGTTAGAACTTATCTAATAGGCTCTTCAGGGACTTGTTGGCTTGGATATTTAGGTTAGTACCTGGGATTGCGGATTTAAATCATTGTACAGTACTGAGCTTGCATTCACATTACTTATGTGTAATAATACTGGCTTATGAGCAAGGCCGTCGGCAGCCTTGCAATTTTTTATGTTTATCACTTGATAGGCTCGTCGCTTACCTATCTATAGTTTATTAAACTACAGCTTGTGATTGTAATTTATAGATTATATAAGAGTTATGAGGTATTCTTCCAGAACTACTTTAGCCTGTTGAATTTCTTTCCAGAAAGGATGCACAGCCCAGAAAGATATCAAAGTTTGACTCGGCCTAAATTTTGGAAAATAATTCTTATTGTCGGAAAATAATTCTCTAGCGAAATAGTTAATTATTTATTATTATGTGGTCGACGTGGTAAAAATCGTCGAGAAGAATGGAACGGAGAAATAAAAAGAAAACGGTTTTCAACATACTTCACAATCGCCCGGTTTCTGAAACACTGATCAACGTAGATGTCAACTAATCAGCTGTCAAATGAATTTCAAATTTCATTTTAGTTGCCAAAAGGATGTTTAAACTCTTTGAATTGATCATTCTGATCATAAAGAAGATCATTCTGGTCAATTCAGAGAGTTTAACCATCCTTTTGGTACCTAAATCGTAATTTGAAATCCATTTGACAGCTGATTAGTTGACATCTACGATGATCAGTGTTTCAGAAACCGGGCGTAAGTGTCTTTAAAATTTGCATGGCGTAAACAGCGCCACTGTTCATGATCGTGAGAGAATCTAGCACTAATATGGCTTAACGCTTGACCTGGATTATGGCGCGAAAAGAAAAACTCACGCCGCAGCGTTCCATTGGGCGAAATTTTTTCCGAGATCTCTTTTTGGAACGCTCCTCAATGCTTAACGTCTTTTGTTAGTTTCATTCCAATTTCAAGGGAACGCGCTTTTGAATTTCGCAACATTGTATCCATTGTATCCAACGTTGTATGCATTGGTCTTGACCTTAGTAAGAGTTTTAAACGAATACGATGCGCGTAAGAAGAAATTGTAATTTATGAAACAGGCCATCTCTGCTAATGAATTTCTTTTTATTACACCTAATAATGTCGTCGGTTAACTTGATATTTTGCCACAAAAATTCATTTCTTCCATTGAACTGTTAACTAGTATTTGGGACTATGTTATGCTGTTGCGTGAATGTGCTGGAACGTCCAGGGAAATTCTTGGGCCTCACAGAAGACCAGCGTGAAGTGGGAGTAATAACGCATACTTCTGTGAGGAAATCGGGTCCATTTTTCAAAGTATGGCAACCCCACAGCTGTTGTAGATATCCATTAGTTCTAGTATCACTTAAAATCAGATGAACCGTTAAATCGCTTGCCAAATTCGTACATTTGAGAAATTGGATCGCTGTGTTTCTACGCTCGCTTTAGTACGACTCCTTTCCTTTCACCACATTTTGATTTTTTTTTATGTGAAAATTTCTCAAGCATTCTTAACCTGATCTTAAGTGATTACGTCACCCATGGGCCCCTAGAACACCTGGACGCTTGCAGATGCGTTGACAACCTTCAAAGAAAGTGGTTCCCGGTTACTCGAAGCTGCTGCGAAACAGACAAAACTTACTTTTCCTTCTTTACTTTTCCATTTATTTAATATCAGACTGAGCAACAGCTAAGCTAACAGAACCATCTTAATATTAGAGTACAAACATTAATTTAAGTTTCACGTGTTATGATTGCCACATAATTTAATTTAATGTTGACTAACTGATCGTAGACTGAGTGGGGCCAGTTGTGACGTTGTTAGTGCAGCGCCATCTGTCGGCGTGTCATCGAATGACAGGAGCGTCATCGCAGCCGCGTCACCGCAACCACTGTCGCTTTCTGTCACGCGACGTGAAATGCTTATACGAAGTGAAAGGTGCGCGTATCTACATCATGTCCGACGCGTTTTGTACGCTTTTTATTATTATTAATGAAGCATTTGCCTTTGTTGTTTGGTGTTAACGAGAGACGCGAGAAGAATTACATACTCATTGGAGTATGTTACTTTAAACTACTTATGTATTAGCGTAGGACATTTCCTACCAGTGGCGGATTTACAAATTTGCCACCTATAGGCGGTTCCATTTTTGCCGCCCCTACAGCCCTCTGAAATTCGATACCGTAGTTCGCAATCATATTAATAACATTTATTCTGTCAATAAAATTGCAACTTTTCGATTTGTTCTCTCTATCGTCTTTATCACATCCGTTTTTTCTCGTTATTATCATGATTTTGAACTAGGGTTTCGTTGTGTCAGTTTCTAGATTATTTTTGCAACCCACGATTTAGTGAAGATTACTCGAAAATAATTTTTGGGTACTTTTCTGAATCAAAAATGTGCATAATGATGTTTTTTTTATTTCTGTAAGACAAAAATTTTAGGTCCTTTGCCGCCCTAAGTGCTAGCCTACTTATAAATGCTACAGGTAAATCTGCCACCGATTCCTAATACAATTACCCATGTACTTAACAAGCTAGTAATAGAAGCTAGAAATTATTATTTATTTAATTAATCTCTGTTCCATTTACTTCCAAAGCAAAGCATCATCCACCTGTAGGTATATAAGTAACTTAATTAAAAACTTTTAGTTACAGAAATACACACAAACACTCACGCACGCACGCATGCACGCACGCATAATAATATATACTATATGCATATTATTAACTGTAATAATTCGAGAGGCAAAGAAAGTAGTTGTGTAGTGTATGTGCTACTATACAAAAGTAATAATGATGTTATATAAGACTCATGACTCCGTGGCGCAGTGGCCAAGGATTGGCTTCGGCGTCGGGATTCGTGGATTCGATTCCCACACGGGAGAACTATTTGTGTGATTTTTAATAATAATGAAATGAAATAAGCGCTGCGTTAATTATTTACCTTAAGAAGGAGGTTCAGATCGAATATTATTATTATTCGATATTTTTATTGTTACAAGAGCACCGATTTTTGTTTATCACTTAATATTTATTACCAAAAATACTTTTTGGTTCAAATCAACATACAAATTACGCTACATATTAACATAATCAATGGAGGAATTCAAAATGAATCATTATATTATAACATCCACTCTCAAGCTTAAACACGAGTTGAGATGAAATCTCACCGTCATTTCTAGCGTATGAAGTTAATAATGGCTGAACGCTGATTGACTAATCTGAGTGTGGCCATTAGTTGCGTTATAACTCAAACGTGTGGTAGATCCACGCAGCAGTCTTCGCTGTTGCACGAATGGGTAGGTCCGTCCGGGGAAGTACCACGACCTCACAGAAGATCGGTGTAAAGTAGAAGTGTTACACTTCTGCGTTTCGTCTGGTGAGTGAGGTAGCCGGGGCCCGCTTCATTGAAAGGCGGCAGCGCATTTGTAACCCTACGTGTGTTGTATATACATCAGGTGAACCGCCAGCTCGGTTGCCAACTTCTTACATAAAAAAGACCGTTCCCGTTAGCTAAATATTTCAGCCTCGATTCTCTACCTCATACCATTCGATTCACGACAGGACCCGCGAGCTTTCCCCCGCTTTCCGACGACTGTTCAATGATTTGCTATTATGATTAGAGTCGACGGCGAAGTTTATTGTGCTCACGTAGTCGCAACGAATCGGAGTATTGTTGGTCCGCCATCAAAACGTGCAAGGAAACACCGGAATGGATTTCCCTTAACACAGTAAACATAATAACAACCCAAAGCGAAGAATAAAGTAAGGTAGCGAAGAGTAAAGTTAAGTTGCGAAGAGTAAAGTAAAGTAGCGAAGAATAAAGTAAAGTAGCGATGAGTAAAGTAAAGTAGCGTAGAGTAAAGTAAAGTAATAGCCTGCACAGATCCCACTGCTAGGCAAAGGAATCCTCTGTACTCAGGGTATCAGGGCATATTCCACCGCGTGACCAGTGCGGATTAGCGGACATCACATATATCTTCGAAATATTTTTTTTATTATTCCGAAAGTATGTAGGGTTCCTCACGATGTTTTCCTTCACCGCTGAGCACGTGACGAGTCAGTACTCGTGGCAATAGGTTACCACGTTCGATTTAACACCGTATATAATATGATCTACTGACAGGTGTCCCTTTGGAGCAATAAATCTCCCGCATGGGAAACAACAGAATTCAATGAATTGATTGACGACGCATGTAAGCGCTCGTAATACTAGTCCACATTCTTTGTGTATTTGAACTCCGCGTCTGTGATTTAGCTGCTTTAATGAGGCATACCTATCAAATTGAAGAAGTGATGGGATATTTACACAATAAAAATTATTCAGGCACATCTCTGTCCTTTTTCAATAGAGCTAAAACTCACATGCGATCAAATAACTGACTGTACACTTTACAAAACTATTGCATTAAATACCAAGGTCTCGGAAGCGTAGAAGACAGATACTTAAGCGGTGTTCTAAAAGCTATACGGAGCTTATTTCGTTGAAATGTTGTAGAGAGCAGATTCTATGTACAGAGCGCACAAACTTGAGACGTTTTGTTTTGTGTATGTAAGAATTCCGAACTTGGAAACTCAGTAGTTATACCACTAAGAATTTAAACCCTTGACCTTCAGATCGCAAATTCGACGTAGCAACCACTGCACCATCACTGTCTGCCATTAAGAATTAGTTATACCAACAGTAAAAAGTGATGTAGCCTACATGTGTCCCACAGCTGGGCAAAAGGCCTCTGTACAAAAGATATTAGAGCATAGTCCACCACGCAACCCCACTGCGGACTTTATATACCATCCGATTTCATTTTATATTATTTATTTCGTAAATTTACAGGTTTATTGTGCGCGTGATAAATCAGCGCTTAAAATTAACAATTACATTGGTGCCAATAGTGGGATTTTAACTTGTGTTAATATTATTCTTTCGCTGCCCCAATCTTTACATCAGAGTTGACAGAACGAATCTTTTCGAAAAAGAGTACCGTTACCTGCCAAGGTTGATTCGAGAGGCATACTTCAATAGATGGTTACGTTCTGCCACTGGCTTTGGATCCTGTTATCAATAATATTAAAGTCCAGACCCGAACATAACCATGCTAACATAACGATTAACCTCAACATGCTACCACTGCAAGACTTCTAAAAGTTCTAAAGATACCATTCACTTCGTGGATCCCTGATCAGTGAGACAGTATGAACTAATAAAAGAGAACTTTGTGTCGCATTATTATTCCAAATAGAGAAGTGCATGGCAATGGATGAGTTGCGAAGGCGTTTTGTTTACTTTCCAACTTTTTCGCTTAGCTTAGCAAGTATAGGGAATTGTTTTCACGTTGATTTTCGTTAACTGGCATATTTTTAGCTAGGCCCACGCGTAAAGTGCGTGAGGCGTGGTCAGCGTATGCTAGGTATGTAGGGCGATTGCTCAGCAATTGTCTGTGCCAAACGTTATTAAAATATTACGTATTTTTCTGTTTTACGTCAATTACGCTTTAGAGCGAGATTAATAATGAAATTATTTCTTGTTCGAAATTACGTGAGACGTAAAACTCTTTTACATGCCAATAGGAAACGAACCCGTTGACACAGATAAAACTTGTTATCTCAATTCACCTCGGTAAAGTTTAAGAGAACAAAAGATATCATGCATCTGTTCTCTCACATTATTATATATCAAAATCAAATCAAAATCAAAAATATATTTATTCAAATAGACGCTTGCGCGCTCTTATGAATCGTCGAATTTTAAATCAAAGATTATGTGTATAGGTTCGTAAGGTATCACCGGTTCGGAAAGCAGTTTCTGTTGAGAAGAGACCGGCAAGAAACTCAACAGTTGCTCCTTTTCAAAAATATCAGGGTACAATATTATATACAGGTATAATAGTCTCATTCTAGCCTACGTGAGTATCAACAGTATTAACTCCACACATTGGCGTCGTCGAGATATTCCGAAATGGTATAATATGCTTTAATCATTAGTTGATTTTTAATTTTACATTTAAATTGGTCAAAATATAAAATAAAAATAGACTAAATATAGAAGTTGATTACGTCTATTAATAGGTCTAACGTCATAGGCGCAGTTCCAAAGCAATTGGCTTGGGCGCTGGGGGTCCTGGGTTCGATTTCCACATGGGACAAGTATTTGTGTGACCCACAGATAATTGTACTGGGTCTGGGTGCTGTCCCAAGGATTGGCATTCATTTAAATAATGATTTGCACATGTGCCGACCCCACAAAGGTGAGATGAAGGAAAGAAAGGAAAGAATACTAGACTATCGTTGTCGCATCTGGTTCGTCAGCGATAAAATGAGGCGGGTTCGGAACCCAGTTGTCTGCACTAAATGTTTTCCATTTTTAAATATACTGCGACAGGCTCGCCACCTGTCACGTTGTGTCACTGGATGGTCTGGCTATAAATAAAGTTAACAAACTCGGAGTTCTTTTTAGGGTTCCGTACCCAAAGGGTAAAAGCTTAAAAGGGTAGTAGCTTCGCTTAGTAATAGGGTCCCGCTATTACTAAGCGAAGCTGTCTGTCTGTCACTCTGTCAGTGTGTCTGTCTGTCTGTCTGTTTGTCCGTCCGTCCGTCCGTCCGTCCGTCCGTCCGTCTATATTTAAGTGGGGCTCCCATACGAAAGACATGATTTTTTTTGCCGTTTTCATAGATAATGGTACGGAAACCTTTATGCGCGACTGCAACTCGCACTTAGCCGATTTTTATTGACGATTTCATTGTTGATTAAGAATAATGATGTGATTGTAAACGAGTTTTGTAGTTGTTTTACCAACTTCCAGGATTCAGGGAGTGGATTTTCAGATTCTGCGTTTTCTTTCTCTCATTTTATTAATAAAATTGTCAAAACTTTCTTTGAGATATTATTAAAGCAATAATAAAACGGCTAAACTCACGTTAAACCGGTGTATGTACCGAATAGTTTCGGATCCATCGGATCTTAATTGTGGTGAGTGGGATAAGTTCGCGGTCCCGTTTTATTATTACGTTTTATTTTTATTTACTTGTATCCTTGCTTACCAATATTATAAACGCGAATGTTTGTATGTATGGGTGGATGTTTGTTACTCTTTCACGCAAATACTACTGAATGGATTTTAATGAAACTTTACAATAAGCTTATACATTCACGACCCGATTGGCGTGGGGAGTAGTGAGCCTGCCTCTTGCGCCTGGGGGTGTGGATTCGATCCGCACTACTGGAAAATATTGTGTGATGAACATAGTGTTTTTTCCAGTGTCTGGGTGTTTATATATGTATAATATGTATTTATTTACAAAAGAAAAGTATGTTTAAGTATGTTTATCAGTTTTCCAGTACCCATAGTACAAGCGTTGCTTAGTTTGGGACTAGAGAATGTTGCGTAAAAAATGTGTCCGAAATATTTATTTAAAATAAAAAAAATATTTATTTAAATAAAATCATCAGAATAAGACATAGTCTATAAATCTTTTGTCTCTTTTAAATTCATTCAACCCACTCATATACTTTGTGACCTTTACAAATGAACTTTACGTTACAGTTTTATATGTAAGGGTGTTCTAAAATTCTTTGTTTTGGAAAATTTAATAACTCGTTAAATATTGATGTTTAAAGAATGTAAATGTTTAATACCATTTTTAAAAGTTTTCCTATATATGTGTGTTCATTAATTGTCGCGATGGTAACGACACGCTGTATATATATATATATATATATATATATATATATCTTTCTTTCTGTCTCAATGTTACACCTTCAGCCTATTCTACGCAGACGTAGTCGCGGGCAGCAGCTAGAATGTTATAAAACTGAGATAAACTCTCGTTTTTTGCGGTTCACGTGAATAAACGCGATTTATCGCGAAAACCGTGTTACTGCGGGTTGTGTTAGCTACTTAGCGTTTCGCGACGGTTCCCAATACAAGTTATTGTACAATCGACAGTTTTCTTCGGCCGAGTTTGTTACGATCACGAAACGCCTTGTTAACGGCGATAGATCTGATCTGTATAAACGTGAATCTATCGAAAGTTTACTAAATAGCTTCGTAAAATCATAAACGATGATGGTTATGAAACTATTTGTTGATTGTTATAAGTAAATTGCTATATACGCACAGGCGAAAATAATCTCGGTGCATCGAGCAGATGGGATGTAAATCTTATTCCCTTCACGTACTGCTTCTATGTTTTACGGTCGTTTTCGGTTGTTGCCGCGATACGAGCGGCCACACCGCCACACGGTGCCGCATCTAGCCAGGTGGCCGCCGTGACGCACGGGCAAGCAGCCCGTGTTACGTAACAGGGCATGCGTCCCGTGGCAAAGACGCGCACATTCGGCCATTAGAGGCGGCGGGCGAGCAAAAAACACCCGGCGGCACGCGATATTTTCATTAATCGCCGCGGATTTTTCTAACAGCGCCCTCTCTGCTCGGCACGCGCGTCACGCATAGCGCCGTCCCGCTCGTACCGGCGAGCTATCGAAAGCGCCGGTCGCGTGCAACGCCGGTGAAAGAGTCAGTGACCTGCGCGGGAGCAACGAACGTCTTTGCGGCGCATTGTGCCGAACGCCCTCCCCCTCCCCGCTGCACCCCCGCTGGGCCCCCTCTAGAGTGCAGCAGTTCGCTATAGAGCTGCCCTAACCACCAAGAAGCGGAGGGATGCAACGTCCAAGCCCCACGCTGCAGCTAAAAGGCTCCCTCGCAACACAGAGCGCCGCGGATTTTGGGCTTACCTACGCACAGGGGTATGAGGAAAGTACACCTATCGGATGTTAAAATTAGCAGTTCAACAGTCTGGTCGTACGCGATGTACTTATCAGCGTATATGAACTAAGGTATGTCATAATAATTTACAAGTCTTATCAGTACTCACGCATACAAACACAAGAATAGATAGATTTATATATTTAAATAATATCAAATGATGTGTATTACTGTATAGTACTTTTTTGTCAAGGGACTCAATAATCCATCAAACAGATTTGGTCTTCCCATGTGGTCCCATATTAATTTCATTGGTATTGGATCTTGGGCTCAGGAGATACTCAGGGAACTCCTAAAAATCAATTATAAAATGAATACAGAGCGAGATATTTGATGTCGGTTTTGTTTTTCGTAATAAAAATATGGACTTGTCAATCTTATCGTGTTATTCGCGCATCGCGTTCGGCGAGTCGGGAAAGAGCAGAACGTGTATTGACCCATTCCTCAGCTGGGTCGCTCAGGACAACGCGCTCCCGAATGTGTGTTTTACGACTCTTTCGGTTTTCGCGATCAGACGTGACGGATGTCGACTCGCACGCAATTCGAGCAGACGCTTAACGGCGGTTTATTAAGGAAGTTGTAAAAGCCGAAAAGCCCGGCTGATGTGTTGCATTACCTCCGCAAAGACAACAAAGGCTGTCACCCCATTTCGTTCCCGAGCATAATCTCTAACTGAATTGCTAATATTATAAACATTATTGTATTTCTGAAGACTTCTTTACGCACTCTTGACTTGGGGAGTAAGCTGGTGAACACGGGACGACAGCGTTACGAAAAGTATGATGTTAGGCGAACGGTGATTTCTTGATTATTTCGTAATTTGTTTTCGTTCTTGAAAAATTTAGTAAAGTAATATTTTGTTCAATACATTAAATACTCTACGCTTAAATTGTGAATTCAGATGGAGATACAGATTACATATAGATGGAGCTAAAGAGGTTTTACTTCAGTCATGTCGCACACTGGTTTTTTTAATGGGGAAATTTGGGAAGCGAGCAGGCGATTCGCCTGATGTCAAGTGATTACCGCCTCCCTTGGATCTGCAACACCAGAGTTTGTTGCCTATCTTTACAAAAGAGGGCCCCGGTTACCTCGCTCCCGAGAGTAGTAGAGTAGTAGTAGTAGTAGTAGAAAGTATTGCGCGTCCACATCGTGCTGGTATTCTGTGAGGTCGTGGTACTCCCCTGGACGAGTTTGCCCATTCATGCAACAGCATGCTTGATGGTTTGTCTATCTTAATACCGGCAACGGAAAAACAGATTGTCGTCGTTTCTTGTCCTATTGTCGATGTGTGGGTACAGTACCGGCTTATTTTTATCCCCGAAAATGCGTTTCCGTAGAATAGATGCGGAAGGTATTCGTATGCCTTAATTTATATTTCATTAAAAGTCATCCATAGGAATCCACGCAAGCGGAGCCGCGGGTGAATAAGAATAACAATAAAAATATTCAAGTTTTTTTTGAAAAACTTTAGATCACGCATCGAAGTTTTTTTTTATGTGAAAAGTTGCTAAACGAGCAGACGGTTCACCTGATGTTAAGTGAATAACGCCGCTACACCCGAGGGTTCCAGATGAGTTGACAACCTTTTGAAAATTGGGCTCCGGCTACCTCACTCACCAGATGAAACGCGAAAGTATTTATTATACTTCCACTTTACGTCGGTCTTCTGTGAGGTCGTGGTACTTACCCGGACGGGCCTGCCCATTCGTGCAACAGCCGAGGCTGCTGCGTGGCCCTACCACCGTAAAAAGTTCAAACGCGATACAATTAAAGAACGAAATCAATTGTAAGGCGCCAGTACCTTTTAAAAATTAACCATAGGGTGTGACGAAGAAATTCTACAATTATAATTTCGATATTCATTAATATGATGAATTAACAAAATTGAAACAATCAACTATAATGATCAATGAAATGAATATTACGAAATGCAATTATTATGTTGTGACATAATAATTTCATCTCTATATGATTTCACGTAACCGATGCATTAGACGCACACATAGGGCCGGTGCAATCTCGCGGTTGAACACAGGCGCACGCCTCTAATAGATATCTTAGACCGCGTTCACAGCCGCTACTTGTCTAGGAAGCGAGATAGATTAAAAACAAAAACTGCTTGTCATCGGGCGCGATATCGACAAGTACTTGCCGGTTAGCATTTTAAAAAAAATGTAAATGCCATTGCTAGATACAGATTTGTCACCGATGATACTTCCATCGACAGCGAATTAATATAAAAGTCAGCAATCCTTTTATTTTCTTGCAATACTTGTCATGTGCCGTGCATTTTGTTAGTAATGGAAAAAGAAATATTGAAATTCAATTACAGTTAAGAAAGTAAATGGTAAGTTGTTTACAAGTTTAAAATGTCCCACTCATTATTAATTTACATTAACGAATCAGCGGTAAACAATTTATTTATTTTATCCACCGTAATGATGTTTATCTTAATTGCTTTCCTTTGCAATAATTAGTAATTTATTGCAAAGGAATATTTTTAAAATTTTAAAAATCGAACTACAACTAAAAATCGGACTCGAATCACGAAGGAAAGTGGAATCATAAAAAGGTTTTGAAATTAGTGCGAATCAAATTTGCGATTAAAAGCGCACCAAAATGGCGGAATAGTGAGGCGCGCGAAACGCGCAATCGTGGAGCGACCCTACGAAT
Source organism: Iphiclides podalirius (assembly GCA_933534255.1). Taxonomy (NCBI): domain Eukaryota; kingdom Metazoa; phylum Arthropoda; class Insecta; order Lepidoptera; family Papilionidae; genus Iphiclides; species Iphiclides podalirius. The sequence goes on along the minus strand of OW152817.1, from coordinate 837,627 downwards.
AGTTCGCCAAGTGAAAGTGAGCGTGGGCCGGTGTGCGTGGCTCGCGTGGCGTTACACGCGCACAGCCGCGGCGCCCGCGCAGCGCGGCCGGCACTGAAAGCGCCAGGCCAGAGCCGCGGAGAAAGGTCCTCGCTGTGCATAAAATGAAAGTAAATTGACAAATTTACACGGAGTCCCGTGCCGCGGGCCGCACTAGCCTCCACCCGCGAATGACAATGGCCCCAAAAGAAAACAGAATAAAAAAGCAAGAAATTCCCGCCTGCAGCGCTCGAATCGCAAGTCTTAGCACATTCCTCCAACGATAGCCCTCTTAATGATTACGGATGAATATTTTAATATGGATTGGATAGTATCTCTGTATATTCGATAATTTAAATTATACTTCACTTAAATAATGTTGAGATATCGCCTATTAATTACATTGTCAATTAAACGACTTGGCATTAGAAGTCGAAAGCGTACGTTATAGGTTTGCCTTACAGACATAATTATGCGTAGATTAAATTCAAAACGTTACTTTTAAGCAATTAATTATAAACTAATTGTTGTATAAAATTAACAGGTCTATAATTTATTATTTTACTGTGAACAATACAGTATAAAAACATATTTATGTTAAACATCACAAGGTTAAAAATATTAATATGACCCTCTTTCTCGACTGGCGTGACTAGTCAAAAATCATGCTGAAGCCAAAAAACAGAGGTTGATAATTAAAACAAAGGCATGTCAAAAAGCGGCGGCAAAACAATAACGCTGCAGAGGCAAAGTTTCCATAAGAAAGTTCGCCGCGCACTGATATATAAAAGTCAACCATAACCATATTCAGTATTGGCTTTTTATTTAAAATTTATTCGGCATTTTGCACAGTTTAATTCCGGATGTTTTTTATATCCTTGTTTTTGCAATTATTGAGAATATATTTGAATTGTATTAAAAATAATTAAAATGATACTCATACAGTAATATAAACAAGTTGCGCGACCATAAGTAAGAATATATTCGCTTTATTTTCAATATTCAAAAACGTTCTTGATAACAACTTTATTGATTTAAAGTCAAATTAGTCAAGTTGAACATTTAAAACACTTTTTGTCTGAGCTTATGACCTTTTTTGGACAATTTAAAGCCAAAGGTAAATTTTATTAAAATATAACCCTATAAAATGTCGGCGTGTAAGAATAACATCTTCAGTGTGGTAGATACACGTTTTGCTGCAATCGTAACGTATACAGAAACGATTTAGCAAACGTGAAGATGGAATTACTACATGATAAAGTTGCAGAATGGATTCTAAGCGATTTATCGTGTACATACGCGAGAGTGGGAACTATTACAATGCAAAATAAAATACAATCGAGGGTATTACGAATTGTTGCGTTTCTGAAGAGAGAAAGCGTTTAAAGCTCTGGTACATACATAGCCAAAGCTTAAAGGACGCCAGGACTTTATTCTTAAGGAACCATTATAACATAAAAAGTTGTTACGGTCGTCATTTAATTTTTATTCTTCATTATTTTTTTTGTGTTAGTCCTCCGCACTTTTGTGTACTAAAGTACTGTGTAGATAAAACTATCGCAAATTTTTTTCGAACCTGTCCCTTCTAGAATCCGCTACCAGATACTCTAGCCACTAAGCTAAGCGTTCGACATTCCCACCGCGCGATATTCTCGAAGTATTATCTACTTTGTTTTTATTGCATTTTTAATGTATTCAATTTATTGCATATTGTCTTGATACATACTCATTCTTCCGTTAGAATGATAAGAATTAAATTAGAAAGGTTCTTCAACTCTTATCATATTTGGTAGAACAAAAATTAAATTAGGGAGAGTATCGCTAATTTAATGCCACATACATTAAATGGTTTAATTTAACAAACTATATGAAAACATTATCTATTTCAATAACGTTTAGTAAGTTTAATTTGAGAAATTAAGAATTAGTTAGCTGCCTTGTTTTTTTTTAGGGTTCCCTTTAGGGTAAAACGTGATCCTATATACGAAAACTCCGCTGTCTGTCTGTCTGTCCGTCTGTTATCAGGCTGTATCTCATGAACTGTTATAGTAGAGAAATAAGTAAAAAACAGAAAAAAAATATTAAAGTGGGACTCCCATACAAGACATGATTTTTTTTCTTTGCTGTTTTTATAAATAATGGCACGGACCCCTTCGTGCGCGAGTCAAACTCGCACTTGGCCGGTTTTCGTTATTTCGATAGAAGAGATTCATTTATGTTTCTTTTCCTGGTGTCTGTAAGGTACACGAGTTTAAAGTTACATAGCTCGAACAACAAATGGAATGTTTTTTGTATGTACACAAATAATGACGCCGGTTAGCAAGATGGGTGAACACAGTAGAGAGACAACTTTACGCGACACTCACGCAACTTGCCCGTCTATTAACAAGTTTCATTAAGGATGGATGGCACAATTAATCAATTTTACGGTGGTAGGGCCACGGCTGTTGCACGAACGGGCAGGCCCGTCCGGGTAAGTACCACGACCTCACAGAAGACCAGCGTAAAGTGGAAGTATGACGAACACTTTCGCGTTTCGTCTGGTGAGTGAGGTAGCCGGAGCCCGATTTTCAAAAGGTTGCCTACGCATCTGTAACCCTTGGGTGTGGCAGATGTCCATGGGCGGCGGTATTCACTTAACATCAGGTGAACCGTCTGCTCGTTTGACAACTTTTAGCATAAAAAAAAATCTATCCCTTATACGGTCGACAGGACAGGTCAATTTCCTTGTAAGGATTATACCAAATCTTGGGATAGCGAAACGTTCGACTTTCAGTTCGTTTATGTTCCTACTTAGCGGTAGTTTAATGAAATGCGAGCTTTGCGCGTCTTTGTGTCTGAGACCGTGCGCCGCTCGCAAAGCAGTGAGCGGTATCTCGCTACGGTGTACTTTCATTCGCCGCACCAGCCTATAAAGCATTGAAATGTCTTACGGCCCACGATAAATCTGATCTGCATCTCGCTAGAACGTGTACATTTGTAACAATTGCTTTTAACTGTTACTCGATGATGTCGACTGGTAAAGTAAAAGTAAGGTAACAGCCTATACATGTCCCACTGCTGGGCAAACGCCTCCTCTATACTGAGGGGGCGTTTGCCCAAATCATATATCAGGGCATAGTCCACCACGCGGCCTCACTGCGGATTAGCTAACTTCACATGTCGTATCGTAACGAAATATTTTTTTGTTATTATTCTATTTTGTTATATTATATTTTGTTGTTATCGAAAGTATGTAGCACGTGATAAGTCAACTCCGATTTACAATTTCTTTGGTGCCGGCACCGGGGATCGAACTCAGGTTGCTCAAGTATATTGAATTAAAAGCGCACTGAGCTATCACGGCCCTTATTCACGATGTGGACTATAATCCATATATAATGATAGTTAAAGGCATATTAGGAAGGATTAGAAGAGTTAAGGAGAGAATAGAGTAGAGTAGTCTAGTATTATTATATCACACGATCTGTCACAACGAAGCACCCACACGCGTTTTGTGTTTGCCTTTTTATGGTAAACATCAACTGCACTGGTGGAAAAGATGAATCCTGTAACAGCATAAAAACCTAGCCCTTGGCCCCAGCTTCGAAGACGTTTAGTAAATGCGCCAAAAAATGCATCTAAGCGTACGACATGTAATTAAAAGCATCTTTACGTAGTACGAGATGTGGCTTATACTGAGTAAATAACTAAGAGTTCTGCGTATTTTTTATTCATTTGTTATTTATGCTCTACATTTGTTTGTTACGATGTTTGATAACAAGCTCTTAAGAGTCAATAAATAAACGCACAGACTAAAATAAAAAATCGCTAGGCTGACGGTAAAATACGACGGTAAACATCCCGTCCGCTAACGTTATAAAACATTCCAAAACACGGCAGTATAAATATAAAAATTACACGCGAAGACCATCGGTAAATAGATTCGATTTAAAACGATCTCCTTATTAAAAGATTAACCGTTATTACATCTTTTTGTAATTGGTGACGCAGTTCTACATGACATTACCGATGATATGATAAAAACATATTCAGTCTAGCATTGAGGACATTTGTGGAAAATATAGCAAATCAAAAAGTCATGTGCATTGAGTTTTCATCCGGTTTTAATGGAAACTAATCTATATAATTAATATGTGAAGCAAAATTTCCCACACTAATAGTACCTATAGATAGAGAAGGTGTGCAGAATACTAATAAATAAATTAAAGTATACCAGTTTTAAAGTGTCTTCCAAAAATATAAAACACAGCATCACTGTTTGTATAATTATTTAAAATGCGAAGGAAGAATTCAGTTTTCATTAAGAAAAAACTTATTATCTGGACCGGTCTCAGTATATAATCGGTCGTTACGGGTACGTAGTGTGTGCGAGTGCAGCCGCGGGCAAAGCTTGTCTTTTCATAATGTGGACATAAGCGGTCTTGTATACGAAACTACGACCGTGTGTTGTTTTCTGAATAGTAAATTTTACTTGTCAGAGTTTGCTACACTAAAAATTGCACTCTGTTTACTACTAACTGTCTGTTTTTATTAAACCTGTAGATAACGAAATGATGTAGATAAAGAAAGGAAACCAAGTAAGGAGGTATCATGAAATAGATCCGATAACAATTTCTTGAAGGATTGTGGCACTATTTTCTATCTTTCGCTTTCTTTACGAAGTTTTGTGTGATATATATTAGCGGCCCGCCACGGCTTCGCACGGGGGCAATGTATTATACATATAAACCTTCCTCTTGAATCACTCTATCTAGTAAAAAAAACCGCATCAAGATCCGTTGCGTAGTTTTATAGATCTAAGCATATATAGACAGACAGAAAGCGGGACGACTTTGTTTTATATTATGTAGTGATATGTGCTAATAAGTATGTTGCTCTCCGTGATGGCGCGAAAAGCGGAGGAACACACACGGAGACCATCACATGCATTTATAATGACAGCGTTTTCCCCGACTCGAACGACTAATAAATACGAGCAATTAAGAAAAAAAGTTAATCCACATTATATCACATTGTGTACGTCGGTGCAGCGATGCATTTCTCCCGCAGCCCCCCCCCCCACCTTCTCCCACTCCCCTCCCCCCCAGAGTTAATGCACTCTCGCTGGGTGTTATGTAAGCCCGTTCACGCACACATCTCTCTTTGCCACGCGTGTGTGCGTCGTAGGCTTTTTGCGGGATCGCCCGAGCTCCGTGCAGCATCTCTTGTAATACATTGATAAAATATAAAACGTCGCATTAGGTATATACCGTTTGCTTTTCTTTCGAATTGCGGCCGTCCGTTCTCCGCCGATAAAATAGAAATATTGTTTGATAAGTAGTCCTTACAACTGGATGAGGAAACGATAAAGACAAAAAACAGTATTGAGAGAGCACCTCCTTTTATGAAGTCGGTTAAAAGTTGGTTCATTCCAACAACGTGGTGAAATTCCTTTGCCAAACGTGAAAGCGGGCGATGAACTTGATTGTCAATTTCTCTCTATTTAGTTTTGTAAAGTTTAGGCAGATTCTTTAATTTCCTTGTTCAAGGAATATCTTCGTTCGGCCTTAATAAGCCATACAATACTCTTATAAGTAATATAATATAGAACAATAAAGGATGGAATTTCTTGAGACTGAATATCATGATTCCTAAATTACATTTTACATTTATTCAAGAATTGTCAAAGAGAAAAGAATTTCTTCGAAGTAGTTTCCTAGTAAGTTTAGATTTTTGGAGCCGGAACGAATTCCATAATCGAAAGACTGTTTTAAATAGTTACGTAAATAGCCGTTAAGACTTTCAACCGCTCAACTTAATGTAAGAGATTGTTAAAATTTTGATCAGGAAATATTAATAGGCGCATCACGAAATTTCTACAATCATTTTTTTCGAACAAGACTTTTTTTATTTATCTGAGAAAGGAGCATGCGGTTCTCATGATGTTCAGTGATAACCGCCGTTCATGGATATGGACAAAAGGCTCTAAAGGTGTTGCCAGCCTTTTAATCATCACTCTATCTCACTCTCACTAGATCTGTAAAGGCCCCTAAGGGCAACAGTGGTTGATCCAGCAAAAAAAATCACTGATCTTCTGTGAGGCCGTGACACATCCCCGAACGAGACTGCCCCTTGGCTGTGGTTCAGAAGATGCTGCATACTATCTCAGTAACTCTGCGCTTCTGGTAGCTTAAAGTGAAAACCTGGCTGCGGTAAGTCGGAGCTGAATAAAGAAACGGTGCTAATAAAAATGATGCAGTAATGGAAAAACTAGCAATGTCACGGCGAGGAAAATGTTTTACGTTGTGCAGACTTCGGCGGACAATACTCAGGAAGGCGGGTGGTGTTTGACGTAATTGTCATGATATATCGTGCTACACAATGCGATACTATCGACGTTGACACACGGGTTATTCTTTATTACGGCATTACTCGTTAAATAGAGTTTGACAATAAAATTACGCACTACACGTACTTTACGAAACATTCTTTTGGCAACTCTAGTGACATTTGATAAGCCATTTGACAGCTAATTAGTTAACCTCTACGATGATCAGTGATTGAGAAACAGCGCGTTAATTATCCGTTTTTTTGATTCAAGATTTTTATCTACATTTTAAATATGCTCAGTAAAAAGTACACGGCATTAGCTGCCTACACCCGTATTAATTTTCGGAGCTCTTCGTTATATGTTGTTCGTGTTCAGCCCCACAGATATATCCGCTACGTCTGGCCACATAGCATGTTAACACCCCGGATGTTCTTTCATAGTAGACCGTCCACGCCAGCCGCTTATGACTTGGGTGTGTTTAGAAATGCAACAATTCCTCGACAATGCACTGTCGTGTGCAGCGTTGCGTGGTTACGTAAACCGCAAGGGCAGATCTGCGGACTATGGGGAATGGGACAGGGGGGGGGGGGGGGGGGTACAGTGAAAGTCTACAAGAGCCCCTTTACACGGCGCGACGCTTCAGGTGTAGTTTCAAAGAAATAGACTTGGTGTAGGGACCTAAGCTTTATTGAAATCATAATGAGGGTCTTACACTTGCGCGACCGTTCAATATTGTTATTACTATATTTTTCAATATAATCTGGATCTAGGCTTAGCACTTTTTATTTATTTATCCGTATTAATTTATTGTCACGTTTTTGAAAGCTGGGCACCTGTAGTATAAACTATGATATTGCATTTAGGTATTCGATTTAGGTAATTTTACTATAAAGCTTGTATTCACTCAATCTGAATTGAGATAAGGCGTGATACCATTATTTTATTGACGATATAATGACGCTCTAAGGTTTCCTTCCAGATTGCGTAGTTTTTACTTTATGTTATACAACCGACATACGTCTGAAAAAAGATAGCTTCATTCGAATGTATTGCAACAAAGAACAGTCGTCTGTTTTGCATGACAATATCTGCACCGTCTAATATTTTACCATCTTAAAAAAATAATTAAGTACAAGAATAAAAAAAAAACTTTCTAGACGCTCTACTATTTGGACAAAATGTACAACATATTTGTGTCCGTTGTGTCAAGTTGTGACAAGAAGGACTAAGTCACGTTTATCCCGTTTAAGTATAATGTTACGTGTACGTTTTTTCCTTGAGCTTGTATGGTGTATGTAAACCTGAATCTTACACGATGTTGACATATATCCTCACATTCAGCATGAGATTATCGCCGAACCGTGGCAACTTTTTAGTACAACCGGATTCAAATCCGGGTACCGGAATTGATATACGTGATCGGCCGTAAAGCAAATCGCAAGAAGATTAGTATATCGTAAATGTTTCAAATAAACGTGACCTTCAGGAGAACAGTCCTATTATCCTATGTAAAGGGTTGTATTGTCAGTTACTAACTGTAACTGTTATATTTCGCAGCTTACTACTGTTGTATGTGTTAAGAAATATAAATGTTAGCAAGCACTGACCTGAACTATCTTCTGTTTCCGTCGTCAACCCGGGTAGAATATCTTCTGGCCTGATACGTCCACGACTTCCTTTTATCCACAGGTTCGGTAGAGGAACTGTCTAAGTATTTAATGGAGCGAGGAAAAACAAGGGGTTGGCTAAAACGTATTAACGTTTGCCGTTCGCGCATTGAGTAGTTGTTCTTAGTTAGAGAGTGAGTGCCAGATGAATTGCGGGTGTGTTAGTGAATGGACTAGGTTAACAGGGGAACCCCTCGAATGGGCACCCGCCCAACATGACCCTGGCACCCGCAGGAGCGTAGGCATTTCTCCCGCGTCTCCTTAGCCGGAGTGGTACAACACTAAAATACTAAAGTAAATCGTCTGTTAATTAAGGATATCAGGGGCACTTCTTATATGGGATCGTAAGGTTGTTAACGCATCTACAAACCAACTGATATTGCAAGTATCTGTTGAAGGCGGTAATCGCTAAAGCGCTGGCTAGTTCGCCACATTTACAACAGACTTCTAGAAAGGATGAAGTTATGTTTTTTCTGTTTGTTAGCTCAGAACTCCGTCATTTATGAACCGATTTTAAAAATTCTTCTTGCGTTGGGTTTGGCTTAGCTGCCATGTGGTCACATTAATTTCATCGGTATCGGACCTTAGACTCCCGAGATACACCAGGGAACTCCAACAAAAGCATAATCGAATGGAAAATATTGTTTGGCTTTTGTTACTAAAAATGTTTTACTTGTTTCATGAGTATATACTATGTATAGTTTGTTCAGTAGTTGTGAATGTACCTCTCATTTTATTTGGAATCCATATATATTTTTAATCTGAATCTTAAGACTAATAATAATCGACTGTATTGTTCAGGGCGCACTATGGATATACTGAGCCCAATAGAAATTGCTGAAGTTACGTAATGCGGTTGTTAGTTACTAGAAAGGGCCTCTGGGTCCTGTCTCGTGCGCTCTCGAATGTCTGTAATGTAATAAACTCACAAGGCAATGATTTGTTGTAATTACACCAATACGCCACAGTCTAACAAATAGTCTTCATAGATATAGTTTCTATATGTTATGCTTATTCACTCGCAAATTTCGAGTATACTGGAGGATTCATGGAGATATGATAGACTGCTGTATTTTTTTGGATGTCCTGATGTCTATGTTATTAACCCAGGCTACCGGCTGCTATAAGGATATTATGTACTGTTTAATTATCTCAATCTCGGTACAAATGGCTGTGTGCAATAATCTTATGTCAACACGTTTGATAATGTAACGTCTTAATGCTGTAATAGACTAACACAGTAACTAACTTACAATTACTACTAGTAGTAGTAATTGTAAGTTAGTTACTGAGTTAGTCTATTACAGTATTTACTATATTAGTTATTAGTACTATATTACCTAATCTTATTTTTATTCTGACAAGCGTGAAATAACTTTTAATTTATTCTGTCATTAAATTTTTACTTTTGAAGTATGGACAGCACGATCTGAAATAAATTATTTATAAATTAGATTTTCTCTTTGGATGGTCTACGATATCGCTCAATTTTTTATTAACACGGATAAGTCAAATTTAGACTTAGGTAAGATTACGTATTTACTAAGGTTTAATTAGATTTTCAGTATATTGTAATAAGGCATTCCCTACAATTGGCGACCCGATTGGCCTAGTTAGTGATCCTGCATCTTGCACCAAAGTGAGCGGGTTCGATCCCCACTATTGGAAACATATTGTGTAATGAACATAGTGTTTTTACAGTGTCTGGATGTCAAAATAAAAGTTTAACGTTTAAGTACATTTATCAGTTATCAAGTACCCAAAGAACAAGCGATGCTTAAATGGGGACTAAAGACAACGGTAAAAATATGTCCTCGCACAAGAAGCTACGCAGTGCTCCGATCGCCGCCATGTCTCTTGTCGTGGACCAAGCAATTCGTATCTATTCTTCAATAAGTGCCAGTATTATAAATCAATAGAACATAAGTTGTTCATCAATTTCAATGGCTCAATATAATTTTTTGACGGCTAGTTTGCTGTCAGCGCGGCGGCTTTGACAGCTTCGGAGGAAGAGGTCCGCTGGCAGACGACCCACGGACAACTTAGCTGGTGCACGACGACGACACGAAGACGCCGTCCGCTCCGCTACAATCGGCAACACTCTGCTAACGAAAGATGGACAATCGACTAACAGGGGGGTATGACACGATCCAAGGGCCCCTCAGATGGATGTTCGAATCGCGGCTTGGATCGCAAGAAAGGTTGAAACGAAGGAATAAGTTGAGTGAAACTCTATATATGGTGCTTTTAAACGTATACATTTAATTTTGTTTGGATTGAATGAAGGTACGCGCAAAGTGTGTAATTAAAAAAAGTATTGTGTAATCCCGACAATACATCTTAATTGCCTTGAATTAGAAGGCTACGGCGGCGGTTACGAATCGTTTCGTCTTTTGTTAAGATTGTAAGTTAAATGTAATGCATTAAAGATAATGGATTTACTGGGAAACTATAATCTTTGTGAGGTTAATTAACGCATGATGTATAACTTTTTTATGATGCATATACTATATAGTTATTAAATAGTATTATTTAAAAAAGTATTTTTAACATAAGTAAAGTAACAGGCTATATATGTATGTTCCACCGTTGGACTTAGTCCCATGTGTACAGACGGTATAAGTGCATAGTACACCACGCGGCCCCACCGCGTATTGGCAGACTTCAGAATATTTTTTTATTATTACGAAAACTTATAGGTTTCCTAACGATTAACTGAGGTAGGGCCACGCAACAGTGTTATCGCTGTTGCACGAATGGGCGTCCGGGTTAGTACCACGACCGCACAGCAGACCGGCCTGAAGTAGACGTGTGACACTTCTGCGATTCGTCTGGTGAGTGAGGTATCCGGGCCCACTTTATTATAAGGTGGCAATGCATCTACAACCCTACGGGTGCTGCAAATGTTCATGTGCAGAGGTTATCAACTAACATCAGCTACCAGCCACCGTCGCATATAAAAAAAAGTATTTTTTAACGGCTATCTAGCTGGCGGTTACATGCTGCGGACATACATATTCCACTGTTGGGCTAAGGCCCATCATGTTAGGCCATCACGTATTAGTGCATAGTACACCACGCGATCACAAAGCGTATTGGTAGGCTTCACATAGCTTCCAAATATTATTTTATTATTACGAAAACATATAGATTCCCTCACAATGTTTTCCTTCACCGATGGACATGTGATAAATCACCACAACAAATTCAAATAACAATTTCATTGGTGCTGGCGCCGGGATATGAACTCACGTTGCTCAAGTATTTCTGTATTATTTTTCAAAGATGATTATGTCAGAACGCCATAAAGTCCGTAATCCTGCATAAAATTTAATGACTCAAACACCTTTTAAAAGCTTATGTTTGCCGCTGTTTACGGAAAATGTAAAAATAGAATAAAGTTAATGTTTTTATAAAAAAAACTTGCGTTAAAACACTTCTTACAAGGAACGTCTGTTGACAAATAAAAGAGGGCGAAGTAGACGGCAATTTACATTTCTACTTTTTTTTAAATAGATATTTCGTTGATAAACATAAACACTTATCTATACATTATTTGATTATCATTAGTTGGCTAACAGTCAGTTCACAGTTTTGTGAGAAAATTTTACACGGAATTATTCAGTATTGAATTACAGAGTCGAGACATAGCATAAAATAAAAGGAAAGCTTATATTGTGTACACATATCGTTAACATTACGAAAATACGGTGGTAGGGCCACGCAGCAGCCTCGGCTGTTGCACGAATGGGCAGGCCCATCCGGATAAGTACCACGACCTCACAGAAGATCAGCGTAAAGTGGAAGTATGACAAAAACTTTTGCGTTTCGTCTGGTGAGTGAGGTAGCCGGAGCCCAATTTTCAAAAGGTTGTCAACGCATCTGTAACCCTCGGGTATAGCAGATGTCCATGGGCGGCGGTATTCACTTAACATCAGGTGAACCATCTGCTCGTTTGGCAACTTTTCGCATAAAAAAAAAAGAAAAAAAATACGTCATACGCACGTAGGTTTATACAAAGATTTACACTCTCTCCTACCCTGAATGGGTAGACAGAGAGTATGAAATACCATTCTCCACGATACGTATAGTTTCAAAGCAATCTTTACTCAAGACTAGCCTGTAAGAACAGCTTTAATAGACAAGGTGGTAAAGACGTGTTTGAAACTTTTAGATTTTTATGAAACACTAAACGCGACATATATTTATGTGTGGTAGTAAAGTGAAGTAACTTCCTGTACATATCCCACTGCTGGGCAAAGGCCTCCTGTGTACAGAGAGTACTCTAGCGTAGCAAAAGTTAAATAACTAAAAAGTTTATCCCTTGTAGTATTTATTAGTTTTTATGCCACTTGCCAGTACTCTTTGTTCGTGAAAAAGGCATTAAATGCAATTGATAAAGGTTTAATTAAATCATTTTGATTTATAGGTAAATGTCAAAAAGTTGTTATGATCGCTTCGCTGCCAACTTCGTCATGTCGCTTTTTGGGGCGCATCGTAAAAGTTTTACTTTCATAATTTTTTCCAAACTCTACAAAAGAGATACTACTTCAAAATCTTTAAATAGGTACATTAAAGCGTACAAAATGTTTATTAAGGATAGATCTCGCACTGCCCCGTGTGCGCAATGCTTGAAATGAGGCTCAGTTACTTATTCGCGTATTAGAATATAGATAACATAGAAAACTTTATTTTTTTTAATAAACATGTGCGTGCGACAACGCATGCGCGATGATAGGTAAGCACGCTCACATTTGAACGACTTAAAGTGAAAGGTATTTAAGTGCTGCTGCAATTAATACTTTGATGGGACAGATATTAGACGACAAAACGGATCACTTTGGCTTAGTGATGGGTTCGTGTTTGAAACTTTTTGATTTTTATGAAACGCTAAACGCGACATATATTTATGTGTGGTTGTAAAGTGAAGTAACTTCCTGTACATATCCCACTGCTGGACGAAGGCCTCTTCTGTAAAGAAACTGCGGAAACACTGCGGATTGGTGGACTTTTTGTTAATATTTCGAAAATATGCAGGTTCCAAGTACGATGTTTTCCTTCACACTGCGCGTGCTAAATCAACCTTTTTTTTTTTCTTGTAATTACTTTTTTTTTATGTGAAAAGTTGCCAATCGAACAGTCGGTTCACCTGATGTTAAGTGAATACCGCCGCCCATAGACATCTGCTAAACCCGGATTGCAGATGCGTTGACAACCTTTAGAAAATGGGTCTCCGGCCACCTCACTCACCAGACGAAACGCGAAAGTATTATACTTCCACTTAACGCCGGTCTTCTGTGAGATAGATTGACTCATAGATTAATTTATTTATTTGCTTATTTCATTTTTTTTATTTTAGTTTTTTATAATGTTTTTGTAAAAATTGTAATAAACATTGTAACCAAATGTAATATATGTGCAGATGAAGTGTCGCATTAAATGTCCTAAATTTAATGGCTTAAAACTAACAGTTTCATTGTTAGTTTTAAGACATTTGCCGACATCGGGGATCTTAGGTTGCTCGAGTTAGTGGAGTTTTAAAAACTGACGCCCGGACTCTGCTTTCACGAATAGATGCGGTAATTAATTAATATAAATGATAAATGATTTTGCCGTGTGGTGTCGGCGTAAGAATAAGCCACCCCATCTCATCCCGTGGGTGTCGTAAGCGGCGACTAAGGGATAAGCCACAAACATCCAGTGGCCTCCGATAGATGGCGGGATAACCATCTTAACTCTCCAGACCCAAATATCCAGGCCAATAACGGGCAGCAGCGTTGAAGGTGCGAGGTGTCTGGAAGAACTGCGGTTGCCAACCCGCTCGCCAAGCGTGGCAACTATGGCAAAAACCCCTCATGTATGGAAGTCCAAGGTGTACGGCCCCCAGTCCCCGGCGGCCCTGCTATTCCTGGCTACGGTAGCGGTCATGGTAACGGCAGGGCAGGGGGTGCTAAGAATCCCCGGCTAGGATTCTTGGATATAATAGGATTATCTGAAGTCCGAAGACAGGGGGAGGACACGATAATCCTCGAATCCGGCAACCTGTTTTACCACCAGGAGGGCGACCAACTGTCCCAAGGAGGTGTCGGATTTATCGTCCACAAGTCTCTCATTAACAACGTTGTTAAAATCGAGGGTGTGTCGTCGAGGGTTGCGTACCTTATACTCAGAATATCCAAACGGTATTCGCTGAACGGAATTCGCTGGTCATACAGGTCTACGCACCAACGTCGACACATCCCGATGATGAGGTGGAGGCAATGTATGAGGATATATCACGAGCCATACATTCCTCCAAAACTCAATACATGGTGTTAATGGGAGACTTCAACGCAAAACTAGGCAAAAGGAAAGACGATGAGCTGAGAGTAGGAAGTTTTGGTATAGGGCAACGGAACCCAAGGGGGCAGCAGCTGGCTGACTTTATGGAGAAGTAGGGACTCTTTATGATGAACTCTTTCTTCAAAAAGCAGCCCCACAGGAAGTGGACCTGGATTAGCCCCGATGGTTCTGTAAAAAACGAGATAGACCTCATTATGACGAACAAACGGCAAATATTCAATGATGTCTCTGTGATCACAAGGATGAAGACCGGCAGTGATCACCGATTGGTGAGAGGCACATTGAATATTAATATCAGGCTGGAAAGATCTCGTCTAATGAAGTCCACACTCCGACCATCTCGTGCCCATATCCAGAACTCCGAAAGCTTTCGGCTCGAGCTACATAATCGCTTCCAATGCCTAGAAAATTGCAGCACTGTGGACGATATTAAAGCTAAGCTCGTGGAAACTGTCCATGCCGTGGGCCTTAAATTTTATAAGGCCCGCCGCACAAATAGAACGCAAAAACTCTCCGATCACACTCTTAACCTCTTGGGAAAAAGACGTGAGATGCGACTGCAGTCTTTAGCTGACATGTCAGACTACAGGCGGCTTAATAGGCAGATCTCCAAATGCATGCGTCGAGACTTACGCATCTTCAATACAGCTCGTATTGAGGGAGCTATAGAGCGGAACATAGGCTCAAAAGTCTTCGCCAGAGATCTGTCTATCGGACAAAGCCAACTGACCAAGTTGAAGACTGACAGCGGGGCTGTCATCTCCAGTAGACCAGAGGTTTTGAGTGAGATTGAGAGGTTCTATGGACAGCTGTACACATCGTCGTTGGAGCCACACACATGTGTGAGTTACGACCCAAGAGCAAAGCTTATCCGACACTATTCCGAGAATATCCCGGACGTCAGTCTGAGCGAGATTAGAATGGCTCTCGACCATCTTAAGAATGGCAAAACATCGGGAGAGGACGGAATTACAGCAGAGCTTCTGAAAGCGGGTGGAGAACCGGTACTTGTAGTCCTTCAGAGGCTCTTTAATTTCGTCCTTCAGGGTGGTGCTACACCAGAGGCATGGAGCAGAAGTGTGGTGGTGCTGTTCTTCAAGAAAGGCGATAACGCTCTCTTGAAGAAATATAGACCGATTTCCCTTCTGAGCCGCGTCTATGTGC
Source organism: Iphiclides podalirius (assembly GCA_933534255.1). Classification (NCBI taxonomy): domain Eukaryota; kingdom Metazoa; phylum Arthropoda; class Insecta; order Lepidoptera; family Papilionidae; genus Iphiclides; species Iphiclides podalirius. The sequence continues at coordinate 822,123 of OW152817.1, read as the reverse complement.
TGTTCTCAAGAGTCATCTTGAATCGTCTCGCTTCCAGACTCGACGACTTCCAGCCTCCCGAACAAGCCGGATTCCGAAAAGGCTTCAGTACCATAGACCACATACACACCTTGCGGCAGGTTATACAGAAGACGGAAGAGTATAATCTGCCTTTGTGCCTAGCGTATGTGGACTATAAGAAAGCCTTCGATTCTGTCGAAATTTGGGCGGTACTCCAGGCTCTTCAGCGGTGCCAAATTGACTATCGGTATATCGAAGTGCTGAGTTGTTTGTATAACAAGGCTACGATGTCCGTCCAAGTACAGTCCAGTAGTACAAAACCTATCCATCTGCAGAAGGGTGTAAGACAGGGTGATGTCATATCCCCGAAACTCTTCACCGTTGCGTTGGAAGATGTTTTCAAGCTTCTGGACTGGAAAGGACGAGGTATTAACATCAATGGCGAATACATCACCCACCTTCGATTTGCCGACGATATAGTCATCATGGCAGAATCGCTGGAGGACCTGGGTGCTATGCTCAATGACCTCAACAGTGTCTCCCAACGGGTGGGCCTTAAGATGAACATGGACAAGACGAAGATCATGTCTAATGTCCATTTCACGCCTATACCGGTTGTCGTTGGGAGCACTGAGCTCGAAGTTGTTGACGAGTACGTTTACCTAGGACAGTTAGTCCGGCTAGGTAAGTCCAACTTCGACGCACAGGTCAATCGGCGAATCCAACTCGGATGGGCAGCGTTCGGGAAACTTCGGCAAATCTTCTCGTCGAATATACCTCAATGTTTGAAGACTAAAGTCTTCAATCAATGTGTGTTGCCAGTGATGACCTACGGAGCCGAGACGTGGTCCTTCACTGCTGGCCGTATGAGGAAGCTCAAAGTCGCTCAGCGAGCTATGGAGCGGGCTATACTCGGTATTTCTCTGCGTGATAGAGTTCGTAACGAAGACATCCGCAGTAGAACCAAGGTAACCGACATAGCTCAGAGGATTAGCAAGCTGAAGTGGCGATGGGCCGGCCATATAGCTCGTAGAACCGATAACCGTTGGGGAAGAAAGGTTCTCGAGTAGCAGCCTCGTACTGGCCATCGCAGTGTAGGACGACCCCCCACTAGATGGAGTGACGACCTGTGCAAATGTGCGGGAAGTCGATGGATGCAGGTGGCTCACGATCGTACTTCGTGGCAGTCTGTGGGGGAGGCCTATGTTCAGCAGTGGACTCAAACAGGCTGAAATGATGATGATGATGATGATAAATACTAGAACTTTACTTAAGGACTAATTCCAATAAAATATTTGGACTAGAGTGATCGACAGTCACAATAGTCCCGTTTGAAAAACATCAAAAGAAATTGCATATTGCCAAATTGCAGCTCTTAATTTCAAATTACCACCCCCCATAACAAGCAAAGTATGAAATGGAAATGGCTTGGGAAAAGTTCCATTACTTTGGAATTTTCCCTCCGATGGAGGTTCCTCGGCCTGGATGATGGACCTGTTATGTTATCAATCACTTACAGAAGTTGGTAAGTTTTCTATTGCGTATGCACCCTGTCTGAATGTAATCTCTGCGCACGCCACTGCTTAGCGATGCCGTACATTTGCTTCAAGTTGTTGTGGTTCGAACTTGAGAGCCTACACTGGTGAATATTAGTAGATTAGGTTCCATTTGCGAATCTCTTGCGGAGCTCGGGACAGACCTCTGGTCAAGTATATATCACTCATTATTATAAAAATAAAATTAAAATTTTAAAAATCATAAAGCCTTTTTTTCTTCCAGAAAATGCTCGTTTGAAAATTTTATTAGTTTTGTTAGTATTAAAAGAATTAATACTTTGTTAATTTAATAATTAGTAGTTACAGTTTATAAAAAGATTTTTAGATATGTTAATATTATAGTGAAATTATTCTGTAAGCCAGTTTTCTCTGAATTGCGCTGTTTGTATGCATTTTGGACCCGCTGTGCGTTTAGTGTGATGTTTTTTTGGAGCTTCTAGCTCCAAAATGCGAACTAAAAGGAACCTTCTTCACTATGAATTGACTAACATATCTATTGTCCATCGGCATTGTTACTATCTCTATAAAACTAAAGTACCTAACTGAAACGAGCTTGGGTGAAATTTAAATAAAAATATAAATTAAATAACTAACTTACACCATCACGTAATAAAGCCGTAATAACACGCTCTATTAACTTAAGAGTACATCAGAGCAAGCTTTGGTATTAAAATGTCCGCCCAATGTTTATGGGTAGGATTTTAACTAGTCAAGAGCCCTCGCCTACACAAGGGCACGGGATCGGCGTACTGAGTTTGTTTGGCTTCGGGAAAAGTCACTTTCTGTTTCCTTTGCCCCTTAATATAAGTCGAATTGCTAAAAATTACTCTCCCCATTGTCCGGTGAGCCGATTTGCGTCAACGAACCCAAGAATATTTGATTCCTGATCGTTTTATTTAAAGACATTTTGTGCCCGTGACATAGCCCGCGTGATTTTCGATACGGAATTGAACTTGTTCAACTGACAAACTCGCTTCCTTTGGTTAAGAAATTTCAGACACATTGGTGTTTGTTAAATTCTTAGCTACGGCGAGTTAACAAACTTGATTGATATATCCTTACTTCCTTACTAATATTATAAAGGCAAAAGTTCATATGTATCGGATGGATGATAGTTACTCTTTCACGCAAATAGGTACTGAATGGATTTTAATGAAACTTTACAATAATATAGCTTATACATCAGAATAACATATAGGCTATTATTTATATACATATTTTTATGTATATCTGTCTTTCTATCTGAATGTTACGCCTTCAGCCTGTCTCCTACACGGATTATAATATAAAAGAATATACTATAAAAGAAATCCTTACTAATATTATAAAGGCGAAAGTTTGTATGTATGGATGGATGTATGTTACTCTTTCACGCAAATACTACTGAATGTAGTATTTGCGTGTAGTATTTGCGTAGTACACTACCTGTAAATATGGACAAAATTACAAATTATTTTGATATTATTGACTCTATGTCGAGCAATCGACGATTCGAATGGCGTAGTGGGTTGTGTACCTGCCTCCTTCGTCAGAGGGTGTGGGTTCGAGTGGTCCAGTAGTGGGGACTGGAGAAATATGGTGTGATGATCATAGTGTTGTTTTAGTTATTATATATTTATAATGTATTTATTTACAAAAGATAAGTATGTTTAAGTATGTTTCTCATTTATCTAGTACCCATAGTACAAGCGTCGCTTAGTTTGGGACTAGATAACGTAGTGTAAAAATGTGTCCTAAAATATTTATTATCATTATTATTAAATATTATAGTCAAACTTATTTCATCAATAATATCGGGTGCACACGGCCATACTTTAATTTTGGCGGCAAAGTTTCAGAGCTGACACTTTTAAATTCGATATTTAAATCACTGACATTAACATAATATGCATGTTCCGATGCGGTTTGGTCGTTTCGGAGCAGGAAACGATTTCGCAGGGTCACCGCGCCGTCAGCTTGTTCAAGCGAAAACATTTATTTCAGCTCGCGTAATGTCGAGGGTCCGGTCTTGAGACGGTCGTGGTTCGAATCTCCGAGTAATAAAACTGTGGGAGGTACGGAACAGTCTTCACTGTTGCACGGATGGGCAGGTCCGTTCGGGTAAGTACCATCTCACAGAAGACCGGCGCGAAGTGGAAGTTATATTCTTTTGCGTTTCGTCTGGTGAGTGGGGCAGGCGGGGCCCATTTTATTAAAAGGTGGCAACGCATCTGTAACCCTACGGGTGTTGCAAATATCAATGGCCGGTGGTTGCCAGTTAACATGAGATTCAAACCAGTGTTGTTTAAACTTCGGATAAAATGTTTGCTAAGGTCGAAAGACATAAACAGTGCTCTGCACTTTTACCAAAAAATCTCTAATTGTATATGGTTACATAAGGTTAAATAAGGGCAAATAGGGCGTCATCATTCCATCCACACCACCTCGATGGCCATCGTTCCACAACAACATAATTTTTAAGACATTTCTGCATCGCTGGTTCCACAGAGTGTTTACTCTGTGGATTCAGCCGTCACCGGCAGTCTTTCTTAACCGTTACGATCTGGGAACCTTCCAGAAGAGAGCATATTCTTTACTGAAAGGCAATTTGCAAGCCCTCCAGTGTTGCAGATGTTCACGGGCGGCGGTGATAACTTTCGATCAGGTGAGCACGATTAATATGCCCCCTTTTTCCATTAAAAAAGGCAATACTTGACCGCCATTTGAACCGAAACCAGCACATGCAAAATTGTATAACTGATTATTACCGCATATAGAGCACTAACGCAAGGCACAATTTTTTGGCAAAAATCCAACAGACCTTCATTGCTGCCATTAACCGGACCAACGACCTCAGGCTGCGGGTCGAATTTCTCGTAAAGGCACCTGTAAGTTTACTTCCGGGGCTGTTGTACGCCCTCGGTGATGGCAATGGTGCCTTTCGCCAACGCAGACCTGAAATGCAAGAAGGTCGATGCGTATTGTCCCGGGGCGATGATACTGTTGAGCAGTGATATTCCGTCTTTTGGTGCTCTTTGGCTTGGTCTTTTGGTGATCTTTGGTCTGGGTGCTGGGGTGTAGAAATTTATGCAGACAGCTTGGTGTCTATCATAGGTAACAAATATCCGTGTTTATCCGTGTTTTCCGAGCTTATTCAGACTCAAATCCCACCTCCACAGTCACCCTAGCTCGGCTACAACTGTGGAATCGTGATTCCCATAGGATAAATAAAACTTTGTGTTTATGTGTTCACGCCTCTAGGATTTGAAGACAAAAAACCTTATTCCAACATGCCTGCCACTGGGGTAGTGGATTACCATCAAAAATTAATTAATTGCCTATTCAAAGCGCTATTGTTGACTTGTTAAGTTTCACACAACCTTTCAGAAGGCGAAATGATCCTCGATTAGATCAGTATTTCATATTTATATGCCTTCACAGCAAAGTCATGAGTTGTGTGGGTAGGGTTACCAGCTTTATTGAAGAAGAGACAAATTGATACGTTTGAATCTTTCCTTCGGCCCGTTCTAGTCAAAAGCTCTTGCGTGGCTCTGACAGTGTCGTGATTTGGGTTGATATTTACAAATTTACGTTGTTACTTAATTAATTGATTATAATTACGGCCGTTAGTGTTTATAAATAAGATTGATCAGCTCTTAGGCCACGTAACATGCTCCGCTGTTGCATGAATCGGCAGGTCCATCCGGGTCCACGACCCCACAGATGACCGATGTGAAGAGGAAGTTTTACACTTCCGCGTTTCGCCTGGTGAGTTAGCAGGGGCCCACTTTGTTAAAAGGTGGCACCGCGTCTGGAACCCTACCTGGTGTTGCAAATGTTAATCGGCGGTTATCAATTATTATCAGGTGAACCGCTCTAAAAAAAGCTCACGTGAGAAATACAATAGCTCGAACTTCCAATTCCCTTGACCATCATTGATCTGAGATAGAATTGAATCGAACTTGTCATTTAAAACGGATCTGAGTGGGAGGTAATTTATTTATAAATTATTTTAAAGGCTATATGTGTTGTGTTTAAGTTGTAACGGTAAATTTTTCACAAAAAATATAAACAGGAAGAAACCTTGACGTTTTATATTTAAATACAAAAAGTCGCTAAGCAGTATCAATTAAGATAAATAAGATATAAATGTTATATAATTTTCCGGAAACAACACGATCCGATAGTGTTGTAAAAATAAGCAGTATTTAGCGACATTTAGCTCAAAATACATGCATGTATATGTAACAGGTTCATCATAAGTTTAGTATTATTAAAACATGCAAAGAGACAAGTTATTTTGTACAAACATCGCACTCTCAAATATGTATAACGACGGCATGGTTATATTTTATATTTTATAAAAGAAGATTTACAGCTTTCTCTCGTTTTTAATTTACACATCGCTCTAAATATATTTTCTTTCTTGCTGCAATTTCCCCAGAATATGATTCCATATCTAAGATGGCAACAGTTAACAGTGATTCAAATGTTTAAGGTGCTAGACAATTTCCATAGAATATATGCCGCTTTACTTATTTTGTTACACACTATGCGAGCAAGTGATTAACATGATGTAAATGAATACCACCTCCCATCATTATCATTATCATCATTACAGCCTGTTAGAGTTCAGTGCTGAACAAAGGCCTTCCCCTCAGACTGTCACGAAGCACGATCCTGAGCCATCTCCCATGAACAGCTATAAAATCTGAGGCGTTGCCAACCTTTAAAAAAGTGAGGCCTCACACTTCGGACGTGAAAGTATATATTACATCCACTCCACGTCGGTGTTCCGTTGGGCTGTAGAGTTCATTCCTCAAGCTGTTGCGTCGCTACGGAAAGAGAAAAAATTAAATACAGTACAATATTGTCAATTGCCTACAATCTGATTTGCTCTGCAACGATACGCAGATAATAAAAATCTCATTAAAAAAAACTTCCAGAACGTTCATGAACTATTTCAACACGTACACAGAGTCGTTCTGACATTTTAAATTATTTAAGTGGTAACCCTACGCGGCGGGAAAGAGCTCACCTTGCTCGCGACGCTTCCCGCGCTCCGACCTCGCCGGCGGCCGCGAAGCCTCGGCAAGCTTCGGGAGTGTTCGGCCGCGCTCGGCCGCTCTCGGCTGGTCCGTTTTAATTGGCGCGAGATTCGCTTTTATTTATCTAATAGAATGCCCCGCACGGCGCGATGAAAGCAAAACGGCCCCACATTTCTCTTTTAACGCGCGGAGTTATACAATTCGCCTATTAAACACGCAAAGAACGGAAGGGCCGCATAAATAAATAAGCTAATGTCGGCTCACCTAGTCGTATTCGAGAAATTTCGCGGTATGTTACGTACATTATGTCCAGAAGCTATTTGTTTACTGTATTTTCTTTGTAATGGAGAAGTAGACCTTGTTATTTCTCATAAATATATAATATTAGTTAACATAATATTAAATAAATCGTAATCGTATATTAAATAACGATAATTTAAATTATGAAGTATAGGTACAGACAATAATTATTGGTAGTTAGTTTTTTAATTCTCCTTTTCAATTCCGGTATAGTGGTTTATCTATAAAATCCAAATCAACAAAAAAATGTCGGCAAGTGTTTCATTTGGACATATGGCAAAACGCGACCTCGATGACACTAACAAGATAAACACTTGTAAATGGCAGTCGTCAGAAGTCACTTACTTCTGACGACTTAAATTGTTTCAACTTCTGACTGATTGTTTGCAATAAACGTCAGTTAAATATAATCTTATGATGAACGATTATCGCAGATTTTTACCAAAATCATTTAGTAGTTCAACAATTATATGATATTTCATATACATTTGTAAAAATACGAGAATTGTAACTATATGATTGATAGTTCTAAAGGATCGAAAGCTATATATATGAAAAATATGATTATATTTATCTTTTATTATGGCATCTTGTTTGTTTTTCTTTGTGTACATTTTAATTGAAACATATTGTTTATAAAATATGATTGACACTAATTAAAAAAAAGATTATAAAAAAAATCACATGATATGAACCCCGTACCTAGAATACCACAAACTTAAAATGGAAGCAATGAAAAATTCCTTTAATGGCGGCGATGTTACCATAATATGTCACAGTCAGATTTGGAAAGTTACGTTTGCTGAGGTTACTGCGGGCAATGCAAATACACAAACTCTTTCTTAACAGTGCCCCGCAGACATTCTCATTAATTATTTATTGTATTTGCATATACCGAATGTTTTCTATTGGGCGTGTAATAAGCCAGATGCTATTAAACCACTATGAAATTAAATTTTCAAGTTGGAATGCATAATCGTGTATTTCAACAAAACTCCCTAGAAATATTGTTACGAAATATTACAGGGTAACGCCGCGTTTCTGAAACACAGGTCATCGTAGAAATGAACTCGAACTACTTGAGTTCGATCCCCGGTGCCAGCACCAATGGAATTGTTAATTTTAAGTGCTGTCTTATCACGTGCTCAGCGGTGATGGAAAACATTGTTAGGAAACCTACATATTTTCGAAATAACTACAAAAAATGTGGGGCCTAATACATGGGAGCCTAATAATGGTGGGACATAACATATAGGCCTTTGCTTCTGATCCTGGATCCGATGTCACGGGTTCGAAAAGAAATATTTTTTTTGTTCAAAAATGATTGTTCCTCTGCATAGCGTGGACGGCGAGTGTCTTACTTGCCTGGGACTAAACAGCCTAAGATTTAAAAAGTAAAACTTGTCAACAATAAGCTCAGTCGGCTTGTTTGTTATTTTAAAATATTTTGTGTACTTGTATCTCACCTTAATACCGAAACCTTGCCGATATACATAGAACATCAATGTAAAGTTTCGATACCGATTTGACTTTAAAGATTGGGATTCAAACACAACCACACTACAGGATTTAGATACAATTTATACCAAAAAAAATTTTTTTTAATTATTTTAATCGAGCATTAATGTTATAGTTGCCGCCAATTTACATTTGCATTTGAAAGTTAGGATTTTTCGATCCCGAGTCCGGATCTTTGTTTCCCTTTCCGTTATTTTCGCGGTTCCAAATTCAAAAAGAAAAAGGGATTTAGCCGCGTCCACATTACGAGAACGCCGGGAGCCTGACCCGATTCCCGAACGCATCCATTCCGAGGCGTTTGATAATGATAACATTAGTTTCGGGGCGGAATAAAAATAAGCGCGCGTCGGGCGCGCGACGGGGCGCGGTAGGCAGTTCAGTGACTCGCGGACCGTCGTGCGGTGCGGACCTGCGTGCGACAGGCTCGCATACGTGAAACATATCGCGAACTGTATTCCCTTCGTGTGTCGATCGTGTGTGAAACGGCAAACGGTGACATTGTGCTACGTGCCGTCCGATGTTGGAAACTTGGTTGTTTATAAGAATTTTGGGTTTGATTTTTGATTGATATTTCCCTTGGATATATGTATCTTTGTGCGTGTGGACCAGATCAGTGAACTTTTGGATTGCGTTTTGGATACGGTGAGCAAACCCTTTCTTTGGTTTTCATTCACGATTGTCTTTGCTTTTGATGTTTTGAGCGGTTTTATTGTTGTGTTACTGTTGTCGCGGCGTCAATAGGCGCAAATATGAATTAATTGTGTAGCTATCAACGGATTTATATAAAACATTAGCGTAAAATAGTCAGCCGCGTGTTTTCGCACTTATCATTTTTATTGAGGCTGGTGTTTTAATAGAGATAACAATTTTTAACATGTAGCCAGTTACCATTGGGTCTCTTTCATATTTGTTCATTTACTCGCTCTCTTTTGTTTGTTAACATTTGAAGTTAGATTAAACACACTGTTTATTGGAGCAATATCAAAAAATTGTAACTATGTTAGATATAAATTTACATTACAACTCAGGTTCATACTAAAAGTTTACAAACATATATTTTTTATTTACAAATTTATAAATTTTGTTTCCAATTGATCTAATATTTACAAGATTAAATCTATCTAAAATTACATATTATCTAATAAACCTAATCCACGCGGCATGGTGCCAAGAACGCTAGCTGCAATTCAATTATTATATTATATTAATTATTGTATTCTTCGTGGCAGTCTATGGGGGAGGCCTATGTTCAGCAGTGGACTCAAACAGGCTGAAATGATTGTATTCTATTTCCAATTTAATTATAATTTAAAGTAGGTAGTTCGACATTCTGTATTTTCTGCATTTTGAAATATAAAAATAAATATATTAAAGATGAATGTAGAGTTTTAGCAGGTTTGTATTTTTTTTTAGTTACACTATCAACTTTTAAATTAAAATTAAATGTTAGCAGCCTATACACCGTTTTTGAGATAATTTTTTCACTTCGATCACAGATGGAGTATCCTTTAAGGAGGAAATTATTAATTTAACTTCAAACAAGTCGCTATTACAACTTGAATACGATTGTAGTCAAGACTCCAGGGATATTACGGCGGTTTGTTTCGAGGATATTAAAATATTCAAGGTTGTTTTTTGTACCTTCGTATGCGCTCCAATAAGTGTTTTTTTTTCTGAGCATACATTCAAGGTCAGAGCGCTGTTTACATCTAGCATCAGGTGGTTACTTTGTATCATTACGAGCCAATATAAATGTCACAAAGCTTTGATTTAACGACCCATTGTATACAAATAATTGTGAATGTTATAATTAGATTACCCCTATACAAAACGGTATAATCCTTTCGCACACTATAGGGGCCTACCCAAAAGGAGAAAATGTCGGGAATGTTTCGCTAAAAAGAGAAACACAATACTTTTTATTGACCTTTACGGGATTTACACCTTATTCGATGACTCCGTGGCGCAGTTGCGGTGTCGGGGGTCTTGGGTTCGATTCCCACACGGGACAACTATTTGTGTGACCCACAGATAGTGGTTTCGCACCTGGGTGTTTGTCCGCGTGATATTTATGTTTGTAAAACGTCCTTACAACACAGCTTAATGTTATCCTAAAGTAAAGGCAATATTTAATAAAGTAAAAAAAATAAGTAAATTACAATCTTTCGTTAAACATGACTGTCAACCTCTAAGTAAATACATTTGAGAAGAACTAAGATCAACAAGCAAAAATTTTGTCCTGGATTTGGCCTTGTCTCTATCTAACAAATACCCTGCAAAGCTATTAGCTATTAACACTGTGTCATATTCCTATAAATTTCGAGAGCATGAATGTGACTGGTGAGGACATCTAAATTACAAAAAAATAATACTGCACTCTTATCGCTGGCTTTTTAAAAAAGCAAGATGGCGTCATAACTTCCCGCCACTACGCACGAACTCTACGGGTTTTGCGTCAAATTTGACAATCATCTTAACACCAGTCGCATTATATTAACGGCGACTTTAATCATATTTATCCGACAGCGTAATTCACATCCGTGACCGTCGTGGAGGCTTCGTATTTAATTCAATTTGCTTACGACAGTGTCTACGCGTGATTACATCCGAAATCATATATTTTATGTGCCGTCAAAACTTTTGCTATAGATAACAATATTTTCTGTAGGTTTTCAAGGTTTTCAAGTTACAGGCCCGGCAGCATTAGTGGGGGAAAAGCGGGGCTTGCTTGATATATTTATTTCAATTTATCAATAATTTATAAATGACTTCTATATGCAATTGTTTACGGTTTTCGAAGTATAGTAAGTCGTAGATAACAATACTTATCACTATCTACCTCTTTAGGGTTAAAAGACACGAACATTTGTCATTACATTTTTGTATATTACTGTACAGAGTTTTACACTCGTCTGATAAAACGTTTGCAATGTACGAGTATAAAGCTTTTACTTAGAAAAAAAAGGAAGAATACTTGACTTATGAATTTAATTTATACGTGTCGACAATCTCACGTATTTGACCTTAACGCAGTAGAGAGAGAGAGATGCAGGTGATACCTAGCGCATTAGTCGTTTCGTTTGATGAGCTTGTCACCGTAATTATACATATATCACGACCTCATGGATGATCGGCATGAAGTTTTATACTTCAACGTTTCGTCTGGAGCGTGAGGTACCCTGGGCGCACTTTTAAAAGGTAGCAAGGCATCTGCATTTAACATCACGTGATCCATCAGATCCCTTGCCAATTTCTCACAAAAAGAAAAAAATGTGTAATACTAAACTATATGTATACATACGTGTCAGTTACAAACAGATAGTTGGACTATGATATCAAATAGTTGTATATATATTCAGAGGTCAATTTCGATTGAGTTCGCGCCTGTCGGCCTCCCTCTCAAAGTCACACGAAGGTATAAGGACCTCAAACTTTGGGGCGAATGCCCTTGCGACTGTGTTTATTCAAGGAATCTGTTCAAATTCCGCACGTATAAAAATTCATAAACGTAATCAACGTTTTACTTATTTTTTTTCCTATGCGAAAAGTTGTCTATTGAGCAAACGGTTCACTTGTTGTTAAGCGATTACCGCCGTCTTGAATTTAACACCTGAGGGCTTGTAGACGCGTGTCTACAGTTTCCCGGTAAAAAAACAGTGTTCGCCATTGCACGAATGGGCAGGCCCGTCCGGGTCCGGGACCACGTCCGGGACCACGACCTGGCAGAAAACCGGTGTGAAGTGGAAGCGTCATACTTCTGCGTTTCGTATGGTTAGTGAGGTAGCTAGGGCCCACTTTATGAAAAGTGACCAAAACGTCTACGGGTGTTGCAAATGTCCATGGGCGGCGGTGATCGCTTAACATCAGGCGAACTGCTGGATCGCTTGCAAGCTTCTCACATAAATAAACAGCCCAAGTGCACGAAGGGTACCATTATCTATAAAACCTGCAAAAAAAACATTTCGGTTGTATGGGAATCCCACTTTTTTTTAATTCTGTTATTTAGTATTTGTTGTTAGAGCGGCAACAGAAATACATCATCTGTGCAAATTTTTACTGTCTATCACGTTTCATGAGAACAGGCAGACAGACAGACGGCGGAGTCTTATTAATAGGGTCCCATTTTACCCTTTGGGTACGGAACGAACGTAAAATTTTCGGGTAATTTTTAGTCCAACTCTTTAATATTCGCGTTTTAAGTTCGGTTCGTTTAAAGCGACGTTTTATCGCATTTTAACTGGACTTTATCGACTGACATCATAGATAAAAACTTTTGAACGATATATTAACTTATTCTCTCAAACGCGATTGCTATTTTTAGACGTGGCCATTGTGAGTTTTTGAGTTGTCTTAAAAACTTTCGTCAGATTATTTGCCAATGCGTATTGGTGAGTGAAACATAATTTTATAGTCACCGACGTGATGGTGTTCGACCTTTAAGGCTCTAGAAACGGGACGGATGGGTTATGGTCAAAATATAATCTTTACTCCAATTACTACTTCGCCCAACGCAAGGTTTTGTTTACATTCCATAATCGTGTCCCCGCTAATGCTAGGTGTAATTGTACCGTTATCTGCTCTGGCGTTATCTCGCGATATATCAATTATACTTTAAGTGGCCCAACGCCACGTGCCTCGACGGCAATCCGAGGTAGACCTTCGATGCTCGGTCATTTTTAAATCGTTCACTCACGTGACATTCGTTTAACTTACGGACATAGCAAGGTGACAAATTTCATGGTGAAATTTAAACGTGTTAGGTTTTGTTCCGAGCCGTGATAGCTCAGTGTCAGGGCGCTCGCTTTCAGTTCGATGTACTCGAGCAACCCAAGTTCAAATCCCAGTGCCGGCGCCAATGACATTGGTAATTTTAAGTGCTGAATCATCACGCGCTCGGCGGTGAAGGAAAACACCGAAATCTATATATTTTCTATAAAAAAAATAACGAAAAAAAAACATTTCGAAGATATGTGAAGTCCGCTTATCCGCAATGGGGCGCGCCCAATGCCCCCTATATGGAGGAGGTCTTTGCCCAGCAGTGGGACATGTATAGGCTGTTTTATACTTTATGTTTTGCTCTTACTACCACCGAAGCAACATATCCCGTGTGAATATCACGAAATACCAATTAGGTACTCTGTTCGACGTCGACATATCGTAGTACCAATTAATGTAAATATTGCACTACGTCAGCGCCATTGGCTTAAAAAAAATAACGTCATTAGATTCGTGTGTGACGTCCACGACATAAAGGCAACTAATGCGCTGTGCAGTACGTTAACAAATTTCAACAAAAAATTGTCTAACGACATTCATCTTCGCTACAATGCATTTGCGATCGGCCGCTATCCAATGCGCTAATATTGAATAAACACATTTAAAGCGTAACCTCTCGAAAGTTGCAGTATCGGATATCCCGTCGCGTGTAATCTGCAAATTCTCCGTCATGCCATCAGATATAAGATTCATAATCGAGCGCCGCTGCCGTCAAAACTGTAGCGTCATCGACTTTCGACCGCCGATGCTCTTTTATAAAATGATCGAATCGCATGTCATCGATTTATTTAAAGAATTACTTTCACTTGTTATCGGCCATGATTTCGTTTGGGAGCTCTTTCCTTACGCCACCCTCGCTACAGTGTGCAAACTTAATTGTTTCACGTCCAAGTCCTTTCATGACGGTATACTTTTACGCAAAACCATCGGTGGACCGTCCCAAGATGAAATGTTCTTCAAGGTGACCTTGACGTTTCCATTTGTCGTCAATCCATTTCGTCAACATACTGGACTATCGGCGAATTAAACGCCGTTTGTACGGAGCTAAGTCGCGTCGTAAATATCTTTGATCGTGTCGGTAAATCAAAATGGTTTCCGCGTGTGCGCCGCGGGACCGCTAAAAGTGAAAGCACGGCGAACGTCACAGACGTTGCGTTACGTAGTCTAGTTGTGTTTATGTTTTTTTTTTCTTCTCTCCTCTCGTTATAAATCTCGTTGCATCTGCGATTGTGATGCGCGCGAAAGTGTTCGCTATTGTAAACTCGCAACGTACGTAGCATAAAGGCGGGAAAGAGGTCGCTAAGCAGACGCTAGATTGAAAAGGCGAAGGCAATTCGGTCGTGCAGCCTACAGCTTCACATTAAAAAGATAATTGTATGGAAGTGACTGTAACAATGCTAAAGATATGATTATGTTTTAATAACTTTTTATTGTACTATGCATAAGGAATCTGGAACGGTTAAAATGTCGGCAAGTTTCGTGCGTGTAACGCGGCGGCGCAGTTCATTGCACTGTGGTATAAGAATTTTCGTGGCGAATACTATAGAATAAAAATAGACGTATGATGCCACTACGGCAGCGCATGGCAACATTGACGATCGCATAAACAAATTTCAGATTGTTTACACTTTCTTTACTCGCCTCCACAAAAGGTTATCTGAGTGGATCGTGGAGAGAAAAATTTTATTATTACAAAACAAATATTCCTCTGTAATTAACGATTTATACGCCACTGTCACCATCGATAAGTGAAATTATTTATGGATATTTAAGAATATTGATATGTTACGCAATATTAGTACCTACAATACGTTTGTTACCTGTGTTAAGAAACAAATCAACTTTATTTTAGAGATTGACGCGGAAATTAAAATTTTTCTCATGCTAACTTCATTTCTTAACTGGGGTGACCGTGTTTACTGCTGAGACGTCTCTAGTCTCGAAATGAATTGTCCGTTCTATTTTTTGGAAAGCAAAATTATGTATCTAGTGAATTCCCAGTCTCAGAAAACCAGATAAATAGTATAAATAACATAACTATAATTACATAGAAATTGCGACACTAAATATCTTCTATAACCGGAAGACGTCACTAGAAATCAATCCGAATTGCATAATCTTTATCATGCCAACATCTGTTTAATGTCACGAAAGACTTGTCGCTAAGGTCAACTATTATGTCGATAGGAGATGATAAATTTAATCTAAATTATTGTATATTAATGAGATTTACTACACTTATAATATTATCATATAATAATATCAAATGAACGTAGGAGCTGTTTCGAACTCGATAAAAACACTTGGTGTCTCTGTATAACACATAGATTTAAAAGAGGTAAGACTTTCCCTCTTCATTTGGAGTGCTTTTTGTAATTTCTGGTAGCGGTTCGACTCAATCTCACTTCAAATCATCAACAAAAAAGTCATCAACTGTTATTATTCTGTATCCATTTTCCGGCCACAAACCTCATCGCTCGTCGTGAAAAAGCGATGCGGGAATCGAACCCACGTCTACCGGATTTGCGCCCAGAATCCGGGAATTGTGTGTTCCGGTTTAGCTTAGTGGTTAAAGCGTCTGGGCGCGAATCCATAAGTGGGTTCGATTACCACAGCGGAGAATATAATTTCGTACATATTTTCTACAAATCTTAAAGTATCCTAAGTACAATTATGATAAATATTAGGAGGAAACGTTTGGATGCACAGTCAATCGCAACAGATTCGCTTGTGTGTGTATCGATCGAGTATTTACTTAGCTGTTTCGAAAATAAACTGCTCCAAACGGAGCATTCACCCCGCACTTTGTTTGAGCGGCATAATGATATATTGCAACGACCTTTTTTATGGCTTTACTTTTAATTTACAATAAAGCTAAATAGGTTTAATTTTATCCATTTATTTCAGTTCATAACAACCAAAGGATAAGAAGTAACTGTAACACATATACAGATACAGACTATGTTTGCGGATTTTATAGTATTTATATTAATTCCCGGTGCTACCGCATCCACACAATTCACCTACACATAATGTTCTATTTAAAATAGTATTTTATTCGTGAATATAGAAGAAAACATTAAAAATGTATATACTGTCATTCTCAAAACTAACACGAGGCTATTGAGACGTCGTGCGCTAAAACCATTAAGCCATCCATCAAAGAAAGCCCAGTAGGTATTATGGAAACATGCAAAAATACGCGTGTAACATATAATATTCCAAAGACAAAAAATAAAAGACTAAGATTTTTTATCACTTTAAAGAAAAGATATTCTTTTCATTGTAGTGATACTCTTTCTCTATCTTTTCCTAATCTTAACACGCTTTAATATCATAATCGAAAAATGAACTAGTCCAACTATTTTGCTTCTTCAAAAATTATACACGTATACAATCGTCAAAAATATTATTTGAAATAACATCTGCCAGTTAATACCAGTGACCTCTGTTTATTCGCAGTTTAAAAATTGTTAAGTACCTATATTATCAACTTATTGGCACGCGTCAAATTTTAAAATATTCTGCACTTTAATATCAAGCCAACTTATTAATTATAACTCTATGTAAATAATCGTAATAATATTTCTCCATTGGATTTACGGTTATTCAAATTCTTATAAAAACAGATAAAAATATTTCATATTATTACAGCTTCAGTTTTAAGCGTACCAACACTTCTTATATTTATATTGCACTATTAAGAAAAAACTCGACCGAGGTCGCGTACGCAGTCTGCCAATTGATCGGATCTTTTTATAAAACCTCCCCCCCACATAAACAAAGCCCACGTAATAAAATAAATAAATCGGACAGGCCTAATTCTAATCTAACGGCGCCAAGGTCCGCGAATTTTTCTCCAATACGCGTCTCCTTGACACACATCGCGCGGTGATGCGCTCACGCGAAAAAACACTCGCAACAGATAGCGCCGCGCCGCGGTGAATCATGGAAACGCGCCTTTTCGCTCCTTTTTTTTCAATATGGCCGACGTATCGTCTAACTAGGCCCTGTACTAGGCGACATGCCCACGCGCCCGTTGACCACGTTTGGTTCACGGTGCGTTATGGATAAATTGAAAATAGTCTACACAAGAGTAAATACGAATTTCAGCTGTCTGAAGGGATACTTATTAAGTAGTGTTTATATAGTTCCCAATGTAACGAAACTCATGGTCACGGCACGGGATGCTTGGTCTATACTGACAGGATTAATACTTTATATTTAATTTTGGAAAATTTAAAAATAATTAAATTATGGATGTTTTTTTTTTGTCTTTATAGCAAGACTCAAATATATAATTGCTGTAAGTAAAAATTGACATAATATGCCAATTTCATATTCATATCAAATAAAAGCATCAAGGTCGCTTGTATTACCTTGATGGTTTTATTTTAAATTATGTATCATATTTTTTTATGAAAATAGTAGTACTCCGTATAATTATATATCTACGATAGTATAGCATCTAACTAATTATGTATTATCTAGATTGGTATGGGCGTAATTTCCACCCAGTTTTTATAGATTATAATTTTCATAAGAGCAGACAATTGTGACTGTTGTTGTGTTAAAATGATTGAATGGTACTAATATATTTTGTATTGGCGTGAAATGAATACGTGTTGCCCTATGTCTTACATTCTTTTGGTGACATTCAATGTAACGCATTGCGGTACAATACCTAATATTATAACAGTTATTTAGGAACTACCACCGCGGCGGTGGGAAATAAGACATCACTAGATATAACGTGTTTGCGCCTTGAGGTCACTGGCTTAATTGCGCATTTGCTGTCATCGGGATTTAGTGGCGCGCAGTAGGACGTGCGCGGACATTTTGTATCCGTAGCTTTTTAAAATAGTGGCTAACGCGTCCAGTATTGAGGACAAAATATGATTAGGCACGCGGCAAACTGCTATTTGTCTGTATGATCGAAATATTGTCAATTTTGTCAGTCTGAGGATATAATATGTTTTGAAATCTCATTAAGGTTTATTTTTTATTTTTTAATGATAATATTATGGCTCGGTGGCGCCGTTGCTAAGTTATTGGCATCGGCAGCGGAGATTGTAGAGTTGATTATCGTGTGGGACAGATATTTGCTTGACCCACAGATAACTTTCGTTACTTTCCAAGGATAGTTCACGTTAAGAAGACGGCTGGTCTTAAAAAACCTAGACCATACCATTAATAACATTTACATTGTGGCGTAACAATCCAGGTGAAGTAAGGGCAAAAGTATGATGATGACGTATTAGCTAGAAGTAAAATAAAATTATATTTTTGAGATTTTTATACGTTAAAATAATGTTCTTACGAGAACAGTTTTTCTCTAATTTTCGGTTAGAGCTTTGGTATAATACGTGTATGGAGATGATTTTATGTCCTTGCTAATATTACCATAGGTAAATGATACTTAATCATCGTCATCATCATTTCAGCCTGTTTGAGTCCACTGCTGAACATAGGTCTCCCCCACAGACTGCCACGAAGCACGATCCTGAACAGAGGTCGTCACTCCATCTAATGGGGGGTTGTCCTACAGTGCGATGGCCAGTACGAGGCTGCCACTCGAGAACCTTTCTTCCCGAACGATTATCAGTTCTACGAGCTATAAGGCCGGACCAACGCCACTTCAGCTTGCTAATCCTCTGAGCTATGTCGGTTATCTGTCTTATATGATGTCTTCGTTGCGAACTATATACTCGTACTTAACAACACATTAATTTGGGTACCTGCTGCGTCATATTAAATACATTTCACACTTTAACGCCTTGATAATGTATAAAGGGCTCTTGTTTAGGAAACGAACGCCGCTTCCGCAGATTTACTACTGAAGCAAATAATAATTATAATAAATAAAGGAACGGAAACAACAAATAACAGAAGAGAACAATAACTTTTGTATAAAGCCTTAGGCCATTGTACAAGATTTGTATACGTTGCTTCGTATCAATAATATAGCGTAAATATGTTGTTTGTTACAGATTCGAATCTAACATCAACCTATTCCTGTAATATATTTATGTATATACATAGAATCGCGAAATATTAGAGTTGGCAACGTTCCACTCCTTCCTTCCAGAGATCAGACGACCAAATCGTTGGATCTCCTTTTATACTTTGGTATATTAACATCAGACTCTTCTTAAATGATCAAATACAAAACGCCTACACAACAACATAGCTCCTTAAATATTAAAAAGTAAGGTAAAATCTAATATATAAAGTTCTCGTCTCACGGCGTTTGTAATTGAACTCCTCCGAAACGTGTATTAACTTATTATATTATTATTATAAAATTTTGTGTGCATATCGGCCAGGGTGGGGAATCGGACAGCGTCTATTTTTCATCCCCCTAAATGTTAATGGTGGTCCACCCCGAACATTTTTTTCTACCCTACAAATAACTTATATGGTAAAACAACGATTGCTGGGTCAGCTAGTAACACTATATAACTTTACTGTGTTAGGTTCACGCAAAAGCCTTCGCTATTTCACGAATGGAGGTTCTTTTGGGTAA
Source organism: Iphiclides podalirius (assembly GCA_933534255.1). Taxonomy (NCBI): domain Eukaryota; kingdom Metazoa; phylum Arthropoda; class Insecta; order Lepidoptera; family Papilionidae; genus Iphiclides; species Iphiclides podalirius. The sequence continues at coordinate 802,420 of OW152817.1, read as the reverse complement.
GTACCACGACCTTAGAAGACCAGCTTTTTTTTTTTGGGCTGGATGAGCCACTGTTGGCCTTAGGGGCCTTTACAGTTCCGACGGACTTGAGGTGGCCGGGCGCTCGAGCCGCCTAGGCTGAACCTCGAAGACCAGCTTGAAGTGGATGTGTTATATATACTTCTGTGAATCGTCTGGTGAGTGAGGCACTTTATTCAAAGGTGGCAACCCATCTGCAACCCTACGGGTGTTGCACATGTCCTTGGACGGCGGTTATCACTTAACACCACGTCTTGAAAAAATGGCCTACCGCCGCTTACATAAAAAAATTAAGTCGAATGTTCAAAGTCAAAATGTTCTATTTAATTTTGCCTTTTTCAAACATACTAATGACCGCTATGCACCAACGATTAACCTTGATCTCCATCAGGAAACATTTTGAATAGCAACCGAGACTGCTGGCTCGATTGGCGAGTAAAATCGAACCCGATAAAGTCGGTATTACCACGCGTCTAGTTAATTAAGAATATTTCTGTTCGGGTAATTTACTACAGTAATCGCTCGCGACGCGTATACGCGTCTGTTCAAAGCAGATTGCAGTTCAGTTGTAAAGTTTACCGGTTCAGATTAGACAAGGTATAGGTTGTTGTTTAGGCTTTTATATTTGCTTTTCGACCGACTTCAAAAAAAGAGGTGGTATCATTTCGATGGTATTCTTTTCAACCGATTTCAAAAGAGAAGGCTCTCAATTCGACTGTATTTTTTATGTTTGTTACCTCAGACCTTTCGACTGATGGAACCGGTTAAGATGATTCTTCATTTGTTTGGAAGCTGGTGAACCATGTGGTGACCTCCCACGTGGTCCCATATTAATTTCATTGGTATTGGATCTCGGGCTCTAGAGGCAACTCCTGAAAATCATTATAAAATGAATAAACAGCTAGATATTTGAAATCTTTTTGTTTTACCTTAATAAAAATGGATTTGTTTATGTTTGTTACCTCCAGCTCCTTCATTTAAAGACTGTTTGGGTTTGATTAATTCTTACGTGGTTCCATTATAATTTATTCGGTATTGGTCCTTGATACATCGTCAAATTCCTAAAAATCAAATAGAAAATATATAGTGAGGCATTTGAAATCTGTCTTGTTTTTTGCTAGTAAAAATGTAGGTATCATTATCGGATAATGTTTTAGTTTTATATCCTCTGCTATGTATACGTTGCCAAACGAGCAGACGGTTCACCTGATGGTAAGTGAATACCGCCGCCCATGGACATCTGCTACACCCGAAGGTTACAGAAGCGTTGACAACTTTATGAAAATTGGGCTCCGGCCACCAACCCAAACCGGGGACTTAGGTACACGTTGATGTTACATCATTTCTGCACGGCAAATTTACTATAACACAGCAATAGCGGTTGAAAACGAAGCTGAATCTACATTAATCAATTTCGACACATAATTAACATCGAATTATAACTACCCATTAACACCGACAAACAAGGCAACATAACAAATTCGACACGAAATCCATACTTCCATACTAATATTATAAATGCGAAAGTAACACTGTCTGCCTGTCTTGCTTTCACGGCAAAACTACTGAACAGATTTAAATGAAATTTGGTACACAGATAGTCTAGAGCCTGTGAAAGGATATAGGTTACTATTTTTATTGGAGTTTTTTTTAAAAGAAAGATATTTATTTAAGATCTTCAACGCGAGCGAAAAGCTATTTATATATAAATATAGATAATATTAAATATAAAATCACAGCGAAATGCGATGTAAAATATCCTAACAAGCAATGACGAAGTGATCACCATGAAATATCTTTTTAAATTCAACTATTGTACGAACAAAAGCACGAGTCAAGTGCGACATCCCCACAGATAATAAAACAACAATATTACCCGGCCGTGTTGCTAGTTTACAATGTCGTGGTAAACAATCGCACGCGGAAAGGGTTGCCAGTTAAAAAACACGCGTTGTTTTAGCGCATTCTTGCCGCGCTTTAACGGGCCGGAGTAAAATTGGTGGCAATAAATATTGTTGGCGCTGGAGCTAAATGGTCAGGCGACTTTCTTTTTTAACCGCTCGAAGTTTTTATTGTCGTTTAGAAACATATGCGGGCGCAAATCACTTGTTTCCAGGCCTTTCACCCTTTCTACCCTTTCGGGGGAAGACGTTGAAAGCACGCATTAACTCGTTATGTTGGCACAGTATTAGGAGTCGGTTTCTTTTAGTCAAGCCGTATTTGAAGCGCTCATAAACCCCAATGTCTGTTAACATCAAAACATGTTTTTTTTGCTTATGTGGGAAGGTTCCATGCGAGCGGGCGGCGGTTATCACCTACAGGATTTGCAACACCCGTAGTTTTTTAAAACCGTTTTCTAAAAAAGTGAGTCCTGGCTACATTTATATGTATAATACTTCTACTGAGGTATACAGGTAAACTTATTTGCGCTCAATTGTGGTGGGGCCACGCAACAGTTTTCGCTGTTGCACGTGAAAGTTAAGTGTTATTCTTCCGCGTTTCACCAAGTGAGTGAGGTAGCCGGGGCCCACTTTATTAAAAGGTGGCAACGCATCTGCAACACTACGGTTGTAAAAAAGTGTTGTTCTTACGTTAAAAAAATCTATAAATTATTATATAATAGATTTTTTTTAACGTAGGGTAACTCTTCCTTCCTTCAGACCACCAAAGGTCTGAAGAGTATTTATCACATATAGACTTTAGTTTTCGACATTATGATAGGCCTTTCCAAAAATGATCAATATTATAAGATTATTTCGCGAGCGCTTGTTTTAAGCAATCCGTAGAAGTGTACACCAATTATGGTATTCAATTCAGTCTATAGTGAGTTTTTATTTATTGTTTTGGTCATTTATCGGCTGGGACCGGTTCTTATTGAACGTGAAAAATAAGCGACTACCACTGGTCCACTGAAATAGACCAGTTAAGAGAAGAACCATCAAGGAAGTCTGCGGTCTTGTTATCCATTTATTTTTATGAATCAAGTATATAGAACTAGCGTTTCGCCCGCGGCTTCGCCCGCGTTGAGGTCCTTAAAATAAATATCTTTCTTTAAAAACTATATACCTATATATTTTAAAGAAAGATATTTTCAACCCTTTACAATACTTTTTTCCAAGTAAAAAAAAACAGCCTTTCTCCTTTTTCAGGCTCTAGACTATCTGTGTACCCAATTTCATTTAAATTGGTTCAGTAGTTTTGGCGTGAAAGCGAGACAGACAGACAGAGTTACTTTCGCATTTATAATATTAGTGTAGATATAGATTATTAGGTATAAAATCAGCAAGCAGCCAGGGGACTTGAAAGTGCACAGTAAGAGTAATTTCCACACATACTTGCCCTCAATATAATCTTCGAGATTATAATACGCCCTTTCCATAAGGGTGGCGGGTAGTTTTACAAAATTTTTATGACATCATAGCAAGAAGATGCAGATAGTCATTAGAGACTGGAATTAACAATCCAAAGTTTAATAAGTATCGTGCTATGAGACTAGCTCAGACAGTCAAGTAGTGGTGCTAAATATGTATTAACATTTCCCATCCAATAGTAATAGGAAGACAACATTCTCTTCAGAACACTGGCACAGGACTGGACTTCTTAAACAGAGAGTTATGGTAATGCAAAATACCGAAGAAAACGATAGACAACGTTCAAGACCTTTGACGACTAGTTAGCTCGGTGTCCGATAAAGAAGAATATATAGGGCATAAGGTTTGGTTTCAGCTATTTATATGGAATTGCTTTTCGCCCGCGGCTTCGCTCGCGTTGAAGCCCTTAAATAAATATCTTCTTCTAGTCTACTGTGTGCTCTCTTAGGTTCTAGACTATCTGTGTACCAAATATCATTTAAATCGATTCAGTACTTTTGGCTTGAAAGCGAGACAGACAGACAGAGTTAATTTCGCATTTATAATATTATAGTATGGATTAGTGGTGACATATGACATTTCCTATAAACATTGTAGTAAAGTAAAATAAAGTAACAGCCTATATGTCCTACTAATGGGTAAACACCTCCTTTGACTTTGACTCAACTGTTGAGTTTCTTGCCGGTCTCTTCTCAACAGAAACTGCGTTCCGGTGGTAACTTACGAACCTATATGTATATGTTTGTAAAATTTGACAATTCATAAGAACGCGCAAGCGTCTATTCGAGTAAAGATTTTTGATTGATTTATTGATTGATTGATTGATTTGTACAGAGGGTATTAATTACTTCCTTCACCATTGAGCACGTCATAAGTAAGCACTTGAATTCAATTTCATTGGTGGCACCGAGATTCGAACTCAGGCTGCTTAATTACATTACATACAAGCAACCGGACACTGAGCTATCACACCTTTAAGCACATACTTTGTTATTTTTCTATATAATATACTAGCTGCTGCCCGCGACTAAGTCTGCGTAGAATAGGCTGAAGGCGTAACATTCAGACAAAAAGACAGATATACCGTCCGTCCGTCCGTCCGTCAGTCCGTCCGTCCGTCCATCTGCCACCAGGATGCATCTCATGAACCGTGATAGTTAGACAGTTGAAATTTTCACAGATGATGACTTTCTGTTGCCGCTATAACAACAAATACTAAAAACAGAATAAAAAAATATTTAAAGGGGCTCCCATAGAACAGACATGATTTTTTTTGCAGTATAATTATAGATTGGTTTTTTATCGTTGCAGGGATTTTTTCGCGATGTCACGTTTTTTTGTTTAGATAAATTGTCAGCTGTAATTTATACAACAGAGTTTTACCTATTTTAGATGCAATTCTTTTCTAACATGACATTGAACCGATGAAATGTTTAAATTAAAGATACACCATTTCAATATTACCGATCCCACCAGCAAATTGTATAAATATGTGTGTAAATAAATTACACACTACAATATTGGTTTTATGTTGCACTTATTTTGACTTTGGAATTTAATATAAGACATAATTCATTAAAATTAGACTAATAATCAACATTAACTCATGATAATAATTCAATAAAGAAATTTTGACTTTGAAAATCCAGTGCTCAGATTGCTAATTCGCGATCTTACTAAAGAAACTGTCTAGTCCCAGCAGCGCATAACTTGATTTCATTACTAATCTGTATCAATAATGATAATACAGATAAGAACGATATCCCGTGATAAGTTCAAAGTAATTTCCATAAAACGCTGTCGTCGTGGTCTTCTTTCTTTATACAGACAGTTCAAAATGTTCAAATGCTAAAATATATATATTTAAATTAATACGAAACGTGATCTACTTACTTTATATTGATGATGCGGCCAAATTAATGGACTTGAGACTTATCGTGTGAATCATTGTCATTAGTAATCGTCAAGTGGTCGATGGAAATGTAACTTATTTTAATAAATCTGACGTCAGGCCTACGTGTGACGTTTGGACATATTGCAAACCGGTCTAGTACATTAAATAGTTCCCAACGGAGGTTTTAGAGGCATTTATCGTAAACAGTTTTTGTTGTTGACAAGATATTTACAACCGCTACAGTAAAGGAAAGTAGAAAAAAGCGGCCAAGAGCGAGTCGAACTTTCCGTGCACGGCAAAAAATCTTGTCATGTATGGGAGCCACACTTAAATATTTTTTTAGTATTCGTTGTTATAGCAAAAGAAATACATAATCTGTGAAAATTTCAACTAACTATCATGGATCATGAGAAACAGCCTGGTGATAGACGGACAGCAGACAGCTGAGTATTAGTAATAGGGTCTTGGTTTACCTTTTGGCTACGGAACCGTAAAAAAAGATAACAATACATACACAGACACATACAATAAATTTTTATGAATGTGTATGTATGCATTTTGTATGCATTTGATTTAGTCATATACTATGTATGTTACTATTGAACCACCTACGTAGTAAACGTCCCTTTACGCCATTGGTTGCCTGGAAGAGATCGCTATGAAGCGATAAGGCCGCCAAATTGTGCATTCCATTAATTTGTATGTCTATTTTTAATTTTGTCCACCCTTCTATGTGTGGTGCACAATAAAGTATTCATAATCTCATACACAGAAATGCAGCTCCTGCGTTCTATATCCCGATAAACAAATGAAATACTGCGATGTTAATTTCATCGCCAAATTGTCGCCGCTCGCAACCTTCGGCGGGTTTTCGGCGCTCCTCGCTCCGGCGACCGGCCTATCATGAGCCCCCCCGCCGCCCGCGCCCAGTCGCGGCCCCCACGGGGGCGGGCCCGGGCGTGCTATCGCGCGGGTCGCGAATCGCTGGCCCTGCGTCACCTACTACGGTGACCTTGGCCCACTTTGATAGAGCGCCCCGCTTCCCGCCGGCGCGTAGATGCCCCCGATAGCGCCGACTTCCTCGCCGACGCTCCGTTGGAGTTTGGTGTTCCTCATCTGTGGTCTGTGCTACTGTCAAATCCACCGCGGGTCCGCTGATCCACAACTGTGGACCTGCCTCGGATCCCCGCACAGTATTTAATGACTAGTACTGCGTAGTGGGAGGAACAAATTCATTTTTTATATAAATTTGCGTCTGACACCTTGAGAATCGTAAGCTTTACGTAGGCTCAACAAGTTACGAGAATGGAAGGCAAATAAAAAATTAACCCACGCTGTGTTTTACACAGATGATGGTTAGAAATAGAGCCAAAAATCGATCTTGTAATCTATATAACTATAACTATAGCAGGACGTGTAACAATAAAAGAGAACCTTTTCTATAACGAACAGCAAATTCGAAAATTTTCCGAAAAACCGTGACCCACTTAATCGAACTACCTATATTTTATTTGCCCAACTTTAGGAGCCACCCGCGAATGAATCTCATTTCAGTAATGAGTGTAATTATACGAATCTAAAATCGACCGAATCCTTCCTCAGCCTTAACACGAATTTAAAAGCATAATAATTTTAAAGGTCTGCACTTTGTTTTTTAATGTCTGTGGTTCTGTACTTAACTGTTAACTTGTGATTGGCTGTGACGTGTCGCGCGGGAATAACTGTCCGTAAAAATAATTGATTACTATAAGGCCATTAATAATATCTCCACTAACATAGGAAAGAGAGAGTGTTTGTAGAATTCTTTTGCTGTTGGAAAGTTACGTTATTATAGATAGTTATAAAATTTTACTTGACACCAAGATTACTAAATTTTAAATAATTAATTTAATAAGAAACATGAATACTTGTAGACATGTTGTGTTTTTCTTAAACGCTAGTACACATCTGGTTTGTGTACAGTAATTACTACTTGATATTTGTAGAAACATACGTGCTATTTAAACTAGATCTGCTAAATGAAAGGTTGACATTAAATCTTGAATCCTTACACGACTTGAGTGTAAAGGTTTAACGTAAGTAGTAATAAACCTCTTGATCATCTGATTTGGCACAATCTGAAACGTTCTTCGTTCGTTACGTCTTTGTGAGTTTCTATCGGTATCGCATCATTAAGAATGCTGACAGGCTTATCGGACATGCGTTGGACGGAGATAGGTATAGATATATGAAGCACTCTCAGTCAGTGCACAATAGTTGTCTTTCTAATTGTTATAACATTGTATTTCGATCAAGCAGCTACCAGTCGACGCGCCATCGCTCCACAGCCTTGATCTCTACCTATTACTGAAAAATGCTGCATTTAAAGCAGCCGACTTATTGTCTTGCACTACAACTCGGCCGCGTGCCCAATTAACGCCCCTACATTAAACGCGATAAGGTTTATATCGCCTTGTGTTTTCGTAGACCTTGACGGCTGGCCTTGCTTCTATCTGGCGTACGCTCTTTCCGCCTTCGCCGAATCAATTTTAACGTTATTATTTTTATTGGGCACGCTTAAAAACACCTTTGCGTCACCAGTTGCCACTACGCTTTCCGTTTCAATCCGAACAGCGTATTCGGCCGCGTCAAATAACCCGACAACCGGACGGGAGCCCGCCAAAAATTCCACCACAGATTATGAAGCAGAGGGCGGCGCGGTTTAAAAAGTCACGCGGCCTATCGCGAGGTGACTATGACCCATATTCGAAAACGTTCGCGCCGAAAGTGCGCGGCGGGCGCGAAAGGGGACGCCGAGAATTTCGTGCTCGGTTCCGGCGTGCCGGCGCGCGAACGCACACACACGCGCGCCCGTAATCGCCGAATGTATGTCATGATCAGTAGGTTAAGTTTAAATAAATTGATTCGAGGGCCGCGGCGCGTACAGGTAGCCGCTCCAAGGTCCTCACCGACGCTGCAGACGCTCGTTACGGGGTTCCTAAGCGCGGTCATAAGAAATTACCAACCGCGCGCTTCTCATAACGATTAGAACTACTAGAATAAGGTGTAAGCAAATTTTCATAAGCTCAATGTACCGCATTACCGTACGGTGTTTCGCGATCCAAACTATACAGAGGGCGCTCGCGAAGGTGTGCGTTTCGTTTTATCGTGTTCCCATCCACCGTAAAGCGCCAGTTTGGCTCCTATAATTTGCATTTAAGATACTAAACTCATTAAGCGTCAATTTCACAACCAGACCAATCGTTATTCGCTCGTAATGGTTCTATAGTCGTAAACGTGCATAAAAATGGATCGATAAAAATCATCGAACTTTGAAATATCGGAATGACTGGCGGTAATTACTGCTTCGTGACCTTGACGGATTGCACTGATTATTTTCGAGTGCCTGTTATAAAATACAATCGGGTGCGTAAATTAAAACTATGTATAATTTATTTCAATTCAATCTTCGCGGTCCCAGCCATTAACATAAACGATAGAAGAGAGTGAGGGAACAATGTAATGCTTTTCCGATTCCGCAACGACTACGCCACGAAATGACATTAATCGTGGATACTTCGAATATCGAAGACGTCCGTTTCTTTGTTGCCAAGCCACTAATGGATGCGAGGAAATTCATTATTTAAAACGCAATGTACTTACTGCGTAATGGAGACGTTTGACATATGCGGGCATTAATTAAATGTTTGATTACTACACACTTAATTAGTCATTCTATTTGCATTGAATTTTCATAGGCCATTTTAAAATTTTATTACGACAAGCGTGGTATGGTATTTATGAAAAGTTCTATTTAGTGCCATTTAACAAATACCGCGTCTCATAGCTTATAGAGTTTAGTTCTTTGCGAAATCAATGGAAAGTTTACTTAACTGTTTCAAAGCTCTGTCGTACTTTCGCAATATACGATATCACTACATAGTAAAACAAAGTCGTCCCACTGTTTGTCTGTCTCTATGTATGCTTAGATCTTGATGCGTTTTTTTTATTAGATTGAGTGAGTCAAGGGGGAGGTTTATATGTACAATACATTGCACCCGTTTGAATCCCGGGCGGGTTGCTAGTATTAAAATACAATACAAAACTGCGACATCTATTACGCTTTGATTAGTAAAAGACAGACTTCAAATGTTTGACATATGGGGCGTCATTGTTTTGTCTTTGCTGCTGCGCAGACGATTCGCGTGGACTCGATACAATTTAGGGCGTTGCTATTGCGAAACTCACCAGTTGATTTGCAATTGTGCATTTGCACAGTTTTAGCGTTTCGAACAATAGGTTGGTTAGCGCTGACGACGCGGATCGTTTCACAATCTGTCCCACATTCGATGTTAGCCCAATCGCTTCTGCCGCGTCATAATTCGTAATATTACGTATCAATTGTCGTATAAAATAAGTGTAACAAGTGCGAAGTTCAAAGTTTGTGAAACGCAATAGAGCAAGAACAAACGAAGCTTGAATTATTCATCGGAATTTGATTATACACAGGCGAAAACTATTAATATCCCTTCTTTATAATTTTATAAATGTGAATGTAAGTTTGTTTGTTACGCTTTCACGCCAAAACTACTCAATCGATTACCATGAAACTTTGTACACATTTATTAAAAAGGACATAGGACTCAATTTAAAAAAAAAAATCGAAAAAAATATTTTATTTAAGGGCATCAACGCGGGTGAAGCCGCGGGGGGAATGCTAGTAATTCATAAAACGATAAATTGATATGAAATACTTAAACGTGTGAAACTATTTGTAGGGATGGATAATACCAAGAATAAGCAGCATTGAGCAGTGGTTTTTAATTTCTTTAGTCATCTGTTGTTTAAATCGCCCGGAATCCGGTAGTGACACCGGCTACATTCAATTGGAGCGGGACGGAGATAGACGAGCGCGCGCGCCAGAGCGGGAGAGAGCTAGCAAGGTTACGCTCATGGCCGCTGTCATAAGACTAGTGCTGGGCGCCTCCGTGTAGGCGCAACTTGTATCAAATATTTTCAATATGAATCGTTATTATGTATGTTAGTATCGAGCATTTTTAATTTAGACAATCGTTAAAACAATAACATAGTATTATTTTTTAACTTTGATTTCAGTAATATAATTTTTTTGCTTGTGATTGTTGAGTACATACTAATTAACGATTATTTCTTCTATTTACATATTTATATTCCAGCAATACAGCAACACTGCATCGCTTGATAGGCAAAAGGTAAGTAGTTTCATTTGACCGGCATTATTCTTGAAAAAATTATGATCTTCATACGTAGTAGTGATTTTATCACCTTTTATATTCGACTCGACGGTACGCAACCTTGATGGATGACTTTGGAATTAATTGAATGAAACAATGAGTCGGGTTTTTGTTTTTCTTCAAAATCGTGGCTCATAAACACATTAAGTGGAATTACGTATTATTAAATAATAAAACATTGTTTAAATTTAGATATTCGATGCAGATTACATTAAAGCGTTTGTATTACTAACGCTTTTAGCCTTTTTCGTTCGCAATTATCTGGCGGCCCTGACCCAAAACTTCGTGGTGTGCGACGAAAACGAATCGAACAGTAATAGACATTTGAGCATAAAGCCTCAGCGTGTGCGCCATTGTCGGCGCTATCTGTCACGTATCAACGAATATTCGGCATTGCGGGCGTGATGTAATTGTCCACCGAAAATTAAAAAAAAAAAAGATACGCGCCGAAACGGCCATATAAGGCCGCGAAATGCTCGACGCAGCCGGGCAGCGCTAGTTGCGCTGAGGCCGCGCGCGGTCGCCTGACATAGACCCAGATACGATGACATTGGCACTACATTCATGAACTGAGGTCACTCGGGTATAAAAATAAGCGCGCCAGTGTAACACTGCGTCGCTATTTCTGCATTTTGACAGTTGCAAATTCGATTTCTCCGCGCGTTTCCCGCCAATTTGTTATCCGTTATTTGTCTACGTTCACGAAAACATGAGTGTGTTATGTTTTTCACACGACCGTCGAGTATTTTTTCCTGGATAATGGACGGTGGAAAATTTTATACTCTACAGATGCCCATGTAAATATAGTAGAGTTTCTAAGAGCTCTTATATGTTGTATAATAAGACACAATGCGTGTTAGATTTTGGCCCGGCTCACATAACTAGTTTACTAGTTTATCGATAAAATTCGTATCCTCCGAAAGTAGGACAGTAGGCCAGATGGTGTGTCTGTGTCATTACACACACTGCACTAATGTTTATTCAACTCATTAATTAAGTCGTAAAAACTAACAATTTTATGTATACGAATTTTGTATGTCTTGTTCGACCTCCAAAACGCTAAATCATGCAGGCTGATGTAGTGCAGTCGATATGTCAATGCGAAAAGTTTGCAATAAATAACTTGAGCGTGGTACACTACTCCAAGGTGTTTTACGGAAAGGTCTCCGATAAGGATATCGTAGCGAGCGGGATACGCGAGGCGAGTGGCATGCAATTGACGTAACGTATCTCGAGACTGCATCGATTGCACATAATTGTTTTATTTTACAAAAAAAAAAAAATCACTAACAATAGTAAATATTGAACAGCAAGTTCTTATTTATTTGTATGGTTCGTTGTAAAACGAAGATTCGAAGGAAAATATCAAGGCTGCATATTTTGGAACCGACCGCTTCTTGTGAGCGCCATGTTTAGATTATGTGACACAATGTTGGTGGTGGGCCAAATTATTTACGCGCGCTAAGAACTGCCTTCCCCACTCGTCTGGCACTCGATCGGCTAAATACGCGTATGGCAATGATGAGTAATTTCTCTTTATTAACATGATAGGTGGCCTTTGTGGTACGGCTACGCAGTCATCGCTGTTGCGCTGTGGCAACGCATCTGCAACCCTACGGTGTTGCAATATGAGAACCGCCAGCTCGCTTACGACTTCCTCACATAAGAAAAATATATCTGACATACAAAACAAATACCATACAGTTACATCAGACTTTAATTTATAGGAAAACATAATATTCTTATTTACAACTAGCTGTGCCCGCGACCTCGTCCGCGTGGAATTTAAAATAAAAAAAATTCTAAAATAAAAGTAGCCTAAGTTACTCCTTATTACATCAGCTATCTGTCAGTTAAAGTCCCGTCCAAATTGGTCCAGCCTTTTCAGAGATTATCCGGAACAAACAGACAGACAGACAGACAATAATTGTAAAAAATGTTATTTTTTTATATGCACCGTGTATGCATTATATGCATTTAGTAAAAAGCGGTTCAATTCAATTCAAATTTTAGTATAATGGCTCCATCAGGGAATAACTTGATGATTCTGCCAATGTCAATGTTGAATAAAACAGTTAGTAAAGAATGAGATTAGCCGGTAATATTGGCCATTGTACTGTAGGTAGACTATTACACGCATCCAGTTGAGTTACCTGAACAAAGGACAAACAATGGATTAGTGTATGAATAATTTGATATAATAAATTAGAACAGCTAAATGTTAAGGAGAATACATAGAACACATAATTAAGACAACAATACAGTAGGGGGAAAATGCAAGAAATTATAGTCTTATGTTATTTAAACGGATAAATTTATCTATGACTTTATAAAAAAGCGGTTATTTTAAAACAGACACTCCAATTTTATTTATTTGTATAGATATCATAGACACTGTTGAGACAGTAGCTAAGTAATAATTTCTTGTATTTACGCGATTACCCATTACTAAATGAAAGTATATTTACGGATTTATCGCGTTTATTTTTGTTTTAATTCCCGACGTTTAGAACCCTTATAGCGTTCATGGCCACGGGAGATACTGAGGCGTGGGACGTCAGAGTGCCATTGTTAATCCGGGCTACCGGCAGTTTTTGAATTATTAATTTTTGTGTCGATCTACGCCGTTTTCATTTAGCACTAGTTAGGAAAGAAAGAAAGAAAGAAAGAAATATTTATTCGGCGCATTACATTATAGGGAAAAAAAAAAGAAATAGCATTAGAATTGTAAAAATGTATGCACCAAAAAGGTCTCCGCTCAGTATACAGCCCTGGCAGACAATACAACGGCACTGGTTTTCTGCGGATACCTTGTAATATTGGCGTTCAGCACCATGCATACAGCCAACAAAAATAACATTGAAATAAAATAAAAACAATAAAAAAGGAATATAAAAAGTTAACTAATATAAAAAGTTAATTACAATAAAATAAAAAAAAATTATTAACAAAAACTATAACATATCCTCGACACAATACGAGTATATAAATATATACCTATGAGATCTGATTTGACTGAGTGCAACTTTATATATAGGTGTTTAGTTTTTTTATCTGTGTTCCATTTTGTTATAAAGTTCAAACTGAAATCTTAGCAAGGTTTTTTTTATGCGAAAAGTTGTCAAACGAGCGGACGGTCCACCTGATTTTAAGTGAATACCGCCGCCCATGGACATTTGCCACGCCCTCGGGTGTGGCAAATGTCCATGGGCACAGATGCGTTGGCAACCTTTTGAAAATTGGGCTCCGGCTACCTCCGTCACCAGACGAAACGCGAAAGTATTTGTCATACTTCCACTTTACGCTGGTCTTCTATGAGGTCGTGGTACTTACCCGGACGGGCCTGCCCATTCGTGCAACAGCCGAGGCTGCTGCGTGGCCCTACCACCGTAAAAAGCAAGGTGTACGCTAATATATTCGATAGCACATGTTTATTCTATTATTATTAGTAACCTTTATATTTATTTAGACGTCGCGCTGCAAGTACGAAGGAAAATGTGCCGTATTCCTTGAACCCTCGGTCGCTGTTTAAGAATTCTTTTCAGGTCCCGCGCATACTTATGAGGGCGGGACGCGTCGTTACTGAGATTATGGTAATCTGAACGGAGTGACTGCATGCCGCAATGACGGAACGAGAACAAATGTGTTGTAGGGTTCCGTACTCGGGTACGGGTATAACGGGACCCTATTACTAAGACTCCGCTGTCTGTCTGTCTGTGTGTTATTGTCTCACCAGGCTGTATCTCATGAAACGCGATAGGTAGTTAAAATTTGCACAGGTGATGTATTTCTGTTGTCGCTCTAACAACAAATACTAAAAATGTCAATAAAAAAATTAAGCGGTGTCCCATACAATAATGATTTCTTTGCCGTTTTATTAGATAATGGTACGGAACCCTACGTGCGTAGTCACACTTGGTCTTTTTCTAAAACAAATACACAAGAGTAACCACCGCGCCGGTTAGTTGCGACAGCCTTGGTCGCTAAAGGGCTTTCATTTCAATTGCAGTTGCGTAATGAGAAAATATGTAAAAACATCGTATTTCTCGAACTCTTCTTTCTCGATCGAGGACGGTGAATGATATTGCTTCATTGGGAAAGCATGGCACGCGCCGTTGGTACCAGCTCGTACAAAATAGAGTTAAATAAATAAATAAATATGAGGTAAATATGAGGTGTATATAACCATACGTACTACTTGGTGTAATGATTAATCAGTTTATATTGACGGGTAACTTAAAATCGCCGATTTCAATAAGATGCCAGATACAGAAGAATAAGATTCCTACGGTGGTAGGGCCACGCTGCAGCCTCGGCTGTTGCACGAATGGGCAGGCCCGTCCGGGTAAGTACCATGACCTCACAGAAGACCAGCGTAAAGTGGAAGTACGACAAATACTTTCGCGTTTCGTCTGGTGAGTGAGGTAGCCGGAGCCAAATTTTCAAAAGGTTGTCAACGCATCTGTAACCCTCAGTGTAGCAGATGTCCATGGGCGGCGGTATTCACTTAATATCAGGTACCCGTCTGCTCGTTTGGCAACTTTTCGCTTAAAAAAACAAAGATGATTGATCTTTAAAATATATAGAAAAAGTAAGAAAAGACTGTCGCCGCTGTGGGAATCGAACCCACGTCTTCGGCATTCGCGGCCTGACGCTTTAGCCGCTAAGAGAAACGGCTGATTGCCACACCGACGATAATCTTAACGTCTTTTGTCTACATTGTTTTTTACCATTTGAAGCAATGCTTGGCGCATCCATTGTTATATCCATTCCAGCATACAAACAATTTCGAATATCGTTTTACAACGATAATTCGTACGAGAGATGTCATATAAAAAAATTAATATCAAATAAATAAAAAAAAATTCTAAGATGATTGATCATTATAAAATTTTGATAACTGAGTAAACATCAATGACTGGCTTTGTTGAAAGATTTGATATAGACTAAAGATCGCTCGTTTGCTGCTAAAAATTTCTAAACACGACATAACAGAGATGTTGGATGTGGTAATTATTTAAATTTATTCATCGTTTCAAAGTAGACAACTTTCGAGCTCTCATTGGTGTTAGATCAGAGAAATGCATAATCAATTTAACGTAATATTCATAACATTAATATTATTATGTAAGACGCATGGTTCAGCAGCTGAGAGTTTCAGCCGCGACCTATCGCAGGTACCGTCGATGTACGGTTACGGAACTTCGTTATATTTTTACCATTAAAAATCGCTTTCAACTTTTCGGCGATGATCATAGCGACTGACAAATTAAGAAAGTAATACATTAATAAATAAATATTTTAGGACACATTTTGTACACAACGTTCTCCAGTCCCAAACTAAGCAACGCTTGTACTATAGGTACTAGAAAACTGATGAACATACCAAAACATACTTTTCTTTTGTAAATAAATGCATATTACACATATGTTAACACCCAGACATTAGAGAAACATTATGTTCATCACACAATATTTTTCCAGTAGTGGGGATCGAACCCACACCCTCAGGCGCAAGAGGCAGGTACACTACCCACTACGACATTCGGGTCGTAGTATAAAATATCATAATATCTATAAAAAATGACATTGCTCTGTTGTTTATATTATGGGAGGAGTAGTATGAGCTACGGTCATTAGAGCCGTGATATCTCAGTGTCCGAACGCTCGCTTTTAACGTAAAATACTCCTACCTGAGTTCGATTCCCGGTGCCGGACCAATTAAATTGGTAATTTTAAGTTCTGATTTAAAACCTGCTCAGCTATGAACAAAATCATCTTGAGGAAACCTGCATATTTTCGAAATCATAACAAAAATATATTTCGTAGACATGTGCCAAGTCTGCCAATCGGTAGTGGGGTCGTGTGGTGGACTGTAACCTAATACACACTGCACAGAGTAAGCTCTGCCGGGCGCTGGGACGTAACAGGCGTTTACTGTAATTTTTATTTTAGATCTCGTTATTTATAGTTGTTATTTATCAGTAGAGCTGTTGTTAAGGCACTGATACAGCGTATTTGTACATCGGTCCCTCCCTATTCTGCGCCTATTACATTTTGAGACATAAAGTAGACTTGAATAGAAAAATTCATTCCCCAGCTCTACCCGCAAGCTTCTTACGTTATTTTCTTAAATTGAACACTCATCAAGTTGGTACTAGTAATTCTCTTAGATGAATCATTATAATGAGTAAATATAAGTAAAGGATCACAGTGGTAGTCTTATTTTAATTGTTAAGGTGAAGAAGATAAAATCTTAAACATATTTAAATGTTGTTGTTTGTTGTTTTAAGACTAAAACATGAAATGTGAGATAATATCCGATAACTATCACCTTATTTTTTTATTGAATTTCTATTAATGCAAGCTAGTGAAACGTTCTTTAAATATTTTAGTGAAGTAAACTATCGTAATTTTTTCTGATTAACTGGTTTCAAGTTGAGTTTGTGCTTTCTGAAACTTGTTTTAATTTTTAAGGTTTGTAATTTATTTTTGTTTAGTTAGTAAAATAGTTCTGGTTATTTTAAGTGTTCGCAGATTTATGCGTTAACTGGCGTATAAATAAAGCTGATTCTTTTTAAAATGTTGATAAGATAATATTCCGTGATGTAATAAATCTAATAAATAAAGAGCCAAAGACTTGGCTACGGCGTAGCGCTGCTACGAAATATTGTATCATTCATGATGGGTCTTTGATCCACCTTTGGTTAAGCGGATCTGAGCAGTGAGACGTATTTTTCTCCAAATATTGTGGCTGATATATTTTTAAATGTACAACATTTACAAGTAATTATTGCCATAATTACTTGTAAATGTTAACTTATATTTTGTACGTTTACAGTTATAGTATTTGCTCCCAAATTAAAGCCTAAATTGGAAACCATTTTTAAAATAAAATTATACTCTATTACTTATAATACATTGAAAAGCATTTTCATTCATCAAATTTATTTATAATTTTGCGCCTTAAAACTGTTTTACAAAAGCTTTATTTAGAGTTTCTTTCGTCGTGACTCTTATTACTTGCATGAATTATTCAAGCTTAAATCATATAAAACAATAAGGCTCTCACGCTCTTCAAGCGGAATTGAGTAGATAAGGTCCACTTTCACCAGGGTTAATTAGTTCCTAAAGCAAGAAATGATGAGCAAGTGAAGTAATTAATTTTAAGCCTGTTGCTTCGGTTTTCTATTATTTGTAATTATTCAGGTCTGTTCATTAAAATCTTATCGAGATACTGTAAAGGGGCTTTAATTATCTACTCCGCTGGCGCGTGGAATTCGGGGAATTTAATTTCATTGCTTTTAAAAAGCTGCGGGCGGCGTTTGTACAACGTAGCCGTGCTCTCCACGTGCCGCCACCTTCCCACTCCCCCCTGGTTTCCTAATCCTCCAAAGGAAGGTAAATAGTTTTAGATGTTTCAACTCTATTGGGGAGGTTTATGTAAGTGTCTGGTCCGTCACGACGAAGGTATTTGAATGAAATACGAATTGAAAACGGCGTTTGGGCTTGATACATACTAAGTTTAAACAAAATTTAATAAATTCAATAAAACTAAGTTAGTTTAAGTAAGTTTTTACGATAAAATGTATAATATTAAACCACTGTTAAATAAAATGTAGCTTTTATGAATTAGGGTCAATGTTGGACGAGTTACATCATTAAAAAAATTCTATTTAAGAGTGAACCTATTTGTACCCACTAGAACAAAACCAAGCGCTGATACCGAGGAAGTTGTCAATAAGAAAACGTGGGTTCGATCCCCGCAGCGGCGGAGAACTTCGTCCTTTCTTCTAGAAATTTCAAAGCCTACTACCCACTTAGCACCGACTTCAAATCAACGGGAAGAATATGTTGAATAACTAAAGCAGTAGGCTGCCGATATCAAAATTAATGTTAAGAGCAAAGCTACAATATTGTTTCATTTTCTTAATGGCAAAAGGGGGCGTACGGGCAGTACGCTCACCTCATCACCGCCGTCCATAACATCTGCAACATCGGTGGGCTTGCAAATGCGTTTCAGGTAAGAAAAAGCTCCCCTCTTGAAGGTCCCCTAGTCATGAAGGTTCGGAAAAGCCGCCGGCGATATAGGTAACAATGGCTGGTATTTATACGAAGCTATACTAAACTGGATTTTTGCGCGTTTTAGTTTGATTTTAAATTCGCGACGTTCCGAACACTACAGGGTCCATGCTCACGGGACGGATCATACGTGACCACCGGAATTTTAAACCCATAATGGACGCGAAAAAATCCGTAAAACAGTTTCACTTGACCAAAGCGTTATATATGAATACAAATAAATATATCAGTGCACGAATTAGAAAAAATCGTGGACGGGCTGAATCCCGTAGCAGTCCGTCTACGAACAATCGAGCGTAGCGCACGTGTAAACTTACGCGTAGGAGCCCTCGGCCGGGGTAGTTGGGGGCGAGCCCTGCGCCATTCATGGCGCTCGATACGCCGCAATGGGTTGCGGGGGTTGGGGGCGGGTTGGGAAAGGGGGAGGCGGCACGTGTATCAATGGACGTTATGCAAACACAGGGCGCAGTGTTCAAATCTGTCCTGTTGTGTTTGCGTTCTCCGATAGGTAATTATTTGTTTTCTCTGCAATATAAATGGAGAGTGGTAGAGATTGCTTATTCGTACAGTTTTCGCTATAACTCCATCATCATCATTATCCCACCTAGGTGAGTTAGGCACAACATGATTCACATTTTGTAAGCGGTTTCGGCTATTGTTACGACCAGCCGCCTGCCTAATATCAACCGTGGGGAATCAAACACTCACACCCGGAACCCATTATCTGTGGGTCACACAAAAACTTGTCCCGTATGGGAATCGAACCCACGCCGAAGCCTACTTAGCAACGGCCCCACCGAGTCACCAGTTTTCACTGTAGCTTATTTTATTTTATACTAGCTTTTCGCCCACGGCTTTTTTCGCGTTGAAGCCCTTTAATAAATATCTTTCAACCCCTTATAACACTTTTTACCAATAAAAAAATAGCCTATGTCCTTTCTCAGGCTCTAGACTATCTGTGTACCAAATTGCATTTGAATCGGTTCTGTAGTTTTGGAGTGAAAGCGAGACAGACAGACAGAGTTACTTTCGCATTTATAATATTAGTATGGATAAAACACTTTATGCAAAAAGCAAAATCTTTGTACAAAGCGATCAGGCGGTTGACCCGATGTTAAGCGATGACAGACGCCCATCATATATTTGCAACACAAATCGTCAATTTTGCAGATACGTACCACCTTTCAATGAAGTGGGCCCCGGCTAACTCACTCACTAGACGAAACGCTGTAGTTACGCGGTACTTACCCGGATGGTAAGGTGCGAATGGCCAGCAAGCCAATTAAGAAGTTTAATTGAAAAGTTATTATGGATATACGAAAGATTATTTTCATCAAGCCTCAGCTAAGTCGACTCTGATGAAAATACGAGTCGGTGTAGTACTCAGTATCTGTTAAGAAAAAGCTGGCGTTAAAAAAAATAGGAAATACATCATTAAGAAAATATGAATCGACTATAAATATTTAAAAACAAAATATAATAAAGCAAATTGCATAACAAAACATAAACAAAACCTTGCTCCGCAAAATTGGGCGGGCTACGCGGCTACGTTGCTACGCAGTTGACGTAGAGCTCCCTCGTAGTAACTGCGATCGATATAGGGCGGGGGTGAGAGCCGCCGTACTGCCTCGTGGCAGCCTACGCAATAAGAATGAGAAACACCGAGCGCAAAGGGCCTGCTAATAATTCTGAGTCGATATAATCAAATTTAGCGGTATGAAATAATAAATAAATATCGAAGTGGAATTTTTATATTAAAAAATATTGATAACTATAGTAAAATAGATCATTTTTAGTTAACAAATTTTTCTTAATTCAGAACACCATATGAATCCGCCAAGAAACCGAAAGAGTCATCATCATATTCCTAAAAAAATAAATCATTTTAATTTAATTATTTTTTCTTAATTCAGAACTCCATGTGAATCCGACATGAAAACGAAATCGTAACATCAATTTCCCTAACGAATTTACTTTTGACGTTACCATTAAATCCTTAACATTAATACATATTATACTTATAGAGGCTAGGCAGAGACCTCTGATTGGAAATAGTTTTTCCAATTTTCGTTCTCAGTGTGTCCACAGCTCGCGAGTCTACGTTTATTTACCACTGTTGCGTATTCCGAGCCATGTGTTCGGCGTAAAACGTTGCGTAAGCCAGTTCCAACGATTCAGCTACCCGGTGCCCGGGTCACCGTGGAAATCCAATCGATTCCTCTCTAGTCACATTGTTGGTATGTAATTTGCTGAGCGGAGTTAATAAAAACTTTAACGGTGTTAACAACACAGTCAGTATTAAAGGTTTTTATGTTTAAAGGAAAATTAAGTTTGTAATTCGAGTTGATTTTTTTATTTTAAGCTTTTCATATTAAAGAATCAAGCAATCGATTCTATACACAGGCCTTGAAGGTCTTTAATCCCTCGTATTATTTTAACAAAATGGAACGAGATAAGAAGGAGATTTCCTAGAAGTGTTTTGTTCATATTGCTCGTGAAATTAAAATAATTTTGATCGAGGTAAACAAATATTGGAAAAGGTTCAATAAGCGATTTTCGGTCGCAGAATCGAAAACGTTTCTCGGAATCACAGCTATTCGGCACGGGCTATTATTTTGTGGAATATTTGCCCTTTGAAATTAGGATTACTAAGAGTGGACTTGGGGGATTGTCCAAATAATTGTTAGTCGTTTAACTGTATCGATAAAAACACTAACGTATGTTTATATGTACCTATATGTGTATGTAGGTATGTACGTCTATTTTTTATATTATTATTACTTTATATATAATATGTTACATATGTTAAGTTAGGACGAGTTGGTGGCGCAGTTGCTCAGCCATTGGCTTCGACGCCCGGGTCGAGGGTTCGGTTCCCATACGCGACAAGTATTTTTGTGACCCACAGATACTGTTCGGATTTGGATGTTTCTCCCAAGTTGGCCTGCCTATTCTTGCAACAACGTAGACTGTATGGTCCTATCACAGTAATTTCGTTGAGGTATATGTAAAATTGTTTTAATTTCATTGTGACTCCGTGGCGCAGTTGCTGGCATTGGCTTCTGCGTCGGGGGTTTCCCACACGGGACAACTATTTGTGTGACCCACAGATAGTTGTTTCGCATATGGGTGTTTGTCCGCGTGAAATTTATGTTTGTATTACGTCCTTACAACACAAGATAATGTTATCCTAAAATAAGGGCAATGTTTAAAAAAAATTATAAAAAAGAAGAAATTTTATGTTCTTAATTGCATATTCCTTACTATTCGGCATAGGTTATTTACGTAACAGCAAATAATTTCTCTGTTTTTATGGCACACATCAAATACCCATTAGTAAAATGTGTTAATGTTGAAAGTTTCCGTTTCGATTAACGGACAATGCGTTGGACGGTTTAATAGGCAGATAAGCCCGCACAAGCTCTCTACTGGAGATACGAAAACGAGGCAATGGACCAAATCCACTTTCACTCTCCGCGAAACAATTAAATCCGACATTCGCAGGTTTTGTGTCGCGTTTAAGTCACGAACGCCAGCGGTGAATCGGTAAGCAGGTTGATCAGTCTGAATTATGGAGTGAAGGGAACCTTATCCACTACTAACGTTTAATATCGTTTGCTCTGTTTGAGTCGCTTACCTTAAGAGAAAAATTTAAATCGGTAAGGGTATATGTAAGTCTGTCCGAGGTAGGTTAAGTTACGGAAATATTTTTTACAGGATAACATTGGAAACGAGATATAAACATTGAAACTAGATAAGTAATATCCGTCGTCATGGATTGGTATAAACCCCTTGGGATTCATCACCGACCTTTTGCCGAGTGGGCCCCGGTTACCTCACTCACCTAACAAAAAAAAATATTATTCCAGTATCATATAGACCCGATAGTTCTACCCTCAAACAGAATAGCGTGAAGCGATTCTAATTTTTACTTTGAATATCGAGGAAAATATATTGCCTGGCATTAAGTAATGAAAGTTGAAAGCTACAATGGCATTTCGCAACAGACGAGAAGCGGACTGTGATTCCGTACAATGCACCAATCCCTCACCAAACTGAGACAGAATCTGAATCTGCGAGCATGAGAGCCAGCGGCCGCCGCGCGATCAATGCGAAGAAACGAATTTGCCGAGAGCTAATTAATTCTGTGGCCGTCACTCCGCTTTGTTTTCGGGATTTTATATTACATTGTCTTCCACGGCCGTCATAGCTCAGTGTCTTCCTCGCTTTTAATTCATAATACCCGAGCGACCGAAGTACAAATCCCGGGGCTAGCACCAATGCAATTGTTAATTTTAAGTACTGACGTATGACATCGGAGGAAATCTGCACATTTTCGAATTAATAACAAAAATATGCCCTAACACAATCTGTGAAGAGGAGGCCTTTGCCCAGCAGTGGGGCTTGTGTAGGCTTATACTTGTCGGCATTCGCTGGTTAAACGTCGAGTGGAAAGAACTGTTACTTGAACCGCCGCGCCGTGTCTCCATTTAGTGAGATGCGTTTTGGTAGACTTAACTCGCAAAATACATCAAAAATCAGTCACTGTACTGTGGGTATTTTTTTTAATGTGAAAAGTTGCCAAGCGAGCAGACGGTTCACCTGATGTTAAGTGAATACCACCGCCCTTGGACCGCTACAACCGAGGGTTACAGATGCGTTGACACCTTTTTGAATATCGGGCTCCGTCTACCTCACTCACCAGGCGAAATGCGAAAGTATTATACTTCCACTTTACGCCGCTCTTCTGTGAGGCCGTGGTACTTGCCCGGACGTATACTGTACCACCGTATGCATCATCATGTCCTGCTGTTGTTTCTGGTGGTCACGTGCCGTGTTTTTTGCTTTGAACGAAGCGGTGGTCTCGTTCATAACATGCTCACGCCAGGGCTGAAGGTAGCAGGGAGAGGGCAGATGTTGGCCGGGTGGCCGAACTGCGCACTAGGTGAAGTCGGCGTTACATGTGAATCGTGTTCTTAATATTATTAGTCTGAGCCGCCTGCCCGAAGTCAGTCCTTTGGGACAAAGACCTGGATACAGAAAATTCTACCCCTTAGGATCGTGAATTGAAAGTAGTCGCTCAAGTACAGTGAAGTACAGTGAACCGCCTGCCCGTTTGCTAACTTTTAAGTGGGGTAATCCTAGTACGTGACTGAAAAAACGAAATTTTCGCGTCTGAAAAAATTGCCAAGGAATGAAATTAAATGATAGTTAGGCCATGGCGGTCAGTTCTTTAAAAAACAAAGGCATGAAACGTACGCATGTATAAAGTCAATCTCAATCGTTTTTAATAAAATGAAACAACTACACAACGTACCGTGTTGTGAGCGATCGAGATATTATTCGCCAACGGCAATTTAATGATATAAGATGCAACGCAATGGCCGTCTCGTTTATATAATTTAAACGTTGCTGACGCGGAAAACGCTCGGAATTCCATAGACAACTTCCACGTCGCTATCCAAGGCGACTCCAACGGCCAGTATTAGATGCGATATTATTCAGAATTTAATTCGAAAACTACTAGATTGTTCTAATAATAGAGGAGGAAACTTACTTATTACATTATTTCTATAAAGGCCATAGATACTCAGGCCGTTAATATTAAAATGGGTAACAGATTATGCATCCAGTTCTCTATATTCATAATCTATGGAACTTTCGAGCTTTTTAGCAGAAAGGGAAAATCTTGCATGGGTATCTATTCTTTGAACTTACTTAGGAACATTCATAGCAATTGAGTTTGTTTCGAGCAATCAAATTCAAAGACAATGTAGGTAAATTATTATTTATTTGTTATATTATTCTGCATGATACGTTTGGGTTAAAAGGTGTAACAAACTTGTTCTACTTTTGATTTCTATAAAAATATCTATTAGCTTTGTCTAATGTAACACGAAATACGTAGCTAAATATTTAGTTAATTAGAATGATAATATTAATTACACCGATTGCGTATTATTACGAGTGATACCACAGCTTGAGATTTAAAAAAACAATATATAAATACGCGGGCCGGACTTCGGAAACATAATTTAATGGTCTAAATAATTAATCTCGATGCCGATTTCGAGTACCGAAAAATACAACCAGTTCTCTATCCTTCACGCGCTGTTACACAACGCGCGTGGTTCTCGTCGATCCCCTAATATTTTCTATATCAGCGGCGGAATTGATTGCTGGCCGGCCATGCGGCCATTTTCGGGTGCACTTTCAGGAAATCCACGCCCGAATATGGGCCATAGAGCGTTCACTGTAAACAATAAACCATTTATAGGCGTCGTAAAGGTGAACGCGTAAAAATCGCTCCCGGCTTTACGATCGGATCAATTTCCTGGTGGACCAACTTTCGCGCCTTGCGCCCGTCGAGTTTTTCGCGGCGGTCCCGACGGAGCGGCGTCCGTCCCGCTCTCGCGTAGAGCGCCGTCCCCCTCGCGCCCGAAGGTCGACGACCGGGCCGGCGAGCGCGCGAAAGTACTTTCACTGCGCCGGCGCAAAGTCTCTAACGCCCGTTCGCGGCGACGCGCGCGTTTGCGTTCGCCACGTACGGAGTTTTACTGGTGTTATGTCGGATTACGCATTGCGACGGTGAAATGGCGGGCTCCGTGCGTTTGCGTTGAATCCGCAATGGAAGTTTAGCAGTTGTTATGTATCGAGAGGAATGCGACCGCGGTGTTAGTGGTGATACGGGGATTCTGTTAACAGCTTGTTTATAGAGTAATGGTGCGATAGTTTATTTATTTACGCTTTCAAAATATGCTTCAAAATATGGTGGACATGAAATGAAACTGTACCTAGGATTTTTCTAATTCTTCTCCACCTGGGCCACTGAGACGTGGTTGACTTAATTACAATTAGTGTGTAATTAACTCTGAAAGTGTTTCTAATGAATAAGTACGTGGGTAGGGCTTCGTTTATGAATCACCGGTTAAGCACGTGTAGACCTAATTAAGTTATTTAATGTAAGTCCCGGCGTATTAAACGATCGATTTCAATAATCCCGAGCGTTCTGTTCGGCCGACAGGTTAGACGATTAATTGGAGGTCAGTTAAATCTGTCCTAAATACGCAAACGCACATGGAAATATTTTTATACTGTGTTAACTAGTGTATATTATTTTTATTAAGCGTTTTAAGTGCTTCATAACAATTGACAATCAACTAGTTTTGTTTAAACGTTGAAATTTTTTTTAAATTCACACAAAGTTTTTAACAATCATAAAAAATAAAATAATATGTATAAAAAAAGAACTCTGTTCCCGCCCGGGATCGAACCGGGGACCTTGTGCGTGTGAAGCACACGTGATAACCGCTACACTACGGAAACTTGACAACTTTGGTCGAAAAAGCTGATTAAGTGATGTTGAATTTGATATAGATAAGACTAAGTGATAATTATTGTAGACTACACTTATAAAATAACTATTTAAAATAAACGAAGGTTGTAAATGCTGTTTATTTCTACTAGAATTAATAATCATTCAGATCTCACTTTCTTCGAGAATAATTAACTCGTTCTGACTCTTTCTCATTAATCGGATTAATATAAAAATTATTATATTTTAAATTAATGAAATTTCAGAATTGGAAAGCAAAATATAGGTGACGTGCTAACAAACAAAGTTTGTACGTAATCGTTGATTAAGATTTTTTTGTAATATCTTAGCGATACGTTGTAACATTTTAGGTTTAATAAACACGCACTGCATGTTACATGTACTGTGTTATTTTGAAAATATATAGATAGATATGCATCTAAATCATTCAATCACACCTGTACAATATTTGAAAATAAAACAGTTAGTAATAGTTGAAAACGAATACAAATTTGTTCTCAGCTATAACTCACTGGAAAGGATTTTGTTAATTAAAGAAAAAAATTATGCGAAAAGTTCGCAATCACTAGAAGTACTTCGTAGAGCGATTATATAAAAATATTTGCAGTGCGCGGTGTGTCGACGATTAGTTTGGTAGGAAGCGTCGGTGAAGGCTAATTTTCAAGCTAGTAATTTTCGTTTGAAGCTAGCTCCTTGGCCTCCTACCTGGCTTGCAAAATATTCAACAGAGATGTTCTATTGTTTCATTAATTACGTCAACTGTCCCATAACTAGTTACCCATATACCATTAAACCCCCTATACTAATAAAATAGTGCAGTTAAAGTTTGTTTGTTTGAACGCGCTAATCTCTGGAACTATGAATCGGATCTGAAAAAATCTTTTTACATTTGACTAGCCCAATTCTTGAGTAAAAGGTTATAGAGTGTGAGTTAAACATCAAGCTACGGGGGCGAAACAGAAAAGTTTCCACCGGATGAAATCGAATGGAACAGCTAGTGTATTATAAATAACATGTGTGTAAAAACATGTGCCTTAAACATTACAAGGCATTACACTTGATTGATTGATTGACCATGATGACCAGCACGATATTTAATGTTTTTGATCGCCGTTATATCGTTTATTATG
Source organism: Iphiclides podalirius (assembly GCA_933534255.1). Taxonomy (NCBI): domain Eukaryota; kingdom Metazoa; phylum Arthropoda; class Insecta; order Lepidoptera; family Papilionidae; genus Iphiclides; species Iphiclides podalirius. The sequence goes on along the minus strand of OW152817.1, from coordinate 775,337 downwards.
CAATAAAGAACTTTGCCCAGCTATACCCGATATAGGCGAGCGATATTTTTTAGCGATTATTTTTTCGTTTGTAAACATCTCTAGAAAATATTCTGTAGTGCAAACATTTTCATAGTGTGTGACTATGTAATCAGACACTGCTTACTGTGTATGATAATATGTAAAAATGCAACAGACTAAAAATGAAATTTAAATGCTTACGTCATAAACGTTGTCGTCCGAAAACTCAGCAGTAGTTGCTGGCGTGCGAGAAAAAGCGAGAATGGAAAATGGTAACACGCGAGTTATGCAATTTATGAGCGACGAAGCGACTCATCTCGTAATAAACTCGAGATCGACTTTTAGTTTCTAATGCAAGAACGTTTCTAACGTTCTGGGTAGTTTCTTTTTCCGATAACGCTAACTGCTTTAATGTGTTTATTAAAGTTCGAGTTTTTGGAATTGGGTTTTATGATCTAGATATTATGTTTATGGATGAAATAATTATTAAAGGACGCATTATGCTTTTGTATTATGAGAATTTTAAATGATGTTGCATTATATCTCATCTTTAACTTAAGGATAACCATTAAAAAGAATGAGTATTTGAAAAGTTTCTAACTCTCACTTCTCTGGTGTTACCATGTTTGGTTATTAACAGGTTAATTTAAGGGTCAATTTAATGTTTTAGAATCGAAACTGTTCCATACGACAGGATTTATGACTGTAAGAAGTGAGGTCATCTTTGCTATAATCACAACGTGTAACATGTCTCCTGTTACTTACTGTTTACAAATGAAGTACAAATCAAGCCCAAATTCAGCTCAACCACCGACTTTGAAATGCCACACCGAATGTCACGGGCGTTCTATTTCGCGCCATGAAAGGTCGCCCGGCTACGATCTGTCATTGTCACCTGTCAACGTGACACGCACTTTTTTGTGTTGCCATAATAAAAATTTCGGCGTCGTCCTTTGTTAAAAGCGAAGTGTCGAGGTTCTATGTACATTTATAAGGACTGAATCATTGTTTTTTTTTTAATTCAAATACCATTTAGCATAAAAGCGATTAGATATAGATAAAGTTTATGTGTATTAAAAACTATGAAAAAGCCAAATAGAGAAACATTTACGGTTTATCTAATGATATGGTAGAGATATATATTTTTTTTTATGTGAAAGTTGCCAAACGACCAGACGGTTCACCTGATGTTAAATGGCCGGTAATACCGCCGTCCATGGACATCTGCTACACCCGAGAGTTACAGATGCGTTGACAACCTTTTGAAAATTGGGCTCCGGCTACCTCACTCAACAGACGAAACGCGAAAGTATTTGTCATACTTCCACTTTACGCTGGTCTTCTGTGAGGTCGTGGTACTTATCCGGACGAGCCTGTCCATTCGTGCAACAGCCGAGGCTGCTGCGTAGCCCTACCACCGTTAAGTAATATATATGCAATATCCGAAAATCTGTGAGTTGGTCGACTGAAAATCTTATCCTTTAAACGAGAAATTCTTGTATATATATAATCGGAATCTCGGAAACGGCTCCAGCGATTTTCATGAAATTTAGTGTGTGCGTAGATTCGGGGGCGAAAAATCGATCTAGCTAGGTTTCATTTTTAGAAAATGCCCTTTTATCCCTGTTTTCAGGGAACGAAACGGTCCTCCAGGTACTATTGATTAACTGATTATTTTTATACTAACAAATGTTACATTTTTTTTAGTTACGTCAACTTATGCGATTAGGGCCGAGGAAAATTAAGCTATTTAGTTGGAGTAGCGACTCGACTATCGAGTGCCGTTTGACTACAATCCTATTTCCAATCGTCAGTTATAGGAATCAAATATTTATTTAAGAAGGCGATTCTTCAATCGAAATACGAACGATTATAATGTTTCAAGGATCATCCAATTGGTTTTGTCACTGGATTTATATATGACTTTTTCTACAATAGCTTTTTAGAAACCAAAAGAACCAGAATTTAAATATTAAAGTATTATCTTTCTGACTTTAAAGCAGGTTAGCTAGGTAGCCAGTATGTAAAGAGTGCGCACTGTTTCCTTTTTAGGGTTCCGCACCCAAAGGGTAAAACGGGACCCTATTACTAAGACTGTCTACCTATTACCACCGTCTGTCTGTTTGACCGTCTGTCACCAGGCTGTATCTCATAAATTGAATCGGTTGAAATTTTGACAGATGATGTATTTCTGTTGCCGCTATAAGAACAAATACTAAAAAACCGAATAAAAATATTTTAGTGAGGCTCCCATACAAGACATGGTTTTTTTTTAACGTTTTTATAGATAATTGTACGGAACCCTAAAAATGCCTCCCATGTACAGAGGGTATCAGGGCATAGTCCAATTGGTTTTGGTCCATTAAATAATGTTAAATAATATAATGACATATAAGATTGTGATTAATAAATAATAATACACGCGTTAGAACTTATGCTTCTTTGGCGTAACAAGATAAGAATCTTTTGAAAAATTTTATCTTTCGCCTTATTCTACGTTTGTAGAAAAAACGACACTAACAATAGAAAAAAAGGTATTTAATACATTGAAAGTTTTATTATAACGCATTATCTAGTTACATAAAGTTTATTTAAGTGTCACAAAATAAATATCGTGAATGCAGTTGTCAGTTCTCACGCAAACATACGTAGATGTCTAGCTAACTTCGGGGTGTCGGTTTTTCGTGACGGTGTGCGCGCGCTTCGTAAAAATTTACTCTAATATTTTTTCCCTAACGCGCCACAAGAAGTATAACTTCAAAAATTCTCATAAGAAAAGTAGCCGCAGTCTGCATCGAGTCTATTTGTGTCGTGTGAGCGTCAGCAATCTCCTAACGAAATCAATTTTAAGCTTCGAATAATTGTACGCTTCTTCCAGTGGTCGTTTTATTCGTACACTAGGGCTTTTGTCCTTTGATTCGGAGACAGAGTACTCGCTTAGCAGCACCTGTACAAGTACACTAAAACGATACTTGCTTTAAATCCTGACAAAAATTCAAAGTGAAGAGAAAGGAGTGGAAGATCATTTTCCCTACGCATATTGCCGAAATGATTTTTCATATCATATCATACATATAACCATTTCGGGCGATCGTTTTTACGACTTAGTGACCTTCAAGAAGAGAGCCTACTCCTACCTCAAAGGCCGGCAACGCAACTGTGACCCAACCGATGTGGCAAGTGTCTATGGGCAGTGGTATTTGCTTACCATCCGGTCACCCGTTCGCCCGTTTGCCTCATACTCCATAAAAAAAGAAATAAAAGAACGAGATGCAGGTTCCATTCCCATACAAAAAATCCCATTACAAAAAATTAAATAAAAGAGCAAAATCGTCTGCCCTTCGCATGTCGCCGTAATGTTATAAATCATTTCACACAACTCCCCCGTTTTTGCCACCGCGAATCTTTTCTTCTCTGATATCGAGAAATGTTCAGAAGCCCTCGGCGAAGGAGTTTCAGTAGATCGCAAATGGCGGCGCGGCTCCGTTGCGTCGTGAAGCGTTATATCTGGCGCAGGGCACGTGTCCGCTGGGCCCCGCGTTCGACTCCGCGCTGCGTCTATTCCCGGTAAATGGGTCAAGCCGCTCCCAAGTTAGCTGCAAGAACGAATACAAAAAGAGTAAAGCGCGCGCGGCCGGCAGAACCGCCGCCCTAACCGCCGTTTAACTGCCCGTCTTAACTGTCGTTTAGCCGATAGTCTTGGCTACCATTTCTGGCTGTCTGTCTTCGCCGGAGTTCGACGTTTGTGATTCGTGATGAACTTAATGCCGCGCTGCGTTGCAATAACATCGCACAGTTATTACAGAACAGCGTGTAACCAGGCTATGTTTACCCAATCGACTAGTAAATAATTGCATTTTAACGGTACGATATGATCTACGCCCGTGGAACCGTATCTTCCTTAATGAAATCAATTATAAAACTTTAATTGAAAGTTTTGTTAGTGTTAAGCCTGTTTTAAATGATACCGTTGAACAAGATCGGCATCACTAAAGAGAATTATATCAGTACCGGCCTAGACGTTCATATTAGAATTTTAACCGACTACAAAAAACGGAGGAGGTTCTCAACTCGGCTGTATTTTTTTTTATGACTATTACCTCAGAGCTTTCGACTAACCGATTTTGACAATTCTTTTTTTTTTATTTGAAAGCTGGTGCTTCCTTGCTTTGATTATTCATTGGTATTGGATCTTGGGCTCCGGGGATACTGAATCCTGAAAAATAATTATAAAATTAATACAGAGTGAGATATTTGATTTGGTTTTGTTTTTTTCGTTAGTAAAAATGGTCTTGCCCTATATATTTTCGCTATCCAAATCTAAATTATCACCGAACCCTGAACCGCTCTACCGCACTACAAGTGAGGTAACTGCAGAACGCAAATTTTCCTCGGCACCAGCTTTACGATCGCCTGGGTTCAACCCACCAAGGCCAGCGAAAGACCAGTTGGCGACATTGGATCGGCATAATTTAAATAACATTATTGTGCATTCATTATCCGCGTGCATTGCGGAAGTGTCGCGCTGTCAGCTTGTTAGCCTTAAGAGTTACATTTTGCCGCGTAAAGTTGGCGCCACGCTCCCGCGATTTCGTTTCTGATTTATCCGACACCGCTTTAAGCTGAACACTCATTTGAGATTTTTATTCATGGTGAGATACGAGTTGAAATGCTGGTCATGACCATACTAAGCCAACAATTTAATTTAGCTAACTAAGGTATTATTTGGACAAATATGTTTTGTGTTTTTGATAACGCTCTCTGAGTAAAACGTAATGACTAACGCAATTAAATAAACACGTTAAAATGTTATTTTTTAAATATTTGACGTTTATTTATAATATTATCGCTTACAAGCATTGTTAGTAAATAACGTCAAATTGCTTCATTTGTATCTTATGTAATTTTATTAATAGTTGTAATATTAAGTTGTGAACTTAGCATAATAATTACAATCTTATTTTCTTTGTTCTAGGTAATTGCTATAATTATGTAAATTTGTTTAGATATTCTATATATAAAAAATATACATATTTAACATTCATAAAATCATCCTCTTCATCATTTCATTATAAAAGTTAGGCAAAAATAAACAATCAGAAGTGTTCATTGGCGTATTCATTGAAGCAAAGAAAAGAAGAAGAAGAAGAAGAAGAAGAACGTCAAATTGCAGATTATACAGAAAATTCATAGCAGTTTATTTAAATTCTATAACGGAAGCGATTACGGATAATTAACGAAAGATTCCAATTAAAATAAATAAAGACGTAGTAATTTTTGAGTAATCTTAAAAAATAATTGTCCTGACATTGAAAAAATTCCATATATGAAAATGGGGAGCACAATATTTTTTATAAATGATCGATAATTAAGAGGAACACCCAAATATATTTGTAAGGAATAATTCAATTAGTAAAAGAACTTATTAATTGATGTTGTCTCCATATATCTATGTGTTATGTGCAAAAGTGAAGGAAGTAAAAAGGCTGTAATTTTAACTCGTAGCATAAAACGAACGTTACTTGAAATGTGATTGAATGTCACAGTGACACGATTAATTTTGCAGACGCCGTGGAAATTTACTTTTCGCAAATCCAACGGACCTGCTTCAATTTCTCAGCCACTCATATTGGAATAAATTTAAAGTGTACACGTGTTACGCAATAACAGATGGGATAGGCCATGCAATGCGGCAGGCTACGAACGTAGCGTAGATTAAAAAGGGGCAGATATTCAGTCGACAGGACTTTACAAGTTGCAACAGGGCTTGCAAGTTAAGAAGATGGCCTGAGTCTTACTAAGATAATTTCTTACTATCTTTTTTTTTTAAAATTGCTCTTACTTTACGTATGTTTTTACACACATAAAATTCACGCGGCCAAACACCCAGATGCGAAACAACTATCTGTGGGTCGCACAAATAGTTGTCCCGTGTGGGAATCGAAACCACGACCCCCGACGCCGAAGCCAATACCTTGGCAACTGCGCCATTTACATTTGATATATCTGTGTTGTCGATTGTTAGTATGGGAGAGATAACCATTTCTACCACGTGAGCCTTCTATAATATGTGAGCCTTGTTTTAATCGATACTCGATAGTTGTTGCATGATAGAACTAGCTTCAGGGACACACGTTACTGCATTATTTATATTATTTAACGTCTGGGCCTACTCATTAATAAAATATGAAGTCGTCATGCGGAGACATTGCACTGGCGACTTACGTGGACACTATAAGATGTGAGAGGTATAGTTGATATTAGCAGGAACATGCGCAGTAATTCTATTTAACTATACGGAAGAAAATGATAACGCCATGGAATATCTAAGCACTAGAAATTTTGTAACGTGTATTGACTTATATTAGTCATCATCAATTTTCTTGGGAACAAACGTCCAGATCCAGAACAATTGAGTGTTCGAATCGAACCCACGACCTCCACAAACGAAGACTCCGAAAGCAAATGGATAAACAACTGCGCCACCAAGTCATATCAGTGAAACATAAAGTGTGGTGTGTGTACATAACAAAGTTAGATCGGCAGTGAAAGAAGTTTTAGTAAGTAGAGCTTGTCTGATGAAATATTTTAAGGAAGTTAGGAGTATTCTGCAATGGGTCTGCGTAGAGCATTGTGTGAGTTTGTGGAATCAGTTTTATTTCGCTTAACCGGAGATTTTTCGGGGTCGTTTAGGTTCGTGGCGTTAACCTAAGGTCTGGCGCTCGGTGGCGCCGGGCCCGCGGTGCATCGCCCGCCGTTGTGCAATCGGCCTATTTATACCCGCCCTCTGAGCGTTTCGGCCGCGCGGAGAAAGTTCGCGCGGCCCCCTCCCGTAGCCGAGCCTGTCAGCCGAGATACGACGAGCTTAACGTGCGGATAACAATCTATAGGAGTAGCTTGAGCTTTTCTGAATTGTGTAGGCTCTGTGTTTGCTCAGTGCAGCGGTTCCAAGACTAATAACTAAGGTAAAATTTTGAAACCACTGTCATATTTGAATATGGCAGTGGTATTGATACCGTCCTCACTCTTTTTAATTTTTTTATTATAATACTCCTTGATCCGAAGCGCAAAGTTCAAGAGCGACCGAGCGATTCGCTCTTAATTTGTCCACCTTTATTCCATTTCCGCGTATTTAAGAGTAAGGTCGATGCCGTAATAGGCGACATCGTTTCACTAACATGTCGAAAATTTACGACATGGTACGCGTGGGGGCCGTCAAAGGTCGAAGGCGATTATGCGTCTAGCATCCTTGCTGCCACGCCTGCTTAGTTGCTTCTGCGAACGGACGAGACATTTTCCCAGTCCAATTTCCCAGATCGCAGAACACGTTAGTCGTAATAACAGACGCACAGAGCGTCCGCGGTCGTTGCGACGAAACGATCGACGTAAACCCCGGCCAGCTGACACGGAAGTCGACGTGGAGTTACGAGCCCACGCATTGTTCCCAACGATTGTTTTCCCATTTCCACCCGCCGCTCCCGGGCGGCCGCGGGCGTCGCTCCTGCTGATGACCGCCGGCGACCGTGCGTCGACCTCGCGCACCGCGCGGCCACTGGCGCGCCTCACGTGCTTTCACGCCATCTCGATTCGAAATTCGAATCGGAGATTTTTTTTTCACGAAAAAATAGAGACCGCTGACAGCCAGACTGCTGCTTGATTGCCTTTTTTCGGCGGCAACTTTTATATATGCAACGAAAAATGGCGCGAAATCGCACGTGATGGACGTCGTTAAACAATCGTATGTTTCTTGACAAAAGCAGAGATATTAATGTAAAAGTTAAGTAAAGTAACGGCCAATACAAGTCCCACTGCTGGGCAAAGGCCTCCTCTATACAGAGGGTATCAGGGCATAGTCCACCACGCGGCCCCACTGCGGATTGGCGGACTTCACATATTTTTGAAATATATATTTTTTTGTTATTATTTCGAAAATATGCAGGTTTCCTCACGATGTTTTCCTTCACCGCGGAGCACGTGATAAGTCAGCACTTAAAGTTAAAAACTTTATTGGTGCCGGCACCGGGGATCGAACTCAGGTTGCTCGAGTATATTGAATTAAAGGCCCGGACACTGAGCTATCACGGCTCTTTTTGCATATTAATGTGCAATAATATAATGCTACACTAACCCTAGTTTAGAGAAGACGAGAATAAAACTGTAACACTGAAGAATTTTCCCCTCGGGAGCGAATGTTTCCCAGCGCCGTAAATAAACTAAGGGAAATTTTCAGAGTTGAGTTACGAGTGTTGTCTATTTTAATTAGCTGGTTCGATTAGCGGCGACAATGGCCTGAGATCGGGTGCGACGCCCCCTGGCGGGCGGCCAAGCACTCCCACGCTTTCAGGGGTAGGAAACGATCTCTTTACCGTATAACGTCGGTTTCGTTACGCGTTAATAAATCTGAGTAGACAGGGGTTTTGGATCAGGTGGATTGGTCTACTGGTCCCACAAAATATCGAAATGATGATATCTCCTATTTCATAAAATGATATAGGTCTGCCGTTGTGCGCGCATCGCGCAAAAACTACTGGAGAGATTTCAAGGAATTTTTCTAAGCTTTATTTCTTAGACACTTGATCCTTATCTAAAATATATATTGTTGAGATATTTTCATTCAATCTAAAGTAATTAAAATTTTAGGAAACAACGATTTTTTAAGCACTATACGTTCAGTGTTGTGTTTTCTTGTCGTAGAGAAATGGGGCAAGTAATGTAGTTGTTAATATAAGCAACGCAGACGAAATCGGAGGTATGAGCTAGTTAGATTACATATATTCGATTATACCGTATAAATAACAGAAATTAGAAAGGGATAAAAATAAAATTTCATCAATTGAAAATCACGTCTCCAGTTCTCAATTGTCGTTTCAAAAGTATGTTTTAAATTGACACGTCATTCAACTTTTTAGCGAATTAACCAAAAAAATTTTAACAAGATATTGTAAACACATTGCTATTTGTTGATATTTGTTATCAGCACCAAATTTAAAAACGGAAGGAATCAGATTTATTAGCTTTCTTTACATGCCATAAAACATTCCTTCTCACCAGTGATAATGACATTGATAACATAGGGCTGCAAATAAACTTTAATCCATGTGCAGCATATTTGGCAAATAAAAGAGTTGCTTAAGCGATTTTAGGGGTCCAAATCGGCTTTAAAATTCGACCTCCAAATAAATATCGAAGGCAATATCTAATACGTGCCCCGAAGCGAGGTTTTTTTCGTCTAATCGACAAGTTATTTATTACCGTATAGTATAAAATGATAAAGGCATACAGTTTTACTCCTGCGCGTTTGCGCTTGAAATAGGGCTGTCGACTTTATGATATTTTATTTTTAAATCAAAGGTTTAGTAAGAGGTGACAAACCAAAACCTGTAACCCACTTAGAACTAAACACATCTTCCGTAGAGATAAAATATTATTGCCTAAGAAATCAAATTTAATAAGAGTGAAATAATCAAACTAAAACTATTACAATTTGATTAAAGTAAAATCTAACTAATCACTAAATAACCCGTGAGTAGCAACAACATATCCATCTGCTAAATCTGAAGACGACCAGAAGCCAACCTACACACCCAGCTGCTTAGTCCGAACCAGAAGACTACTTTTTTTTAATAAAAACATTGCCCTTACTTTAGGATACATTATCCTGTGTTGAAAGAACGTTTTACATACATAAATTTCACGTGGACAAACACCCAGATGCAAAACAACTATCTGTGGGTCACACAAATAGTTGTCCCGTGTGGGAATGGAACCCACGACCCCCGACGCCGAAGCCAATATCTTGGCAACTGCGCCACGGAGTCATCAAAGACACGTCGGAGAAATGCTTTAAAGCCGGGCAGACTACAATTGAATATGTCTTGATGTGAATAAATTCTTCACTTGTTTTATTGACATGGTTTGCGAGTAATTTAAATATACATATTTAAAAAATAGCTCTACATTATTTTGATATCTTGGCATCGCATTAACATAAGTTTATCTGTGTGCATGTTCCCGTTCACGTCGCAATTGCTGAAGACTGGATATTTGGAATGTCATAATTCATACGGTAGATAAACACAAAAGGTATTATTAAGCCAGTGTATGTTACTTTTATTTAAAATTTGTTCCGAAATTAAACCACGCGGTAAATGAAACACGAGACAGTTGTTTGAAACATATTAAGGTTAATGGCAAATATTTTTTGTTACAATACAAATATTTTGAAACGGTAGTCATTCTAAAAAGGCTAATTAAATATCTATTTAATTAGCCTTTTTAGAATGACTACCGTTTCGAAGATGCCTTAGCGGCAAATTTGTCGTATTTCTTTAACTTATCAACACTTTTTCTAACTGCTTATATACGTATAAGTTATCTTCGACTTTTATCTTGTTACTGACATTCTAAACTTTCGTTTTAACTTTTACAAACTCCTAAACACTAACTAACAAGAATACTGATAATAGGTTTTACAAATTGTATTATACTACATTATTATTTATATTATAGTGTACATTGTATTAATTTTATCACCTATTTAGTTTTAGTTAGTTTAGATTATCATAATTTTGTAGCAATAGTACGATATTTGTAAAGGTTTCACTTAATAAAGCAAATCCAAACTAACTTTGGACATAAATACTTTTCGTCGTCAGAAAACTTTGTGTCAGTGGCTGGCCCTTGCTAATGTATGTTTCTAAAGCCCAGAGACCGGTAATTATTTAGAATGGAACCAGTTCGCGATAGCGGGACGATCAATTGGGCCAATTATCTTGCGTTGCCAAACTCGCCGACCGGCGCGGCCGCGGCGGACTGCCCTAATGCTCACTTCTTTCGAGATTAATTGTCGGACTAAAGGCTATTAACGACCAGTGACCGAGACGATGGACTCGCGGTCTACGGTCCCCGATACGAAACTGAGTGCACGAGTTGCTTCAAGGGGACACTTCAATATTTTTTGGGCCTTCATTGTAAACATTTTTCTTGTCAAATAATGGTTAAAATTTTTTTTTCGCTGAGCTTTCGCCGGTTCTTCTCAGTGGCTTTTCTTATCCGAACCGGTGGTATCGTTTTGACAATCAGTAAGTAACTGTAATGCTTATATATTTAATAAAGATATCTTAAATTGAGTTTCTTACATACTATACGAGCAGATATCACTGATATATGAACTTTAATATGTGAAAATTTGGCTAACAAGCCACATGGAGGACCTCTCCATTGCAACTTCTATAAAAGTCGGCCCCGGTTACCTCACTCGCTAGACGAAAGCCAAAAGTTCTTCTGCCTCAAGCTGGTCTATGACATTCCTGAAACAGAAGATATCGTGGCCCTACCACAATAAAAATTAAATATTTTTGGTTATCTAGTGCATATTTATAACTACGTAACTATACGTGCGCACTATTCTAATTACAAAAGGGATTAAAGACAAACAACAATAAATAAGGAGCAACGATTTATTGCTTATGCAATGTTCTTAAAGCTAGTAAAAATGAGTTGAACATAATCATTCTTATGTAACAATATCGTTAATAATCAAGGAATATTAATAGTGACATACACTACCCTTATTGTCTAACTACATCTTTGTAGGGATAGAGGACCTTTCTAACGATAAGAGGATATAAAAGAGTGAAAGAAAATAAAGTATTTTACCATAACCAAGTTTCGATTTCTTGGAATGTGGAAAACATGTCAATGAAAGCAATTACACTAAATGCGGACGGGTCTTACGCTAAGGGTAAGGGACCCAACAAACAGTAAGGATAATATTGACCATTTTTGCGGTAAACTCTTATATTCACGACATTTACTAGTAGCTATAAAAATCAGATAAGCTTTTATCGCGGGGAGCATTTGGCTTCACTGTTCTAGTAATACCAAATTTCAAGCGATACACTATTTGCCTGCAGACACTTGCACTTGGCTCTGTATGACGTCTAACTTTCGGTCACAATAAAGGCGTATCAGTCCGTCCTTGTCCAACGTACTGCGAGTCATATAGGAAGGTCTCTATCACCGTTCCACTATGTTCAGCAGCACCACGTGTTCACCGCGGACCATGAGCTGCGAGATGTGGCGCGTGCACTCCCATACACCCTTCCCCAGAGGGGTCTCCGTTACTGTGGGGACGTGGGATATTGTCGCCGCGGTACCTTTGGGAACAGGTGTACCTGCGATGGATAGTATTGAAGTTATTGGACTTGCAGCTCTGCAATAATTAGGAAGTTTTCAAAGTTGTTTTTGTACATATATGTGTTTTTGAAGTTATACTTCTTTTGGCGCGTTTGGAAAAACTATGAGAGAAAAGCGACATGATGCTTCGTGATCCATTTAATCTTGGCAGCCAATAACAACGTTTTGACATTTACCAATAATTCCAAGTTAATTAAATAAACCGTTATCAATTGCATTTAATGAATTAATGCTAAAGAAGTATAACTTCTTACGTGCGTACATCAGTACGCTTTTAGATACATACTTTATTTTACATACTTTATTTTTATTAATAACAGAATGCTATGATTTTTTACTAGACTACTGACTGGATCACGTCATAATGTAGCGTGCCTTAAGACCTATATTAAACTGGTCAAGCCGAAGCCAAGTGATGATGGTGATAACCAAATGGGTGGTACTTGTCTGGCACATGACGGAATGTATCTGTTGATGGGAATGTCGAATTTGGGAAACGCTCCAGCTCTTGCAGTATTAAACATACCCAAAGCAGGCGGTATTTTCCTTTTCCTCGGTGCCTTCTTAGTCCACACCTCTAGAACGTCAGCCAGGGCCAGGTTCCACTGCTTGTCGAAGGCGATCAGGGTCGCGTGGAGGGCGCCCCTGATACCGCGGGCGCTTCTCGTTACTACCTGTGAGAGTGCAAATTTCAAGCAAAATTATTAAGAACTAGCGACTCGTCCCAGCTTCGCATGGGTGCAATGTATCATGCATATAAACCCTCCTTGTGAATCACTCTATCTAGTTAAAAACCGCATCAAAATACGTTCCGTAGTTTTAAAGATCTAAGCATACATAGGGACAGACAGACAGCGGGATGACTTTCTCTTATACTATGTAGTGATAAACGATAGAAGCTCTGTCATTTATCACCTTTGTGGCAGATGCACACAACACCTTGGCTGTTGTACGAATGGGCAAACTCAATCGGGGATTTACCTAGCCTCGCGCGAGACTAACGCTTCGTCTGGTGTGTGAAGTAACCGGGGTCACTGTTTAACGGTTAGGCAACGTTTGCAACGTTTACAACCCCTGGGAGGTTGGTATCACCTAATATAAGTTGAACCGCCCGTTCGTTTGCCAAATATGCACATAGAAATCAGCAAGGCAGATATAGCGTGCTGTTATGTTCCACAAAGTTTATGGAACATACCAATGTGCTCCTACATTTCTTAATCCCCAAGAATTATATCCTATATGGAGAGTGAAGCAACGAACGAACAGACGCTTTACTTCATGGTAAGTGATTCTGCCGCCCAGGGACATTAGAAACACCAGAGAAGCCACAAAAGCTAGCTTTTAGGAGACTGGGCCAGTAAACGCATCGGTCCAGAAATCACGCCGATGATACATTATTCCAGAAAGTTGCCATGCGGTCTCATATTGCAAGTTTACGACGACTAGAGACAACGTCACAACGTTTATTATCAAGTCCAATTCAAACCAAACTAAGAGAGAATGACCAAAATGATTTACGCTTGAGTGCAACTACTAAGATCATATCGAAATCTTTTCTAAGGGCGGCCTTAAACCCACTGGCGCCATTGATACGTTGTCATGTATAAGACACGGAAAACGACTTTATATCCGCTTAATGTATGATAAATGCATTAAATTATTCCAAGACAAACATTTGAGTCATAGTCACAGGCCGTCGAGAGTGTCTGATCTACGTGCGTGCTGTAAAAAGTGTTCTTACTCTTAAACGTGTCGTAAGAGCCCCGACCAAGCTTGATATAGACGATGAAGCGAAGAAGAGAAAATGCAATAATTTGCAACTATTGTTTAACTTTAAATCCTTTTGCTTAGCAATTTAGCTTTCTCTATTCTTTACCGAGAATGTCCTAGTGCTCGGGTTTAATTCAATGTATTAGAATTACCCGAGTCCAAATCCCGATGCCAGCACCAATGAAATTGTAATTTTCAAGCGCTGAATTATCACGTGCTTAGCGGGGAAGGAAAACAAAAGTTTTTCGAAGATATGTATCCGCTGTGACGTCTGCCAATCCGCAGGCCTAGACTTTTTTCTAATACAGTACAGAGGAGGCCTTTGCCCAGCTGTGGGATTTATATAGGCTGTTACGTTACTTTACTTTTTGTATGCTTTATGTTGGTCAATCAACGATGTAGAACTTTCAACACCACTCCACACGCAGGTCATTCTCCGTGTCAACCCTCGCTTAACAAGAGGCTACGTACGCGCGATCGAAAACTCCAGTAACAAATAAAGCCATAGAATTCATGTAATAGCTTACGAGAAAGGCCATTTGAATAATTGCAGACATCAACCTCTTCGCCGTTGATGCATTTGAATGGCAAATTAAATTCCTTCCACGCACAAACTAACGGCCTGTGAATATTGTAGCGAGGGGGGGGGGGGGGCGCAAAAAATCGCAGGTCCCGTAAAAGGCCCTCGCATAAATTACATTCGCTTTTAATGAATCGCACAACAAAGGAGTTAACGCATGACCTGTCGACGGTGCGGAGTTTACGGTAACTACGTCACAGAGCGCGGCCACCGACGGAGAAAATGTGCGGGCCGTGTTTTTAGGGATCCACAAAGAGTAAAAAAATTGCTCAAAGTGCACTGTTAAAACTAAATGAGAACCGTGTCCCTTAATGTCTTGATCGATGGGAACCAATTAAAGGTAGTTAGAAAAGCGTCTTAAATATTGGACGCCATTTGCATAAAAGCTTTTAATCTTAGCGTAACTTTATCTCTTTATCGCTTATTATTATAATTTTAATTTTATTTATACTGCTAATTATGCTTCAAATATAACAATGTTTCACAAATGTTTGCAAACCGAATTGTGGTAGAATACAATGTTCAATATTTTATTGATAACAACAAATTTTTTACTGTATTGATGCAGATAAATCATTTCTGTTCTATTCTATTCTGAGATAATGTGCACCTATGTACATGTTACTCATCGTTTGGCAGAAATGGCTTCGGCGTCAGGGGTCGTGGGTTCGATTCCCACACGGGACAAGTATTTGTGTGGCCCACAGATAGTTGTTTCGCATCTGGGTGTTTGTCCGCGTGAAATTTATCTTTGTAAAATGTCCTTACAACACAGGATAATGTTATCCTAAAGTAAGGGCGATGTTAAAAAAAAAAAAGAAAAAAAAGATAGTTTATGGGTGTTAGACAATCAAGAAAATATTAATGTATGTATATTACATTATTACTAATTAAGAAACTACAGAGGACAATGAAACAGGCGTAAGGAAAACTTACCTCAATTAATTATGCTATTTCGAATTCTTTAGCATAAAGTAAAGTAACAGCCTATACATGTCCCACTGCTGGGCAAAGGCCTCCTCTATACAGAGGGTATCAGGGCATAGTCGAATATTTCGAAATATTTCGAATTAGTTAGCTTATAAATGTCCCACTGCTGGGCAAAGTGGCGGTAAAGTTGGTAACTTACGAACGTATTATTTTTTATGTAAAATTTTGACGTTTCATAACAACGGGCAAGCGTCTATGTGAATAAAGATATTTTGAATTTGAATTTGAAAGGCCTATCTATACAGAGGGTAGGTAATAGGGCAAGGTCCACCACGCGACCCCACTGCGGATGCGCCGACTTCACATAGCTTCGAAATATTTTTTTTTAGTTATTATTTCGCAAATATGCAGGTTTCCTCACGATGTTCTCCATCACCGTCGTGCACTCGATAAATCACTGTTTTGAATAAAACTTATTGTACAGAACCAGCGTCTATGGTCGTGGGAACTCTTGCGCGCAATAATGGCGCTAATGTTTTTTCTCGTAGATCGCATTTACACCGCATCGGAACCGCCAGGGGCCGTCCCCTTCCCTGTACTAGCATTTTGTGCAATTAACGAAGCGAACGGGCGGCTGAGCCTTACTCGAGCTGAGCACCCCCGCCTCCTCGTATGTTAACCAACTAAACTCGCGTTATTCGATACGAACCCACATTTAAACAACGCCTGGAATCTTTTTCAAAGCAGTACGGTAAAAAACCTATTTGCAATATCCGTTGCAGCTATATAAAAATTTAGGCTCCGCATGTTTTTTTCCACGTAACTCAAAAATTAGCCGATGGATAGAATTGATATTTGTTCATGACACGGCTATTGGACATGAGAGTTTTTTTAAATACTTTTTATTTCGAAGTTCCAACAGAATTGAAAGGCACAAGTCAGGCTAAGTCCAACTAGTTTACAGTATAACAGTTGTTTTTTTTATATAGGTACTACAGCTCCTTTTTTATAACCTCTCTATTGAATATATTTTTCATTATTCTAAACATATTATCGGGATTTAAATCTTGATCGATCTAGGCGACTATTGACGCAATAACACAGTAAAACAAGCAACTGAGATTCAAACTCCGAATCCTAGACCTAGATAGAGTTCTTGTTTCGTCTGCTACGTTATAACTCGTGACAAATTTCATTCAAACAATCATTATCTAAAGAGTATTTCCTTCTTCCAGGTAGTCGGTGCGAGGCCTACGTTCCACCTCATGTGTTCAGATGTAAACGGGACTTCCATTGTAACAAAATGCCAAATAGTTGTCTGGTAAGTAGCTTATAATTTTGATAGACATTACAAATAGGTAGAGTTGAATTTGCCCTAACGTATTTTTAGCACAAAATTTTTCTGAACGTCCGCTCTGTCTATCGTAGTTTCAAGATTTTTAAACTATACGCTTACTTCTATATTCAGCTTGTCTGTTTGTTAGTAGCCATCTAATAAATTAGGACAGGTCGTGGTATCGTGGCTATTTATATTAACTACTGCGTTTCGTGCTTGTGAAGACTTTTTCGATACATCTACGCATATACACTGCAGACACGAGAATTTTATTCTTGTCGGTTGCCTTAATAAAACAGAATATTGGCGAAAACAACATAACCTGCGCAGCGAAGGCAAGATGCATTGAGCAATTAAGTTATGAAGTCATTTCAGTACTCCATAAGTGCAGACAAAGGTTTAACCCCAAGGTCCGCTTGGGTTTGGTGAGCCATTAAAAGTGAACAAGGAAAAAGTGGGCTTTTCGTGATTATATTTTCGTATTCTCACTCACTAAAGGGCCTTGGCGATAACGCGGTTATTTTCCACGTAACGCGCTGTGAGGTGTTTTTCCTTTCGAACTAAGGGCATGCTGGTATTAACGAGGGAAGGCGCTGGTATCATCAGCGGCTGGGACGGTACACTCGCGAACTAAGTTTGCGCATTATAATAAGATGCATCGATGAAATCATAACGAGAAAAGTAAATTGCTTTATAGAAGGATTATTGTTCGTTATGTTTCCGACTTGACTGCTAGGAGCTTTTATCAATTCGACATGCCGGCAATCGGACTGGCATCAAAAGCCGCCGCCGGCTTAATATGTCAAGGACGGATAAATTCGTTCATCCGTACTGACCTATAATTCAATCAGCCATACGCAAAACGTGGGCGCATACGCGTGCACATACATAAACACACGTCGCACGGCACGCACACACTGGCAGCGGTGACCTCGCACCGGGCTGGCTCAATTCGTAAGCACCCGACCAAGGTCCGTCCGATCTCAACAATTTTATATATAGCCATGATGTTTTCCACACGTGACGCGGCATCGTCTCCGTCGTTTTCTGCAACTTTTCGTCCGAGGTAAGTGATTCGCGCCGACATCAAGGTAGATCCCAATCCCTGAGGTGCCCATAAAAGCTAATGCAAGTATCTCATAAAGCATTGATAGCAGAAACAAGAAATACGCCCGAAGAAATTTATATCCATCGCGAAATCAGACTAAAACTAATAATAAATACACTATAACAAACGAATGTTATGATCAAAAACACTGAATGCAGCGGATTATATCGCAACAGCAAATTTTTCATATGAAAGAGATCTAAGATGTCTAATTCAGAGAGCACCGAATGTTTGAAAACGGAAGCAGCTATCTCAGATTTCATCGAAAAAGCTACTAGAACGAGAGAAAGCTAAACTTAGAAAGTTTAAATATTAATAGTGCTAATTCCTGCACACAAGATGAACATTTAGCCGTTTAGCTTAAATAGTTAAAACGTTTGAGAGCATATCCGGAAGATGTGAATTCGATTCTCGCAGCGGCGAAAAATGTTTTTCTACAAAAATTTCAAGCCAAACTTATATCAAATCTAAAATGCGATTTAATGATAAGCCCTGAATATATAGATGGTATGATAATGCAATTAATGATACGTACATTTGTACAATTTAGAAAAGAATTTATTTGTGAACACGACAACGAGTTTCTCCTTACTCTTAGACACGTGTTGAGTAGCGAGTCCATTTTGAAAAAAACTTTGATGTACAGAAGAAAGGCTCGTGGTAATTACGAATACACGAGTATTGTCACTGCGTAGGCAACTAACGAACAACGTTTCGAGTGTTTATTACAAAATCAAGGTCCGAATAAGGGCAAAGGCGTATAAACATTCAGCCGGCCGCGATGCGGTGTCAATAAAAATGGCGTCGCCGTGTTCCGGGTGGAAAGTTGTTCCCGCGCAAGGTCGGAGGCGGCGCGATCGTGAGGGCACTGCTCCAATATCTGCACTTGAAGCGCCTCACGTATGTGTCTTGCGAAAACCAGCATTCTGCTCGTTTCAAATTCGGCGCGAAGTTTCGGGGCTCCGTTCTATCGTCGTTTCGGTGAAAAACACAAATACAAAAAATTATAAAAATATCAAAATATGTAGAAAAAGTGCGAAAAGATTGTCGCCGCTGTGGGAATCGAACCCACGTCTTCGGCATTCGCGGCCTGACGTATAAAAATATTAGTATAATAAAAATATAATACATATATAAGCACCCAGACACTAGAAAAACATGTTCATCACACAATATTTTTCCAGTAGTGGGGATCAAACAAATCCGCACCCTCTGGCGTAGAAGGCTACTACTTACTACGCCATTCGGGTCGTCGAAGGTTAGCTAATTTTGACCATTGGAATGGTTATAACGTGTAATCTGTACCGAGTACATATTCTTCTCACAAATTCTTCTATGACAGGACACCGTTTTTCTCTCAAGATCTTGCTGAAACGAGCATATAAACTTCAATAAAGGCTTAATAGTTAAAATTATTACTGTTAGACGACTCGATAGCGCTGTTGCTAAGTTATTGACTTCGGCATCGAGAGTCGTGGGTTCGATTCCCACACAGCCGCAGATAATTGTTTGGTGTCTGGGTGTTTCTCCCAAGTAGGGTTGACATCAGGCAGGCGGTCGATCGTAAACAACATACCCAAAATCGCTTACATCGTGATTCACATGTTGTCCCCGACCCCACCTAGGTGGGATTAGGGAAGGAGGATGATGATGAATGAGTTAAAATTATTACAGCAGAGACTACCAGTTTTCCAATTTACTAGGTATGTAAAAATTTCATTTCGTCGATTAGTCCATACTTAGTTATTACTCCCTATTATTAAGATGTATGTTGATGTTATATGTTCCATTCCATTCATGATATGTTCTCCATAATTCAAATTCCGCTAAAATGTAATGAACACTAACGTTTCCACATAAGGGCATTAATTCTGCTCATGTTCTACAAAGTCCGAATTAAAAGACGGTATCATCGCGGGCGGAAAAAGAAAACATAGTCTGTAAGGACAAAACTGCTTCAACCACAGGAAATCAGCCCATTTTGTTATTATAATACAGAATAAAATGCTTTGGACTATCGTCGCGGTCGACATTGACTAGATGTGGGAACGCCATTATTGTAGGAAGCGCATTGATGCACGCAATTTACCAATCACGCTGCATTGCGACTTCAATTGCATCAAGTTCAATGCAGGTGGAGGCGCGTCATTGCGCCTTCGAAGCGGGAATCTAATTGAAGGACTGCAACACGGAGTATGGCGAGCTCGCGTCAGCTGCGTTCGGTTGGATTTAGATGGCACTGGAAGTTTGCACTCGCTACATGAAAGGTCGCACAATGGTGGCACTACGCAGCAGTCTTCTCTGTTGCACGAATGGGCAGGTCCGTCCGGGGAAGTACCACGATCTTACAGCCGGCGTGAAGATTAGAAGCGTTACACTTTTGCGTCTCATTTTGTGAGTGAGGTAGCAGGGGCCCAATTTATTGAACGGTGGCAACGCAACTGCGATCCCACGGGTGTTACAAATGTCCATGGGCGGCGGTTATCACTTAACAAGGTGAACCGCTAACTCGCTTGCCACCTTCTGACATAAAAAAAAACATATTTACAGGATGAAGAATGAAGGGCGCAATGGAAACATGAAAAGCATTAAGAATTGTAACTGAATTGTCTTCTAGACAATACTATATATGCTTATACCGAGTTAATGCAGTATCCTCCGATAGCAACAGCATCACTTAACATCGCATGCTATAGTTAAGAACTAGGCGGATACATAAAGCTTCTTTTTCTAACTGCCTGAACAGTACAGTGACAATCCGGTATCAATAAAAATATCTAAAAGTTTAAGGAATTGTGGAGATTTCAGTTTACTTTTATAATATTATTGTTGTCTGTTGGAATACTATTATATTTAGATTTCAATAATCTAAAGCAAATGTTGCAAGGCGTGTTACAAAAATTTAGTACTGTCTGTTGTCGCGTTTGAGACAAAATATCGAGCGGCAGACCAGTAGTAGAGTGATTCCAATCTCGATATTTAACCTTTCAACTCGAAAGACCATCGTTCCCGAACGCATTGTGCAGTAGAACACAACAGTTCTTTATTTGTTTGTTTTATTTTTCCAGCCGTGGCACAACATGGCCCTGCGTTTGCATAACACCTTTATATTTATTTAATCACAATACGACCTTAGAATAAATAATATCAGTACTTTTGTTTATAATTACCATGTTTACTTTTCCTATCACCTTTATGTTCTGCACCTTTCCATTATTGGGTCATCACACTTCTGTAATATTTCAGTTATCTTGTCTCTTTTTTAATTTTATTATCCTAGAATTTTTGATCTGCGTTTTAAAGTATTGTCTAGATAGAAAATAAAAATTTTTCAGTCGTAAAGTATTCCTTCAAGAGATTGTATGTCAATCGCTGCTACAATAGACCTTTTAGATTAAATACATTTTTCTTGTACTACGGTCTATCATAAATATGAACGATTCTCACTTTCAAATAAGTGGTAATAGATTTAATCCATGATATCAAATTAGCGGTGAAGATTGTGTTCAGGTTTTTTGTAGATATATTGAGTAAACTAAGACAACGCACGATAGAATTAGACAGGGCGATGCAAATTGAGCTCGTACGCAGACATGGACAAAAACAATCTATGTAAATGAAACCCAAAGTTAGTAACAGTCGATAAATATTATGAGTATTTATGGATGTGTCCTTTCTGGTGTAAGACCTCTTTCGTGGAGTTGATTAGGTGAGATTGAAGAGTGGCCTTAATTCGATGTAACTTTTTGAATACGCATTAGATACACAGCTTTCGTAAAGCTTTTATTTACTGACGATTATGATGTAATTTCATGTAATATCAGGCAATTAGAATAAGCGTTGGTATATTTTTGCAGGTTATTCGGAATTTCGAATACAGTAAATCAAACGCATCGGGAATAGCGATCAGATGCTGAGCATATACCATAGCAATATTGAGTTTTTAAAGTCTAACTCGATTTAAGTCCCACGTTGGAAGAGTGTTGTTGAGTGAAATCGTGATAGATTTTTTCAAAGCTTTTGCGCTAAACATGATAAAAAAGGACTAATGAAATTTAATATATTACAGCATGTCTTGATTTTGTTATCTTGCGGTCCGCTGGCGAACTTCTAATGGATATTGATGAAGTGCGGAGGCAGCCGGGCTCATTGGGTGCAATGTTTCGCGCATAAACACCAATCAATATCAATCAATGCGTAGGAAGTGTTCGCCTATTGTCCGCTTTTAGCCTTGCTTAAAGTGCAAGCCGCCGCCGCGATGTCTGGCTACAAAGTTGCGGGTTCATACTGTCTGTTAAATTGATCGCACTTTAAAATAGAAATTCTAATATCGGAGGTCTGGAAAGGAGACTCTGCTTAATATGATAGTAAATTGACTGATCGCTGTACTAAAAAGAAGACTGTGTAAAAACCACCCATTAACCAAAGCGCATGCTTGCGAGTGAGCGATGTATGGTGGCAAAAGAATCAAGAACCGTTGAAGTGAAAACAGGTAGTCCCCGCTTACGAGAGGTATGCAGGGACAGGTGCCAGTCTTGAGTATTAATGTTTGTATGTGCAAACCGCTCGTGTTCTTGTTATTGTCAAATCTGTACCTCAGAAGTAAACAGCATTATGCGACAATACTTAAATTCTAAAGGAGGAATCATTGAATGCATTATTATTGATTATTATGTCATATACGATTGGATATTTTATTAATTAGGCGTCGTAGAACTTAATGCTTTATACTATCGTGTAGAATTTTTTCTCACAATTTTAGTGGTGTAAGAAAACTAATTTTGAAAAATGTGGATTTACTATTGTATGCCGAGGTACAGAAATGCTCTTGACCTAGAACCTTACGTATGAATGGAATTGAAGGATACTGTTTTAATTAGTGTGCTTAATAAGGTACTATTTTACTTCTACTTCTTCGTACGTATTACTCAATTGATATCATCCTGTAATTACTAGAAGACCCGAGGTATAAAACCAGCTAGGCTTAGAACAAATATCTATATTTGCCGAGATATCCCGTCGCACACCATACCACTATAAGAAATGAAAGAAAATCTTTCCCAGTAGGAGGAGACAATATAGTGTTGTATTACTTCCGAAAGAAATTTTTCAAATACCGAAATTCCTGTATAATAAAGTCTAATATGGTCAACATATTTCGGTGTATTGACACTACGATTTTCCATTCTTATCAAAGAAAGATCTTTTATTACGGCACTTATACCAGTAACCATCGGAAGATGCACGGTTTTCATAATAGGCTTTGCCCCTGTGGTTCAATTTCAACATTTCGAATAGAATAAGTTAGTAATAAGTAGAAGAAAAAAAACTCTTTATAACAAATAATATAAAAACTTATTTATAATATTCGTTCGATCCGCAATCTTCTACGTGATTACTCGCGTTATATCGAGGTAGGAGAAACACAGCTACATACAGAGTGGGTGTTCCCCAGACACAATCGCGAAGCATGCCCACGCAGTCGCGTGTACACTACACGTAAGCGGGGCTCGTTAGATCGCTTTTAATATCTCGACTGGATTCACTGCTGACATTACGCAACGGCGCGTCGCCCAGCGCCCTTCGCCTTGGCACCGCCGAGCCAAGTGTCCCGGCCCGTGACATCGGTTTGATATCTCCGCGCCATTATAGCACTCTATTCTCGTACCAGGAAGCCGTGACGCCAGTGGACCCGCGGCCTCAGCCGTACCGGTTAGGCTGGAGCGAGGCGCGAATATACTGAAATCACGAAGCTAAACAAACAACAACAAGAAGTACAGAGCTATACGAGAGTAATTTATAACGTGCTAATCCTTGCTTTAATAACTATTAGGATTACTCCGTGACACCGTTGGTAAGCTATTTGCTTGGGCGTCGGGGCTCTTGGGTTCGATTCCCATGAGCCATAGATAGATAGTGCAACCCATAGATAATTATTCCAGATCTGGATGTTTGTTTCCCAAGAAGGGTTGATGTCTTGCAGGCGGCCGTTCCAAAAATTATAGCCAAAACCGCTTACAACATGATTCACACGTTGTTCCGATCCCAACTAGGTGGGTTAAGGGCAGGATGATAATGATGAATAACTATTAAGAACCGTACGCTCCCATATCAAATTAATGTGTTAAAGAAGTTATTTCTTGGATATTCTGAACAATTATGTCGGATCTTATATACTAGGATTTTTGTTTCATTATGCTATTGTTTCGAAATTTTTCATTGAATACCGTCTAATATTATGTATATCAAATCTTTTTAACTCTAGCACTGAATTGTAGTTTTACGTTTTATTGTCCTCGGATTCACCACTTGTACAAAGTTGTGTTACAAATAAAAGCATGTAATTGGAACTGTGTCATCATGTCCAATGTGACTGCGATTAATCTATTAATGAAGATAAAACAACTGACCCGTTGCTAATTAAACCACTAAGTGAGTGAAGGAGGAAAATACAATTTCAGCCTTATCGGGTCTGCGCAAAGTTCAATATTCCCATTGTGCGCGGTGTTACGTACTCTTACAGCGCTGAAGCGATTACACCAGGACCGTTACAAGTCCGACGGAAGGAAAAGCCATATTGTTTCGTAACACCACGCCCGAAGGCTTCTCCGCTGACCGTGAACGGTTCGCGAGGCGAAGAAGTAGCCGGTCGGACGTGAGTCCAATACCAGATGACTAGCCGAGGGATAAGGATGTATCTATGCCGATTACAGAACACTGCTCGTATTGAGTTACAAATCGTGTATCATACATAACTAAGCAAATTCGCTAACATACTGCTTTAATTTCTATAGTTTTATGACTGCGCAGCGCAGTTGTCAAGGTATCAAAATTTATATTGGCTTCGCCTTCATTCGATTTCCACGGGACAACTATTTGTATGACACACAGATCATTGTTTCGGATCTGGGCGTTTGTCCACGTGCGATTTATGTTTTTTAAACGTCCTTACAAGACAGGATAATGTTAGCCTACAGTAAGTTTCCTCTTCATATCAAGTCGACTGAAGTTGTTGATGAGCGAATTAGTAAATGTCTCTTTTTAATTCGTTCATTTTATAAGCGGAATATGAAACAACCATATAAAAGTTAGATTGATATATAAAATTATTTTTTCACTGTGAAAAATTCCCATTTTATTTCGACAAGAATCACTCAGATGAAATTAAAGGGACGAATGCTAAACATTAGTATTATAATAAATGATTTAAGTGGGTAAACTATATATGACATATATATTGTAGGTAGAACAGATAGGGTACGATTACATTGTATTAAATTATTGACAAAAAACAGAATCAATTTTATTTTGAAGGGTTTTCTGATGTATCTTCCAATTCCAACGTAAAATACCAATGAAATTATTATGGGACCACATGGACACTAAACAGAAAAATGATAAAAGAATTTTTCAAATATCTTCATAAATGACGCAGCTCTGAGGTAAGAAACATAAAAAACATACAACGGAATTCGGAACCTCCTCCTTTTAAGTATTTGTTGATAAAGACAACATTTACTAAAAGCAAAAGTAGAAAGAGATTTGAATACCTAGATACCTATGCAGTTACGTAAAGATGTTTTGATTCGAACATCGAGAAAGAGACTAAGCGAATCTCAAGTTGTAGCGCCAACAGATGGCGTAATATCGATTTTGACACGGCGGGAAGCTAACTTAAATGGGGACATCCATCAGATTATTGATAAACTGGCCTACAAAAATCAGGGCCTAAGGGTGAAGGCCGATATTGAAGGCGCAGAAACGAGCGGGCGTGATGCAGAAGAAAGTGGAAAACGTCTGAATCGGCGAATCTGCGACGGAGAGCGCCGTGGGTTTGTGCACAGGTCACGTAAAGCGGGCAAACGCTAAGAGAAAGTGCTCGTGCCGCGGGCTCCGAGAACGATCGCTCTGTGATCATTGCCCTCGGCAATTCAGTTTTGCAAAGATTGCGCTTTAAGCAACAATTTTGATAAGATTTTATTTATTTATTTATTTACACACTTTTTTGTACTAACTGGTACAAACGGCGGGCTTAATGCCATAATGCATTTTCTACCAGCCAACCGGAAAGTAAGTGAAAGAGAAGTGTAGGTGCTAGCTATATAAGGATTATATAATATGTATACATACATTATGATAACAATTATTAACTTACAACAATAAATATTATAATAGGTAAATATATATATATATATATATATATATATATATATATATATATATACGTACATAAAACGGAAATATCTATCAAACGTTATTCATACTACTGATCATAAGACGACGAATTAAAATATTCCTTAACTTTAGCTTTAAAAATAAATTTATTCGGTGATTTTCGAATTTCACGAGGAAGGGCGTTCCAGAGTCGAGCAGCTGTAACAGCGAAGGATTTAGAGAGAAAACCGGTACTGTGAGAAGGAATAAGCAACGTAAGATTACCAGCAGATCGAAGATTGCAGCAATGAGAGGTTCCCAGGTACTGAAATTTAGACTTCAGATACGCTGGGGCAAAAGGATCGTTAATGATACTATAAAGCGTACAGAGGATCCGACGATTCCTCCGTTGGGAAATATTCAACCAGTTTAGTTGAGAGCGATATGATGAAATATGGTCAAACTTTCGAACATCATAAATGAAGCTATTCGCTTGACCATTGATTAAGAAGGCGATCCAATTTGCTAAGAACCTCCATGTTTGCATCTGAGTAACACACATCAGCGTAATCGAGATGTGGAAGTATAAGTGATTTTAGCAAGTTCTTAAGATCGTAATCACCAACTCGCCATCAGATGAAATTGTAGTATTGACCTTAGGATAAAAAAAACATTACTGCAACAATACTTTAATCAAATGACTGATATGTACGAATCTCTCTCCAAGTTTAAAACACGCCACCACAATTCGTTTCTCAAGGTCGGACGCAAATAAGCGTCATAAATCTACGTTTGTTTCAACGTGGACAAGGGCAATCGGCGGAGTTCGGCTATATATTTGAGTTTTAAGACGATACATACGGAAAGTAACACGGTCTCGGCAACTATAAAAATACCCCATTAGTTATTAAAATTTATCGTTTATATGTGACTGCAGAGAATCTGTTAAAGTGTTTTCCGACGGACAATCACTACATTTTCTGAAAAGACAAAGGACGAGACAAAGAGACCTTGTAGCGCCTACCGCACACACAACAGCGCATTAAAAAGCTAAAATCAATTTGTAGATATGAATCTCGTGGTGTTGATAGTTTTTTACGACGTGAGAAAAAAATGAAAATAGATATAATTAGCACGTGCCCATTGACACGGCAAACTAGCGTCGGAATCTCAGACACCAACTGTGACCATTGACCGCTATAGAAAGTAAATAGTGATAATTCGTACGTGCGTCCTTCAAGGCCGTTTCAGAGTTAACACCGCACCAAAACCGACTCTATAACATTCGTGTTTGAGCCGAAATCCGATAATCTCCAAAATAGTGGTACAAAAAGTGCCTTTCAGCTGGCTGCGGCATTTTGGCCCTTAGCTGTTAGCATTAGGAGCCAAATCGGTGAAGCGGGGGGGGAGGATCGGAGGTAGTGGCAACAGTTAGTGCAGGCTGTCCCACCACTCGCAGTGAAAGTGAACGGAATACGCGGAAGCGTGCGGCCGAGCGTCGACTAGTCATTCGCTTGCGGCCCCGCGCCGGCCGCGTTGAATATTCAGAGGCCGATAAAGAGACGTTTGAAACATGCATGGGTGGTTGAAGGCGCGTCCAGCATTTACTGATGTGCGCGCTGGGATGACTTAAAGCCGACGATATTCTGATGCGAAACGCAAGAGCTCATGGAGGAGGTAGCCCAGTCATTAATATTGAATCGGAGGTAACGCTAGTTAAGTAGTGGCGAAGCCAGGTTTGCAGAATTTTTTCCATGCCTTTGTAATAATATCGGAAACTAACTTGACAGTAAACGCAGGTGTTTCCTTTTAGTAAGTAAGGCAAACGAGGAAGTGAATCATCTGGTTCTAAATGATCACCGGCACCAAATATCCATTAGCAGCACCAGAAGAATTAAAAAAGAAAATATGGAAGGGTAACAAAAGGCACAAAAGACATACAGATACCTCCGTGGAACAGTTGCCAAGGTATTCGGCTTCGGCGTCGTGGGTCGTGGGTTCGATTTCCACACGGGACAACCATTTGTCCGACCCACAGATAGCTTTTTCAACATCTGGGTGTTTGTCCACGTGAAATTTATGTATGTAAAACGTGTCATTAAAGTGAGGGTAATGTTTAAAAAAAATAGAATGTTTAAAGAAAAAGCCCGAAGGCAGGCACACTATTTATGACTTCAATTAATTACAGATAGACTGGATGCCAAGCCCCAATCTCATGGACGCTAATCGGTAACAATAGCCTATTAGGCG
Source organism: Iphiclides podalirius (assembly GCA_933534255.1). Classification (NCBI taxonomy): domain Eukaryota; kingdom Metazoa; phylum Arthropoda; class Insecta; order Lepidoptera; family Papilionidae; genus Iphiclides; species Iphiclides podalirius. The sequence continues at coordinate 747,011 of OW152817.1, read as the reverse complement.
GTTTAATGCTACCGTTTACCATATATGCTGAATGAGTTTGATTGAGTTCCCGAGAGTAGCAGCTGGTACACCGCTATCTATCGACGTCAATCATGACCTTCTGAAATAGATATCAAGACCGATCTTCCTTGAATCTTCTGGAACGGCTAGTACGGACATATGAACGGATATATGAGCTTAAAACAGGTGCGCACTTGTTGCACACGCACGACAAGTTTCAGTCGCTTGCGGAAGCACTTTGCTCCAGATCCGGTACTCTCGATTTCTGAGTGCCACGGTCACGGTCACCTGTCAGTGTTTTCGTTTTTGTCGGACGCCATGTTGTTTTTTCCCCCCGTCCCCTGCTCACGGTCGATTAGAACCGATAGACGAAGGAGGTCCGCCTGTCAACGTCCCAATGTAATCGTATTTATGTTCGCTTCGACCTTCGGCTGTCTTTGCATAAATTATGAATTATATAACATTGTGGCATGTTGTATAACAAGTAAGTTTGTTAAAAGTAGAGCGCTTCGTTTATTAGGTGGACAACGAGTGGTACTGAGCTTTTGTACTAACTTCAGTCCGCACTTTTGTTAGAATATTACTTAATAAAGACATCTTGAGAGTCTTTTTGTAATATTATACGAAGATAGTATACAAGGAATATTATTTTACCTCGACCTTTTTTTATAACTCCCACAAGAAAACTGAACGAGGATCTTGGCAATGAGCTAAAATTGGTCTGAATGCATTGCCCACAATGCTAGCAAACTCATAGGCCGTGACTTCCGCACTTTTTACCGCGACAGACCGTCGGTCGGGGAAAAAACAGTTTTATTTGGCGCGAACCACATGACTGCAACCGATTTGTTTTTGGTACGACGTCGTTAGTTTTAAGCAATGTTCCTTTTGTACTTTCCAGTCATTTAGGAGATTTAAATATTATGTTTTTTGTAGTACTTATCCTTTTTTAAGTAGTTTTTATTGTAAATTTTCCTCGAGCAATTGCGTCATGACGAAGGAATCTTCATGCTGCAACAGCTATTCATAAGCTTGGAAGAAGCGGAGAACGACGCGTGAGACGAATAGTGAAAGTTAGTATGAAATATTTCTGAGTATTTAGGAAAATTTCGACCGGGTTATTATCCATATCAATATTTAATTCGACTCCCCGATTTGACTGCGATTTGAATATATCAAGGCTTCACCCCTTTATAGTCTTAATGAAATAACCAGACCAGCGTACAGTGTAAGATATATTTTATATTTAAATTTTACATATTTATTGATTTTTATCAACATTTCACGGTACACCCCAATGTCGGTTATCACGAATATTGATGATGAGTCAGCAAGTTCAATGATCAATGGAGCTTAATGCTTTTTCGAGCACTGAAACCGAATTTCCGAGTGGCGTGGACAATAAAATGTTAACGCTCTTTTAGAGATTACTTATGGCCGCCTTTATAAGAACTGACATTAAAGTGCTAAAGACTGTTTAGAAGATTTTATCCGCAAATGAGATGAGTTCATCTTATACAGAAATAAACTCTTTCTTATGTCTTGTTTATTTCATAAGAACATTACTGAGCATTGCAACTTTGGGAAATTCAATGTAAATCATATAACAGACAAACGAAAAAAGTTTCGTTGTTAATATAAAGCTTTTTCGAAAGTCACATCGAACTGATGTTTGCATTTTTTGAATTGCACTCAATTATGCAACCGACGGCGGTTCCTTACGATCTACCAACGCTCGCATTATGGAAACCTCAGGCGCAATCAGAACAATAAAGGGCGACCTTCGCGAGCGCAACGGGACAAAAAACGCAGAGTGCATCTAAGAGCAATGAGGAAAGAGCATTTTCCTTCCTCATTGGTTCCAGATGTTCTTCAGCTTCGGCCGCGAAGGCGGAACTGGTAGTGCTGTGCGGTCGCCGAAAAAACAAACTACCGGAATCGGACTGCGGGACCTTCAGATAGAGGCGAGGCCAGGCCCTATCGGGAGATATACACCGTACTAGGAGATAAGGGCCCAACGAAACTAGTGGCAAGGTCTCGGACTAAGTCGGCGGTTTAAAGGTCATTGTCGGAATTCTACGAGGCCGACGAGCATCATCTTTTTTCCGTGCGGCATTGGGCGCGGGTGACGTCACGCCGCCGGCCGACCTTCCCCCGTGATAGCCGTAGCACGCAACGGAAAAAATGTTGTCCGAGGCGTAGAGAGCGTTATGGGCTCTATTGACCACGGCAAAGCCACGCAGCGGTTTAACATAAATAGGAACGCTTGCTCAGGAAAGTAGCACTTGAATTTCGCTTGCAGAGGTAACCAGCGTAAAAAACGCCTTCGTGAAGGTTGGCAACGCAACTGAACCAACGAGTGCGGATGCCTACAGGCAGTGTTGATCACTTACCATCAGATGAAACTTTGCTCGCACCAACCTACTATCCTACAAAAAATACCAACATAAGCATCGTAATATGGGTACGCGGTCGACATTATCAGTAATTACAATTGCCCGTATTTCCGCCACGGTTGGGAAAATTCCATGTTTCTTTGAATATGTGATACTTAAAAAAGCATGTATTATATAGGTGCACCTAAAAAAATGAACCAATAGCTGTTGATCGATCGTAAGTCAGTATCTTCATGTCGCCGGTTTCGATAGTCTATCTATCCGTAGATTTGGTTACTGGAGATAGAATTTTGGCGTGTTTATTATGAAGCTAATTTCAAATTATTATCGCAATTAATCAAATCTGCAGACATAGCCGGATATTGAAACCGGCCGTCAATCGACAACCAGCGTTGCATTTAACAAATTACTTATCATGCACATCTAATCTATCTTTCACCTTAATGTTTTAAACTGTAGCCCGAAGACGAACCGACCGAAATCCAAATGAGTGTGAGAAATTTGCGATACATAAAAATGTCGATCAAACGTACATATTCGATTATCTTATCGACGATATCGCTGTCTGCAAAATCAGAAACTGTCGCGATCGCTGGTGAAAGTGAGCGTTTTACGACGCGGTATTCCCCGCATTGTGATTATGTCCAAAGAAACGCTCGTTACTTACTCGACGACACGTGCCAGTTTGATTGTGACAATTAAATCGGGCTCAGTTTTTAGCGCAGCGCTAGTAAATTGCCTAGAACATTCTGGGACGATCGTTCGAGTTATGCGTATTCGTGCTAGGTTAGAAATTAATTACGGTGTATAACAACTAACCCTTGTACATTTAATACACTATTCATGGAGAATAAATCTTTTCTTACTAGCCATCTAGTCAATACCCCCGCAAGCGTTCACACTTCGAAGCGAGCTGGCGGTTTATCCTATGTTAAGTGATAAGCGCCGCCCATGGGTATTTGCAACACCCGTAGGGTTGCAGATGCGTTGCCACCTTTTCATTGAAGTGGGCCCCGTTTACCTCATTCACCGATAACTGATACTGTTTACAAGACAAGGCTGGAGGCAGCCCAATAAAGCTATAAAGCTCGATTAATCTAAAAGCGAACACGTATCCTCCAAAAACCTCACAATGTCTTAATAAGACATACCCTGTCTACGTACTTAATAAAACAAACAAAGCACGATTGAAACCGTAATCTTAATTAATGTAAAAAAAAAATTATAATTTCGCACAACCACTAAATGTAATTAATAAAATCTCTCATAGTCACTACTATGAGAGAGTTGTTGAAAACACAAACTCTAGTAGGCCTTCATGCCTTTACAAAGAAATAGAAAGAAATCCGACAACGAAATGGATGTCACATTCAATTACCCAGAACAAAATGTACTAATAGGCCATTAAAAATAACACCAAACTTGAAAATACGTTTTTAGCCAAAACTTCAGTATTTTTTCAAGATGGCTGAAGCTTTACCGCAATCTGTCAGCTCATTTTGTCATTGTATATTTAGCAAGTGATTCGAACCTTATGAAATAAAGTCGGTAATTTAGTGCGAAGGTAAATTCTATTTTTACTGGCCTATAAACATGGCAAAAATGTAGTGCATTGAATGAATTATTTTACCAAATAACATTTTAACACAACTTTTAGTACATAATAAATACATTTTTATATAACAACGTGAACAGAGCGTGCATCTCGTGCATTGCTGCATCTGTTGAGAGGTCAATCCGCATAGAGAATTCTCGTGTTGACTATGATCAATGTATAATGATTCATCGTGAATATTCACACGGCCGAAAATGCAGGCTGTTAATAAAAACAACGATTTCCGCGTGTGTGTCCTCGCGTCTTACACGTGGAAACGCTTAAATGCATTTCGGCGTAAGTCACGAATCGGGTAAATTCGTATACGACCGTTTTTTTTTTGCAGGAAAAACAGTTTTATGTTCATTTAACGCAGAACGAAAAAAAAAAGCGTTGCATTTTATGAGTTGTGTAATTGCTGAAAAGTACGACCATTGTAGCAGGAACTAGAGAATTGAAGGTCTAATGGTAACTTCCTTGTCTAGATATGAAGGGTGATCCTAGACAAATAGTTGTAGTTGAGAGATAAGCGTTAAAGTACCTTAGGTGCAAACGATAGGTACGATTGTTGTGTTGTACACTTTTGGAGACTCTGTAGAATTATTCGAATTCAAGAAGGTAGAACCTTCTCGAACTCGTGGTACAATTATTCGAGTTCTAGAAGGTTCTCGAGTAGAATCGCAAGCGCCGGTAAAGTTAAAATTACCACGCCAAAAGTATTTGTGGTAGAAACAGTATAAGGTACAATATAGCAATACGACGAAATAGTAAACATTTTCTTCCAATAATTTATTTAAAATTTAGAAAGTAACTTCTAATGGACTAAATCATCTGGATAAAAATAACTCTGTAGAAATGGGCGTTTATTACAACCCTACAGAAATGCTAGCATATAGTTTACACAGATATTGAACTGTATATTACTGGGCACTGATCGGCGATTATGGCGGACGACAAAGCTACTAAGCTATACTGGTTATATACGGGAGACAACCAGTTTATAATATTATGCAATGTTATATGTACCGTTGTTTATAACACACATAAATAATACTTTTAATAATCACGTATCAAACCTCGTGAATTATTAAATGCGTAGTTCGTCCGAAATGTAAATATCCGTGCGATGTGGAATTTTTTCCGCAAGGTTCTTTTCGCTATTTGTATGTAGATATGTTCAATCAACTCGGCCCTTTATACATAAAATTTAAATCATATTGAACCGTAATAATACGTTGACCGTGAATCGCTAAAGTTGATATCTTGAGGGTGTACTCGTAGGCAGAACACGATGCAGTGTTGCTTTGTAAAATTTGGAACCGAGCATTGGGTTGCAGGTGCGTTGCCAACTTATACGAGGGTATAGCAAATTAATTTCCTACCCACCTCTGCATTACCACTTAATACCAAGTAGAATGTTGATCAAGCGCTAGCCAGTTCGCGCTAAAAGAATAATAGAAAGCAATATGAAAGAGGAAAAGAGAGCGCAAATGGAACGCACATAAAAGTCTATCGTCAGCCAGTTAAAAGTAAGTGAAGTAACAGCCTATACATGTCCCACTGCTGGGCAAAGGCCTCCTCTATACAGAGGGTATCAGGGCATAGTCCACCACGCGGCCCCACTGCGGATTGGCGGACTTCACATATTTTCGAAATATATTTTTTTGTTATTATTTCGAAAATATGCAGGTTTCCTCACGATGTTTTCCTTCACCGCGGAGCACGTGATAAGTTCAGCCAGAATCAAGATCAGCCAGTTCTTTACAAAAAAAAACAGGAGAGTGTCTGGAAAATAGGATGATGATCGGACTGCGACTGATTTCGAATCGCACCTACAACGTACATGCGTATCCATATCTATCGCAAAGCTAAAGGGGCGTCCCAAGCCTTATTAGGCGCGTCCAGCAAAAGTGCAGCGGACAGGAAGCGAAATAATGACCCTGGCTGCAGCGAGGTTACTGTACGGGCTGCACGCGCTCGCGTGATACGTAATTTCAATGGCAGAATCGAAACTGCGCCTAACCTATTTAACTCGCTTGTATACTACAGTGTTACTATACTACCGCAATTTCTCAAGGCCGGAGAAAAAGAGTGTAAGGATTTTACATTTGCATATTCGGACAAAGTATTAAATGTTTTGCCACACTCAAAATTAAGCCGAATCTACAACGACGAAGCGTACCAAAGGCATTTACAACGACCTTATTTATTGGTTAAAAAAGGCTGCTTTTAACAATATAAAAGTGAACAAATGCTGCTTGGCATTCCCATCCTCATCATAATAAACATTTTTGTTTGCTTGATAATCCTGGTGCTAGTTTATGTATGAAAGTTTCATGTTATGCAGACAGAAAATTTAAACGAGGTATTGATAACAAACATACGTCGATTTATATTTATAATCTAATAAAAGATCGTTATAAATACGAGAATTCATAGATAGCGACACGAATATTGATATAGAAAAATAACGTACGTAAACATAGATAAAAAACGGTCTTCGGATGTGGAGTATTGTCTCGGTTGTCATTGTCACAACATTGTTTTTATCAGCGCGGGCTGGGCTAGACGCCGAATTTCGGTAAGAGGAATCCAACATTAAACATTTTTTTATGTTGATTAAAAAAATTGCTCCAAAATGCGAAAAAAGAATGCATTTGAAAATTCAAATGAACGTATCGTTGTTCTTATTTTGTAGGCACAGTTGGTGGCAACACGACTAGCCCGCACGTTTTTGTGCATACATTAAGAGTACATTTTATATTACTAATTCAATTCATTCTATCACCGTCGCAATCGCCGTTCATCCGTGAAATCATCTGTGCATCTGTTGCGATGCGATTGCATGATCTGGCGCGACGTACTATCAAGATAGATATGAAGCGAATCCTATGATAGCTATACAATTGTTATTTCATTATGTCATTACTTTGATAGTTAAATATACAATTTCATAAGGCAAAAGTTAGCGGTTTGTAGAGCGCCATCTCGTTCTATCGAAGCGAGCACCGCACCACACCGGTCCGCTCCTGTCGGCGGTCGGGCGGCGAGTGCGCAACAACGGCCGTCGACAGGCGGAAGCGTTCGCGCGCGCACCCGCGCAAGGCTACGCTCATGACCTCGCGTCGTCTTTGTCTAGCGCTATCTAGCGTCTGTTTACCCGCGAGGCCGAATGCATCATACCTTCGCCGCGCACTTGAGAGCCGGGCGATCGTTCAAACTATAAACGTATTGCTAGGGCGCGTCTCTCTCCAAGCGGGGCCTTGTGGATAATTGGAGCGATAACGAGGCGACGGGCGGTTATGGTGAATTGGATGCCGCGACGTTTTGACGTCGCCAGCGCATCAACACCTCGCCGGGTCTCCGTCTTCTTCGTAGAATATGAGTTGCTTTTAAACTGCCTCGGGCCCTTCATGACCAATTCCATTTATGTATTCACAATGAATATGCTTTAACGCGCCGTATTTTTTTCGCAGTTGACGTCGGGGCGTAATTGAACCGGCTGGCCGTACGACGTGTCGGAGGCTTTTGAAGAGCTGTGAGTACATTTCGGATCGCTCATTACTATGTCCATGTGTGACGTCAGCTTTAAAAACAAGCTGAGGCGCAGTTCATCGACGGTTTTCGGAACGTCGGTCGCGAAAGACGCGGCGATCGCTCGGTGTATCTCGACGTACCGCCACAGGCGCAGCGGGTCCGATAAAAACGGACGCAAACCCGCAAAAGTAGTACGGAGGCGGTGCTTTTCGGTCGCACTTCGACTTCGAATGTAGGCGACCTTGCGACGGCTCAAGATTCGGGGTGAGCTGGTCTGCCGAAGCACCGCAGTCGGGGGAGGGAGGACGGGGGAGGGTGGGACGAAAAAAATACACGTGGACTATGTTAAATCATGCAAACTTACGCGCCGGACGGTTTTGGCGTATCGTTTAATGCGAACGATATGCAAACGCGGACCGACTCGGCAAAGTTCACGTTTGAACCGCAAAACAGGCATCGGCATCGCTTCGCGATCGCTTTTGATGTAATACGCATTGGATTATCATCGCTGCTACTTTTGACCCGCCCATTGTATGGGTTGAAGATAAACATTATAGTTTTTGAGTATAATAACGAGTAAAAAGTTCGCAGACGTATTACGACGGTATTGTACAAAACACAAACTGCTTTTTTTTTTCAAATGTGAAGCAAGCTAAATTATATTGTTCAAACCCTTACTTGGTTTTTAATTACGGGGTTTATTGCAATTGGGTAATTAAAGCATTTGCCTGAACATGAGACATGAACCAATCTTTTTCATCGATATGGCTCTTTTATGAGCGATTACTTTCAAATTGGCCAAATGGTCAGATTATTTCCCTCGCCTTCAGCTGGTTCATTTATTTACTTCATATATTCCAATTTGAATGATGTGTTGATAAAAGTAAATTATCAGAAATTATCAGACTGTATGTCTTGAAAACCTTCTCCATTCTCAATTGCGGCTTATCGGGACAATTGCTACTCAAAAACAACCGTGGCACTAATGTTGGTTTAATTCTAACGTGTATGACATCACCGCATTGTGTCGCAGTTAAAACTTTAACCCGTGTTCATTGTGTAAACAAGAGCGCTGTCTGGCAGCTACTGCACACACAAATTATATAAAAGAAAAAAAAAACATTCGAATATCGATTTCGCATTAGTGAATTTCAGGAGCTTAATTATGGCTCATTAATTAGGTGATCCCACCAAAAATAAAATTAATGCAGTTACTCAAACTATTACGAACTTTACCATGACAGGGGTATCTGATCTATTGATAGCTGATCCTCTAAAGCTAACCCACTTTTTCCGAGCTTACACTGGGAATTTTGTGCGATATAATTCTCTAACGCTCTTAACGTGCCCGGCATCGAACGCACTACCAAGATCTGGCAGCCGGTCACGGGGGCACTGCACACGCAGTCACAAAACGGCGTTTCGGCGCCGCCGAGGCCGATCGATCGGCAATTAACTACGTTCGGCGCACCGGCTCGCCTTGGCGCCGAAACGACTGACGACTGATAAATGGATTAAATCAACGAGGAAGTGTTGCGCGCACGATTCGTCCTAGACGGCCCTTGTTCGACGCACACGCCGCCCCCCTGCCCGTCTCCGCCCCCCCCCCCCCCCCCCCCCCTCCCATCATCGTACGTACACGCACGCACGCACACAAGCGCGGTGGAAAATGGCCATGAGATAACTGACATCACGACAAGGCCCCGCCGCCGGGTACGGTCGGCAGAAAAGACTGTGTGAAGCCGATTTTCATTCCCTTATTAAATGCGTTTGGGGCTAACGTCACTTTATTCTATTATTTTGCTTTCTTCTCTGTCTCTATTATGGTCGGCCCATCTCCACTTCAGCTTACTAATCTTCAGATCTATGCCGGTTATTCAATGCTATATCGGGTATGGTTCGTTACATGAGAGAGAAGAAAGATATAAGGCAGAGTCTGGAAAAGAGAGCTACACAGTATATTACGAAAACGTATGTGACAACAGCGTTTCCATTTTCTGCGGTCTTTCGCCTTTATTTAAGATGGTTCACGTCTGGACGTATTTTAATGTAAATAATATGTTTTATCGAACCGAAAACGTGGTTTTCTGCAGACGGTACACGCACGTGCAACACGCATGCTGCGTAACATATAGTAACGTGTGTTTGTCGCGGCCGCCCGCAGCAGACCTTCGCCGTGGGGCCGACTTCGAATATTTCCGATGTAGAAGGGCCGTGCCCACACATTTAGCGCACACGTATACGCTTCTGGGCGTTTTAAAGAGGCGATGAGCGAAAATTAGCTGCAACCGATAATGAGTGAGCACTCCCCTTATACGTGAACAATACCTTTTATTTTTATGCGAAAAGTCGCCAAACGCGCAGACGGGTCACCTGATGTTAAGTGAATACCGCCGCCGATGGACATCTGCTACACTCGAGGGTTACAGATGCGTTGACAAACTCTTGAAAATTGAGCTCCGGCTACTTCACTCACCAGACGAAACGCGAAAGTATTTGTCATACTTCCTCTCTACGCTGGTCTTCTGTGAGGTCGTGGTACTTACCCGGTCGTGGTACTTGCCTGCCCATTCGTGCAACAGCGGAAGCTGCTGCGTGGCCCTACCACTGTAAAATTCTAATATATATATAACATAAAATAATTATTTAAACAATATATAAAATACCTTTAAGTAGTTGGCTCCCGGTTACCTAAACGTAGAGCTATAAATATTTATACTGAAATCTTTGTTCAATGATTGATCTTAAGAACTTTGTGAGAAATTCCTACGGGCTTGTACTGTGAGACTTTGATGCTTCTTTTATCGAGATGGTACATTAATTGTGTGACTCTACCACAACATATTCAAATGTGGATAAGCTACTTTCGATCTCCTACGGTTGCCCCATTAAAAAAGAAGTACAAAAGAAAATTAAATTATTAAAGACTCGATGGCTCTCCGTTTTATTAGGTATTCTGTAGAGGCGGAGGCTCCACGGGGCTATCGTTAGACTATATTGCAAATAAAATATTACTAAAACCTTCTAGCAGCTGTGGTAGGACCTCGCAGCACGAATGGGCAGGGCCGTCCGGGGAAGTACCACGACCTCACTAAAAACCGTACCAAAAAGTGAAGTGTTATACTTCTACGTTTCGTCTGGTGAGTGAGGTAATCATGGCCCACTTTACTAAAAGCTGCATTTTTGCGGTTATCACTTAACATCAGGTGAACCAACAGCTGGCTTACTATCTTCTTACATTAAAAAAAACTGCGTGTTCGTTTAAGTTCGAAGTATTTTAAATGTCACTACGATATAACTTTATTCTACACTACGAGTGATATTATATCAAAATATTTGCAGATACATTTTGATTCACTGCAATTATAGTTTAGTTCTTACTGTTGTTTTATTCCCGGAACTATTCTGATATGAAGATGCTTTCTAGCGATTAAATTGGATTTGAATTGGATTAGGGGCGTAATAATCACTAGCAGAGTCCGAACCCTGGACGGCTATATCAGAGCGCTACGACCACCGCGCAGCCACGACCTCCAAACAACGCACACGGTTAATCAACAAATTTACATTCAAGGTGAAAACAACTACGTACGGTACCTCGGAACGCATGTAACACAATTGTACCAATTAAAGTGTTTTTGTATCTCAAAGTGGTCTAAAGATTTGCCATATTCACGATACGCATCCGATCGATCTAACGAGAAATTTAATACACTTCTACTTAATGCATCTATATTTATATACAAGGGTATAGAAGTAGCAATTAATATTCTGAATTAAAGATATATTTGCGAGCTAAAGTAGCGATGTAAATTCATAATGTGGCCTATGTTCAGCAGTGGACTCAAACGATGATGATGATGAATATCATAAATTAATAAGGAAAGTAAAAGTTATTCAAGTATTGGCATAACGTTCTAGAGAGGAATAGAAAAGTTTAAGCAACGCATTTCACTTTTTCCAAAGTTGTGTATTCTTATTAATATTAATGAAATTTATAAAAAACATAGAATACCGAAGCCCTGATGGCTCGGTATCCGGGCGCTCGCCTTTCAAAATCAAAATCAAAAATCAAAAATATATTTATTCAAATAGACGCTTGCGCGCTCTTATGAATCGTCAAATTTTACATCAAAGATTATGTGTATAGGTTCGTAAGGTACCACCAGTTCGGAAAGCTTTAATTCAATATACTCGAGCAACCTGAGTTCAATACCCAGTGCCGGCACCAATGAAATTGTAAAATTTAAGTGCTGACTCATCACATGCTCTGCGATCAAGTAACTATACTTAGTCTACCGACGTTAAATTTCGCATTAAATTTATAAATTGAACATAAAACATATTTCGCAGCCAAACGAAATTCTACTGCCACTGTAGGGTACACCGATTTGAGTGTGACTAAAATTGTTCGAAGTACGTCGCCTACTTATCACTAAATGACGGTGGTGACCTTTTTGTGGAGCTGTCAAATCATGATGAGATAGTGGTTTTGAATCCTAATCTTCCATGCAAAAATTTCTATCTGGAATTTGTATAGGGCGATGACAACCTCCCTAATTCCGAACGTGTGGCTTCACTAAGAGACAAGAGCACTAAGATCTTGAATTCAATTATATAGCAAAAGCTGTCATTAGTTTTTGAAGCTGAACAAATAACGAATTGAAGGGTGTGTCAGTCCTAACTATTGCCTTTGAGTGCGACAGAGTACTCGTTAAGCGTTCACCGAAAACGAAACAGCACCGACTACTCTATTAAAGACGCAATAGCTTGCATTGCAAGTGTATAGAATACAAAAAAATTAAGCAGAATCTCGGCTGATAAACGCGTTTAAAGTATATCTTGTGCCCATCCATTATCCTAAAGCCCATTAAACCGCAGGGGAACTAGTTGCAAACGCAGCACTGAGCTTTAGTTCTCTCCTCGCTGGAAACTTTACGCGGACCCGTTCACCTTCTCGGACATAACAAGTGTTAAAGCGTTGCGCATTAATCGTGACACAGTGTCCAGCGCGCGGACAAACGACACGGCGAGCAAGGCTCTTCCTAGACCTGTGCCGTGACTCACGCGCGCCCAGGGCGCCGTTTTTCCAACTGCGCCGCGCAGCGAAATCTCTTTGTACCATCACTCGTGAATCATTATGTGACACACAAAAGAAGTTCGCGACGTCATCTTCGCTTCGTTTGGAAAACTCGAGCCGTTGACTTTTCTCTATCTCAGTGATGTATAGACAATTACAGTACACGAAAGGGACAAGAGGCTCGCTCTCCCACTCACGGCGGTCTGTTGCGTGGCCTTGGTTCTTCTCCAGTCGTGTTGGCCTAATGGATTGCACGAAGGAAAGGACTTTTATTATATACGAAGATGGCAAGGAAGCTGGCCGTAGATCTTGTTAAGTGATAACCGCCTTCGATTGACTTCTTCAACATCCGTGGGGTTGCACACGTTTTGTGACCATCTTTTAATAAAGAGGGCCTCTATGAGTATAAAATTTCCACTTCATTCCGGTCTTCTGTAGAGTCGTAGTAAAATAAGCTATTGCTGAAAACGCGTACAAGAATTCATACTCGTAATGTAAAGGACCGGCCCCGTGGCCGTTAATCTCCGTTGCAAAACATTATGCAACAGTTGGAACGCTGTTTGCCATTTTCCAGGTCGACGATTGCAACCTGTTGATATTAGGACAAAAGTCCCAAACGAAGTTAACGTGAAGTTTAAATAATTAATCTGGCACGTAAACTTCAGTGCAGGCTTCGCAGGTTTGAATCATTTTAAAGTCTTATTTATCGTTATGCATCGTTAAGTGGGAAAGAGACGCAAAGGAACAAAGTAGACGGCGCACTTGAGGTCGGCCGGTGCATTAAGTTCAATTAATCCTTCATTGGCAGTGTATTTCTGTCCAACTAGGGGTCACTTCCTCGACGGCAGTAATTAGGTCATTAATTACAACTCCATTCATACGTCACTAACGGCTTCACTCTTTGCGATGTTGCGGAATAATTCACAGCAATATGATTTACCTCCAGAATATTCGTGGCGGGTGCATTATATTGTGATAGAACTTCGCTGTGCCACTGCAAGAACTGGAAAGTGCCATATCATCACAAAAGTCGATAATGCACCGTTTAGGTTGCAATCAAATCAGTAATGTTGCCAATTTGGTTCTGCAGTTCTCTAGAGGCGGCGATAAACACTTATCGGGTCCACCGCGTATAATAACCAGAGATTACATGTAACTTCAGCAAGATAGTTCTAAAGTACCCCTAGTGTCTATAGGCGCGTTTGTAGAAGAGAACAATTGTTCGACAAACAATTAGACAAAGATCCAATATAAAATTACATATTTTAAGTATGGGTATTTATGAGAATTTGTTTCAACCTGTTTTTGCAAATATTAAACTGAACCATATTCATTTGTCATTTAAAATGAGTTCTTCCAATCTTTGCTTATTTCCAGTTTATTGTTGCGGCAAACCTTTGCGATTTCCTCTCAGTATTTTTTTTTAACGAATAGTTAAATTATAATGTTTGTTACGTTTAAACAATTTTTCTTGCCATACGAATAGAGTGGAAAGCAACGTCGCAGGAATATCCCGCCTTAAATTGCAAAACTTTTAACTCCAAAGATAAAAATATAAAAGCTCAAATTATAGTTCATATAAAACAATGAAAGCCAAGTTCTTCGCTTGCCGGTATTCGGGTTCCCGCTCAAAACCTCCCGACCAGCGTATAGACCCACGTCCCGTCGTAAACGTGTACGAGCGCGAATGGCCCCGCTGGTCTATTTCGGCCGAGCCGGTCGGCTGCAGGTCTCGGACGCCGGTTCCGGGTTGGCGTCGCGCCAGCAACGCACAAAGGATGCACAAAAGGCGGCCGCGTCCAAAATCACCGAATGGCGGGAAACCGCGGGAAATGGCCGGCGTTGGCGGACTGCTCGCGCGGGAAATGGGATGCGCCATGATCGATTGCGGCAACGGCTTTACGATAAAAAAAGGCGTTTGTTATTCGCCTCACCGCGCGTAATCAGATGTGACGCGGCGGTATTTGTGCAACACGTGTAATCTCGTTCCTAGAGTGAGTTGCACGTTCTCAGAATTAATCATTCAATCGTAAAATAAGTTTTTTTTTTTTTTAAATTTCTTTAACGAAAACATTTCGTATTTCGCCGAATCGATCGCAGAGCGGAAACAGCCATACGAATTAAATATGTCACCTTTCAAAATGTAATTCCGTAACGGACATTTATTTTTATAATCGGTTCGGTTGGGATGTACAAATTAAGAACCGAGGTCACAAGTTCCTTTGAGAGTACGAATGAGAGTTGGTTTTGAGAGGACCACGTTTGCGATTGATTAGTCTCGACGCGAAATAGATAATTTTTATTCTTTACCTAGTTATATCTATCATAGTTTAGCTGCGAGGGGTCATAAACGAAAGAGTGCGTCTTATAACCCATCACTACATTGTATAAAACAAAGTCGACGCGCTGTCTCTCTGTCTCTTTATGTATGCTTAGATCTTTAAAACTACGCAACGATCGGAAGATGTGGATTTTTTACTAGATAGAGTGAATCAATAAGAAGGTTTATATGTATAAACATTGCACCCGTGCCAAGGCGGGGCGAGTCGCTAGTTGGAATATAAGTAGCGCAGACTGATAGTAAGATCTAGCGTAAGGGCTTCAATGGCGAATTTCGTATGCTGTATTGGTCTCTTTGCATGTCTTAGGGTCGATTCAGGTATGCAACGTGTCGTTCTCGTCATCATCATTTTATACGTTTAAACGACAGAAGATAATCTCACGTATTATGCAGCTTCCGGGCTTCGAAACTGCGTCTGAGTTACGCGCACGATCTAACCAACTGGGCTTAACACCCGATATCATCACATCGCGAAAATCTCGACAACTACCTACTTTTATTTGCCTTTTTAGCGATGCTCGGCAATTATCTCGATTATATAAAACAATCAATTTTTAAAATCTCCCACACTACATACATTTTCTATTTGATTTTGAGGTTCCCTGGAGTATCCCTCGTCAAAATCCAAAGTCTAAAGCCAATTAACAAAATCAACAAAAAAGAATTATCCAAATCGGTTTTATATATGATGGGGTTCCGAGGTAGAAAACAAAGAAACACAATTGCAATGATAACCTCCTCATTTTTGAAGGCGGTTGAAAATAAAAAAAATCATATAGTGTGATAAGGTTTAAAATAAGAAAGCTTTAGGAAAACCGTAGAGTACTCGAGCTGGAATGAATAAGAAGCTTGTACTACGAACCTTAACCCTGAGCCTCCGGTCGACGCATTCCTTCAGAATCGCTAGAGGGCCTTCCATCTTCTCTATTCGGGTGAGGACATTTTTAGTCTTCTTGCTCGGTAGTGGCCTACTAGGCACAAGACCTGAGAAAGAGTGTTAGCATCGGTGAGTGTTTTGTACTACGATTATATACCGCTAGCATATCGCAAGTCCGGGATTTTTTCCGGGGTTTCGGGACATTTAGTTAAAATTTGTCAAGTGGAGTACTGTGTAAGGGGTATACTGAGTATATTTGAATTTTAGTTCTCGATCTCGATGGCAACTTTGACTTTTAATTAAATTTTAAGTGTCACCACGGGTTCAAGTTTCGCAATTACACACCCACATAAGGGAATATTTGGAACAGGTCCTACTGTGGAAAAATCGCTGAAGCCCTCATGAGGGTATGTATTCTATCTTATCTTAACAGTATTGAAACAGATCCAAGATAGCAGAGATGATTTTGTCGCTTCCTTTAAAAAAAATCTCAGCACACTTCGGGCGTGCGGTTCTAGAGGTCAATAAGCAGCGGTCAGTCGGTTAGGAGGACGTCGCTTTGTGTAAATTTAAATCGTGTCATTAGACCGGTTTTCGGCTTTCGGCGCGACAGCCATTTTAATAGCCTCCTAGGCCATTAGCGTCGAATCCTTGACACTTATACTTTGCTGAGAAGTCCGTCAGCGAGAATATAAAAGCGCGAAGGTCACTCGACACGTGTGTTACGCAATATGTCCCTATGTATGCCGTGATTGCTCGATCTTTCTTTTTTAAATGAAAACGTGCCAAGCGAGCTGGTGACTCATCTGTGGTTAAGTAAAGTGAGTAGCCGCCGCCCAAATGCAACACCCGTATGGTTGCAGATGCATTGCCACCTTTTAATAAATCGGGCCCCGGCTACCTCACTCACCAGACGAAACGCAGAAGTGTAACACTTCAACTTCACGGGACTAGCCCATACGTGCAAAAGTTAAGACTGTTGTGTGGTCCTACCACAGTTAATTGAAATACAGTTGAAAAAAACATAAAATTGCAAGCGAATGTTTGTTTACGCACAAATCATTCCTAACGCTTTGATAACGCATTTTATCGCGACAACATAATCACCAACAACAAGATATGTAATTGAATAACAAAGATTGGTCGTTATTATCATAATAAGAGATAGTGAATATCGTAAGGCTTAGTAACCATAGTACGAACAAGTTGCGAGTGTCCTAAACATAACTCCTATGAGAAAATTGTCTGGATTCTGGAATATTCCAAGTGCAATACAGCTTCTATTTATTTGATACATGCCCTTTCTAAGCTTCAGATTTCCGCAAGGAATTGATCGCAGATAAAAAAGCACATTAGTAATTTAAAGTTCGGTAGTTATAAAAGGGTAACAACTTCAAACTTTCTAGTAGTCTTGAGTTATAATAATCGGCGTTATATTTATATTCGGCGCAAGACTGTTTATGGACTACTATGATAATGAACAGGTTTTTTTCCATTGCAGTAACACATATCAACGTGATGATTTGCGATCCTTTATGATCCGATCGCTCGCCTCCTACTAAATCGTCTTAATCGTGGAAAGTGCAATGACTGTGCGGAATAACGTCCAATGACTGCGCGCCGGCCGTTGGCACACAGAAATCGCGGCGATACATTCTAGACGGTGAATGCGCACGCGAAAATTGACGAACGACAAGTTAATAAACCCCGACGAAAGTGAAAACTGTTAGACGTGTTACGCTCCGGAATTTGTTTCGCGAAATCCGACGATACACACTTATTGTTTCGGCAACGTTTTTATGAAACACGTTTCGTTTTCAGCGGACTCTATAAACACTTAGCTGTCTTTGCATTTAATGACAGTGGCGAAATGTTATAACATGAAAAAGATTTGCGACGTTTTAATTGTTAATATTTATTTTAAACTCTTGACGTTTTGTATGCTTAGAGGATGGACTAGTGGCATAATTTGACACTAATATCGATCATTGACACGACTTTTAATATGGAAGTAAAAGAACAATCACAGAGTGATTGTGCAGAACAAATCTCTGTCCCTTAGCTGTTTGCTTCGAGAGTACTACAAATCAAGTAGAGTAAGTACTAAGTAAAGAGAGTTAAGAGCGGCGCGCCCGCGCGTCGAGGTACCAGGGCGGCATGAGCGGTCGCCGATCGCGAATTACTTTCACTCGGCTATCCCCGGGCGCTGACCGCGGCGGGGTCGTCGGCCGCCGGAGCGCGGGAAACGCCGCCCGCCGGCCGCCGCCATTCAGAAAAGCGCCGCCATGTTTACACAGATGCGCGCCGAAACGCTCGTTCGTTGCATCACTTCCGTTTGCGTTCCGTTTTCGTGTTACGCGCGCGCCCGTTCTGCCCGCGGCTCGGATTCACTTGTCGCGTCTCGCTTAATAATCGCGGGCACGTGTGCGCGCGCTTTGACCGTCTCGCTGTGACGTAACCTAACGCAACGGGACAGTAATAGCGCGATGCTATTTAAGACGATATAAATAAGCAATAACAGACAGATAACGAGGGAAGACGATAGCGGGTACGTCGTCGCCGGGTGCGCACAAATGCTCGCCCGCACCGCGATAGCAGAACATTGTTATCTGCACCGTTAATTCTAGGTACTTCGTATACAGGTGACATGAGAAAACATCTGACGCCCTTTGAATCATCCATACGTATTATAGACCCGGCATCTTCCCGTCTGTCTGTCTGCTTAAATAAGAAACTCCTTGCATATATTGTGTCGGGTTTCATTGTTATCGAGTTAGACAAGCAAGTGGAAAGACAACGCGAGACGTCGGGTGCAGTGCAAGAACCGCGGGGCAAGATTATAAATATTAATAGCGCCGTCGGCCGGCGAGAGGCGCGTCTTCGAAAATCGCCGCGCAAAAAGCCGCGACCGCTTTTTCCCGGCGTATCCCTGGACGCCGTGTCAACGACCGGCCCGCACCGGGGCGCAAGGGAGACGGCACGCCGCGTGGAAAGCGGTTACGCAAGCGAACGCACGCGAGAAAGCCGCCAAACGGAGTTGGCTCCGATCGAATCGCGATCCCGCATCGACGTGACAACCTCGGCGCAAGCTGTCGCGTCGCGCGGGGTCGAACTGGTCACGCGTTACGTGTGACAGATCAATCACCTCCGACGGTTCTGTAGCAGTTGTCACATGACATCTGCTACAGAAACCCTTAGCGACTCTTATAAAAGCGAAATCATATGTATGACATTAATGTGTCTGCGTATGTCCCATATTCGCGCCGAAACCAATATCTGACTAAATTTGGCTGAATGAAAACAACTTTATTTTTCCGACAACCGCGATCAGGTCTGCGTTGAAAAATATTTAACCGGAAAAATTTTAAAAACGACATGCAACAGATACCGGGCAGTTAGTGCAAGTTCCAACTGGCTAATATAATAATTAATTAAAAATAAATCTAGGAAAATTTTGCGAAAGATTTATCTGCACATTTCGAACCATAATTGTGAAGAAAATTGAGTTACTGTTATACGTAGTTTGTTATGGTTGATAAACACGTAACGATGTTTTATGCATTATCTTTAATTTCTGACGGGTGGTAACATGGAGAGGGTCAGAGCTCAACTCTTTTAACCGAGCTTATTAACGCTACAGGTGGCCAACAAACCTACCGGGCGTTACGAAATACAATAACTTAGCAGGCAATAAAACGGAAAACTCCGGTAATGCGACAGAGATCCAACACAAGGACTCAATACGACTCCAGGATATACATAAAACGTATCGCACTAATCTTTGGCTGGCCTTAATAATCGCTCTGACCGAACATTCATTATGAAAACGCGCTCAACAAAGGAACGATGCCATATTTCCAGAATCGAAAGCAGCGCGATTTCTCTAATTGAACCAGTAATATACAAAAGTGGTCATTGTAACCTACGAGTATGGTCGCAGTGAGAATATAGGAGTTCGCGACCACGCAGCTGCCTTGGAGCCGCTAACACGTGGCTAAGATCGGTGAAGTTAATGCAAACCTCCCTGCATTTATACAATCGTAGAGACTTACGCCCGATTTCTAAAACTCTGATCTTCGTAAATGTCAACTAATCAGCTGTCAAATATCTTTTCAAATGTAGAATGATCAGAATGACCAATTCAAAGACTTTAACAATCCTTTTGGCAACTCAAATAACATTTGAAAAGCCATTTGACAGCTAATTAGTTGACTTGTAGGCAGATACAGTGTTTCGGAAACCGGCCGTTAGAATATTAAAAACATAATTTTGACTATAGGATTGTCTTCGAGGCAAGTAAACAGGTTTTTATTGAGTTATTTTGTCTTTGGATCCGACAGTAATAGAAAATCACAATGTGCTAATGTTAAAAAATGCGAATGGATCTTTTTACGTTTATTTTTTGTATTTCTAAATAATAATAATTTTAATAATAATTAAAAAAAACTTGACTTACAACCTGAACACATAATTTTCGAATAAAGTATTTCAGACAGGATATGCTGGCAATTATATAGGATAAAAACTTACAAGGAAACAATACGAAAGTCTGCTAATTTTAAACTCTGCATTCTGTAATTTTAATCTGTGGAGTCTTCACATGTTGAAGTACTTTGAACGATTTCGTAATCGTCAGATAGCATCGAAATGCAAAAAGGCGCGAAAACACGAGAGCCGTTCCCCCGACTCGTTCGTAAGAGAAATGACAAGATGATTTAATGATGTTTGGCGCCATTGCACGACTAGAAACCCTAAAACAATAATACAATGCATTTATTCGATGAATATTTGAGATATTATTTTTTTAATTTTGAAAACAGGGAATCGTAATTTTTAATTATAAACTACATCAAATATCATCGAAAATATATAATTTGCCTCGAAATGCATCGCCAAATACAGTCTGAATTATCAAAATATGACAGCTATATGAAAGTAGTATTTTATTGAGCCATCCATTGGTGCATGGTTGGTTACTTTCAAAATTTCACTTACTTTGGAAATCGGTCAACCCTTGGCAAGAATAAAATTGTTACTTTTACTGATACTTCCATTCGGTATTACTGAAAAAGAGAAGTGAAAAGTGGGCAATAATGCTTTCGATTTAGTTTGTACGTACTTTGAATTTGATTAATGTTCTAATTCTTAAAACTTAAAACGTACTTTATTTCTCTATATCGACAAAACAGCTTCTAAATTCAGAGAAAAGGCATATATTCTGTTGTGATAGTACAGTTTTTATTTCTCTAGCTAGCAAAAAACCCTGCATCGGACATTTTGCCTTTATTATTGAGAGTTAAATAAACTCTTTGTAAGCATCAGTAGATGACTGATGGACATCTAAATTCGCAACGTCCATGTCTTAACAACAACCGTTTAAGGGGGCAATACCTTTCGGGAACCCTATCCTACAAACTACCCGAGCGAGGGCAAAAATCCACAACCTGGCAGCCCCGGTGTGAGGGGTCGTCGCCCCGCGGTGACACACAGCCGCGTGCGTTGAACGCGAATCAAAGTACGCGACCCGACCCACCCCCAGGGGTGATACGACACTTAGTGAGGGTATTAGAATCTATTGCTTCCTTGACGGCCAACGCAGATCACTGACCATGTGCTGTTTGCTCGTTGCCTCCACTAAAAGTCTGACACTGTTATGGCCGGTTTCAATATTCTGTCTACAATTAATTTAAGTATTATGGAGCTAATGTTGAAATACATATCGCTAGTATCCAAGTCTATCTGTAGATTGAATATTGGAACCGGCCGTTAGTGAACAGTTTTCTCGTTGTCTTTACCAATAGTCTGACACTCAGCAGTTTACTTCCTAATACCTAATTCCGACGATCAAGTTGTCAATTGCGGAACGCTATTTCATCGAGGACTCTGTGGCGAAAGAACAAAGTTTGTTGTGGTGGTTAACTGTGGTAGGGCGAAGCAACAGTCTTCGCTGTTGCACGAATGTGCAGGTCCGTCCGGGTAGGTACCACGACCTCACAGAAGACCGGCGTGAAATGGAAGTGTTATACTTATGAGGAGCCCACTTTATACTAAGGTAACACATGCAACCCTACAAGTGTTGCAAATGTCAATGGGCGGCGGTCATCACTTAACATCAGGTGAACCGCCATCTCGTTTGCCACCTTCTCACACAAAAAAGAACAAACGGCACCTTATGTTCGTGTGAAATTGACCGTGTGACATAGATGGCAGTGTTTTTAATGGTGCTCTGAATCTACACACGTAGACTCCTGGCGTGATGCGCGCAGCCTTATCGGAAGATAAAGCGTGTTATTTAAGTGTGTATAGTACTAGCGACCCGCCCCTGCTTCGCACGGTTGCAATGTATTATACACATAAACCTTCCCCTTGAATCACTATCTAGTAAAAAAAAAACGCATCAAGATCCGTTGCGTAGGTATAAAAAGATCTAAGCAAATATAGGGACAGACAAACAGCGGGACGTCTTTGTTTTATACTACTCGTAATGACATCGTTTACTTCAGAGTGGCTTAGCTTTTATCCGGTTACGTACGGAACACTTTCGGGTGTTTGGAATATCGAAGTTAATTGTGCTCGAAGCGTTACACCGACTCCAAAAAAGGAGGAGGTTCTCAATTAGTTATTTTTTTACTTGTTTACTAATTAGTCATAAAATGTATTACTACATATAAAAAAAATTAACGCATTTTGGGGCCATTTTATTAACTTTATTTTTTTTTTATTTTTACGCAGGGACACTCGCGGAATGAAGAAGATTCTAACGACTTTATTCATCAAATTAGTCATCAAAATCGGTTCAGCCCCTTAGTAGTCACGGAAACATACCGATGGAACTTCATATTTATAATCTTACTAATATTATAAAGGCCAAAGTTTGTATGTATGGATGAATGTTTGTTACCCTTTCACGCAAATACTACTGAATGGATTTTAATGAAACTTTACAATAATGCAGCTTATGCATCAGAATAAGACATAGGCTATAATTTATATACATATTAAATGTATATCTGTCTTTCTGTCTGAATGTTACGCCTTCAGCCTATTCTACGCAGACGTAGTCGCGGGCAGCAGCTAGTTGTACATACAGGTCAAACACATAAGCCTTTTTTTGGCTTAGCCGCATTCGGATGAAAAAGAATCACGTAATAGTAAAATGTTCGACCGTGGTTAATTTTCATTGAAATTATTGTAGTACAAGGCGACAGAGAAAGTGAAATATGCATTTTGTATTTTATGACTTGTTCTGCAAATAGCTCAGTGTCCGGGCGCTCGCCTTTAATTCAATATACTCGAGCAACCTGAGTTCGATCCCCGGTGCCAGCACCAATGAAGTTTTTAACCTTAAGTGCTTAATATTTATATATTAGAAGATGATATATATATAAATACATGAATATATAATACTTCCAAAAATAACTTTGACAACATTAGATCATGAACAGAAGTAATTTATGGATCATATTTCACTACAATCTCATCACTTGAAGGTTGGCCTCAGACAATATCAAATGTTTATATCAGATCAATGATATCAATAAAGTAACTGTTATGTTTGGCTGCAAGTCAAGGTCCAATTTCAAGGAAACAGATAAAAAATTAAACAAACAAAATGTTTGTATCATTATAGATATCAATAGACTTCCTAAAAATACTTCTCCGTTAATGACAAAATTATATAACTCAATACAATATGGTCATTAATATAGTAAAAACTTTAACACCATCTTCAATTATATTAGAAATTCGATCACAGAGTTTTGCCCCTCATAACTGCTTGTACATATTGCTGGTCATATAATTCAACTGGTTTTACTGTAGTGTTTACTTTTGTAATATGCAGTTCAGTTATTGACAAAAAAAAATATATAATATTCATAGCTCAGCATTGCGCCAGCTTTATAAATTTAAAGTACCTTTCTCGACTTGTGCTTTGATATAATATACCACGCTTTTTAGCAATAAGGCTGCCTATTGTATAGTTTTGTATTATTTTTGGTTGATTATTCAATGTCTAGTGTTCGTGTACAATAAAGTATATTTCATTCATTCATTCATTCAGGTGAACAACTTCGTGAAAAACTTCTAAAACATTATTTTTGGGTTAGGATACATTAAGGAACTCTTTTTGCTTAGAAATTAATTTAAAAAATAGTAATAAAATTTTTATTTATTGCACTGTTCTACAGGCTTGACGGTCACACAAGTTCAGTGTATTTTTTCCCATACCAAAAGAGCCCAACATGCCTTCACTTCAATAAAAATACCTTTTATATTGTAGTGCGCTATAAAATAATCTGAATAAATTATTACATATGCTTCATTAAAGCTTTACTGTAGGACAAGGCTTTACTGATAAGTCTTTACTATTAGGAACAAGAATTAGTCTAAACAATTTTATAAACAAATAGAATGTTATACAAAATATCCTAACCTTCATATTGAGCAAAACGCATCCTATTCTTTTCTTCTAACAGTTTAGTCTCTGCCTGCTTCTTTTCTTCTTTCTCTTCATTCATTTTGCGAACCATTTCCTTGCACCCAACCGGTACAATATTTTTATTTTCGAGAGAAGCCTCGTATTGCTCGACAGTGTTATACATTGGAGCATTTTCAACCGGTACTTTTGTCTTTCTAGAATAAAGTGCTTTAATCGGATCGAAGTTAGAGCTACAAGCACCCACTTCTGATTCTGATGTGGATGAACTTTCAGACATGTTTTGGAAAACTTGTATTCATTCGTAAAATTATTAAAACTACTTGACTTTTGGTATGACATTTGCTGTCATAACATTGTTGCGTTTCGTTATTGCTATAGATACGCGATTTAGTTTTGTAATGTTTATTTATGTTGTGGAAAGTATGTGTTATTTAGATAAATCTTTGAACAATGCAAAATTATGCGTTGTTCTTATTTATGGAAGCCAATTTGATTACCCGTTACAAGTAAGATTTCTTAAAAAGAAATTTTAAATTGAAATTAATATAGAATTCATAATAAAATGTCGAATGTTCCTCGTGATATTATAGAATTAACAATAATAGAAAAAAAACAATAGAATTCAATGTTACTAGTCTAGTTGGTAGTATTTACTATTTTAAAACGAATAAAAATGTGTAGTTGTGTTAGTACCTAAGGTTTTTCATAGATGGCGTTGTGTTATCTTTTGTATATACAAGTAAAAAAAATAAAATAAAAGTATAGTTTAACATATGAAATATATTTGTTGAAAAAACCGCTATCTTAAACCATAAAGATCAACATTTATAATTATATATAAAATTGACAAGTAACTTATTTTAGAAAAAAATAAATAATAATATTCGATTTTCAGCTTTACTGCATGCATACACATAATTGATTGATAGAGATTTGAACATTAAAATATGTAGAAAAGATAGAATTTAAAAAAAAAGAAAGATAGAGATTTATCTGCTACAGGCCTACTCCCAAAAGATTCGTGTTCGAATCAAGAGCGAGTTCGAATCGAAAACCAAAACTAATTCGATTCGAATTTGGGGAGTAAGACGGGTAATGTACAGATTATAACTGGGTCCCATTTATAATGTATTCGTAAAGTCAGCAATATATTACTAGTTAAGTTTAAGTTAGTTATATTAATCTTTTGGTTTAGTTTTTGTATTTCTTGAGATGTATTAAAAAGATAAAAATATCAATGTTGTCCTTTCATAGGTCATAGGGCATAAAAACAGAAACTAAAACCGCTGCCACGATCTCATGTTTTGTTTTGTTTATGTTACGCTTGCTTATATGAGTAATTTATTTTGTATAAACAAGTCATTAGCGAGATGTTGATCATTGGCAATGCCGACTTACAAGGTCCTCAAAGTAATATGCAGCAGGAAGTAACCCAACCAAGGTCAGGCTAAGCGAATAAATCTTGTAAACTTTATACCAGGGAAAACTTTGCTTACAATATCAAATAAAGAAAAAACAAGAACTAGTTTTGAATGTTTTAAAATTAGACTGTCATTTAATTTAATTAAAGATTGTTTTTGGAATTATATGTAAATATCGTTGTTGTGTCTGTTGCTATTATATTTACCCTTGAACTTTTATAATTGTTTTCGTTAATGTTAACTGATTGTTTTTAGTTCGGTTTCTTTATAAATTACACGCTTAGGCATAATATTTTAAGCAAAGTTTCTTGATCTGTTAATACGAGAGCAAGTCATCGAATTAAAATCCAACTGTTTATGTAATATGCACTTGCAAATCATTAAAATATCAATCATCTAAAATTTAGAAGGTCAAGTGAGACAGCGTTACATTAATTTAATGGCGTGATCAACAAAATCATAATGCACGCGCTGTAATTCGTGTTAATCATTGCATTTTATGATCAACACGGATTGGAAGAGTAACTTATTTAATTTTTCTAGTCCGTGATGCAAATAATATTTACATGTCTAGGTGCATGGAAGTGGCACAGTTACGTAAAAAACATCGTATTCGCAGAAAACAAGTGTCCAAAGAAAGCGACGTAGGAAGTGTTCGAAAACAAAAGTATTTTTTTAATCCCTTCTTATCTATGTCCGACAATCGCCTAGCGCGGGAGGTGCATTGTCGTGTTTTTTACCGGAGCCGAGAAATTCATTCGTTCTCTACACTCTTCCGCGCATTGTAAACGACATAGCGTTTGAATTTCTTTAAGACCGTCAATTTACATCAATCCGTTACGAAAAACAAAAACAATTGTTGCATTTTTACCACTTATGATCGAAACTGTGTGCGACGTCGAAGATATCTGTTATAAAGAGCAGTCGATTTTAATAATTCATGTATGTTCCCTTGATTTCTTGTGGAGGGTTTTTTATGTGAGAAGGTGGCAAACGAGCAGACGATTCGTCTGACGCTGATAACCGCTGCCCAATAACATTTGCAACACCCTTGTAAATGCTTTGCCACCTTTTAATTAAGTGGGCCTCGGCTACCTCACTCAGGAGACGAAACGTAGAAGCATAACTCTTCCACTCTTCTGTGAGGTCGTGGTACTTACCCGGACTGAATTAACTGCCCAATCGTGCAATAGCGAAGACTGTTGCGTGGCCCTACAATGGCCTAAAATGCTATAGCCGAATCGGATATTTTAGGTATAAAGAGAAACTCGAGGTATGTTTTCCATCCCCGAGTTTTTGTTATTCAACCACACAATAAGGTACAAGTGGAGCAAGAAATACACACTTTACCTGTGTATATTTTCTTTTCACTTGCTATTAGTTATATTTCACGTGGTAATTTTCCTGCAACTCCATAAAAAAGACAATTCGGTTAGGTTAGGTGCTAATAACTTTAAATTTATATCGTTTAGGTAAAGAACGAAAATGTAGAGCAACTAATTCTATTTGACACTGCCATCTAACGCCGAGTAGCACACATCTAAAGTATATGCACATATATCGAATGTACACAAGTAGGCTGACGTACTTATGAACCGTAATTTTATTTTGAATAATACCTTAAAATTCATTTTATATTTATAACGCCCAGTTTCTGTAATACTGGTCATCGTAGAAGTTAACTAATCAGGTGATCGTATACCGAGTTTAAGACAAAAGTAAATAACTTGCTGCCTTATAAAGTTATATGAAAGCAATAACATTAAACGATAGACTTAAAGACAAATTGTTTTTAAAACTGACAACCGTTACATAACGGAACAGACATTTGAATGATATTCATGGTTGACGTGTTATGAATTTATACATATGTGTGAACATATTTTATTTAGATTTTTATAACATATTCATATTGTTTTGTCTGCAGAGCGACGTATGAGGCGGCTGCACCGCGTTGGATGGCAGCACCTATGCAGAATCGGCGCAGGCTCGACGTACACAGGGACATCGCCAGGTGACCTCGGGGCACTGCCGCCCCCGCAATACTTGTCATAACAAAGTATAAACCATTCCGTTAAGAATTCCGTTAATTATTCCATGCTGTCATATAAATATGGGCTGTTCGTACCTGCTTTCGGCACGGTAATTTATATTATAGTACAATCTTATTTCATTGTGATACAAAGTTGAAGTTTAAATCTACCGGCAGAAAAAAAAATCTTGTTAAAATTAGGCTCGAATATTGTTCAACTTGCCAACATCATACATGAGAAAATACGATCCCGAAACCACATCTAATAATAAGGTTCAATGTTTAAAGACGTGAAAGCCTACGCATTGTCTATTCGCAGGTCGCTGTTGAAGAGGAGCGGAACGGGGGGCGTGAGGTAGCCTGGCTAGAAGCAGGCGTTAGTCCAGCTGATCACCAAACGAAGCCAGCGTTCGATCTCACGCCGTGACGTTATAACGCCAACCGTCATGTGTTCCAATCGAATTAGTATCTAAGCGACCGTCAACATTGTTCACATCGAATAATGAACGATCCGTCCGAAACGCTGCCAAACGTTTTAAACGAATTTACATTTAGTGCTATTATTGTTAAGTGCGGGGATCGCGTGTGCTAGTGTTAGTGCGATTTGCGACAGCGCCACCTGGCGTTACCTAGGCGCGGCAACGTGGCGGGGACGCATGCGCCGTCGGGGCCGGCGCTGGCGATGCCATTTATTGAGGACGAGTGGTGGACAGCCGAGAATGAGGGAAGGATGGTCGACCTCTCCAATTGCCTGCAGGTTTGTGTCTCGCCCACCGTATGACATTTGTTGTACTGTTTTCACGAATCATATCACTGTTGAGCAAAGCCTCTTATAATGCACGCCACTAGTTGTGATATTCGGTTTTGTGTATTCTAGATTTTAATAGGTGTTATGAATATACGTCTAAGGCAAGAAATTCTATCTTATGCTATATATTTAACTAATTAATTTAACATCGGCACGCATAAGGATTGTTTTAATGCCGACTGCTTTAGTGGTTTCTACCTTTTTATGAATGTGCCGGCTCAACCTGGGTAGTAAAACGGTGTTATTTCAATTTTAGACAAGTGGCCAGTTGGAATTTTGCATTAATAGTGGTATTTAATTCATACAGTAGGTAATCTGCATCAACTGTGACCGGCACCACACAGAAATGTTCATGTTTTTGACTGTAGTGTGGCGAAAGAGGTAACCGTGGTCTCACCTATTATCGTAAGTAACGCCCCTATCTCCACTACTGCTGTTAATGCCCATAAAGGAGAGCGAAACGAACATGGCATGTCTCCCCTCCTAGCTTCCGATACTGGTACGTACAGTGCGAGCGCTCGGCGTTACAGGACGCGGTGACCGGCGGCGGGCAGGCGGCGGCGCTGCAGCAGATGGCGTCGTCGCTGGGTGAGCTCTCGCAGGCGGAGATCAGCAACATCGTGGGCCTGGCGGAGGCGGAAGCCGACGACCCCGACGACATACTCAAGCAGCTCGGCGAGACCGCCTTCGACAACTTCGACACGTTCTTCACCGACCTCACCAACTCCACGGCGACCGCCGTGCCGCCCATCGAGATAAAGGTAAAGTCATCATCACCCACCTGACCTTATCCCATCTAGGTGGGTTCGGCACAATGATATATGAATCATCATGTAAATGGTTTTGGCTATATTATATACGACCGCCCGCCGGCGCAACATGTGAATCACGGTTTTAGCTATATTTTTTGCGATCGCCCGCTTCCTGACGTCAACCTTTCTTGGAAAACAAATACCCAGATCCGGAGAATTATCTGTGAGTCACAAAGTCCTCTCGTCCACTTGTCCCGTATGGGCATCGTACCCACGACCCCGACGCCGAAGCCAATAGTTTAGCAACGGAGCCAACCCGAGTCATAGTGCGTAGTTAGTATTGTGTCGCAAACAAAGATATTCCGAAGATATGTGATGTCCGCCAATCCGCATTGGGGTCTCGTGGTGGACTATGCCCTAATACCCTCTGTACATATATAGGCTGTTACTTTTCTTTTCTTATGTCGCATCGTAAGTGCTTTATGATCCAAGAACTTTATTTACAAGAAGAACTTTATCTTAGAATTTTATCCAAGAACTTTTTTTATATTCGCCATTGTGTTATCACTATAACATAGTGATAGTAGGTAGGTTCCGACGATTTTAATTTAACAATAGAGGTTACTTTTTTCCTAACTAAAAATACGTTTATGAAGAAAAGAATTACGTTTCTCTGTCCATAATCAATTCGACTATACCACTTTGTTTGAAGCGGAGATTGTATATACTAACACCGCCCGCGCCTAATGATGACATAATTTTAACATTTGCGTCCGTACAGTCGGTCAGATAAAACTACAAAAATATCACAAAATTTCTTAGGAATCTTTTTATTTGATTATGAAATATAACTGTTCAAATCACGTTTCAGCAAGAGGAGAACAACAACGTATCGCCGGCGTCCGGAAGCCAAATACAGGGTCCCTACTACCAACAGAACCAGCTCTCGCTGCCCAACAATGGCCAACAGCGGCTGCAGCAGCTGCTACGCTCTGGCACCAGCGCCATCAACAACGCCGTGGCCAACAACATCAACAACGGCCGCTACAACATAGCGTCCGCCAACCCCCTCCTGGCGGAGAAGCTGGCGGCGACATCTAGCGGCATAAAGCAGGAGCCCATGAGCACGGACTATAACGGTACGGGAATGAACTACGGTAACGCGTCGCCGATGCAGCGGGTGCCGAGCGGGAAGCCGCAGGTGCACGACGCCGGTGGAGGTAAAGGTAAGTTTTGTTAATGTCTGTGCTTCCGCTTTCCGTACATTTCGATAGTGCATGTCTAGAATAGTGCCATCTATTGGCGAAAGGAAGAAACAACAATGACATTACGCCACTGAAATATTTAACTAGTGTAAAGATTAAATACTAGATGTCGCTGTCGTAAACTACATTAAGAATAGTATCTCAATAATAGATGTCGCCACTCGGTTTATCCCGAAACAACTGTATCAGACTCTCGTTGCAAAGTGCAACAAGACGGGGCGCGCCGATGCAGTTTTCACCCGCGCCAACAATCCACTTTTAGTTTCCGCTCGAGGAAGTGGCGGCGATTTTCCTTTCGCGAACCGCCGCTTTTACCAGGCGAAAGTCCGGCGAAATGCGCGATCACAATCTCGCGCGGAGATTTGATCGGTTTTAATTGAACGCCCGTTGAGAATGTTCCGAGATGATGGCGTCATAGCAACTATCGCTATTTATTGCCATTTGAATAGTACTTTTAGAGTTGAGTAAATTTGAAATCTAGAAATATTAATGGTAACTGATTTTTTAGTTAGCCGATATATATGACTGCTAGTAACCGCGCAAGTTCTGAAGGATTCGACCAATTGAGCTCATGTTCGCACAATACATCTGTTTAGTCGAAACGATTGTTTATCGCTCCAACTCGGCGCTAAGAGCTGAACGACTGCCCGAGTAAACAATTAGGACTAGTGGAAAATTCGATGCAGGCTTTATTGGTTTATCCGTTTTTCTACTTGTCTTAATCTTGTTATAATTTAGACCTTCCCACAAATCGTGAAAAATACAGGGCGTAAAACTTTACATATAAAAGTTACTTTATATACGAGCATAGCCTTTTGGAAAGTTACTTTATATACGAGTTACTTTATATAAAAGTTACTTTATATACGAGCATAACCAGTACGCTTTTGGAAACCCAGGTGGTTTTTATTATTGCAGACAACTAATCCACTGGCTGCGCCACCTTCACTAAGTAAGCGTATTTTTTATTAAAAAACTTAATTCTTCGAAGATAGTAGCGTTAGTTATGTTCTTGGGTTCCGTACCATTAAAATCACGGTCTCACATTAATATCTGGAGAACGGCGACAAGTTTACTACAAGCACTTAGGTTCGTAATAATCTCTTGCAAATATCGGTATTAGCTATTTGTTCTTAGGGCCTAAGTTAATAGGTTGCCTGTCGGTCTAAGGTCAAAATTAACTTTGTGGATAGCTAGCTTTCACTGTCTATCTGGCACTGGTAAAAACATAGCTTCCAAGATAAGTAAAATCCAATTTATTGTACACAGTTTGTCAAGCAGGTACTTTTTGTTATTTCACATGACTTACTGTATTATATGTTTTTCCTACACGCTATTTCGAATAAAATATCGGTAATATTGTCAAAGAATGCATACAGGAAATAACTCAAGTGCCCCTGCAACTACCAATTTCATGTTATTATTTTGTCTACATTTAACTTATGTTGTGACAATAAATGAATGATTGATCGTATTTGATCTGGCAGCTATTGAGGGCCGTCGGCACATTTTCAACCGACTCCAAAGAAGGAGGTTTTCGAACTCGATTCGGTTGTATTCTTTCGGTTTGTTACCTCATTAGTGCGTCATTTATGAATCGATTTTAAAAATTCCTTTTCTACTGAGTTCTGTTTCACCCCCACATGGTCCCATATTAATTACATTGGTATAAGACCTTGGTCTCCGGAGATATCTCAGGGAGCTTCTTAAAATCAAATACAAAATTGAAAAAAAAAAACGAGTTGGTGGTTCACCCGATGTTAAGTGATAACCGCCGCAAATTTGCCACAACCATGGGGTTGCAGATGCGTTGACACCTTCTAATAAAGTGGACTCCGGCTAGGTCACTCACCGGGTCATGGTAATCCCGACGGACCTGCCGATCCGTGCAACAGAGGAGACTGTTGCGTGGCCCCACCACAGTAAAGAGATTGAGTGAAGTAGGTTTTGATTTTGGCCAATAAAAATGTACTTGTGACCTTTCCAAATTATTCAAACGGGTCCAAATGGATTAAACAATTCTGCATCTCAGAGGCATACAGCAGTAGCACATTTTTCAAAATTATTTTTCTTACGCCATTAGATTTTAATGCAAGAACAAACTCTAAAAAATAGTATAAAGCATTTAAGTCCTACCATGCCTAATTAATAAAATATCCAATCGTATAATATGACATCATAATCAATAATACATACAAAGACTCGCGCATTTTTGCCTCTTTTTTATATTATTTTGAACTGGCCAGCACTTGACTGCCATCCCACCTGACGGTAAGTGGCGATGCAGCCTGTAAAATTTGTGTTTTGTCACATAACTCCGTTTACCCCGGAGGTGCAGAATTCTGCTTCCATTTCAATTTAGTATATTGTACTTAGCCGTGATAGCTCAGTGTCCGGGCGCTCGCCTTTACTTCAATATACTTGCGCAACCTGAGTTCGATCCCCGGTGCCGGAACCAATGAAGTTTTTAACTTTAAGTGCTGGCTTATCACGTGCTCCGCGGCGAAGGAAAACATCGTGAGGAAACCTGCATATTTTCGAAATAATAACAAAAAAAATTTTTAGAAGATATATACATATGTGAAGTCCGCCAATCCGCAGTGGGGCCGTGTGGTGGACTATGCCCTGATACCCTCTGTATAGAGGAGGCCTTTACCCAGCAGTGGGACATGTATAGGCTGTTACTTTACTTTACTTTTATATTGTACTTATGTGGTCGTAATTCCCCCTCGTGGCGGCAATCTTGGTGTTGTCGCTGTGGTCCGTACTCCGCAGTAATACTGTATGGCCGAGGCAGAGACCGGAAGAGAAAGCCCACAGACGCGCGCCGTTATAGCTTATCCACTTTCCTCCGACGCCGCTAGAATTACGAGAAGTTTCTATCGGGATATTAAAATACCCGTAGATTGTTTTCCTATTTACTAGATTCTCGGCCGAATACATGCGAAGAATTAGCCCTCAACATGTAGATAAATATCAAATGTCTTGTAAGTAGGTTTTTAGGGTTCCGTATCCAAACGGTAAAACGGGACCCTATTACTAAGGCTCCGCTGTCTGTCTTTCTGTCTGTATGTCTGTCTGTCCGTCTGTCAACAGGCTGTATCTCATGAACTGTGATAGTTATTTAGACAGTTGAAATTTTCACAGATTATTTATTTTTGATGCCGCTATAACAACATATACTAAAAAACCGACTTTCACTTGGCTGGTGTTTATTATGTTATTGATGTGACTACCTGTTAAAATTTTACAAAATTTTTATCACTTTATAAATAAAAGTCTATCAATGAGCCCTCGATAACGTTTTCTTTTACACCTAGCTCCCAAACAATCATTAAACATAAGTAATAAAATCTATAAACGTAATTTACCGAATAAAAATTCAAAAGGATGATACTGAACTTCATAGTTAATGTAACAGTTCTTCGTTTACTAATTTGATGAATTGGGATGGATTTAAAACAAAAAAAATAAACCGCAGGAAAATCCATAAAGTAGTTTTTGTCCATAAATTTTAAAGTTTTTTAAAGTGCTAATCTCTGCACTTAAGATTGAACATTAAAACATGTAGAAAAAGTGCGAAAAGATTGCCGCCGCTGTAGGAATCGAACCCACATCTTCGGCATTCGCGGCATTGCTTCAAATGCTAAATAACAATGTAGAAAGAAGACGTTAAGATTTTCGCTGTGGCTATCCGCCGTTTAGCTCAGTGGCTAGAGCGCCGGGCCGCGAATGCCGAAGACGTGGGTTCGATTCCCACAGCGGCGACAATCTTTTCGCACTTTTTCTACATGTTGTAGTTTTTGTCCAATAACACTTTAACGAATTGACATTTGTTTCATCATCTGTTAGTATTACATAGAAACGATTATGAAAGCTATTTCGTTTTGGCTAGAGTTGAAACCGCTCACTAT
Organism: Iphiclides podalirius; assembly: GCA_933534255.1. Lineage (NCBI taxonomy): Eukaryota > Metazoa > Arthropoda > Insecta > Lepidoptera > Papilionidae > Iphiclides > Iphiclides podalirius. The sequence continues at coordinate 712,554 of OW152817.1, read as the reverse complement.
TTTCCCGTAAACAATGCTAATTGACCCTGATCTATTTAAGCTGTCGCGCGAATTAAACGGAAACGGATAGAGGGAAAATGCCCCATTCCGTTCCGTGAAGCCGATGTGGGCCACGCTGAGTAACGTCGCATGTAATCGTTTCCATTTTTCCCCGATAACCGCCGCCCGGGGTCGCTAATTTGCGGAAGGTGACGTAACGCTCCGCTCGCGTGCCGTTGAATAAATCCGGCAAATGTGAGTGAAAGGGGCAGAAAAATTGTCCAAACCTTTGACAATCGCTTAATAGGCCATCTGTACCAATGATATTATATAGCCCAATAATTTTTTCATTTCAAAAGTTTTTTTTTCTTCCTCTCTTTTTTATATTTATACATTATATAAGTTAGGTTTTTTTTTGTTTGTTCTAATTTTATTATTTTATTGTAGTGATAGTTTTATAGGTTCCTGTTCTCCTTAAAGGAAGTCTTTTCTTATATGTTGTGTTTACCTTTAATTTAAATGCATATATACAATGTTTAAGGGCACCTCATAATAATTGTTTCTATATGTATTTCGTTGGTAAGCCTTGTTAAATAAATAAATAAATAGACATGTAAGAGGTAGATATGGCACTAGGGCATCGAAACTGAGGCACTCAAATTACGTCAATTGGTGTTATTAGATTGCGATTGGATAGACTGTCATCTCTTTCCGTTTCATACGTTGTATATCACCTGTCACATTCATATGTCATATAATGTAAAGCGGAACATTTTTTAAACGTCACGCGGTATGGACAAACGTCATATATTATTAAACATCATTGATCTGTACTATGTTAGGAGGCCTGTTTCGAGGATTATACTCTCTACTATTATAATATTTCTTGTTTCAACATCACTACATAATATAGAACAAAGTCGTCCCGCTGTCTGTCTGTCCCTATGTATGCTTAGATCTTTAAAACTACGCAACAGATCTTGATGTGTTTTTTTTTTTCTAGATAGAGTGATTCAAGAGGAAGGTTTTATCTATAATACATTACACCCGCGCGAAGCCGGGGCGGGTCGCTAGTTTGTTATATACGTAGGTTTCCTCACAATATTTCCTTCAGCGTCGCGTGTGGTATTAATGTTTAGCTTTTCGCAGCAATTACCTATTGAGTTTGCCCCATAATCACTTAAATTAAGAAAGGCATTAGTTCCTGACGAGAATAATAGACCATCATATTGTTTGATTTGACACTTGTCAATATTAAACTACAATCCAAATCGTCGGCGCAGGCACACGTATTTGTAATCAGGATCTATAACGAGTAATTGACAAGATTACGCGAAATAATCCCTTGTATTCCGTAATTACTTTATTTATATTATGAAAATTTCTATGAAATTTGGTAAGGTGCATCTTAATCGCGATTACCATGATACTTAATAAGCACTGTACTTTAAACCCTTGAAATTAGCTAATACGAAAGGAAAATAATCGCACGATGATGAAGTAGCTAAAATATGATTATGTTACAAATACTATTTATTATATACACTTGCCGCAAGTTAACGTTGAGAAAAAGTTATTAAAAAAAAGCTATAGTGTATTGGACGCAATAATCTTCGCCACTTATTTTGAAGTGGTACGGAAATAGTCTAGAGAAGCCAGCGCCTTCATCTCGCCGCAGCCACTTGTCCACCTTGGCACCACCTTTGGGACGCGACTCTAAAAAATCCTCCTCTCGAGTTTAAGAAAAAACGGCTAAGTGCGAGTCGGACTCGCGCTTGAAGAGTTCCGTTTACATATTTTTTAATTTTATTCTGTTTTTTAATATTTGTTGTTATAGCGGCAACAGAAATACATCATTGGTGAAAATTACAACTGTCTAACTATCACGGTTCTTGGCGATACAGCCTGATGACGGACCGTCAGACAGACAGACAGAGAGCGGAGACTTCCCGTTTTACACTTTAGGTACGAACCCTAAAAATTGCTTCCACGATTGTACAGATTTCGGTGGGTTTCTGTTACCTGATTACTTAGGTTGACGGTTTTTGCCACTCCGCTGCCGGGTTTTCGAAAAGATGCGTAAAGTGTTTTACAAAAACTGGGAAAAAACTGAATGAACTCGATCACTGGGCCTAAGTGCCTGTACACTGCAAAGCTGGCGAATCAATTTGAAAATGTAAACATTTTAACATTTAAATAACTATTTATTACGGATTTTACCGCATTGAGCCGTGATAGCTCAGTGTCCGGGCGCTCGCCTTTAATTCAATATACTCGAGCAACCTGAGTTCGATCCCCGGTGCCGGCACCAATGAAATTGTTAATTTCAAGTGCCGAATTATCATGTGCTCAGCGGTGAAGGAAAACACCGTGGGAAACCTGCATATTTTCGAAATAATAACAAATATTATAATATTTGTTATTATAATAACAAATATTATAATATCCATAAGATTTCGAAGATATGTGAAGGCCGCCAGTCCGCAGTGGGGCCGCGTGGCGTACTATGCCCTGATACCCTTTGTACAGAGGAGGGAGGCCTTTGCCCAGCTGTGGGACATGAATAGGCTGATACTTTAACTTTTTACGGATTTTACCGCATTAAATTTCTGAAGCCCTGTTACTTATGTATAATAATCGTGTATACACAAATTAAGCGAATACAAATACTGAATAAAAAATTCTCTAACGATTTTCTGTTCTCGCTTAAAGTTTAAGCGTAATTATGCAGCGGGGAAATTTAGCTAGCCTACTTGACACCGCCGCGTGGATTGATTGCATTAGAAAAATATGTAATCTATTCAGAATCATTTTTGTAAACATTGGGGTATAAACGAAATACGTGATAATAGTAAAAAGAAATTTAGAGATTTTGTGACAGTTTGTTTGGCAAAATACAACATGTCGGATACAGATATCTCTTCTGAACAGTATGGACAGACGCATCAAAACAGAAAGCGCCTGTTAAACGTACGGGTTTCCTCAAAGCCGAGTTCTCGGTAGGTGCTAGAATAACACGGGAATCTATATAGTACACTGTGTCAGGGTCGCGTTGGCGGCGCGACCCAATTGGACAATGACGTCATCAAGTTACACACAAAAACAGTTGCATCGCAGTCGCGTACGCCGATTCGGCTTGCGTCATAGATTATACCTTTACAAGACCATAGAGTCACATAGTTATAGTTATAGAACAAGATCAGATGCAGGCGGGAGAGCAATGCTTATCACCAAAAGCACCGTAAAGGTTTTTAAGCATACTTATAAATGCATGTATGGTTAATTATTTGTGCGTTCATTGCATTAATGTTAAGTAACTGTAAATATAAGCAACATTTGTGCTTGTTAACGGCGCCTTGTTCTAAAGATGAAATCATTATTTCTATAAATCAAGCATAACTCTAAATAATATAAAACATATGAAGTATGTACATGTCGAAATAGCTTATTATGTACATAATTTCGTGTGAATAAACTCTAGCGACCCGAGTTCGGATCGCGGTGCTGGCACCGATGAAATTGTTAGTTTCGAGTGCTGACTTATCACGTGCGGTGAAGGAAACATTGCGAGGTAAACGGTATATTTTCGAAATGATAACGAAAAAAGTATTACGAATATATTTGAAGTCTACCGATCTACGGTGGGGTGGCGTGGTGGACTATGTCCTGATACCCTCTGTGCAGAGGAGGCTTTTGCCCAGCCGACCCAGAGACATTCACAGGCTGTTAGTTTACCTTTTTTTACTTCGATTACCTTGATGACAACATTCATTATTAAGAAACAGAATGAGGCGTTAGTTACGTCTTGTTAAACTGTCAATTTTAAAACTTATTAAATTCGTTCCCAATTTCAAAGATTTTTTTTTAATTTAATATCAACAGTGATAACTAAGATACACTGAGCCCAAAATATCGCAACGTTTATTTTCGAACTTGAGAAACTGTCAGAGTAATGTCATAGTTGCAGCCACCATACCAAAGCTGGCTCCAGATTAATTAGATAAATATTAGATTCATCATCATCATCATTTCTACCTGTTAGAGTCCACTGATGAACATAGGCCGTCCCGACACAATATATTTAGATTTATCAGTCTCAATTGTCCTTTCAACTTTTCATCGCACTCAATGACTAGTTTGCAAATACTCGTCTTGTACCACTGCTATAGTACGGCTATAGGCACAGACTATATCAGTTACTTAGTCTGAATTGTCCTTTAAACTAAAAACTAGTTTGTATCTACTGTATATACTCGTATTGAAAGAAATGCACTGGAAAGCACTCCGTCGCGTATATGGGCGTTTCGCAAGCAGTTATTTGTGAATTCCTTAAGCCACATCGCGTCCAGTATTTGCCATTTTCCTTGTTAAATAGCGGCGGATTCGCGTGGCTCGCCTTGGAGTATTCCTGTGTTGGCACTGTCTGAATTCTGAGTAGGATAGATATGATTGACCCCGTTGCTTGCGAATATTACCTTTGTTTACGCGGCGCGCGATTCGCCATCTTGTTGGATCCGTCCCTTCATTTTCTATATTATTTTATTACGACGATTTCTTGTCAATACACGAATAATACACATGATTGAATCAAACTACTTTAACCTAATGTCAGACCACCAGTAACTTCGGCCTACCGTAAATTATTTTAGTGTTTACGCAATAAGAGTTTGTAGTGTCTTGAAATCTTGCGGTGTTTATGAGGTTGGATTGAATTGTTTTTATAATAAGATTTTAGCAGATCCCAAAGTGATGAAGTTCGCGTATCATCCTAGGAGGAATCGATGTTCTTCTGCGGGTATTTGAGGTTTAAAGAATCTAATGTAATCGCTATAAGGATAAAATATGATCATAAACTGCAGAAATATCTACAAGCGTTGGTGCTTAACTTGCTTATGTCCTTCTTCTCAGGTCTTTATTGATCTTTTATGTTTTTTTCTATATATGAGATATATTCATTTTTATGTAACCTCAATTTACAATCTTTAATTGATTTGAATTATCATCTTCCATTTCCAGTATTGTAATATTTTATATTAACATCGTCAAATTAATTTTAAAATGTAGTAAGTATATGGAACGTTAGAAAATTGTCTTCAATCAAAATTGAAAAAAGATTGAAAACAATCCATCCATGTTAGTAATCATCATGAACAAATAGGAAGTTTGAGATGTTTAAATAAAACCTATAAAAAGATTTCATATATTGATTTCATGTATTCAGATATTGATACCAAAATGTAAGGAATTTTCGACTTTATTGTCACCAATATAATATAACTGTCGACATTCAAAAGGATTTAGGATTTATCCATACCGTAGCGTTTAAGAATACCGTCGTTCAAAAATTGCATGTCGGTAGTAGTAATTACTTTTTTCAAACTATTTTCAAACGAAGTTCTGCGAAATGAAGGTGAAATATATATAGGCGATTATCATTAGACAATTTACCGACCGACTTGTCTTTCTTTCTGACTCGCAATATTGTCCAGACTAAATGAGATAAAGTTAAGTTGCGTGCTGAAATAAATCAACGCCGCTGCCGCTGATACAGCCAATCGAGGTAACTTTGAAACGCGATATTTCGAGGATTAGCGGACTTCCGCTAGATGGCGCTGGTAGGCAGCGAGAGGCGGGCGCTGGATTAACTGACCTGCCCCAACTGTCTTCGCAGCCGGCGCTGCGCAGCCAATATCAATGGATTGCGGTCGCTGCATCTGCAATTCCGATGCCCGGCATCGCGACCCATTTGCGGGATGATTTCTTTCGTTCTCTTCATTTCTGCCCTCGAAACTCGGCCCTATAGCTCGGCGCGTGTACAAGCGGCAACGTTTCAATTGTAGTATTCTAAAAATAATTACTTTAAAAAACTTTTAAGTTAAACGGTTTTATTTTGTTTTTTTTTTTTTTTTTTTTTGTTAATTTTTTTTTTTGTTAATATTGTATTGTCATCTAAATTAAATGTGTGTACCAAATTTCAGATCAATCTGACAACGGCAAGGTGCTTAAATTTCAATTTCTAATTTTGACCCAAACAAACAAATTCCTTACGGGTCGAGCTAAATAAAACCGTTTAATGACGCGGCGATTGCGACGCACGCCGCGTCATCCTTTCTAGAAATGCCTCCGTCAAAATTCGAATGCATTTCTAGAAAGGTTTTATAAGCCGACTTCAAAAAAGAAGGAGGTTCTCATTTCGATTGTATTCATTTTATTTTTTTATATTTGTAACCTCAGAACTTTCGATTGGGTGAACCGCTTTTGATGTTTCTTTTGTTTTAAGAAAGCTGGGGCTTCCCATGTGGTAGCATATTAATTTCATTGGTATGGGCTCCGGAGATACGCAGGGAACTCCTGAAAATCAATATAGTGAATACAGAGCGAGATATTTGAAGTCGATATTTTCCGTTCAAAAAAAGTTGTTTTTTAAATCGATCGATTTCGATTAACAATTTACTATTAAATGGTAATAAAACTAAGTGTATCAAATTTTCAACACCTAATGTTAAACATTTGGGTGCTACCAATGTACTTATAAATGGGGGGGGAGTTAGGCCTTGTGGATACGACTGTCTTTCTTGGAATAACTCTCGATGCAAAGCTTCAATGGGGTCCCCATATATCCAAACTTGCGAATAGACTAAGTTCTGCAGCGTATGCTATAAGGAAAATAAGATGTCTAACTGATGTAAAAACGGCTAGAATTGCGTATTTTAGTTACTTCCATAGCATAATGTCATATGGTATTTTGCTATGGGGGCACGCGGCCGATATAGAAACAATTTTTATTTTGCAAAAAAGGGCCATAAGAACTATTTATAATCTAGATTTGAATGCATCTTTGAGAGAAAAGTTTAAAGAAATAAATATATTAACCTTAGCCTCTCAATATATATATGAAAATGTTATGTATGTGCGTAGAAATATTAATAATTTTGATAAGAATACTGATATACATAATGTGAACACTAGGAACAAACACAAGCTTGTAATGCCAGTTACTAGACTCCATAGAGTAAGTAACTCGTTCATGAGGCGGTGTATACGCTTTTACAACAAAATCCCAGTAAATTCGCAAAACCTGCCTATTAACAGGTTTAAGAAATGTATTAAAGAAAAACGTTATTATAATACAAATGAATACATTAATGACAATAACCCCTGGGAATGAGTTGATCGCTCCCAAGCTATTTCTAAAAGGAAAAAAATCTGTTGTATAATATTTGAATTTTTTGTTAAGGAAAAAAAAATGAATTACAAAAAAGAGGATACCTACGGAGTTTCTTTCGCCTGTTTCTTCTCCGCTAGAGGAACCTCATTACGAAACGGTGGTAGATTTAAAAAAAAATATGACTTTTGATAAATGAAATGTAAGTTTCTTATGTCGATGAATAAATGATTTTGATTTTTTTTTTTTGATTTTGATCCCTTGTTGCCGACGTGCGGATTTCGCCGTCGAGCTAAGATCGCGGCCCGCGCTGCGGTTCCGCTCAGTCCATCCGCAAGATCCGCGATCCGCGATCCGCGCGACGCTACATCCGCAATCCGCGCGCGGCGTGCGTCACGCGTCGGCCGCGTGTGCGCGAACCGTGACCCCGTTTTCGCCGAGCGGGGCGCGCACGCCGCGTAGTACGCGCCCCGCTGCGCCGGTGTGCGTGCGCCCTATTATGTCACACGAGATGCAATCCCACGTAGGCTAATTCACGCAGCACTAGTGTGCGCGCACCTCTATTTCAGTTCGTCGGAAACGCACACGGCGGAAATCTATCGAACGTTGCATTTCACGGCCGGTTTCGATATTCTATCCGCAGTGGACGCACGTTCATACAGGTGGTTGTTAATGAATAGCGCCTCAACTCTCACTGATTATATCAGGCGCCGACGAACAAAAATGAACTTATTTGTTAGTTCAAATTTAAACTTAGTCGAAATCCCTTAAACAGCGTCGCGGTACGATTTATAGTCCCGCGCGGTCACGGTATAGTTTTTCGTTATGCCATTTTGGAGCGACAACAACTAATGCTTAAATGTTTATTTCCGTTCACTGATCTACCGGGAGATTTGGTTACTAGATATAGAATTTTGACGTAAGTATTACGGAGCTAATCTCGAGTACCTATCGCTAGTGACCAAATCTATCAATAGATTGAATATTGAAACCCGCCGTTAGTTGTCGCGTACTGACGGTTATTTCGATAAAACGTGGAATGGCGTTAACGGTACAAAAATCATAAATACTTACCGTACCACTCGTTTATATTATTTACTTTTTGTTCGCAAACCACTTATGATTTTCACAAGTGTTATGTCTTGGGGTTTTACCTGAGTCGTTGGGTGGAGGTCGATCGATACAATTATCCCGTCGATACAGTTATTTGCTGACCTTATTGCGAGAGAAATATTTTTGAAATATTGTTATTATTATTCACTGTCCCATACGCGGTGATGTTAGTACCATACTAGGCGTACGTGTCTCTCTCAATACCTAACCGTCTATTGACTCGGTTACGCCCGGTTTCAATGTTCTATCTACAGATAGATTTGGACACTAGCGACAGATATTTAACATTAGCTCCTTAATACTCACGTCAAAACATAGAGTTTTCTCTCCAGTAACCGAATCTATCTATAGATTGGATATTGAAACCGGCCGTTGGTTGTACCACAAAATGGCGGCTGCAAAAACTGCGCTTATAGAGTGATAAACAGCCTGTGTTTTAAACAAGTGCGTGTGTCGCCTTGGGAATAGTTAACGGAGCCCCGTCCGGCCTAGACCGGTGGCTACTCGCGAGTTTAGGGTTCCTGCACACTGACAAATCACCAATATATTCTATCAAATATATTCTAAATATATTCTGCTTGCCTAGTATATAGGATAACCTATGTACTATGTTGTAGATTCAAAAGCCTAGGCACATCAGCACCTCGCTTTAAAGTTTTAAGCCCAATTTTCAAAAGACTGTCAACGCATCTCCAACCCTCGGGTGTAGCAGATGTCCATGGGCGGCGGTATTCACTTAACATCAGGAACGAACCGTCTGCTCGCTTAGCAACTAATCAAATTAAAAAAAAGTCGTTCTAAAGTTAGCTTTTAAATAATCCTAAAAAAGTTAAAAGCAACTTTGTCCCAAACAAATATGTAGACGCTTGCTCTCAATAGCATTTAATTGAAATCAAAGCATTGGTTCGCATCCTTTTGTCCAAATCTCAAAGCGTCTGTAAATCTACATGCGTCAGTTTTAGAAATATTTGCACAACACATTTTGTCTTGAAAACTACGCTTATTTCATTAAACCAATTAAAACATAGAGAATTAAAAAGAAGACGAAGACACATTTCAGCTTTTGTGCGGCCAAAGATTACCCTGTCATTTTATCAAAGGAAATGATCCGTTTATCTCACTACATAGGTTGAACGTCTGGGAACAAGGTGAATTAAGTCCTTTCGTTTTAATATGAAAAATATTAAAACACCACGGCATACGGATATATAACATCATCATCATCATCATCATTTCAGCCTGTTTGAGTCCACTGCTGAATCTGAGCCACCTGCATCCATCGACTTCCCGCACATTTGCACAGGTCTTCACTCCATCTAGTGGGGGGGTCCCACACTGCGATGGCCAGTACGAGGCTGCCACTCGAGAACCTCTCTTCCCCGACGGTTATCGGTTCTACGAGCTATATGGCCGGCCCATCGCCACTTCAGCTTGCTAATCCTCTGAGCTATGTCGGTTACTTTGGTTCTACTGCGGATGTCTTCGTTATATATAACATGCACATGGGAAAATTTAACATATTGGAAAACATTACTGGTAGAGCCACGCTAGTCTTCTGTTGCACGCACGGGCAGGTCCGTCCGTCAAAATGCCACAACCACACAGAGGACCGGCGTGATGTGGAAGTTTAACACTTCACCGTTTCGCCTGGTGAGTGAGGAAGCCGGGGCCCATTTATTGGAAGGCAACGCATCTACAACCCCACGGGTGTTACAGATGCCCATGAGCGGTTGTCACTAAACAAATAACATAAAAAATATTAACCGTCCAGTGTGAAGAGTCGAGAGTATGTCCGTTGCATAAGTAATGCAATATGTTTACGTCGGGCGCTGTACGCTTCTCGTGGACATATCTCTAACGTCGCGGCTTATGTTTGCCTCCACTTTATCGGATGTTTGTTTGTGTAGTGCGTCGACCTAGTTACTAGTGTGTTGTAGATGCGTTATGCAGTCTACTCGAGCTCAATGCTATACCCTTTCCACGATCAGTGAATGTACGACTTGGCTGGAAAATCGCTGAATTAATTTAACTGGGACGGCAGCGTCCGTATGGCGCTTACAATCGCGCTGGGAGTATAATTTTTCTACAGAAGTATTTGGCGTCATATCCGGTCACAGAAAAGAGCAAATGAAAATTATTATTTACACCTATTTCGTTTGCGCTCGACTTTGTTGTATCGATGGATCAATTTAAGTTACATCAAATTCACCGCATTTTTTATGTGTAAAAGTTGCCAAGCGAGCAGACGGTTCACCTGATGTTAAGTTAATACCATCCCCCATGGACATCTGCTAAACCCGAGGGTTGAAAATTGGGCTCCGGCCTTTTATTGACCACAAATCCTAGCTAAAGGACACCGTTCAGAGGTGTTAGCTGCGTGGACAAGAATAAATTTGTTAATTTTCCATGCAAGTCAGTCCGACCCTTGGACACGAAAATGTTTCTCACGTTGGCCAGAAACTTAAAATATAATGGGGGAAGATTCGGTGAACCGCGATCTTCTCACATAAAAAAATATATCTTACGTATATAAAAGATAGATTAATATGTATGAAACTTCTGAAATTTATAAAAAGTTTGAACTTCATTTATAGATTGCAAAAAAAAAACGACAAAATTATGGTCTTAACGTATTGTTATGAACACGAACACGTGACAGTATTATTCGTTCAGTCAAGTAGCGAATTTTTAAGTAGATATTTCCTTACTAATATTTATAGACACGAAAGTTTGTATGTAAGGTTGGATGTTTGTTACTCTTTCACGCAAATACAACTGAATAGATTTTAATAAAACTTTACAATAATATAGCTATAATTTGTAAAGATATTGTGTGAATTGTCCAAAATTTAGGTAATGATAAGGGTCAACTAAGTCGGAAAAAATTCAGCCATCTGCGAGATATTCTGGTGTAAAATAATAAACTCATTGTCAATACCTTTTGGCCGCGCGGGCGAAGACGCGGTTAACAGCTAGTATAAAATAATGTGCAAGACAGAGGTGGTTCAGAGGTTATGTCGGTTCGCGATTTTGTGGCGCGAGCTTGCGGCTTCATATCCCGGTCACACTTGCCAGCTCGCTATTTCCGATTTATAATATGCAAAAATCACTGTCGTGTCATATATGGTAACGGCAACAAGTACACTACGTCTGTCGTATTAAAAAAAGAACATTACTTTTCTACATTAAAGCTAAATAACTAACCGTGTGTTAATGCATTGGTCAATGTTTCCGTTCAGTGTTACGTTACGACCCAAAAGTAAAAAGGTCATTGCAATATTATTACGTTTACACCGTTTAAAGGGAGCGTTGCGAATTGTATAAAAGCAGCCTCACAGCGCCTGTAATGGACCAGTACGACACGGCTGGCGGAAATGCTGCAGATAAAGCTATATTACATTAATCGAGACACGGTACAGTCGACCGCATAAATCTCGCGTCTTTCGATCGACGTGATCATAAAAACGTACAAACTCTTATAATCCACACTTCGACGGGAATACCATTTAATTTTTTATGTCGCTACTGCAGTATATGCACTTAGATGAAACATTATAATTTGTAGAAGAATAGACGAAGAATTTTTCGCGGCGAATAATATGGCAATGATGACTGTCATCTCTCGTTCGAATGATCACTGTGAAACGATATTTGAAATTGTTTGTGCTGTAAATGAGATAACAATGCGAAAGAGCAATGTAGATAAAACAACTTGAGGTTTTCGTCAACGAGGCAATCAGTTAAGCTTAGTGGTTTGCCCATTTTCGTACAAATTTCAACGGCTGCCGAATGTTTTGCAACCCCAACTAAAATTGAAGTCTTGGTACACCCCAGAACGGAATGTGCCGTTTCTGGCCTGGGTAGCAATGCGCCGTACAGTCGCACGTACCGCGGCCGTACCGAGCGGCCGCCGCCGACTGTACCAGCGCCTCTCGGCTCCTTGAGGCGGTGCGACAACCTTATCCATGTCAATGACAACCGCACACACGCGTCGCCGAATTGCGAACGCGCACACACGCTACACACGAGCATCCTGTATACGCTCGTATCGGCGCGATCTACGGTCACTTAGGCCTGCCCGGTGTGTCAAAGGACATTTCGCTGCGGGCCTGGCCTATTTTGGAATCGTTCGCGATTCGATGCAATGCGAAAACTTATCGCACGACATGCGTTAAATAGAAGTATCACTGAGACAACTCTTGATTGGTTCTATGATTAATTTATTCAGTTTCTCTCTAGTGTGACGCAATAGGGAAGATGCATCTGCCAGCTAGTTACTTTCTGTTAAACTAAATATGATAAATTTCGATATAAAGAAACCATATTATAACTGAGAGTTTGTGAAACGTACACATTGAGATTGCTTTTGCTCCCTTATGAATGTTTTGCACAAACTTAGTTTCAAAGTCGGCACACACCGCAGAGGATTATGAAAGCGGATGGCTGTGTGATCAATCGTCGCTGAATTAGTAACGAACCTGTTTGGTAATAACAGCAGTTACTGATGAGCACCCATCAATTTTAATGTTTAATCCAATTTGCACCTATCGTCGTAGCGATCATGATTTTATTAGGTCTAGTACTCACAAAGAAATGAATGAAATGAATGAAATGAATGAAATGAATGCAATGAAATGAAATGAAATTAACTGAATGAAATGAATGAATATTTATTTAGTTTCAACAACAAACACAGGTATGTTAACAATTAAAAGAATATGTATCTAAGACATGAAACCAAATAGGTATGTACTCGGTACGATTTCCCGATTTTCAGTACATACCAAGGTAAACAAGGTAAAGAACGAATAAGTCTAGATCATATCTTCATTGCGGTAAAAGGACCCGCCTCTAGCAACCTAAGGCATCATAATTTTTGTTTTACAAATAGATCGCTGAAGGCATACAGCATCTTTTTTTATGTGAGGAATTGGCAAACGAGCTGGTGGTTCACCTGATGTTAAGTGATAACCGCCTGCCCATAGACATTTGCAACACCCTTAAGGTTGCAGATGCATTGCCACCTCTTAATAATGTGGGCCCCGGCTACCTCACTCACCAGACGAAACGCGAAAGTATTTGTCATACTTCCACTGTACGCTGGTCTTCTGTGAAGTCGTGGTACTTACCCGGACGGGCCTGCCTGTTAGTGCAACAGTCGAGGCTGCTGCGTGACCCTACCACCGTAGAAGACTAGTCTGTTAATTTCCATCGGTTCTATTAGAAATCGCTGGCATGTGATTTTTAACAAAATAACAGACGCAATTTACTTTTACGCCATTTTCAAAAGATTGTCAACGCATCTGTACCCCTCGGGTGTAGAAGATGTCCGTGAACGGCGATATTCACTTAACATCAGGTGACCCGTCTGCTCGTTTGGCAACTTTTCGCATTAAAAAAAAGTCTTCACCTTAGCCGTTTGCAGTTTGATCGATTGGCGATATTTTTTCCGCGATTACCTTTATTATTTCTAATGATGGGATAAATCTCGTTTAACTGCGATTTATTGCGAGGCTTTTGCTTTTTCTAATGACTTTGATGGCGGTCGTCGACCCCGTAGCATTACCAAGACAGCTCGATTTTTCCCTTCACGTAATAAGAGTAATTTCCTCAGTCGGTATTTGGGTTAGCTGAGATAGAACATAATATCTTCCTATAATTGGAATATTTGGAAGCCATATTGCTTTTCCCAACAATTATTATGAGTACTCATACCGTCCATCTGTGTTATTTCTTCCAGTAGTCAATGTCACAGACAAAATTTCTTCATTCGATACATGCTTATTTTAAGCCGGTTCACTAAACTAGACCTGTCCAGAGAAGAACCGTCTAGAAACTCAGCGGTCTGGTTATCTTATTGTTTGTTATTCGTTATAAATTTAGAAAATTATTTAAGTTTATAATCAGCAGGAGCCAGGGGACTTGCAAGCGCAGAGCAAGAGTCTTTTCCATACATCCTTTTCCTAAATGTATTCGACATTATATTATTCCCTTGCCATTAGGATAAATTTTACAAAAAGGTTTATCTTTAAAGTTATTTACAAACATTTTTCAAACAACTCTTCTATACTTTTTAAGAAAATGTCCTAGTAGCAGTAAGTATTGAAAATCAATTAAATAGTTTTTTTGCGGTGGAAGGACCACGTAGCAGCCTCGGCTGTTGCACGAATGGACAGGCCCGCCCGGGTAAGTACCACGACCTCACAGAAGACCAGCGTAAAGTGGAAGTATGACAAATACTTTCGTATTTCGTCTGGTGAGTGAGGTAGCCGGAGCCCAATTTTCAAAAGGTTGTCAACGCATCTGTAACCCTCGGGTGTAGCAGATGTCCATGGGCGGCGGTATTCACTTAAGATCAGGTGAACCGTCTGCTCGTTTGGCAACTTTTCGCATAAAAAATAAGTTTGCAATGTGCACGATTAATTCACTCTTGAATTAGGAGTTGACGAGCGTGCACTCGGCTTAGGTGATATTTGAATCTTTCTAAGACGCGTTTGCATCGCTCTTACGTTTCTATGAATACTGGATTTTTTATTAGCATAATTGTAATGCAAGACAAGATTTGAACGGAAATATAGTGTGATTTTTAATTGGTGGGCTGGCTGCCTCTTGCTTCTTATGATGATAGAGATGGTATTAAGATGGAAGTAGTATGGTCGTGGTAGAAATACTGTCGAGTTTCGGCTGGTTAGTAAGGTAAACAGGGCTCAATTATTGATATTTAGTCACTTATGCTTAATTAGCAACACACACTGAAACGCGTAATAAGGTGTTTCTGTGTGTGTCTCTCTTCACTCCCTCAAAGGTTGGAAATGTTCAAGTCCATGAGCTTTGGTGATCACTTAATCTATAGAATCACCTGCTCGCTTGCCACCATGGAATAATGAAGCATTTTGTGTCATATTACGTCTTGAGCTACGCTTATTGCAGATATTACAAACAAAGTTTTGTAATATCTGCAATACTATTGTGTATCCGGAGGCGTCATCCGGAATTATTTCATATTTACTAAGCTCAGAGCTTTCATGTATCTTTCAGGACTAGCAACATATTATTTATATTCAGTGTTATTTGTCTGATTTTATTAAACGCTTAAGAGGCTGAAGGCGTAACATTCAGACAGAAAGACAGATATACATAAAATATGTATATAAAGTCTAGCCTATGTCTTATTCTGATGTATAGGCTATATTATTGTAAAGTTTCAATAAAATCCATTCAGTAGTATTTGCGTGAAAGAGTAACAAACATCCATCCATACATACGATATTCACCTTTATAATATTAGTAAGGATTCTTTAAAGTTAAGTAAAGTAACAGCCTATACATCATCATATCCCACTTCTGAGCAAAGACCTCCTCTGTTCAGAGAATTTTAGGGCATGGTCCACTACCTCAACCCACTGTCGGGCGGGTTTCGCATATTTTCAAAATAAACATTTTTTTAATGTTTATTTTGAAAATATTCACGTTTCCTCACGATGTTGTTCTTCACCGCTGAGTAATGATAGGTGAGTACTTAAAATTGCAATTCATAATTTCATTGGTGCCGTTACCGAGTCGAAGCCAGTATATAGAATAAAAAGTGAGCGTCCAGACTGCGCTATAACGTCTTCATAATCTTATTTAAAATGAAAAATACAAGAAAGTATAACCAAAGTAATAAATGAATGATCGCGCGTAAAATAAATGAGTTGCCCATAAATCACACACTTTGAGATAAGTTCGTAAATAAATGAATTTCATTTTAAATATTTATCACTTTTTATCTAACATTATTTATGTCTAGAATTTAAAAAAAAAATGGATACGCTTAGAAAAGCCTCCCTGTATAATGACCAATAATAATATTCTGTCGTAGTTGGAATCGTAAAAAATCAGGTGGGATTCGAATCGAAAATCTGCAGACTTAAAATACTCCGTCCGCTGAGTCTAGGTATCGATACAGTATACAATCTAATTTTTCTACTCATAGCATAGTAAAAACCTTTTTACCTTGTAAGTTGACACTGCCCGCAATTAATCAATGCGAAATTAAAATAAAAAAAAACTCTTCAGCTTGGCGCCACTGGATACATACACGCTGTCATTAATTTAAGTCGCCCGTGTCGTGTCATTTCTTAAACGAGGGCCCGCGAAGGCGAAATTGATTGCGGAGCCATTTAAGGTTCCGCTAACAAACTGCAGTAAAACTCACCTGTTTACGATATTTTCGCACGCGAATATTCCTCAGCGAATACTAAGTGGACATATGACATGTTTATCATAAGAACCGATTACCTGTTCTCTAAATTTCTTGAGCTTCCAGCGCTCCATTACTCCGGTACTCTCCAGTACGTCTTTTTAAGGAAAAAATATTATTAAAGGCCCTTAGGAGGAAAATATTGAAAACGCTATCTATATCGTTTACCTTTCTTCAATCACGTGTAACGTTATTATCTCACACTCGCTGTTGGGAAACGTTTCGAAGGAAAAAAAGTACTAGATAGAACGTGTAAAACTATGTTGAAGGAAGTAAAAAGTTACTGTGGTAGGCACACGCAACTGCTTCTGTTGCACAAATGGGCAGACTCGTTCGGAGATGCTACAACACCTAATTACGTGCAGATTCGTTGATAACCTTTAAAAAAATGGGCCCCGGTTACCTCACTTACCAGACGAAACACAGAAGTATAATATAGGTGTATAGGTCGTGGTACTTCCCCCGACTGCCCATTCGTGCAACAATAAATACTGTTGCGTAGTGAATCGCTTGCAGCGTGTCTTCAATAATAAATTTTACAACCTAGATACATTCAACACAAATAAAGATAAATTCAAAAGTGGGTTATTAAAAGTATTGGAGGAGGAAATGGCATCTTAACCACACACACTCACACACGGACACACGCACACGCACGCACACACGCACATGCACACAAACGCACACGCACGCACGTACAAGTAATCCATAACAATGCCTAAGTATCAAAAGTTTTCATGTTTTCTGCTGTCGTAATTTAAATAATTTAGCAGAATAATGTAAATCCAAATTGGCTTTAAGTTTAAGTAATAAGATTTAAATATATTTAAAAAAGTGCTGTGGATTTTGTTACAACAATAGAATAAAATAAAAATACCCCTTCCGTACCACGGTTAAAAGTCTGAATGTACATTATCACCAGCCGAGTCACAGCCACACATATCTCTTCGTCGAGGCTCACTGCTCATTCTGACTCCCAGCTTTTCGCTTTCAGCCGCCTCAAGCAGTCGCCCCACCGAGTCGCAGACCCAAGCTACTTTAGCCACGTGTTCTCCGTCGAAGGGCTTTTCGCTATAACTTTAGAATTTAAGTCAATAAGTCCATACAAATACTTTTTTATCATTTGGAGTATACGGAACCGTATTTCGATATACGCTTGGTGCAGTTTTTGCGCGCCGATTACGGACCAGTGTGGACCGTTTTTTTTGTGGCACAGCTTGCATAGCTCGCAACGCCCCATTAGCGGTGGTCTATAACCGCACGCCCATGGGTGTATGGGGAACAAGCAGGTCCCGTGAATTTCACGCTAACGAATTAGGAGAATTCCTTCCCACTTTTTGTGACGCCTCAACGTTCCTGAGTCCGGTGTCAATGGTTCATTATCCGACGAGATATCAATACATCGCAAGTTTTTGTTAGCTTTCTTTTAAGTTTAAATTTAACGATCGCTTAATGATCATATCCGTCATAACAGCAGTTGTACATGATACTTTATTTTCATTTAATAAGTTGTAAATTACACCGCTGCGTATAACTTATATTTGTTTCGTTTTTTTTTTCAGGTAAGTCCAATCTTTGCTACTTGCAGCGTAGAGGTAAGTTGAGAAAATTGTTAGAACACTATTTTAATATTTTGTATTTATAACATTAGCGTCAAAAAATCCTAAATTATATATATAATATTTATTATAAACAGATGATGAAGTCACGCATCGAAAAATTCACAAAGAACTCTCAATCAAATCTAAATAGTCAAAACTATTTTATTACGGCTTACACTCTTCTTCATTCTGCACTAGGTATTATTGCCGAAACAAGTGAATCATGTTTACTGGTATTGCCTAGATATTTGAAGAACGAACGCTCAGATTCGGAACGATTATCTGTGGATCAAACCAACAGATTTCCCGTGTGGGGATCGAACCCACAACTCCCGGCGCCTAAGTCGATAGTTTAGTTACTGCGCCACAGAGCCATCCCGGTACAAACTACATACGGAATTTCTGTTATGTAAAAATTAGCTTCCAATAATAACACTTCTTCTACTAATGACAATTATTTTTATTTTTTTTATTGTATAATACTTTATGCCATTGCGTGAAGACTAATAACTTCCGACGCCATCTTGGAAAATATTTCGCGCGGCGAGACCGTTCCGACGTTTGCCCACAACAAACAAACAGTCGGATATTCTGCGCGTTCTTTGGCTTTCTGTTAGCGTAGTAGCGATATTTTCGATGCACAAACGGACCGTCACACGTGCACGCGACGAAACGACGAAAAGCAAGCGGGCGAGCGCGTTGCGTAACCCCTACATTTCCCGCCCGCGGCCATGACACACATACGCGCGCGCCAAGTGCAATGTTGCCGGCTCCGAGCGACCCGAGATTGTGTTGCCAGTTGCGGGGCCCCGCTCGCGCGCGGGACTTTGCTCCTTGCCGTACCGTTTAGTGATCCCACCCACGTGAAATTTATATCGTCTTACGCACACCAACTTTGGCCGGCGACTCCCTCGATAGGCTCCTATCGCTTTGCGTATTTAAAATTGATTTTTATAAATTAACAATACATATCGTTCATCCTAATACTTAAGATTATGTCCACACAACACTTCTCTTTTGTCCCACGTATCTGAAAAGGCATGACGTCTTCCGCGCTTTCTTTTATCTGTCTGTCTTTATTAATCTATTTCTAAAATGGTATATTATACGTAGTAGTACATTATACGCTTAGTAGTAGCAGCAGCTTAGTAGGAACGCGTACGTAGTACCAGAGCATTACGAAGACATAATTGATTTATGGAAAATTTATAAAGTAATGGATGCATTCTCTTTTTTGTTTCATTTGTGTTCCGGTTATTTTGAGGACCGTTCTAAATCGTATTTAATGTAATGTCAGCTACTACCATCCTTTCTCTTGGGTTTTACGAGCTATGTGATTGGCCATTTGTTCATCCGTTTTCTGAAACACTGATCATCGTAGAAGTTGACTAATCAGCTGTCAAATGACTTTTCAAACATTATTTGAGTTGCCAGAAACCGGGCATTAATCGTCTACCCTAATTTAATACTTAATCTCGCTTAGCCTGACGAGATTAGGCTCACCACACAAGTTACGCTTTATGGTACGCTCCTGTAAAGTAAGCTTAACGATTCGCTGGTTTAAGCTGTGCGTACGTTAAAATACGTTTGCTTACTTAGATAGGTATCAATTAATTCTTCTAAGTTTTATTTCTTAGAAACTTGGCCCTTATCTAAAAACGTAAAGAATATTGTGATATCTTTATTAATTGTAAAGTTGTTCATAACGTGTTCAATAATGTGTTTAGTTATCATGAGCAAAGCAGACGAAACCGCGGGTATCGGCTAGTTTACATTTAAACTTGCTACTCGTTAAATAGCTCGCAAATAGCTATTGGAATAAGAGATTATCATGACACATTACTAGGAAAATTCTAGTGGGATGTTCATCTAATAATAATTCCGCGGCATTTATCCCGGAAGAGACTACGTGCCTGCAGCAAACAGTTTCACTGGTAAGGAAAACGTAAGTTGTAAATCAACGATTCATTCCACTGCTTGGTAGAGGAAGCCAGTTCACTGACTTCGCGATCATTCAAGCCCGGTTTTTGGCCACTAAAGGTCTGTTCTATGGTCCACTTAGCGTATGTATTTAAAATTAGGTTTAGAACAATGGCGGTGGTTATAGCGCCAGTAACCACGCCAACAGTTAGGATTGGGAGTACAAATCTCGTACAAGCTTTAATCGCGTACAAGCGTGCGTTATTTAATTATACGCAACTGTTCAACATTCTCGTATCTGATATATCGCCTTTTACACGGCCCGTATCCTTGAGCCTCGGTTGATGCCTGGAGGGATTGCGTCGCAGCTAGCGAGTAGCGGTTGAAAAGGTCTAGCGTGTTGCTCTATGTCCTGCGAACTTATTTTTTATTCAACGCTCTGACAACAGAATGACGTACAAGCCGAGTCATAAAAGGCAGATTAAACAGTTTTTAATGAACCACCCGTGTAAATAACAGTCTTAAAGCCGGTTTTATAATCGGCGCACATTTCTTTGGTATCTTAATGTTTACTTTACGACTAGTTAATGAATAATTAGTATTTGTAAACGCATTTAATTATTTATCTCTATTTAGTAGTTATAGTTAGTCTCATCTCTGTTATGTTGCTTTTAACGATCAAATTTGGTGTTCTTTTCCTTGGCTACTAAAGTCGCTATTATGTGTGAAATTATAAGACAAGATTATGAGGATAATATAATACCATTTAGAATTTTTCATACATTTCAGACATCCCAAGAGATAGTTTAATATTTCTTTAGACGACGAATTTGTGTGATTTGCATCTTTTTATTATTAGTGTTAATAAAGAAGAATTATTATGTTTGATATCATATACGAGGATATTTATAAAAATAAATAAATAAATGTTTGTAAAATAATACAAATCACTTCGCGTTTCAATCGGGAATTATTTTATTTTATTTTAAATTCTGCCTTCTTGTATTTGGTTTAACGAATTCCGCATTGCCTAATACCTCCGTGCGCACAAAGGTATTATTAGCCGGGAGTTATATTATTGTATTTGAAACAGTTTAACAAGTTGCAAAATATTAAAAGTAAGTATTCCGATTCGCAATAACCGCATGAGCGATGACGCTTGGTATAAAAAAAAATAAAAGTCAATTAACAGCCTATATAGTCCTACTGGAAAGTCCTCACCTGTACAGTGTATTAGGGCATAACCACGCCTTACTGGGGATTGGCGGACTTCATATATGTTCAAAATATTTTATTATCATTATTTCTAAAATAAAAATATAAAGCAAATTGCAAATGAATACAAAAGGAAGTACAATAGGCGGTCTAATCGCTCAGAGATTAGAATTTTTGCTAATGAGACGTAAAGAACAGAGCAGAGGGAGGTGTACATGAATCACTTGTAAACATCGGATGAAGGCATTTATACATCGATTCGATAGTCAAAAATTTCGGGAAAAATAGGAAAGGACATGAAAAAGGAAAGCATGAGTTCACAGTTCCAAGTAATGAGCTTTTAATAGGTTTTTAAAAGGAAGAAGTGACTTAGCTTGTCGAATGTGGAAGGGCAAATAATCCACGTGCAAATACAACGGGTTTTCAGATATTTTCCTTCACCGCTGAGCGTTTGATAAGTCAGCACTTATAACAGCAATTTCATTGATGCCGTAATTATAGCTCAGCGCCCGGACACTGAGCTATCACATGGTATGCTAATGCATTAGTTTTTCATTTCAATAATATAGATACAACACAATATTTTCCTTCACCGCTGAGAATTTGATAAGTCAGCACTTATAACAGCAATTTCATTGATGCCGTAATTATAGCTCAGCGCGCGGACACTGAGCTATCACATGGTATGCTAATGCATTAGTTTTTCATTTCAATAATATAGATACAACACAATATTTTCCTTCACCGCTGAGCATTTGATAAGTCAGCACTTATAACAGCAATTTCATTGATGCCGTAATTATAGCTCAGCGCGCGGACACTGAGCTATCACATGGTATGCTAATGCATTAGTTTTTCATTTCAATAATATAGATACAACACAATATTTTCCTTCACCGCTGAGCATTTGATAAGTCAGCACTTATAACAGCAATTTCATTGATGCCGTAATTATAGCTCAGCGCGCGGACACTGAGCTATCACATGGTATGCTAATGCATTAGTTTTTCATTTCAATAATATAGATACAACACAATATTTTCCTTCACCGCTGAGCATTTGATAAGTCAGCACTTATAACAGCAATTTTGATAAGTCAGCACTTATATAACATTCATTGATGCCGTAATTATAGCTCAGCGCGGGACACTGAGCTATCACATGGTATGCTAATGCATTAGTTTTTCATTTCAATAATATAGATACAACACAATATTTTCCTTCACCGCTGAGCATTTGATAAGTCAGCACTTATAATAGCAATTTCATTGATGCCGTAATTATAGCTCAGCGCCCGGACACTGAGCTATCACATGGTATGCTAATGCATTAGTTTTTCATTTCAATAATATAGATACAACACAATATTTTCCTTCACCGCTGAGCATTTGATAAGTCAGCACTTATAATAGCAATTTCATTGATGCCGTAATTATAGCTCAGCGCCCGGACACTGAGCTATCACATGGTATGCTAATGCATTAGTTTTTCATTTCAATAATATAGATACAACACAGTGATGCAAGTGGATTAAACATTTCTACCCTTGTATGACAAAATGCCGTGGCGTAGAAAGTATTATTTATCAGCCATACAAACCTTTATATTCTATAACTGTACCGAAAATCTAGGAAACTGAAAGCTCAGCACATCTATCTAACAGGATAATAAAACGCATTCGTTCTTAAACTCACCAATAGAAACTAAATTTAAATGGTGACTACATTGGCGTACGGAGCCCTTATCTCTGAATCGGCGGATTCTGCGCCTCAACCGCGCGCCTAATGGCACCTAAATCTAGGTCTATCTGCGTTAGGTTTAGATAGCTCGAGTGCCACTCGTCACAACAAGCGCTCCAAGACCTAACCTTCTGTCGCCATTTAGGGCTTTGAACTCATTAATCACGCAACACTGCCGTGTTAATTGGCAATTGTAACATCAATAGCTTTCAATTTACATCGAAAAATATTATGGACCTGCACTCAGTTTGTTTGTGCGTCTGTGGGCTTAGTCGGCGGCTTATTGTGTATATTTATAAACACAGTAATATATCCGATCGATAAGTTGAGATAATTATAGAAAAAGTTTCGCAACGAACAGTTTTAACTTTTGAATTTGCGGCGAAACGCAATACCGCGAAACCTTTAGAAGCGTCACTGATGAATGTTGTAATAAATACAAAGTATTATTAGAGTTTTATCACGAAAAATGTACCTCTAATTTTAAAACTAACTTACGCGTTATAATTTGATCACGGAGCAGTACGACTCTGTTAAGTGTTCGAAACATCGAGAACCACAACCTGAATTGAACGCAAAAATATCCGTAAATTTCTTTTTACTTAATATTTTAATAGCTATTTGTGCCCACATAATCACATCAATAAAACTGCAAACTGCCCGACGCTTATATGCTTAACAGCAGCCACAGGGACTTGACAGCGTAATTATTCAGCAATACGAAGTGGTACTATAATAATGACGCCGTGATAGCTCAGTGTCCGGGCGCTCGCCATTAATTCAATATACTCGAGCAACCTGAGTTCTATCCCCGGTGCCGGCACCAATGAAATTGTTAATTTCAAAACAACAGTCAACATCGTGAGGAAACCTGCATATTTTCGAAATAATAAAAAAAAAAATATTTCGAAGATACGTGAGTCCACCAATCCGCAGTGGGGCCGCGTGGTGGATGCCCTGTACAGAGGAGGCCTTTGTCCAGCAGTGGGACATGTACAGGCTGTTACTTTACCTTTACCTTTTTACGAACGCACGCGTAATACGAAACATAGAGTCGTGTAGAGCCCAGCTGCTGACGGAAAAAGCCAAACGGCGAACGAACGAAGCGAACGGTAGAGCGGACGGTTTTTGCGAGCGCCGCATACACGCGGACCGGTTAACCTCCGCAAGTGGGACAGGATGCCGGCATATGCGCATGGCTTATGTAACGGAACGCGAGGCCGCCACATTCGCCGATGGCTGCCGCGATAGGTATGTTGGGTCGGCGGTCGGGAGCACCGGACGGACTGGGCAAGTGACTCCGCAGCGCAGGCGCCTAGGTTTCGCCGGTCGGGTCGCGGGTACGATTCTAACGCGACACAACTATTTGCGTGATAATTGCTTCGGGTCCGGGCGTTTGTGCACGTGAAATGTATGTTTGTAACACCTCCTTACAACACAGGAAGATTTTATCCTGCAGTAAAGTCGCAACGCGAGGATGTTTTATCCATCTCGGTTACCAAAAGTTTCCTAGACTTAGTCGGAACCACACAATGTACGCATTGCAAAGTGACTCTCACAGATCTTAATTGCTAGACCTAATCGAAGAACGCCTCAGTGGAGTTTCAACTGTCCATCGTTGTTGTTGGCCAGATTTTGCCAGCTGTAAAATCCTGGCATTTTCTTGTTACAGCGTATACATAAAGAACTTAGGATGTCTATTTCAGCAATAATCTAATATATAATTATATTCTCGTGTCACGGTGTTTGTAATTGAACTCCTCAGAAACGACTCGACCGATTTTCGTGAAATTTTGTGTGCATATTGCCAGGGTGGAGAATCGGACAACATCTATTTTTCATCCCCCTAAATGTTAAGGGTGGTCCACCCCAAAGTTTTTTTTTACCCTACAAATAACTTACATGGCAAAACAACGTTTGCCGGGTCACCTAGTATAACTATGTAAAAATAGATTCACAAAAAAACGTGAAAATGTTACGGCGATAATTCATTTTCTCATCATATACATCACAAGAGCGCACGCGGTGTAGTCAAATGAAATATATCCTACAAGTTATGAAACGGGCGGTCTTTTCAGGCCCGGTTAGTTCCATTTCATAGTCCATCGATCGCCGCTTTCTAGATAAAGGCGTCAACACACCAGCAACGTATCGTGTTTTTTTACAGTACGATAAGTTAATAATTTGTTGCAATTCGTTGCTCAAACTCAGGACCAACATATTCCGTATCACCACTTTTTTTACTTTTAAAGTGGTATGCTTTTCGTGTTCACATTTAAAAACTTTCTAAATACCTTTTAAATCATAGTAAAGCTGTGGCACGTCGTCCGGTGAGTGAGGTAACCGGGGTCGTAGACGTCCATGGGCGGTGTTCACTTAACATCAGGTGAACTGCCCGCTCGCTTAACAACTTTTCAAATTCAAAACCGGCCAAGTGCGAGTAGGAATCGCGCAAGAAGGATTCCGTACCATTATCTATAAAAACGGCAAAAATAAACATGTCTGTTGTATACGATCCCCACTTCAATATTTTTATTCTGTTCTGTGAAAATTTCAATTGTCTAACCATCACGGTTCGTGAGATACAGCATAGTGACAGACAGCAGAGTCTTCATAATATGGTCCCGTTTTACCCTTTGGGCACGGAACCCTAATAAAACGAAGCGCCACTTAAATAATTTTTTAACGTTTTTCTAGTATTTGTTGTTATAGCGACAACAGAAATACATCATCTGTGAAAATTTCAACTGTCTAGCCATCACGGTTCATAGTCAGATAGATCATACAGCCTGCTGACAGACGAACGGACTGACGGACAGACAGACAGACAGACAGAGAGCGGAGTCTT
Organism: Iphiclides podalirius; assembly: GCA_933534255.1. Taxonomy (NCBI): domain Eukaryota; kingdom Metazoa; phylum Arthropoda; class Insecta; order Lepidoptera; family Papilionidae; genus Iphiclides; species Iphiclides podalirius. Next base: position 686,732 of record OW152817.1, on the reverse strand, counting down.
AGCAATAGGGCCCGTTTTACCCTTTGGGTACGGAACCCTAAAAAGTTGTATTCAAAATGAACATTATAATATCTTGAATTTATACACCACATCCCGGTTTCAAAAACACTCCAAAAATAACGACTTTCCGTCTTAAATATTCGTACTCTCAAAAACAGCAGATTTTTAGTCGACCGTTGGTAATCTTAAAACTTATTTCATCTACGCCCCGTTTAATGTCTACAAGCTAGACAAATAGGGTCAAGGACTACCCACCTCTGTATGGGTTGGTAGAAACGTGACAGTATATAATAGTATTCGTTATTCACTGGCTAATAGAGAAGTTGGCGTAAACCGCTTTACGAACTATTTAATGTATGCCTTCATTTTCTCTAGCCGAATGAATTATTTACAACGCCATTAGGAACCATTAGCGTTTTATGACTAATGCAAATAACATCTGGATTAAACAATAAGTGTCTGACTAACCAACATATTGACTCCTTATACTCGTTTTTATGTGTTTAAAGTAACAGCCTATACATGTCCCACTGCTGGGCAAAGGCCTCCTCTATACAGAGGGTATCAGGGCATAGTCCACCACGCGGCCCCACTGCGGATTGGCGGACTTCACATATTTTCGAAATACATTTTTTTTTTGTTATTATTTCGAAAATATACAGGTTTCCTCACGATGTTTTCCTTCACCGCGAAGCACGTGATAATTCAGCACTTAAAGTTAATTAAAATTAAAAAATTAAAACTTCATTGGTGCCGGCACCGGGGATCAAACTCAGGTTGCTCGAGTATACATTGAATTAAGGCGAGCGCCCGGACACTGAGCTATCACGGCTTATGTGTTTAATTCCTTCAAAACATAACTCAACTGAGGAATAAGTATACACCACATCGATACAGATATCTGTGTTGTTCTAAATATTGATTATTTACAAGGCTCGTATATTCGTCTTCCCCTCCACTGGTTATGAGGGGTCCTTAGGGATGTATTGCTGAATATTTCCTTTATCCCTCTCGACCGCGATTACGCGATGACGTATTCGAGCAATACGTCAAACGGAAAAATATAAGATTCCGCTTTAAGTGTTTTTATAAATAGAATGTAAATCTTACATTGTTGTTATGGCTGTAGTTAATCTAGTGTTCATCACAATTTCGTCATATTTATTTCTTCACTAGCTACTGCTCGCGACTACGTCTGCGTAGAATAGGCTGAAGGCGTAACATTGAGACAGAAAGACAGATATACATAAATACTTAAAATATGTATATAAATTATAGCTTATGTCTTATTCTGATGTATAATCTATATTATTGTACACTTTCATGAAAATCGATTCAGTAGTATTTGCGTGAAAGAGTAACAAACATCCATCCATACATACAAACTTTGGCGTTTCTAATATTAGTAAGGATTTCCAGGTATTCGCACTTATAAACGTAACCATTATATTATTACTCTGACAGCATAATTATAGCGCTTGTTACACTAATATAACTTTCCGACATTCACAACAAATTTTAATGTTTTACAGTTTTTTTCTAGTTGTGCATTCATGGTAGCAACCAATATTTCGGCTGAAGCTTATATTTTAACCTCATATAGTTCAGAATCACCAATCACTACCACTTAATTCGGAAGAGATGTGTACGTTTATTTCTTTTAACTGCATTAAACATTACAACTTATTAATACAATTCACAATAGCATTATCGTGTTCCATAAAAAGGGGAGGTATGAGGGGGGGGGGGGGGAAGGTGGTAGGTTATTACTCGCCTTGCGCGAGGCAGCAATAGCAGATACAGATTAACAGATGGGAAGGAAGGAAACCGCAGCGCTCTGCGCACAGGCCGGCGACCGCGCGAGGCCGCGCCATGCAAATGCACCTCTCAAGGCGTCCGCCCCACTTACCACAGCGCCACCACCGCCCGCAGCCGCCACCTGCTCTCCTGCACCGCATTAAGGCCCTATTTCCAGTGGCTTAGCCGCAAACGCCCCTCGGTCGTTGCACCGCCGATGCGTACCCAGTGTTGCCTACTGCGCGCCGATAAAGTCCATTTTCCCGTACGCCGCGCGCCGACCAACCGAGATGCCGGCGCAAACGCTATCCTTTTAAGTCTAATCGCTGCATTGTACGAGAGCTGTTAAAAAACCGATCCGCCAAGTCGAACTAGCGGTCGGGAGCACGGCCCGTTGCATTGGGTCAGGTTTTTTCCACCTTAATTATTTCATCGATCTAGAAAATTCTACCGTAGGTATTCGGTTAAATATTCTCTTACTTATTTGTTTAATCATTTCAAGACAAGATTACCCATCTAATGATGAACCCAGTTTTGATGAGAAATAGGTCAGATAAAGTCCATTTTCAATTGACTTAAGACACTATTTTCATTCTCATGCAATATAATATAATCTAAACAAGATGAAAAATGATTAGTTATAATTTTTACTAAACTATTAATGCTTGGAGGTGATGAATACACATTTGACTAACCGGGGCTGCACAGCTGGTGCCGCTGATAGCAATGTTCCTTCAATATTTCGAAACTCGGATCGTAAAATATTGTATTCTTCCCAAGTCGTATGTAAATGTAACCTAATTGATTTCAAAAAATGTACATAAACTAGTATTTTATTTATTTATTTTATCGTAAGTTACATTGCACCACACAATCTATAAAATATTAGTACAGCATATAGACATCATGCACCATTAATAAACATTGCATAGATATTCGATTCAGCCGCAAACCTAGGAGCTCTTAGATATTCTAAATTAAGCAAAACCTAAATTGTTTACATCGTTTACATCAATAAATGATATGATGGCTGGAGCGCCCCGCCCGTTGCCATGGCGACGCGGTCGCCGGGGGCTCTTTCGGAGCTATATTAGACCAGACCTAGGTACAACGCCAGGCATTATTTATGGAAGCAACCGGCAAACTCGCACGCGATTTTCGCCCTTATAGCATTGGCCCTGTATTATTGTAACGTGGGAATTCTCCGGCTACAACAATCAACTGTTTCGGAGATCGTATAAAGTAATAAAGCAAAAATAATACAGGGACCGTTCCAGTTTCCAACGTGACCAACGAATCGGTAATATAAAGCAATTTGAACGGAATTAATTTGAGGGTCGGCTGTAGTTTTTCTCGCTTTTACCTTTATGTGTTTTACAAAAGATAATGCGGCGTTGGGTTTGTGAGGTTCGAATCCTGTTTGAACCAATGCATTTCAAACCATATTACTGTCTCACATTGCCCAGGTACAAGGCAACGCCACCCGCCTGAGCTTTACGAAGGTTGGAAATGATTAGCTACTGTATTATTTGCTATTTAAATTCTTGAATATATCTTCTATCTGTTAAGTTCGGATACTTTGATTGAAAAAACCGGTCAAGTTTTTACCATTATACCGCCGTAACAAAATTGGTAAATAATTGCCACCGATTTTGTCAGGGACGGGTGGACGTAGCACGTTGAAATTTATACCAAATACTAAGATCTATAGTCCCTATTAGGTTTATACAGCGTGTCGTTACCATCGCGACAATAAATGAACACACGTCTAACGCTACTTGCCAATAATCATAAAAAAGTATTAACTTTAAACAAAATCCATAATTAAAAACAAATATTTTTCAAACAAACTAATTAAGTAAAAAAGAAACAAAATTTGTAGCATCCTATACAACTCGCGCCACAGCGTCGCATTACAAGCCTCTCCCTCTAACAGTATGTTTTGTCTCATTTAAATTCATTCAACCCATTTATGAGCTTTGTAACCTTTACAAATAAACTTTACGTTACAGTTTTATACGTAAGGGTGTTCTAAAATTGTTTGTTTTGGAAAATTAAATAACTCTGATGTTTAAAGAATGTACATGTTTAGTATAATTTTAAAAAGTTATCCTCTATATGTGTGTTCATTTATTGTCGCTGTGGTAACGACACGCTGTATAACATTCAACTATCTAGGTCCACGCGTTCCTGTTAAATCAGTAGTGACACACGGACAGACGGACAAGAGAGTGATCTTTTAAGTCTGTCCCTTTTTTACTTTTTGAGGTACGGAACCCTTCAAAAAAAATTTAAAATACAAATGTTGCTTCTGCACAAGTATTCGCTGAAATTACGATTTAATCATTAAAAGCTTTGCGTTTCGGTAAGGGATACTAATCTACTTGCTTGGTCCGCTTTTAAATACTAATTTTTGCAGTATATATTCTAGTTCTGACTGTCTCCGTGATACTGTATAAAAGGAGACGGTCATCCCTGAAAACAAAAAACCGAATTACAAGGGAGTAATTCGGTCTACATTTGAGTAATTGGTGTATAGATCAAGTAATCTATATCGGTCGATATTGTAAGTCAGCACTTTACTTTTTCTATAACTAGATGGCGCTGAATGTGTTTTAAAGCACGCTATCGTTTTACTTTCGAGTGTTGATTAGGCTTCTCTAGCATTTTTGTAGGTTATCCCCGAGACGAGCCTACTCATTCAAATTTTTGACAGACCTTCGTCCTTCCATAACAAGGTCTTATAAGTTCTAAATGATCGAATAAAATTTAAATTTAGTTACATTTTTGATAACCTCAATCTGGATATGAATTTACGAAAATAGTCTAAAATATGTATCACACTATATCTGGTGAATATGTGGGAATTTTCTACACTACATTTTGAACCGGTAACGTTCGATCCTATGTCGAAGGCGCCTTCCACTATGTTACCTAATCACCATAGCTGTCCTCTGGTTTACCTGTATATACCTGTATATACAAAATCAGATCAAGATTCTGTTTTGCGTATTCAAAAGTCGCTGAACTGCCCATAGTGATCCTCTTATGCATCCGAAACTGCTCCTTTTGGAGTCTGTTGAAAAGTGGTCGTTTGCTGTAGAGGAAACACTAGATGACGCCGCCAAGCATTGCTTAAAAATCTACATAAAATACTATGCCAATTCATTTAAATGTGAGATTATCTATTTCGTCCTAATCTTAGTAAGGACTCGTTACGAAAATGGTGTCTTTCTCGTCGGTTTATACACACGGCATTGATAGTTTGTGTGGATCTCCTGGCAGGTTGCGTTTTCATTTTAAGACTGTAGCTCGTAGGTGGAATAAGTAACCATTAACGCTTACCCGCGTGGATGGTTTACTCGTAGTTGTTTTTATGTTTTCATCTTATCTAACCAACTTAACGCGTTTGAGAACTTGAATCGCTATCAACCCCCACCCGCCCTTCCCCCGGACTCCATTAACCTCCAAGCGCAATCGCGGCCCTTTACAAGCGGAATGACACAGAAATGTGTGCCGAGACGTTATGCAACCGAGATTGTTAACTTCCCTCGGATCGTTGTTTTCCTCTCGGCGATAAAGGCAGCCGCCCTTGCAGCTACGAAGCGGACGATGCGCCTTGTTCAATTGGAGAAAATATTAATTTATATGATTTCGTATAATTGAAGCAAAGGAAACGGTCTGTGGGGGAGGCCCATGTTCAGCAGTGGACTCAAACAGGCTGAAACGATGATGATGAAACAAACAAGTGTGTTGAGATGAAAAGTAATTTACTAATTCTAATCTAGTATCTGGAAGTTGTGGCTCCGTAGCTGGTCTCCGTCTGTTGATTTAAGGTTGCGGATGCAAACTCCAGGGGCATACAATGAGTTTTTTTAAACAAGTTACTGCCTTAGATCTTTCAGTGCACCCTTTATCTACATATGGTCCATTGCTGGGCAAAGGCATCTTCTATACAAATGATTTTATAGTAAGACTGTCACGTGCCTTCATTTTAGAATAACGTGATGTATGTACCGCTATATTGTCTTTTCTATATATATGCCTCAACCATACGGTTACTCTTTACTATGTTTTCCTTCACCACACGTGTCGAACAGGGATTGCAATTAACATCTTTATAGCTTCCTGATGAATCGTCATGATAAATTTAGTACGTAAAATCATTATTAGTATTTGTTACATCCTTAATGTGGTAAGGCTGCTAATGAGTATATTAAGGAAGGCTTGAAAATCGCACCAGGGTCTCAGAAAATAACGTGCGATAGGTTGACATGGTATGGGCAAATTATGAGAAGGGATGAAAGTCAAAATGTAGTTGGAGTTTGTGAAGCTAGCGAAAGACCTGTGTGAAGAATGATATGATATCTGTAAAAAGGAACAGTGTAAGGGCTGATAGAGGAAAGTGGAATAAGGGAAATGTTACGAACTCACATATTGTGGGATACGATCAGGAGGAAGACGAAGAAGACTGTGGTAAACCTACGCGGCAGCTTCTGTTGTTCCATGGAAGTTCCAAGTCCTCAGAGAAGACCTACGTCACTAAAAGTGTTTATTTTTTCGTATCGTCTGGTGTGTGAGGTAGCCGTTTATAACGTGAAAAAAACCTTAGCATAGATCCCCTGCCACTGGATCGGGGGAGAGGCAAGGGAACATGATGACGCAATCTTCCGCGACCCGGGTGCAACTAAAGCCTCCTTGAGACTTTACTACTACTACTCCCGTGCTCTCGGGTGCTATGGCACCCAGGCCGACCAAATAGTGCTGTGAAGCAACGGATCTATAGATTGTTGACATCAGCTGAACCGCCCATTCCCTTGCCACGTTGTTACGTATAAAAATACAACTTAGTGGTTTTGTTGTACTGAGTGTTGGCTTTAACATATCACTATTAAAACATGTTATCTACAACTTACGGAATCGTACTGCTTCTGCGTTTGGCGATTGTAACGTATTTCGAAATGTTCCTCGGTCGTTGCCAAATCGACGCGGTATCAGTGATTCTTGATAGGATTTAATAATGTTGTAATGTCTTCCACTTACTGTAGCATTGCTTCATCTACGTTTTTGTTATTTTTCCGTAAACTCCTCATTATTCATTCTTTCTTACATACTACTTGTACTCTTGAAAACAAATGTGAAGTAAACAGAGCTTTGTGAGTTTTTATCGCTTCTATGATAAAATTATATTTGTTTTATTGTTTCCGTCATTTGGTAAGAAGAACTTAAAATTTATTCTTACCATAAATGGTGAGTGACGTTACATTAAAATTACAGCACCATTCATCAAATCAAACAATGTTAGCCCTGCTAAAAATGAAAAGACGTCATCATTTTCTTCAACTAAGTTTGACAAACTCAAATGCGTTTAACATTTAACTGGAAAATTGAGCTTATTAATTTGTTACTGTTTTTAGACTATAAAGCCATAGATGTGAAAGAGTTGTTCCACTGCCTCTTAGATTAACCCGTAAGAAAATATTAATCGTCGTTTCGCATCCTATAAGTAATTACTATACTATGCAGAGTTTAACTAATTAATGAAACATTTTGAAAAATGCAACATTTTTTAAAACTAACTTGTAATGTGTTCACTTACTATATATGTATTTCAAATGAAATTAGTAAGAGTCGATTTAAATTAATAAACAATAAATCGGAGCAAATAATTTTAAAATCCGCGACAAAAATACTACGGCATATATTATAACAACTATTATTTTACAGAGATCATAATTATGTTATAAAACCAAATTATATCAACATTTTAACGTCACCGAATTCAATGTCAAAACACGTGATATTAGCATGTCGATGACGCGAACCTATGAATTTTTCCCCCTTCAAAATAACCAAAGGTGATTCTAGAAGTTTTTACTTCAAAAATACAACCGAATTGGAAACCTCCTTTTTAGAAGGCGGTTGAAAAAATTCACACTTTGTGTAGTCAAAATATACAATACGGATTGATTGTACACAGTATGACTTCTGTTATATTCACATTTTCTATCCGCCCCGGGAGGTCTGTCGGGTGCAATATAGTATACAAATAAACCCTTCTTGAATCACTCTATCTAGTAAAAACACCGCATCAAGATTCGTTGCTTAATTTTTAAGATCTCAGCATACATATGGACAGACAGACAGGGCGCGACGACTTTGTTTTATACCATGTAGTGATTAACTGATGTAATTGCTTTCAGCCCTTAGACTATTAAAGCCTCATCTATCACAGAACTCCTTAGGACATTAAAGCCTCATCTATCGCAGAACTCGTGGTCTAGCCAGAAACCGCGAGTTTCGGCGCTACGGCGTCACCCACAACGATTGTTTATAACCGTACACAGTTACGCAATTCGCTCGTCCAATCATTCGTATCTCGGTGACGCGGGCGCCGCGGCGTGGGGACGTCGCGTGTTGCATTGACCCACTTGCGCCGGGTTCGATACCCGACTGAGGTCGTCCGCATAGATAATAGCTCCGGCCACCTCCGTTTGCCGCTTGCGAGTCTTCACTCCCAATCTGGTTTATCGGATGAAGCTAGGTTTTTTTCATTTCCCCGCCGCTGTCGCTTAGAGCGGATCTTAAATCTTAGACTCATAGATTCTTTTATGTGAGAAGGTGGATAACGAGCTGACGGTTCACCTGATGTTAAGTGATAACCGCCGTCTACGGACTTTTCCAACGTTCGTAAGGTTGCAGACGCGTCGTCACCTTTTAATAAAGTGGGACCCGGTTGTCTATAAGATTGTGGTACTACCCCGGATTGACCTGCCCATTCGTGCAACATTGAAGAATGTTGCGTGGGTTGATTTCAGAAAATGTATAATACTTATATAATTATATGAATTAGTCTGGAGCTCATAACAGATATTAATAGAAGTGATGAAAATACGGTAGACTTAATCCAAAAATGTATTAGAGTGACATAAAGCTGTTAGACAGTATGATTTGATGATTATGTCACATTAGTTATTCGAAGGGCTACACTATAGACTTTATTGCGACCATATGCACGCTAGGGTTCAAAGCGTCTACAACTGCTTTCCAAAGAAACTATTCTCTATGACAATATTCAAATCTTTCGGAGTCAAATCAAGTGTTGGATGCAAAGTAATAGTGCCGCATATAGTTTAGACGTAGCAGGTCGACCTTGCCCCCCCGCATTTGATGCAAATAAAGCGCAACCGATAAGATCGGAGGAAGCTGCCGGTGAAATAGCACGAGTGCGATACACCGAGAATAATTTTAACACAATACAATACAACCCGTGATAGCTCAGCGTCCGGGCGCTCGCCTTTAATTCAATATACTCGAGCAACCTGAGTTCGACCCCCGGCGCCGGCACCAATGAAGTTTTTAACTTTAAGTGCTAACTTATCACGTGCTCCGCGTTGAAGGAAAACATCGTGAGGAAACCTGCATATTTTCTCTGCAAGATATGTGAAGTCCGCCAATCCGCAGTGGGGCCGCGTGGTGGACTACGCCCTGATACCCTCTGTATAGAGGAGGCCTTTGCCCAGCAGTGGGACATGTATAGGCTGTTACTTTACTTTTTTACTTTTAGAATACAACGTTTCTTATATTGACTGTAAGGAACAGCGTGTTGTAAAAAAAAGAGCAATTGCACGAATCTTGAGATGGTTGGCGTATCTTCATAGCCATGATAGCTCATTATTCGGGCGTTCGCTTTTAATTCAATGTACCCGAGCAACTTGCGTTCGATCCCCGGTGCCAGCACCGTTGGAATTGTTAATTTTAAGTGCTGACTTCCTTTGAAGAGAAATATATTTTGAAGACATGTGAAGAAAATCCGCAGTGGTGGACTATGCCCCAATACCATCTGTACTCCTCTGCCTTTGCCCAGCAGTGGGACATCTATAGGATGTTACTTTACTTTACAAAGCAAATGACATAATCATTACAGTTATAAACATAATGTATGAACTAAAGAATATTTAAAATAAAATACCTTTCTGTAAAACTAAACACGTCTTTGAATTTGATTTACAAAAACGAATATTTATATCGATGTTATTAAATATTCTACGTTTTTTTACTATTGTTAGTAAAAAAACGTAGAATATTTTTGTACCTTAAAGTTAAACTACTTTATTGCGGAATTATTCTATCCATTTTAGATAAGAAGAATTTTCTAAAGAAAAATATATATCATTAGCACAGATAGATTTGCGGCCAGCTTAAGGCTTATCATCTGCGATTTATAACTTTGATGGATATTCTACGCACCCCGTTAAAATTGAAGGACGTTAGAGCTATATAATTCATTCATAACGCATACATGTTCTGGTATAACGAAACCTAACACTTAGATAATTGCAAGTAATAACACGAATATTACGAATAGGACTTCAATGAGTTTACAAAAGCGGCAATAAAAATTATTTGTGAATCAGTATTAAGTATTGAGCGTTTGACTTGAGGCCTCGTAGTTCAAGCGACGGAGCTACGAAGGGCGGCCTAGGGCGGGCGACGCACTCCGTCTGGAGGGCGCCTACAGCTTGTTTACCCTGCACTTGTTTATCGTTCGATAAATAACACGGCGAGTCGAAAATATTACGGTCACCTTATCGGCACTTAAACGTTTGGTTAACGCAAAGGCAGCGTGGTGCTTTTTTGCTGACAGAAAATGGCCGGCAGTTCATAACATTCACTGGTGTTGCTGTTAGTTTGTTTTAACTGAGCGGATTCAGTCTACCTCACACATTATTCGATATGCCAAGGTGCTTGTAATGTAAAAGCTCTTTCGGAGAAATAGTCCCACACGAGACACCTATTTGTGTGACCCACGGATAACTGTTCGGATCTCGGTATTTGTCCACATGAAATTTATGTTCGTAAAAGGTCCTTACGACATGTCCTTACGTCCATGGGTGGCGGAGATCGCTTATCATCAGGTGGCTTGCTGCTTCGCCTCCTTTTTCCATAAAAACACAGGATAAGGATATCCTACAGTAAGGGTGCAATGTTTTTAAGGGAAGTCTACAAGATATGTTCTCCAATCCCTTCCACACAAAAAACAAGGGTCCCACTCATGTAAAAACGCATCTACTATCTCCACGGGTGATATACCTGTCCTTAGGTGGTCAACATTTAACATCAGGGGAGCTTCCCTATTATGCTCCTCCATGACCATAGACCGCCTTCAATGACTAAAGATGCTTCTCTACGCAATGATTACAGTAGTGTAATGTGATCATTTATTTACGTGAACGCTTCATATATTAAACGAAAACATTTACAAGCATTTATCCCTAACTCTAACTACCTAAGTAACATTATAACTATAATTGTTAATTATTGATAACACAACCCTATTCTTCTTAAAGAAAGAGGCTGGTTGCGTTTCTCGCAGTATGCCCTGTCTGTATGTTTTCATACGAATATATAGATACATGTGTAGGCGGTCAAGCCAACACAAATTGCCGCAAATTCCTTAAATAGCAAAATATGTCGATAAAAAAAAAAAAATCTCCGATCGACTACATCTCCCCTACTAACAAAAAATCTTAACAATAACTATTGGTTTTCCTTAAACACACACATCATAGATTGTTCAATCCAAAAAAATTCGAAGCGGCGCCAAACACGGAGTGGAAAATTCGATCTGTAGACGCATCTCTACCCGGGCACCGACTGGGCTGTCTGGAGGTCGCATGGCGCCCTTGCCCGACCCGAGCATTAGGGAAGGTCCACGACCAAACACCCTCTCTGTAGAAAACACTGTAACAGCCGCCTACCTATATTGTGTTGCGTATTAAAACACTCGTAATACTTGTTACTGTGGTCATGAGGAATATTCGCGGCGCGTTATATGTAGTTAAGCGCGTTTTAGTTCTGTTCTGATAAAATTAGTTTATCGAGCCCTCTAGTAAATTTCAGTGTTAAAAAGTAAACATTTATTTTAATTTTCAAAACTAGAAATTGTTTCTTGTTATGAATCAAAGGAATAACATTAGATAACGCTAATATTTTAACAAATGCAATAAAAACAAAGTACGCTGCTTAGCTTAGTGGCTAGAACATCTGAACGCATAATCCTCATCCTGGCATCAGTCCAATTGTTTGGATATACAAAATTAACGTCCTTATACGAACGCACACGAATTACGTATCAGTATAGCTGACGATAGCGTGTCAATAAAACGAAACGCGAGCTCTGTGCGTGCGGTAGTATCGTAACTCACAAACGGCGTCATCCCGGCGTGGGCGATAAGAGCGCTAACCGCCGCCGGATCCGGTGGCGCGGTCGCCGCCCGCCCTTGCGCGGACGCGCCGCCCTTGCGCCTTCCGGCCGCCCAGCGATAAGCCACGATGGGCCGCCCAAACAACACCGCTAATAAACATTCACGAACAGCGCCATGGGTTTGCTTGGAATTCACCGCTGCCTTTCTTTTTAACTATTCCACTTTACCGTTCGCTTCACGGTGTGATTAATTAAATACCTTATTTCGATGGAATGGTTTGATCCATTGTCTCATTACAATAGCTACATGATAGTTATAGTTATAAGCGCGTCATTGAAATTATATAATTATATTATCGACATATTCTTCACAGAGGATGTTCACGTGTACTAAGTAAAGTCGGTTCATATTTCTTTTAATTATTCTTCGGGTATCTAATCAGAATTGCCTTTCCGTCGGTGGCCTACCTTAAATTCACAATATTCTAATTCTCCCTTGGTATTGAGACAGTTAAATCGTTTAATTAGAAACTTCGGGTATAGTTGAAATTGTTAAACGAAAACAAAGTACATCACAAATACATTTGATAACGACACCGGCCGTTACTCAACGATGCACCAAACGTTCCGAGTGAGGTCGTAGACACCGATCTCGTAGCGGCGTAGTTCGACCTCTACGCCGTAGATGCGGGCGCCAGGGGTCGAGGTTGTCGGTCGCATTCAGTAGCACCGGGGTGGTTACGCTGCAGGATATTAAATAATTTATTCGCAAAGTTGTCCCTTTCACCCAAAGTTTTAAAAAGGATTTCATTCGTTAAGTTTTATCACCAGCATTTCTGACGCTCTAGAGAAGGGTATATCAGGTACTGATACCGTTGGCCCGGGATTGCATTCTAGCAGCGTATTTAAGACTACTACTATATATACAGAAGTAGTACTGTAATAGGACTACGCAGGCACGTGGTAATGCAGCTTTTGAAATTAAAAATTACGTCGGTGCCGCCACCGAGACCTGAACGGTTGCTCTAGTATATTGAATTACAAGCGAGCGCCCAGCTATCCGTTCCACTTTTAACTTGAACAAAAATCGACAAATACCGAAATATCTTAAAAATTGCAGAGATATGAAGTAATGTTCCGGCCATCTAAGACACTAACGTCGATGTACTAAATCGCAAACGTCCAATCAAGTCGACTTCACCTTGACGTCCCTTTTCAGAAGTATCACCGTCCGAGGCTAATTACCTGTTTACTTAGTATCGAATACGCAATCGATTCCGAGTAGAGACGAGCTACGAGGAAAATATTAAAAAAAAAACCGTTGGCCTAATTGAGCCATGAATTGCTCGACGAAGGCCGCTATCGGTCGCATCGCTACAGTATCAATCGAAAATAGCTTTTATATTACTCAGTTGTTGATCGGTCAGATTCGGTGAAATGAAGCGAGGGTTTGAATCCCATCGAGACAATTATCTGTATATGTTCGGCTGTTTGTCTATAAGTCAGGATAATTTTATCCTAATAATTTTGACTTCAATCTTCCAGAATACGAAAATAGCTGTCTAGATTATAACGGTACTTATATAGTCTTAAGACCGTGCGCTTATAAAGTTCCTTAAATCGTTATTTATTAATTGGTTAATTAAACGCATGACGAAGAATACGAAAATAGCTGTCTAGATTACAACGGTACCTTATAGTCTTAAGAATGTGCGCTCAAAAAACCTTACTATAAATTAATAATTAGATAGAAAATAAAACCAAATAGTCATATGGCAAAATTCGTTCCCATTTTTTATTAATTAATGTCTCAATATTCCAATTGTTTTTCACTGTAAATCAATTACAGAGTCCATCTGATGTGAAATTTTTTTTAAATAATAGAAAAAAATATTGTTCGATTTCTTACGATTTTTAAATAAAATTCTAAAGCAAAATCCAAAAAGCTTAAAACATATTAACCATAACCGGCCTTAAATATGTACGTAAATATGTTGATTTTAAAATAACTTACATTTCTCAACGAAGCTTAGACGAGGAAGCTACAACATGACATTATTAAGAGGCAGTTAAACGCCAACCGATTATCATTTCACGGGCGTTAATTTCGTAACCGTGAACAAACTCCCCTATTTATTTATTTATTTATTTAAAAACTTTATGCACAATAACGTTCAATGGCGGACTTAACACCATTAGCTGTTCTCTACCAGTCAACCGCCAAATAAACAGAGAGAATAAGGAGGTGTGAAAAAGCCAGATGAGATAAAAAGATGAGTGAAAAACATGATAATCTATAAAATATTACATACATATAAATATACACGTATACAGTAGTTTTAAAGTGTAAGCGAGACAGACAGACAGAGTTACTTTCGCAATTATAATTTTAAGTATGGATTATGGAATGTCAAACGACGAGGTGACCTTTATTACGTGGGCAAAATCCTTCATACATCCAGACCGGGGGAGCGGTACGTAGGAGTCCCGGTCAGAAAGGGGCTCCCCCTGAAAGCCTACGTTGCACTGTCTCATTGCAACACGTAGACGAAATCCCCCACGACCCCGGCGCGACCGCCGAGGTTATGCCATCCCGGCGGATCCGCCGTGAAAGCGCGCGGGCGGGGAGGCAGCGGGTTCGACGCCCGCCCCGGACGCGCCGTCCGCCCAGCCGCCGCGGCCCCGTCTGAACCTGTTCCGCCAACTGGCTCGTAGACTGAGCAATTTGCCGGCAATTCTATTCCCGCGAATAGTTTTGTGCCGTATAAAATACGAATGTTAATGAGTTAGATGCTCATGACATTTTTTTAAATAATGAAATTGGTTCATCATCGCTTCAGCATTTTTTAAGTTAGAAGGTGGCTGGCGGTTCGACCGATGCTAAGCGATAACCACCGCCTATGAACATTTGCAACACCCATGGGGTTGAAGATGCGTTGCCAACTTTTAATAAAGTGGGCTCCCGTAACCTCACTGAGCAGATGAAGCTCAGAAGTTTAACACTTCTACTTCACACCGGCCTTCTGTGCAGTCTTGCTACTTCCCCAGACGGCCCATTCCTGCAACAGTAAAGACTGTTGCGTGGCCCTACCACAGTTAGATACGAGTTATTTGTATTGCCTAACAAACAATAGAAGAAAAAAATTTAGGTCGTTGGAGACTTTGCGCCTAAACTAGGCTAGCCTTATTTGCATTTTAGGCCATTGCATTTCGTCTTTCAATTTTAATTCCGATCTCTCTTTCGAATGCTATTTTATTTTTATGATCCCGGGACTGAGCCGTGACACTCAAGCAAACTTAGTTCAAACCCCGGTACTGGTACCAATGAAATTGTTAATTGCAACTTTACGTGCTGACTTATCACGGAAAAATAGTAAAAGTTTCGAAATAATCCACAGAAATGGGACATATGTTGGCTATTACATTTGAGACACACCTTACAGGGCTCAATACTATGAAGTTTGGCTAATTAAAACTTATTTAAACTTTAACAGAATTAACCTGTATCTACTCCGTTACATATAAAAGACTTGAGAGGTTGTAAAATGAAATTACGTTTATTATTGTGCCGTAGCATAAAGCCTTGGGAGAGGATCTGGCCGCGAAAATTCGTGTGGGAGAGCCGTTCGATAATTATTCAATGGCGTCTGAGCGAGGGGGGGAGGAGAGGGTCGTGGCAAAATCCTGCTTCACCTCCGTCTAGCGGACGTCCAGGTCGGAGGTGCAGCGAACCCAACCGGGACGGGTGCATAAACCCCGGCCCCTCGAAATTTCTATAAGTTGACATACTACACCAGTCTGCGATGTTACAGCCTGTATAATACATTCCGAAACGAAACACAGTTTTGCACGGTGTTATGAGAGTTTCGTATACGTTTTTTTTTTCTACGGTTCTCTTTGTTATAACAGTTAAGTTTGATGGTTATGTGATGGAAATGTTAACCAGTAATCCGAACATTGGTAAATGAAGAGGTCTTTCGGAACAGTTTCCATTCTATTGTTTCATTTTGTCTCGAGAACAAGTTTATATCACAGATTAATATCAAAAACTTAGATAGCTTTCAATTTGTACACAATGGGGTTCAAATTTGGGTTCAAATCGAGCAATATTAAACAAATACTTCATCTGATGCTTTTTGTACTTGCAACTCGTATTAAAACATAGTAACTATTGGATACACTAGTTTAAATTCTAGGAAAAGACAATGTAGAAAGAAGGCGATAAGATTTTCGTCGCTGTGGCTATCAGCCGTTTAGCTCAGTGGCTAGAGCGTCAGGCCGCGAATGCCGAAAACGTGGGTTCGATTCCCAAAGCGGCGACAATCTTTTCGTACTTTTTTACATGTTTTAAGGAAAAGACATTTCGATCTTTTAACTTATGTGTACTGTATCCATCTTATAATGATGTCTGTATACGCATTGTTAAGGGGCATGTTTTTCTAGTTTCTTATTTGTCGTTTCTGCGTAAAATAATTTTATATCTACATCATACAGTCTTTACGGCATCTTGAAAATAATATTTCTAAGAATCATTATTATGAATGTTTCGCTTTCACTCCCATGGACTGTATAAAGTTACGCTTGGCGTTGCGAATAAAGGATAGCGTTAGTACCACGTGTCCTGGGTTTGAATCTCTCTAGAAGTAATTTATTTTACTTATCTCGAATTTTAACTAACTAACTCAATCTGGGTTCTGGTTCTAATCACTACATAGTATAAAATAAAGTCGTCCCGCTGTCTGTCTGTCCCTATGTATGCATAGATCTTTAAAACTACGCAACGGATCTTGATGCGGTTTTTTTACTAGATACGAGTGATTCAAGAGGAAAGTTTATATGTATAATACATTGCACCCGCGCGAAGCCGGGGCGTGTAGCTAGTACAGAAAGCTTTGTGTTTAGACTACTGGGCAAAGTAATAACTTTACCAAAAGGTATAAAAGCACATATTCCTTCATTATGTGTGAGATATTTTTTTATTTTCTAATAGTTCTCTGACATAAAGGTGTCCACTCGATGCTCTTCCACACCGTCAAACACGGGTATAAGCATATAAATTATGAAAACTTCGTTTCATGCCTTTGACTTCAGATTGCTTGTGGACTTAAGAAGCTAGCGCCCAGAAAACTGCCTCTTCACTCCCTCAGTTATTACGCTACTGGTTAAAATAGTTAATGGTGAAAAACTTTCTCCTCAATCTGAGTGGGGAAACTGGTTGAAAAAGTAATTTTAAATGCACACTTCAGCAATGATCGTGTCGCATTCGTTAAAACAAGCTTGTAAGAGTAGACGGGACAGACCTCGTTCTCTTTTACAGCTACCCTTCAAACTAGTTATAGTTGAAGACACTGGAGAGTCGTGACAGCTCTAATTTATAATATACCTGGTTTTATCCGCTCGTGCACGTCGAGTATCTTTAAGAAATAAATAGTTTATGTCTGAGTAACAAAAATATCTGTGTTGACTTATTGATTTTACGCTAATATTGTACGTATTAAACGAAACTCGTTTACGGATTTTATTGCGTTTTTATTTTGATTTTGTAATTACCGTCGTTTCGAACCGTTTCTAACGTTCATGGTCACGGGACAGAATAAGTTGTTACACGTCTTGAAGTCAAAGTTAACTCCGGCTACCGTCAATTATTCTGCTGTTTCTTTTTATTCCGATCTGCGCAAAAGGAGCCTATGGTATCTTGAGGTCTAGTAGTGTTTATGTGCTTGGATTTAATTTTCTAAATTATTGAATCCCAAGCAGATGATAAAACCCAACAATATTCTCTATTGAAATTAGGATGTTTCTTTATTTCAATAGCCTCGTGGATCATCCGTGGAAGAAATCGGTGTTCTTTTGCGAGGATTTTCGGCTGATCAAATCTAATGTAGTGGTTGGGGTTTAAAACAATGATCACAAACTGCAGACTTCTTCAACTAGGGTTAACTTTCACATCAAGACGTGAAAAACTTAGTCTGTCCCGTGATCATGAACGCTGGAAAGGGTTCTAAACGCCGGTAATTACAAAATCAAAATAAAAACGCAATAAACGACAAACTAGTTTCATTTAAAAGTATCTGTATTTGAATCCAGCATACAAACTCACTACTAATTACAGTAATGACATTTTACTGTCTTTTTACTATCTCCTGCCCCTTCTTTGTGGGTTGGGCACAACTTGTGAATCGTGTTGTTAATAGTATAGGCTAGGTTTTTTTTCGTCTACCCTTATTGTGAATAAACACCCAGATCCGAAAAAAATTCTGCGGGTAACGCTAATACTCGCTCCGTGTGGGAATCGAACCTAAGACCATCGGTGCTGAAGCTGATTGCTTAGCAACTGCGTTACCGAGTCATTGATACATGTTTGTGTTAAATGAAATGATTTATTGATCGCAGAGTACCTTTCCAAAGTAGGAATCGACCCCGCGAATCGTTTGTTTAGCCTTTACGACTTTGACAAACATTAGGTCACTATATTCCACTGCACGATTTATATAGTCCGTCCACATCTGGAGTAAATTCATTCAAAAGTTCTGTATATTATACAAGCAATGCGACGAAAACGAGGCCACGAATGGCCTACGATATTTTATCCCCTAGGCCCGTTTTTTCAGCCGTCTGGCAGTGCCTTGTTTTTTCAGACGTTTAATATGTCGTTTTAGCAGTACTGCGGAATAATTTACGAGCGAAATGTTCGGTAACTTGTTGAATAGAAGAGTTTTCAGGATTCAATATTTATTTTGGAGCACGTAGAAGTTTCCCTGTTTAGAAAGTTTCGTGTATAGTTTTCTATCAATTGTTTTCTTATGACTAAGGCTAAGGTTACATGGACATAGACTGCCAACAGAAACGTACTGTAGAAATGGTATGGCCACAACAGCTGAATATTTGATGGAAACTTAGTTCAGCTTTTACAACAAAGGGATGGAAAACGCCCCCGGGGCCCGGCTTTGGCGTTACAATCAACAAGTGAATTGCGCAGCGGCCCAGGGAGAACCTGGAGCCAACAAAGGCGCGCACCGAAGCCCGTCAAATCCGCAAAAGCGTCTGGCCTTTGACTAAAAAGTGAAAACTCTATGCCCGGGAACACACGGGCGCCGTGCACACTCACACACGCGCACCCGTATACCGACGCGGCGCCTATACACCGACGCGCACACACACGGGCAGCGCTCGCCAACGGCACACAGGCTCGACGCGCGCACACACGCGCCCTCGTCTAGACAACTTGTTAAAATGCGGTGTTCCGGGGACTCGACATTCGTCAGTAGGATAGGTCACGGACCAAGATCGCGCTTGCTTTCTCTAACGCGAATGCGCGCGCCCATCTTCCCTCTCACTCGTTCGGCGCGCACGAATTGCGACGCTATCCCGCCGGAATAGCTCTCGTTTTCGAGCGCGCCCCGGCTCAGGTATAAATTTCCCTTTCGTAGCTAAATCGTTGCCATAACAAAAACACAGCGGGCGGGTCGGCCGTGGCATTGAAAATGTGCTTTACGCGGCTGCTAATAAAGTTGGAAATGCCCCGCGGGGCGTTTTAGGTCCTTCCTGGTCTCCCGACGATCGCTAGGTTTGTCCTTGGTCGGCCAGGACGAATTAGTCGGGAATAATAATTTATGTAAATGTGCGCGAGTGTGCACATAATGTGCCACATAGCCGGCGTGGCCATGTGTGCGAACCATCCAGGGTCGCTACGGTTACCGTTTTGATATTGTCAATTATTCGCCATGTTTCCATTAGGAGAAAATGGCGAACGGAATTTCTAATTTGGACGCCGCGGAGAAAAGCTTCGCGGTTGATGACGAAAGTTCATAATCCAACCAAAAGCTTATTAAAAGCTGGCAACCCATCTCTTCAACCCTCCAGGTTTTGCAACACGGGCTGGGGTTTTTACTTAACATTGTGTGTGCTTGCCTCCGCCTCACGTAAAAACGACGATAATACATTATAATTAAATGACATTATACAAACGTACATGTACAATTGCGCCTATATGGCACCCCTCTAAGGTCTGAATATAATTTAACATGACCCCGATAATAGTTTCTCGCATGAGTTAACCGTTGTAAATATTAAAGCGTTAATTATTCCACACTTAGAATTATCCAGTCTCGCTCTCAACTGTGAATAATGTTCTGTTCCATTGTGATATATAACATACTAATAATTTTGTGTAGAACGTTGAAAAGCTGGAATTAAATAAAATATAGAACTATGCTTTTATCTAAACTTTTGATCGATTTTTGATATATGCCATATTTGCGTCTTCATATTTTTAACATAAGTCATAATTACGCCCATTAGTGGCGGCCATTTTGTCGCCTTTTTGTAGGATCAGTAATCTAAGGATTCCCCAAATCACTTTATTATCTACTGCTGTATTTAAAAGTAAACTCCATTATTTTGCGATGCTTTTTTCTCCTTCAAAATTCATATAACATTGAGAACTTACAATTGCATTGGTTTAAATAAATTTTTACTGTGGTAGGGCTACGTACTGTGGTAGTGGTGCCCTACTTACAGTAAACATTACAACAAATGTTTATACTAATTCTAGTTTTCTAATTGATCCCTTCTGATTTTTAGTATTTGTTGTAACAGCGGCGACAGAAATACATCATCTATCAAAATTTCAACTGTCTAACTGTCACGGTTCATGAGATACAGCCTGGTGACAGACGAACAGACAGACGGTGGTAGGGCCATGCAGCAGCCTCGGCTGTTGCACGAATGGGCAGGCTCGTCCGGGTAAGTACCACGACCTCACAAAAGACCGGCGTCAAATAGAGTTATACTCCTGCGCTTTGTCTGGTGAGAGAGGTAGTCGGGGCCCACTTTATTTAAAGATGGCAACGCATTTGCAACCCAACAGGTGTTGCATATGTCAATGGGCGGCGGTTACCACTGAACATCAGGCGAACCGCCAGCTCGTTTGCCACTTTATCACATTAAAAAAAGACAGTGGAGTCTCAGTAATTAGGTCCCGTTTTACCCATTGGGTACAGAACCCTAAAAAGGAAAGCGTAAGAAAATTTTAAATGCGAAAGCAATGTCCAATTTCGATTAAGAAATTGTCGTCACGACTAATAGAGCAGTGGACCGAAATTTTCAAAGCTCTGTATTCTTGACGCGTCTGGTAAGCCGGCGTCAGCTCCAAAACCCTCCCCCACTGAACTTCGGGAGGGTCGAATTGAATTAACAACAAATGGTCACGATCAGACGTCGGACAGACAAGTTTAATTGAGATTTAAACAATTATAACTACACAGCGAATTTTATGAATTGATGCAGACAAAAATCGTAGGTTTGATTTTTCTTCATGTTCCTGCCCTTATCCCATTTAGGTGGGATCTACACAACACGCGAATCATGTTGCCGCCTGCCTAACAGCCCTGTGGGTCACAAAAATACTTGCCCCGTTTGGGAATCGAAGCCACGACCCTCAGCTCCGAAGCTATAGCTTAGCATTTTTTTTTTTTATCTGAGAAAGTGGCAAACGCACTGGCGATTCATCTAATATTAAATGATATCCACCGCCCATGAAAATTTGCAACACCCGTAGGGTTGCAGATGCGTTGCCACCTTTTAATAAAGTGGGCCCTGATTACCTCACTCACCAGACGAAACACATCTGCGAGGTCGTGGTACTAATCCGGACGGACCTGCCCATTCCTGCAACAGCAAACACTGTTACGTGGCCGTACCACTTTGGTAAATTAAAAAAATAACTTTAATTTACTATATATTCGATTAATCGCATCATATAGAGTTTTAATGAGCTCATTTTGTAATGGCTCGAAGATTTTAGGTAACTGGTCCAAAAGGCCTCGTAATGTGACGTCGCGTGTAGGCCTCATTACAAAATTGTTTTTTTCAGCTTCGCGATAACTTAACGTTGTTTTCTCTTCCCTTTCCTAGAATTCGTCTAACGTGCTGAATTGTTTCATTTAATTCTTATAATTGGTAGTTATTTTCATTAATTTTATGTACACAGGCCTGTTTATTTCGGTGTGTTTTATTGGAGGACTAACGGTTCTTGGAAGACGCAGAGCGCTGATAGCGTTAGACCTGCGTTTGATGCCTTTAAAACTTAAAAGTTGCACAATACAAGGATCCCACGTTAAAAAAAATAAACATAGTAGGTAGGATGAAACAGTCTTCGCTGTTGCACGAATGGGCAGGTCAGTCCGGGTACCACGGTACATGGTACGGGGTAAGTACCACGACCGACAGAAGACTGGCGCGAAGTGAAAGTGTTATACTTCTCACCTGGTGAGAGAGGTAGCCGGGGCCCACTTTAGTAAAAGTTGACAACGCATCTGCAACCCAACGGGTGTTGCAAATGTCAATATTATTATCATACTAACCGTGAGTTTGTGTGGAACCATCTCACATAAAAAAAGATTACATACGTTGGGCAGACGTTTTCATGCGTAGGATATCCGAATGCGGAAAAGTGGACGTCGAAAATGCCTCCCGAATTCTCGAGTTAAGGTCCTGATGACGCATTTTATTTGTGCTCAGTAATCTACGACGCCCATGGTTTCCTCACTTATCAGGCGGAACGCCAAATTATAAACACCTTACCACATTGCGGTAAGGTATTTATCCTCCCTCCTAACCTTTTACGTTAACGAATCCCGCACTAGGACCCATTTAATGTTACACCGCATCAAATGATTTTTAATGACGGACACTAAAATTTATATGATAACAAAACACCTTTATCATTCTTCAACGTTTTAACTATAAATTTGAAGAACGGAATTCTTTTACTGCTTTTTTAATATTTGCGGATATTTATTTAAAGTTCGTTATTATATTATACGTCCGAAAGTTGTGATTGTAATTCAAATTGAGAGGAGCGACTTTTTACGGAACAGTCGATGTTCATTCTTTCATCGAGAACACAGATATTTCACGCCATTTCGAAACAAAATTTGATACTTCGGAATTATTTAACAGCAAAAGACAAGAAAATTCTCGGAATCTTAGTGACTTTTCTGCGAAACCGACCTTAAGAGTCGCTGGTACAGAGCGGAGGACCATTACATATGACAACAAAATCAGTTAACATTTAAGCCAAAATGCGCATTATTATAAAATGATATATGAACAACATATAGATACCAAACCCGCATACCTAAAACGACCAACTCAGCTACACAGTACTTAGAACAGAAATGGAAAACGTCATCCCAGAAGGCTAAAGATAACGCCAACTTGCACCGTAACTTCAAAGGGAAGCTTGAAATTATAATTTACTGCAACACGGTATCCGTACCTATATATATATATATACATATGAACGAACAGCCCGGGTTCCCAGCGCTTGACAAATTTTCCCACACAACCCGACCGCCCCGCGTGATTGCTGGGGGTGTTTCCGAGACGGCCGCCCGCCGCCCCCCCAGTCTGAAGGTCGAAGGGTAGGCCGTTCACCCTCCGCGCCCACGGAGCGCCGCCGCGCCGAAAACCACCCTTGTGTGCGTCACCCCACACACCCCCCACCCCGTGCTGTCGGTGCGCGGGCGTCTGTGTGAGTGCGTCTGATCCTGGAACGCGACGGAGTCTGTGAATCGTATCGCACCTCCGCCGGCGCTCCCCGCTCCAAACATATTCGCTCGGGAGGTTACGAGGCACTTCAGCGATCTTTAACGTGCTTCTATTATCAACACGATCCGCGAACATGTTAATCTAATGGGAATTTTCGATTCAATTCTCGACTGCTCAAAGACAATTTGGTTACACAATCGGTTTCGATTCTAAGCGAAGGGCTGTCGCGTCGCGGATCCGGGTTCTATTCCAGCGTAGGACGCTGCTGCCCTAATTTTTTTTTTGGTTGTCCATGCTTCCACGATGCGTGCCTGCTTAAATTTCCATGTAAAAAACATAATTTGTGTACAGGAACAATGTAGACATTGCTTATTCTACAGATGGTTTTTCACGCTTAATAAGATAAAATCGATTAACTCATAACAGCAATACTTACGCCCGGTTTCTGAAACTCTGACGCCCGGTTTCTGAAACACTGATCAACGTAGATGTCAACTAATCAGCTGTCAAATGAATTTCAAATTTAATTTTAGTTGCCAAAAGGATGTTTAAACTCTGAATTGACCAGAATGATCTTCTTTATATCAGTGTTTCAGAAACCGGGCGTGATCATCGTAGAAGTTAACTAATCAGCTGTCAAATGACTTTTCAAATGTCATTTAAGCTGCCAAAGGGATGGTGAAACTCTTTGAATTGATCATTCTGATCATTAAGAAGAGCATAAGTTTATCATATAAATGACTGTTACCATGCAAATGTATGAAAATCTAAGCGACTACGTCTGTCACCGCGGCACCCTATTATAGGCAACTTATTAGGCTGAGTAGCAAAAGTATATCGAGATTATAAATCTCCTACCGTCGTCGGGAGGTGTTATCGAATCGAGAAATGATAAGAACGTTAACGTCGAATCCAATTACACCGTAGACAAGCGCTAGTTGAGCATAATTAATGCTGATTAAAGTTCGTTCGTAATTAGACCGCCAGACTCTGGTGCTTAATTCAATAGGGTCTCCGTATAAATCAATGTCGCCCGCGGTTAACATCAGTTCGGATGACGCCCTGAAAAATGGAAGTTCAGGTGCCGACTCTTGGTTGGAAGCAAGGAATGATAAGCACCGTAAAATTAAAATCCCAGCCTAACACGGGAAAGTTTATGTCTCACGAGTTTATGTCTCATGTATACAGTGGTGGCCAATCAGGAGGTTGTAGGAGGTTGTAGAATCAACTCTCTGTGACTTGAACCCGTTTACCAGTTTTCGTTGACCTGTGCATAGTTACAAACATACCACTCGTCACGTTGCAATGAAAAATAAAGAACTAGAAAAGAAAGAAAATCTCTTCATTTGACATCACTTAAAAAATACATATTCAAAACATAAACAGAAAAATAACTATTATGACATCAAATTGGAACTCCATTTCAGCTAAGTGCTGCAGTTATATACAGGGTGGCTTTTCTAAGTGTATTCATTTTTTTATTAAATTCTAGACATAAATAATGTTATGTAAAAAATGAAAAATATTTAAAATCACTCGTAAGTAATTGATTACATTCATTTGAACTTATCTCAAAAAGGGCGTGATTTATACGCAACTCATTTATTTTATCATTCATAACTAACACGCACATAAGTTCGTGCACAGTTAAATTTAGGTATTTATGAATGACTACCGCATCGTCAACACGTTCTGTTTTCATTTTTTTTGGAAAATAAACTTTTTTTTTTTATTTCAATAAACGATTATACTACCGAGTCTGAACGTCCTGTGTAAATTTGGGCACCCTGTATACTAGTTAATAAATTCATCATCATCATTTCAGTCTCTGAACAGAAAACTGAAAGACTGCCACGAAGCAAGATCCTGACCAATCTCTATCAAATGTGCGAAGTCGATACCTCCATCCCAACTAGGTTAATAATTAACTTGATAGGAATATAATACTGTACAAAACAATGTTTATCAATAAAATGTAGCTGATTTTGAAGTTTTCGTTTAAACAAATTGTCAACAGATGGCATTATCATACATTCTTCGTAAGAAGCTTTTAAACGCAAGTTTTTTATATGAAAATATTAACGCTATTATATTTTTCAATAGCGTCAAACATAATTGTGTTTAATCATTAAATTTGGTGAAGGATAATGGAGGTTATGGTTGTGACGTTCCGAAAAAAAAAAAACGGAAAAAAAAAAAAAGAAATTATCTTATAAGAACAAAGATGCGATATTAATTAATATTAGCAATGAAACTACTCGTTTTAAGGAACGCCCTTTGTAACGAATGACGCTTGTGAGAAATTAGGCATTGTCGCAGAGCACCAACACCCGAAGGATTTCAAAGTTGGCGCATGCCTGTAGGCGATGACACGATCTCCCGCGCGCGTAAACGTTACCAGAGCAATCCCCTAGATCCCGCAAGACACAGCCGGAGCCAGTAATTATAGCTCGGTTGACGTACAGCTAATGAATAATTTAGACGGTGCTAGCCTTGTTCTGGGCCTGAGTAAGAAATTTGCAGGTTTATTGTTCAGTTTAACACAGCGTAAAGAAAAATTACCGTGCTCAAAATGGACGTTTTTACTGAGCCGTTGTAGTATCGTTATATGGTTCAAACGAGTTTATGCTGTCGCTTTCCTCACATCGCCTTGTAATTATGTGACCGTCCAGGAACAGCGCCCTAATGAAAGTTATCCGTGACCGCTGCTTCATGTGACCAGGTGCCTCATCGCTCGTATTGATGACGTCATAACCGGTGTATAGTGTTGCCAGCGACAACATTTCGTATTACCTACCGAAAAATAAGATCGGTCGCTTTACAAGTCATTGGTCTCGTACAAAGACCTCTGCCGAATTATCTCTTTGTTCGATCGCAAACAAAGCGTAGAAACCGGCTATCTGCATAGAATTACAGCACTTCCGCCGCAAGGCCTTAGCTCCCTTACAGCTTCCTGTTTACGGATTGATTTAAGACGCTGCCTAAGTGCGGGTAATTTTTCGAACGCATGCTCTAACCGACATTGTGCGCGTGCGCAATAAAAGTTAACAACGTCCTTCCGATAAAAAAAAACATATATGGTGTCCAATGGTACTAAGTAGCTTGATAGTTGTGTTATCATGCCAAAAAATTACAAATTTTCGGTCGAGTCCCTGTGAAAGGCTGCGTTTGTAATGGCTGTCTCGTTTCTATATGTTTAAATATGTAGCATGCACTATAGACACTGAATTACTTATTATTCTAGACAATCATCATCCATTTAACTCGAAATTGGTCTCGATACTAAACGTTAAAAACTATTACGTGATTAATATGGCACGTAAAGAAGAATTAAAATACATTAGTTTGTCAAACAATAGACCCTATAGGATACTGAGCTCATTGCAGAGTTCCGTTTTAAACGGCGTCCGTAACATGTGCACAGATAAAAAATGTTCCGATAAAACTCGAAATGTCGGGGGAACAAATTCGATGACAGTTTCCCGCCATGAGACGGGGCTGTCATACCGCTGTCAATCTGCGGCGGGAAAAAATTTGACATGCACTGTCATCGAAAATCCGCGTACGCGTTAAACATCTAAAAATGTAGAGGCGTTGATTAATCGTGTCGAGTGATTCCGTTTATTTTGAAAATGGAATTTAAAGTAACGTGTGATAATGGACAGGGTTATTTATGAAACAAACTGACCGTTTGTTTTTCCATTTTTAATCCAATGTCAACACAGTGTTAAGCTGTTAGTCAAAAAGGGCAACTGTGTTTTTTAATCATCTTTCAAAATTGCAGCTTCTGTATTATTTTTTTGCAAGCAAGAGGATATGAAATACAAGTTATATTGATCCTATATATTTTTAGATGTGGTACAATAGTGTGTTATTACCACTGAAAACGTGGTTAAACCTGCTTTTTGTGTTACTACTTAATTAGATAATGCCCGGCAAGTTTTGTAACGGTTTCTTACTAACTGGGAAACCTTCCAGGGCACCAGAATTTCATTGCCATCGAATATAAATTATGGGAACGAATGCGCGAACAGCGATAAGTTAATCACGTTATATACCCATTTTTTATGTACTTCGTTCACTACATAGGACCTATAACAATGATTTATTACACTTTTTACACGATATAAAATCACATAGACCGGAGGTTTTCGCAAAGTTCCCTCTACGTTGGCAAGTTTGATACGACGTCCCGCCGAACTTGTAAGAAAGATCAACACTTAATTATCCTTTCATGGTTCAGTACAAACTTATATATAAAATGCGTATACATCGTTCAATTCGAGATTTTAAAAAGTAAATTTTGAACTCATCCTACTCTGAGTTTAATATATAAATTGTCGAAAAATTATCGGTACTCTATTCCCATTTAATTTTCATGTTCATAACAGTTTTGCACTGAAAATTAATAATTATATCATAGTTGACTTCAATTTTGACTCGATGGCGCCGTTGCTAAGCTATTGGCTTTGCGTCGGGGGTCGTGGGTTCGATTCCCACGCGGGACAAGTGTTTGTGTGATCCTCATATAATTGTTCCGTATCTGGGTGTTTTTGTTCCAAGGAGGGTCAGGCAAAACAGATTACAACATGATTCACACGTTATGCCGACTCCACCTAGGTGGCAGGAGGATGATGAGGAGTCGACTTCAATTTTGTTTATGCCGTGTTAAAACTATCACCGGGATGGCAAACTCTACTTTAAATTATACTTAGAACTACAATTTATTCCACAAAAAATATTTAAAATATTACCATACTAACTTAATTATATCCAATATTTGCTGAATTACATCTAACTAAATTCTCCACGCGGCATGGTGCCAAGAACGCTAGCTGCATTTCCTCGCTGAATAGTAATGCTTAAGCTAATTAATTTATTACTTAGAATACATTTTGTTTGGCGTATGCTTTATGTAGTTTTTTTTTTGTTCACAGGTAAGTTCCAGTTTCCCGAGAATGTATGTGACGAACCGAAGTATATACGCAATCCACAAAATTGGTGAATATAATAAATAAAGAATGTCTCACTTTAGGTTCATTTTATATTCGAGATCTCAGATTGAGAGGTTTGTGAGCATGTCTGGTTGACTGGCTGTAACGATATAGTATGCGATGATGAATTGAACTTATTAATCAAGCGTAACTTATTGGCCAATTACACAACGCATAATGTTTTTTTGTTTTACTGCGAATAATAATATGATAATATGAGATTATACGCAGCTCAATCTCTACTTTGAATTACCGGCGATTAAAACTTTTATAGCAGGAGACTTCTAATGGCTACTATTTTTTTTTTCTATGGAAAAAAAGGGGCAAACGAGCAGGAGGCTCACCTGATGGTAAGTGATTACCGCCGCCCATGGACATCTGCAACACCCGAGGGCTCACAAATGCGCTGCCGGCTTTTTAGGAAAGGGTATGCTCTCTTCTTGATGGTTCCCAGGTTGTAACGGTTCGGAAGGACCGCTGGCGGCAGCTGGTTCCACAGAGTGGTTGTGCGAAACGGGAAATGCCTTTGTAGTTGGTCGGTGCCGTTTTGTTCACCACCGACTGCATCACCTTTATATACCATCAGGTAGCACCGTACGACAAAAGGGGGCCACGGGTGACTGTGTTGACCTTTCGGTACAAATAACTACTCGGCTGTAGCTCATTCGGGCCGGCACTCCTCCGGAAGAACTAGCCATAGGTAATAAATATCGCACAGTACAATCCATTCACAGACTCTCGTTGCGAGCGTGTGTGTGAGCGCAGCGCTGTGTGCGTGCGGTAGGAAGAAAGTGCATTCTGCACGGACGGCCGCCGCCGCGAGGGAAACTACATTGCTGCATCCGTATGCAAGCTCACGTAGAGACACGTCCGAAGATATGAGATTCGAAGCATAAACTAATAAACTAGACTAGACCTATACTTATCCATAGAGTTTATTAGTAGAAAATCGAGTGAATGTTCAGGTAGTTAACATCAAAACCATTAAGACGCTTTCTGTACATTGTGATGTTTAATAATCGATTGAAAACCATAGTGAAAATGACTAGGTGATGTTTAATAAACGCATTTTTATAAATAATAACTGATATGAAATTAAAATTAAAATCATCGGCCTTGCTCAGCTTGACAATTTATCAAGTATCTGTGAAAGTATTCGAAGACGCGTGCGATTTGGTGACTTCTGGAGGCAGCGATTTGTCAAGGCTCTATTTCCTATATACGTCTAGAGATGAATTTAATTATCGATCATAAGCCTACCAGAAGAGGCCTAAGATTATATTTGATGCACCTCTTTCAGTATATACGCTTACCTCCAAAACAGCTAGCATAGTCGTCACGAATTCCAAAGAGGAAACATAGCCGGATATCTCGAGACGAGTCCGGCGGACCGGATCCCGCGTATCGCGTCGGAACACTTGCGCTAGTAAACTTGAAACAGTTCTCGCCCGAGCCACCGCTGCCCTGTTTCCCTTTCCAGCCGCTTGCGCGGTCGCCCATTTTATAATTAGCGAGCCCCGCACGCGGGAAACTTATCTAACAGCGTTCACTCGATAATGTAACTTTGCGGTGAATTCTGTGATTTTCCAACGATATTTTGTGAGCCTTGACCTATATGTCATTTGCGTAGACTTATATGAATATAAAGCAAATGATATTTCGGACAGTTTCAGACATTAGAATAATTTGAAAAATTTCACGCGTACAAATGATGGTCAAAGGAGTTAGCATTAGAAGTGTCACAAGTGGTATAATACAAGTCTTTTTATTCTCATATCTGCTAAGTAGTCTATTTCAAGGTATAATATTACCAAAACGCCAGCGTTTCCATTCGTGGGGGTGCTAAAATTTCTTTGTCTATGTTTTATTTTAGATTTGGTGACCGTATACAATAAAAAACACGACTATAATTAAAGAGTCGGTATAGCACCCAAGGTAATTGTTGCTAGGCGAAAAAAAATACCTTTAAAAAAACCGTTCCAGTTAGGGTTACATAATGTTATGTCGACACACATACGTACCTCGTACGTTACGTCTGAAACCGCCCCCGTAGGCATTATTAAATATCTTATCATACGCCAAATACCTAATTAGGTCCTGCGATGTAAGGGCCGTTTCTGTATAATGAGCAAATATTTACTCGTGCCCATTGTCGAACCTAGCAGTTTTGTTTTCTTATAAAAAAAAGCCTCATTTATTCTGTAACTATTGTCCGTCCATGACGTCATATTGCGTAACTGCAGACCCCAACAATGCGATGACGAGTGGCTTGTGCGTTGTGAAGCCTATTTTTAAAGCTTAATGTCGCTAATTGTTTTTGTTGTAGCTTATAAGGGGATCTTTTTTAGGGTTTCGTACCCAAAGATTAAAACGGGACTCTATTACTCCGCTTTCCGTCTGTCCGTCTGTCACCAGTACGTATCTAATGAACCGTGATGGCTAGACAGTTGAGATTTTCACAGATGATGTATTTCTGTCGCCGCTATAACAACAAATAGTAAAAAACAGAATGAAAAAATATTTAAGATGCAACAGATATTATATTTTCGCTGTTTTTATAGATGATTTTTTTTATGCGAAAAGTTGTCAAACGAGCAGACGGTTCACCTGAATGTTAAGTGAATACCGCCGCCCATGGACATCTGCCACACCCGAGGGTTACAGATGCGTTGACAACCTTTTGAAAATTGGGCTCCGGCTACCTCACTCACCAGACGAAACGCGAAAGTATTTGTCATACTTCCACTTTACGCTGGTCTTCTGTGAGGTCGTGCTACTTACCCGGACGAGCCTGCCCATTCGTGCAACAGCCGAGGCTGCTGCGTGGCCCTACCACCGCATGATGGTACGGAACCTTCGTGCGCGACTTTGACTCGCACTCGGCCGGCTTTTTTACGCTCATTCAGTCTAAGGGGCAATGTGAACCTTCATTTAACTGTTTACTTTCGAAGGGAAGGGACAACGCGTCTTGGTGCTGTATTTTTTTTTTTGTAAGAAACTGGCCAGTACTTACTGAAAACTATATCTGTTAGTAAATTGGCGAATATAATCTGTCAATTATTTGATAGTGCAAAGAGAGTCCTACGTTGTAGGCCTTCTAACTTCCGATGCCAGCTGTATTAACGTGAAACAAGTCAATTTTTTATTAACGAAAAACAAAAGCGACATCAGATATCTCGCTCTGTATTTATTTTATAATTGATATTCAGATCTAGAATGGGAAATTAATATGGGACCACATGGGAAGCACCGGTTTTCAAATAAAAAAGAATCATCAAAATCCGTTCGCTCAACGACAGCTCTGAGGTAACAAACATATAAAAATACAGTCCAATTGAGAACCTCCTCCTATTTTGAAGTCGGCTGCAAACTAAACATTTAGTTGCTGACGTCGTGATAATAATTTCAAAATATACGGTACCGTAATAACGTACCGTACTTAACGTAAATACAAACGGTTCCGTCTCGCCGAAGGTAAATTGCAAAAATAGCTACGGCAGTCAGGGCGTACCTACATTTCTCGGAATTCTCTACGTAGCTACGACAATCCTGCAAATGAATTATTTATTCGCCGATATCACTGGGGGCTGTGTTACAGTACCGACGAGGCGTGATATCAGCGTTACAAAGGAACAAAGGTTTTAACGGTAATTAAATATCGCGGGATCCAGGCCCGGGCGCGTCTAGACGCCGGCCTTGGCCCGATCTAGCCTCCGGCGGGATACGTCGCGGCTCCTCCCTAGAGAGTCTTATTTATTCATAATACCTCAGTTCGAAATTTCTAGATGTGACATTTAATCTGGCTTAGCCCCGATAGGTCTCGAATCGAATTATCCGCGATGCCGATTCGATTAACGCCCCGCGACCGCGTTCGCCTGTCTGCGTGTCTGTCTGCGAATGGGATGATTAAGTATAGTTATAATCCTAGGTAGCTTGAGACTTAGAGACGCTTACGTATGCCGCATTACGTCCCCGATGACTGGCCGAACGTATTTAGCAATAAATACACCATTTTAAAATAAGAATGTCACTAGTTGTCTATCTCTGTACATGCTGTAGATGTTTAATAGCGTGTAACATACTGCACTGGGAATTTAATTATATAAAACTATTCATATCTTATGCTAACTCATTACATTCTCATTAAAAATAGCCCTCGCGTGTACAACTGACGATAGCTAATTACTCCGATAGCGAGAGTGGTGCGTAAAAGAAAATATAATAGCAAACTGGAGCACTGACTCTCGCCCTACTTTATGTTGGAGATGCTAATGAGCCAGTTGGGCTCATTGGTTGGGATGCTAGCTAATGGGGCCCTGGTTCAATCCCGATTTGTATTTACGCAACAGTGTTCACTGTGGCACGAATGGGCAGGTCCGTCCGGGTAAGTACCACGGCCTCACGGAAGACCGACGTGAATTGGAAGTGTGACACTACCACGTTTCTGGTGAGTGAGGTAACCGGGGCCCACTTTATTACAAGGTGTATAGTGTGGCAAATGTCAATGGGCGGCGGTTAACATGTAACATCACGTGAACCGCCAGCTCGCTTGACACCTTGCCACATAGAAAATATATATTTGATTAACCACTGTTTAGCATGACACATGAAAAATTACGAAGTGAATTATCCGTTCGTGCAGTCGGGCATCGAGAGTCCATTTTACGATATTCATTTTACGATATAATTTGTAAACTAGTGTTTTTTTTTTCATAGACCATTCGTCTTTATGAACGCAATACAATGAGAATCGTTCGTATCGTTTACTGATTCAATATACGAGTACATAGCCTAAGGTCATGTTACAAAACGTGTTCGAATCAAAGCGCTGTCCTATTTTCGCCTCACCCATGATATGTAAACCGGACTGTGTCCATTGGCCCTGATTGAAAATCGTCTCCTATCATCAGGACTACTGGAGCAAACGAGGCGGCGCGGCGTTAGTAATTTCTAGAAACTTTTCACGAATTGATCGCGCTAAAATAACAATGTAATGATTGCGCAGAAGTAAAATGAACTATAGAGTTTTGTGTAATCGTGACGCAATCGCGTTAGGTACCATACGAATTTCTCCGCGTCCGCCATTTTGTCGTGCGTTAATGAGCCCAGTCTGTCATAGGTATTAAAGGTTACCTTAAAGTCCCGCCTTTTCGATGGATTGAATAATTAGAGAGCTACGCACGTTCAACTTCGCTACTGACTATTATTTTCGCGTAATACATAGTATTAGGATTACTACGCAAGAATTTATTGAATTAACATCCACCATATTTATAATAACTTAATGAAACGAAACACTTTTATAACGTAGGTATCTGCGAAATGGATTCCACCCATCTTATTACGTTATCATAATATCTTCATCTCATAGATAATGTTTTGCTTTAGCAAAAGTAATATCCAAAGTTGGACAAATTCGTCATAGTCTTCTAGAAGCTTCCATAGAACCTTCCATGTAGACGAAGGAAACTTTTAGTTTACTCATACAAATTTCACCGGCAACGTACATACAGTGTGTCGTTACCATCGCGACAATAACTGAACCCACATATAGGGGATAACTTTTTAAAGTTGTATTAAACATTTAAATTCTTTACTCACCTTAATATAAATAGGGATTAAAAAAAGGCGGACTTGCCAATTGGCAGTCTCTACCAGGCAACCCAGAGCGTGTAGAGAGATTGAGGTAGGTGCAATAAATAAAAAACAAGAAATATTGTGAGGTCAGGGTAATTCCTAGCCAAGCTGGCCTATTCATTGTTGCGATTCTATTCTTTTTTCACATTTTTCACAAACCTACGTAATTATTATCATAACCCATAGCTAGACATAATTCCAATTTTCAAATTTCAAAAGGTTGTGGTACGCATCTGTAACCCTCGGGTGTTGCAGATGTCCATGGGACATGGCGTTATTCACTTAACATCAGGTGAACCGTCTGCTTGCTTGACAACTTTTTACATAGAAAAAAAAATATTATTCGGATCAATTCGAACAAGACGATGGAAAATACACAGAACTAATTAGTTAAAAATTGGTAGTCGCTTACACGAAAGATTTTATGCCGCGAAAGAAATCAGACCAATTAGTACACGAATCTCGTTAGTTTTGTGCAGTGGAATTGTGGATATAACTATTGCCGCAGCCAGAAACGAAGCGGAGAAAAAAAGCGCGCGAATCGCCGCAGATACATAAACAACGTCTACGATTCGTTGCGTTTGGCGCCATTTCGCTGGCACAGAGTATATCTGACGTGCAGCGATGGCCGCGGACGTTAATTATTGGCGCGGTATACGGTATACCGCGGTTTCCCCGCTTTTCGCACGCGCGCCTTTTTCTCGGCAGAACAATGTCATAATTATTGAGACAGTTTCCACTTTCAATTTCGCTGTTAGGCGACTCGAGACGCGGGGGAAAACTTACGGCTGACTGCGGTACGGTTAGCAGAAACCTTAACGTTTCGGCGTTGCGATTGTATCGTAACCAAATAGAAACCTGTCATATATTATTTATTATTTACTAATGATGACTTACTATAAACATCGGAATAAACGAATGCATAAAAGGATACAGGAAAATTATAAGAATGATAAACTAATTAGTATAGATACTGTCATGTAATCCTATTGGAAAAATATTTCTAACTGTCGCTTCTTGACAAGCAAGTTATAGAGTCAAAGCAAAATTCTAATTAGCAATTGTTAAAAATTCTAAAAAGAATTCTGAACATAAGACATTATTCTCCAGATAAGCGTATTTTTAAGGGTGTAAGCACCGACGTCGCGCGGGATTCAAACGGATTGGCTACGATAAGTATAGACTTCGAAAAACGAACACCGGAATACGTCGCCGCTGTCCGTACGTCTGTTTGTTTACAGTTTTCACTATCGATACTTTTCTCGGCAAGTGAAAATTCCATCGCAATACCGCTATCTACAAGTGAACGGTTGCTTTTTGCCCGCCGGCATCGCACCGAGCATTCTATACTTCACGAGTACCGATGAGAACTTGTCGACTGGCTGTTTTTGTCGTGTCAGAATACGGTAGCGCCTTAACATGTAGCATACAATATATGAGCAGAATTGATGCGATTACTCGTTTATCTCGTTTCGGAAAGAATTCCGAATGCTGTAAAAGTTATGAAGGGTTTTAACACTATACAATAACCCTAAATCACTTAAGCTGCCACAAACACCGTCAAAATTAATATATAATGGGTCGTCTACTACTTCAAATTGTACACAGAACTGACCTATTTAAGTGTAACACCTTCACGTCACTCCCAGAAGCCGCCATTTTGGTAGCTGCGCAAAAAAGGCGGTGAAAATCGTCTAATACAAAAAATATTTTTTCTTTTTAAATATCGTTAGATATTCGTGTAGGAAAAATCATTTGCTTCATTATCTATTTAAATTAACTGTAATAAGGGCATTAAATACTTGTTATTTGAAAATATTTCAAAAACTTGTCTAGTTTTTACAGATTCACGAATATATAGATACTTTTTCGTAGCAATAGTTGGTAACTCAAAACCTCTCGTCGCCTTTTTGTTACTACTATATTGTAGGACATACATTACTATCACTTAAATTAGCTATTATTGAAAATGAGAGCCGTGATAGCTCAGTGTCCGGACGCTCGCCTATAATTCAATATACTCGAGCAACCTGAGTTCGATCCCCGGTGCCAGCACCAATGATATTGTTAATTTCAAGTGCTAAATTATCATGTGCTCAGCGGTGAAGATAAACATCGTGAGGAAACCTGCATATTTTCGAAATAATAATAAAAAAAAATGTGAAGTCCGCCAATCTGCAGTGGGGCCGCGTGGTGGACTATGCCCCGATACCCTCTGTACAGAGGAGGCCTTTGCCCAGCAGCGGGACATGGATATGCTGATACTTTACTTTTTGTAAAAATTAACAAGAGCCATAGACGACAGCGCGACGATTCGCTTTAAGGATATCGCCCGCGATTGTTATTGCTAAAGTGTTTACAGCGACCAAGGTGACTACCACTCGTCAGACAAACACTCTAGCTTGATGTTTGAACAGCGAATCGTGTTTTCCTTTGTATTCGTCGCGGACAAGTCGCATTTTTAATCTGCGCCCAGCTATCTTCGGCATTTTATCACACACTCGTGGGTACAAGGCCGGCGACGTGAGCGCAATATCGATCGACTTTGAGCCACACTCCTCCGCGGTTACTTCTAAAGCTCTTGCTTAAACGCTATAATCGCAATTATCCTATAACCATTGCCACATCGTTCATGACATAAGTGAACGGCCATTTATGCCTCATTCGTATAAATGTTTTCCATAAAAGTTCAATTTAGTGGACTTCACGTATCTTCTATTTGTTTTTGTTAGATGTTTAAGTATTCCCCCTTATTTACGTTCCCAGCAAGCGTTCCAACGTTTCCACATTAAAATTAATTTACTAATTTCAAGGAAGTGTAAAGAATTAGGGGAAAGCCCAGGCAGTTGTGACTCTTCTGATTTTGCACATATCCACGGGCGGCTGTCATAATTTACCATGAAACCACCCGCTTGCTTGTTTGTCTTCGTTTTCCATTAAAAAGCGCCCAAATACAGACCCTACACTGTTTTAAAAATATAATAGCCATTTACCTTAAGGTAACGCATTCAGTGATTAGGTAAAATTGTTTGAAACTTCCTTCCATGATGCCCAATACTTATATAATTCACTAACGTACCAGAAAACGACCAACAGAACCAAAGCCCATCAGACAATGAGTAATTTACCGTGAGTGACTACATAACTACAAAACTGTTTTGTACGTTAACGCATTATTACATAAAACAGTGTGAATATTCAACCAGCAATTATTATTACGGGCGTTTATAATTAAATCAATATAACAAGCGGGTATTAGTCAAACGAGTGGTAAGCTGTGGCACAGAATTCCGACGTGAAATATCAAAATTGCTCTGCACCATCTCGCAGTGGACTGAATCATGGTTCGGCATAGATAGCTCTTAATACCGAATAAGAACATCTAATTAGTGTGTTTCAATTAACATTGCGTATCTGAAAAAAATATTGAAAAAGTATAACAAAAGTCCATATCCACCCACCCGATTGGTCGGGTATGTTAGAGCTTATCAGTATTAATATAAAACAAGACGTCACAAAAGGATGCCAAGACGTCTATCAATCGCGCAACTGTCGTCCAGTAAAAAAAATGCAAAGACAAAACTCGTTGTTGTGAATAATAACCCGCCGTATTTGAATAGAGGGTCACGTATTTTCACGGGAAACTAATCAAACGCGTGCGTTAACGCGCCAGCGTTGCAAACGCGGCCATCTTTTTTTTCGAGCCACACCGACGCCCGTAAGAGATTAATAAACGCCGCGTTACGCTAACGGTGCACACGCCGCGGTGTGCGCGCAAACCCTACCGTCCGGGCTCGGCGCCACGTTCAAAAGCAAAAACGCCGCGAAAACGAAGCGTCCCGCGCAAAACACAACCTAATCCAACGCGCGCCCACTTGACCGGATAGACGCGCGCTATTTATAAGGCGCGGGTAAAAAGCGACCATACCTACGCGGCCGGTCTTCCTGCGCTAATCGGCGCCAATTACTCGCGCGCGCGTGAGTGTGCGTGCGCGCGGCCGTGTGCGCGCTGCAGTTCGCGCCGCGGTGCGCGGGCGCAGCGCCAGGCCTTGAATTCGTACAACGACTGCACTCGTATCGCGCTATCAGTTCGGAAACGTACGGAGCGCGCCCGCTCCGCTCCCGCGCGAGATTCCGTTTTTTCTTTACCACCTCCAACAATAAACGGCGGTGGTGCGATCCTTTTTAACCTGTCACCCTGCGACACTGCTGCACTACATATCGCGTACTGTCCATTTATCGTAATATATTCCAATTACGTAATAGAAAGTTCGAAATAATACCCAACGAAACGTAAAATCCCTCGTTAATTGGTAACTCCACAAGGCATCAAACAAAGATGTTGTAATTGTCTTTGTTTTAGTTTTCAATGTACCAGTATTTTCTATCTATTAATCTTAGAAATAGGTAATGTTTCGTAGGTTTTCTCCGTAATATCAAATAAAACAATTCTCAACAAGGCCTTAGATACGCCTTAGGTATACCAATTTATTGAAAATAAGTAACTTGAATTATTTATGGATGTCTATAATAGCCCTGTGTGACCTATATTTTTTCATATTGTAGAAGAAAATATGTTACGAAATTACGTCGTGGAGTATTTTAGTTGAACAATTTGGAAATAACGACTGTACATCATTTTTATAGCTATAAACAGACTATACTCAAATTAGAACAAAAAATGACGCATACAATATGTCTATATCCTTAAATTTAGTATTATCCGTCCCCAACTACCGAACATTATTATAATTTATTATAGCGTCTCCACGACGCTCCAAACACTTCATTTTATTATCAAATGCGTTATTCCAAACACTTGTTAGAACTTGTTTTAGCCTTATTCTTAGTTTTTTATTATATTTTATCTATCCATGTGAACTTTTGCAATATTCATGCGACTATCCGAACAGTTCCCACTGCGCGACACCACGTCGGCGCGCATCTCGTTTTACTCGCTCCGACACACTTCTAGCTGTATATAGCTATCTCGCTTGCTTCGGGGGATAATTGGCGCGAAGAGATTGATGATCTAAACACTGGATCGATCGCTACTTGGTCCCTTTTTGTTTACTCTTTTCCTTATTGCATTTCGAGTTCCGCTCAGTAATGACTCATTTGTACATATTTTTTACGATTCACAAATGAAATATTAGCCTCCGTTTGAAAAGCACTTGTTGCAAGAAAGTGGAGTTTTATTGAATAATTGACATTCACACACTTTATGACGTTCTTGAAGCACAACCGCCTAAAATAATTTCACCCATCGGAATTTTACACGACAACCTTATTTCAAAGTCAAAGTCAAACTTAAAGTATCTTTATTCAATATAGGCTTAGCTTAAGCTCTTATTGAACGTCAACAAAAAATCTACCACCGGTTACCTCAACTATTATTCTTGTGTTTAAAAAATATTCTAAAGAGGTGTAATTGATTACCTTCCTCGGTTTTTATATGACGGAATCGGTTACCGGACAAACCCATATTTCAAATGAAGTTTTTAACACAATTTTCTGTAGACTGTTATTGACTTAGTTTTATCAATACTTATTATTTACGAATTCCACGTAACGAACAAAGGGTTTCTTATTTATGCCCTACCAAAGAAGAAAATCGAACGGAACCCTCCCGAAGCAGTAGTTTTGGTCGACGGTTATGAAACTGAGTGGTTTTAATTGGTCAATATATTTTGTTTGGAGTCGTTTCTTTAAAAAATCGGGAAGAAGACAGTAAAGGCAGTAAACTGCGGCTGCATGCAAATTAAAATAATAATAAGCATATAATTTAATTATGTCCCACTGCCTAGCAAAGGAATTGTCGGGATAGTGTGTATCAGGGCTTAGTCCGCCGATGATTCTTAGGCAGACTTCGAGTATTTTCGAAAAATATATTATTTCGACGATGCACAACCCACGAGCGTAGTAAATATGCACATAACAATTTCATTCATTACCAGCACCGGGATTAGAACAGGCAATGATCGAAAATGCTGAATTATAAGCGTGTCCGGCCACTGAGCTACCATGGCATAAGAACGACACAAAAAAATCGGAAAATTTCACGTGGACATTAAAATTCATCGCCCCAACTCGTTGGCCACAAAAAACGCAATGTTACATAACGCAAGTCAAAGATACCGCCTGACCTTTTTTGATAACTTTCCACCCACCGCCTGGAAAATGTTTCTATTCGACTTCACATTTTAAAAACATTGTCATATTTGCTCTTGGTTATCACAGACGATATCATTTCATCTGTGTATTGCCCAAACAATTCGTGAACGTAAATAGCCTTCTTCACGTGAACAGTGCGTCTTAATATGAAGCTGTGAAACTTCGGCACTTCTTGAAGAGCACTTCAAGAATTGCCGGAGTGGAATATTTATCGGGATCGTTAAATTTGTTGGTATTTTTTGCATCTTTACACTTTCGCTTTATCGCATTTATTTAATTTGCAAATGGACTTGTGGATTTGTTCAAGGCCAAAACTCTCACCAACATGTCTATGGTGGCCTATGGAGGGTATATAAGTTTGACAGCGCTGGAAAGTTTGGTTAAAATCAATCAGGGTATATTACAAAATAGTCTACAAACGACCATGCTATGTCCATTTCAATTTTAGAATTTTCAAAATACACGGGTAACAATATGCCATAACACAAATTATTCGATCCTTTTGTTTCTTTACAAAAACCAATAAGCATCATCATTGACCTCGTCTTGTTAATGCTCATTACAACAGAAAACTATCGACATCAAACCTAGGGCTATATTATCTTTATTATCTCAAATATTAAATAGCCCTACATTTCTGAGTAACCATTTCAATGTTGCCTTATTACAGGATACTCGTAATCTTATATTTTTGAGCCTGAGTATTCACGAGCAATTTACGCTCCAAAACGTTTTTCCAAGTGGCCTCCTCTTATGATTGCGATAACATTATTTGTATGGATTTAATTATGATTAACTTTCAGTACTTTAGGACGCAAAAACTTAATATTGCCGCAAGGGGGCAGGAAAATCAAATATTCCCAACACATCCATCTGTTTTAGATATAGAACAAATATAAAATTGGAGCATGTCTTTTCGACGTATTTTTGTTTTATATGAAGAATAAACCTTTATTAAGTTAAAATGCCCTTTGATCTAACTTGAGCGTCTCAGGTGTCTCGTTTAAATAAAGTCGTCATTAACTCCTTGAAATTACTGACTAATTGCCTCACCGTCGGACATCCGGTAAAACTTTTTGTCCGGACTAGTAACTACTCTATTTATGCCATAAGATGATTATGTGATGGATGTATGTATGTTCGTATTTTTTACACACTTTTACGACCTTAATAATTATCTCGGGCTATGTAACTCATGACGTTACGACAAGCGATGAGACGTTTTCTCTATAAAAAATAATAAGCTTAAGAACGGCTTTTCAAATATACTATTATTATTATCCGTATTAAAATGTTGTCCACACAAGAATGTATTTTATAAGCTGATAAATATTAATTGTCACTAAAAGTGGATGCTCTTTTCCAAAATTCCAATATTCATTTCTTTCGCGTTTTTTAGAAACTTCTAAACATTTTAAGGCTTCCTAGAATTATTTATATGCCGGCGGTACATTTGCAATGTACGATTACATTCACATTAGTTACCTAAGACGTCCATTCATTAAAAAAAATCTCGTCCGATGAACACGAAACACCCTGTCAACGGTCCAACAAACATCAGCCTGTATTCATCTTCATAGGCCAAATTGAAGAATGACATTGGTCCTACATACGTCGCGTCCCTATGGTTGATATCCAGTGGCGAAGACCCGCCGACGCGAGCCAATTCTCGGCGGGCGTGAAGAGCGCACGGGTCGCGTTACGCTGGCCGAGTCACTGTGTCACGTGGCCGCAGCGCACGCGCAACTTTATTTGTAAAGTCGGTCAATGCCCCGAGCGTTAGATAAAAAACACACACACAAATTGTTTACGCGGTGCGTTACGCGAAACTACGGCCACGCTCGCTCTAAGGTCATGTTTGTAGTCGATGATTTAAGGGATTTTTTACGGATATTTATTATTACTGAACTCAAAATGATGTGAGTACGATTATGATAGCGTCATCGCTCGCTCTAATCGGCACGGCTTCCGCTGAATGCAATTATGTAAGCCCTCGAGAATGCTCAATCCGACAACTGGGTCATCCGAGAACCGATTGGAAACGATATTCGCTTCCAAGTCGGAAACCGCCCCCGCAAACGGAACCGCGGGTAATGATTACAGCAAATTTTCCTCTTAATTAAAAGACTGTGCTGTAAGTCAGTCGCGCAAGTAGCCGGGAGCGATCCGCGGAGGTTTTCAGCCAGCCTAGTGAAAGCCCGTCGGGCCAGTCGGGAAATTGAGGAAAGCTCGCCGAACGAAAGTGGAAAAAGCTCCGGCGCGCACACACGGGCACGGCGCGGCGCGCGCGTGTGTGCGTCGCCCGGCCGCCGGCGGCGCGCGGCTGTGTGCACGCGCGCACACCACGGCGCCGCCTACGAAAACGAAAGTGCACGAAGAGCGCCGAGCGGCGCCGAAGCGCGCTCACGAAGTCAGTGGAACTCGCCGGTGAAACTGGGACATCGCGTCAGTCAGTCCGCAATTCGACGCGAACGCGGGCGGACGCGACGCGCGCTTAGCACCGCACGACCTCACGACGTCCGATCTGGCAAACGCGTTGCGCCCAATGACATAACTGGCCCGTGACCATGGTGCCCCTGTGAGTTGTCAAACATGATGGCCGTAAAGTACGAGGCGCGGGCGGCGAGTGTGGAGCCGGCGCGGCGGTCGCCGGCCGCGGAGCCCGAGCGGCGGGCGCTCAGCGCGGACTCGGAGCCGAGGACCCTGGCGGCGCGGAAGGCCTACCCCGAGGCGGAGGACGGGCCCCTGGACCTAAGCACGCACGCGCGCAAGGAGATCGCGGTGCGCGACTTCGCCCGGCACCCGTTCGCCGACCCGGCGGACTACGTGCGCGCCCAGGTGATCCTGCGCCAGTCGCGGGAGTACCTGGCCGCCGGCCGCGACTCCGGCACCGAGTCGGACGACTCCGCCGAGCGGCTCAGCCCCGGCGGCGCCCTCCCCGGGAAGGCGTACAAGAAGTCACTCATGAAGAGATACAGTAAGCGCACGATCCCCGCTGCATGCTCACCTTCCCCGACCGTCCGGCGGCTCCTCGCGATGATTCCGATTTCGAAATCGCCGTCTCCGAAACGGTTTATTTCCGTACCTTCCTGTAAGCCGCTTACCGCTTGCCGGCGATTTCCTTGTTTTCGTAACTGGGCAAAAGTTGCCCGTTGCCACAGCGGCGGTCGCTTTGTCGCGAACTTTCCCCCGAAATGCCGATTTTTCAACACCTCATACCCGTGGAAGCCGGCTGTAGTTAATCTATATTACAACGTTGCCTCACACCGGAACCGAAATAGATTAAAGTTACTGTAATATATTTTATATTGAGCATTACGCCTTTAGAAAAAGGCTGGTTACTAGCAGTGACTATCAAGTTTCTTTGATGTCCATACAACATATTATTTGTTGCTTAAAACTTTTGTACTTGTTTTCCTTTGCATACATTAAGGGATTACTACGGTCTACGCTCGTAGCAAGGGTTACAAGAGGCTACGATCCCGTTTGCCCAGGATCTCATGAATAGCTTTTAAACTCATTAATAATAAGTATTATTAAAATAAGTTAAACTTAAAGCATGTGACAAGCATAAAATACGGTTAGACTGAATAATTTTGGCATTAATGAAGCATTATATTCATTTTAAGTGTTTATATGTTGGAATATTTAACAAACCTAAACTACGGGGTGTCATAAACTAGCAAAGTAAATACATGATTTTTAGCAGTATATTTAAGATCGATATTTATGTATTAATTAAATTGTTTTAGCATTATGAACCTCCCATTAGATCCCAATTGACCACGTCTTAGCGTGGTAACAGATGTAGATATTAACTAAACAACCTCTCATTTAAGTTAAGATGACATTAGCGGGTAATTTCTCCAGACATGTTTCTGGGTCAGCGATTCGTTAAGCGGGTTCCGTGGAAAAATCACCAGAATTCAGTGAATCGGTTGATTTCTCTTTGTCATTTATTCTCAATTTGTCCATTGATTGTTTCGGACGGACCTTCAAATAGGTAGTCTACGTTATCAAATATTCTTTTGAAATAACGCCAGGTGTTAAAACAGAATCGCTCTTTTCAGAGACTTTGATTTTTATTTCCTTTTTTTTATGTTTTGTATATATATAATATAATGTATGGAATAGTGTAATTATTCTATAATTTATATTACTTTATTTATTACTGCTCGTAAATATAATTGTTATATGGTTTTAGAGCTTTTATTTACTTTTACAACTTATTTAATTTCTTATCTCAGCAACATTCAATAGGAAAACTGGGTGCCAGGCCAAGATTTAATTTGAATACAAGACAAGATTTGTGTATAAGATAAATTAATAAATAAGACATTCGAATGTTCCTACCGTCAAAAGTTTAGGAACCGCTGTTATACGTCGAGTGTTCGGTTCAACTAAAAGTTTGAGAATAGCTGATACATCGGGGCTCGAGCGTTTTGCGAGAAAACATCGCGCGCGCCCAAATAATCCGTTTCGCGTAAACAAACCGCTTTACGTAGTAAACAGCCGGACAAACACACAATAAGCTATTGTTTCCGAAGAATGCGAACGTGGCTCCGGCTGCCAAAAGAACGTCATCCGCTAAAACGTCTT
The DNA here is from genome assembly GCA_933534255.1 of Iphiclides podalirius. NCBI lineage: Eukaryota > Metazoa > Arthropoda > Insecta > Lepidoptera > Papilionidae > Iphiclides > Iphiclides podalirius. The sequence continues at coordinate 641,771 of OW152817.1, read as the reverse complement.
CCCAATTGTCTCTTCCCTAGCGACGGCGTTAGTTAGTCTGTCATAAGTCCTCTGATGATTCGATACAGAAATTACTACCCATCGGTCCGTTTAAATGATATGATTCTAATTTAACCATCAGAATACATTTTACCTTAGCAGTTGTTAGTCGCTTTTACTTTGTTTTGCCATCAGAATTTTCTTAATGCCATCTCCGTATTTAATACTGCCACATGTGAGAGGTAGTAAAGTACATACTTTGGTCAGAGAGGTATTTATTTGTAAATGTAAAATTAAAATTGAATTTTGATACACATGAATATTTGTAAGCACACCTTTAAAGTACATCATAACTCGGTAGATAAATTAAGTATTTCAACGCTGAAAATAATCTGTGTTTTTAATCCGTCACTTCCCGAGCCGAGGTCCTTCTAATGTTTTATGTTACATCACTTTAGACTTCCGAGGCGAGTACTAGGTCAGACTCCGCCGTGGCGCTTTTTTCGTCGTATTTTCCCGTTGGCCCCCGATAGAGGAACGCCGGCAGCGGGCTGTCTACGGAGGCTGGGTCGTATTGATCATTAGACCCCAAATCCCCTCGCGCCTATATCATAATAGCGCTGTATGGATTACATATCATTTTCACGCACAACCATCAACCTGGGACTCCTTTGTGTAGGACTCTACATTTTCGCATACATTTGCTATCTTTACTTTTCTTAGTCTACCTTTAGGGGTCTACGGATCTAATCACTATTATTTCATTACTATACAAATATACACAACACTGTTAATCGCTTTGTAAGTTTTTTTAATATCCTATGTCGACGTGAAGATTTTTTGTTTGATTACGTTGAGCACTATATTCTGATTACTTTCAGCGAGATTTCCCCAAACTTTGTTCCGCGTAGCAACAACACAATTTTTTCCTCGTAAGTCTTATATAGGCTACGTCATAATTGTCCCGTTTTGAACTCTCGAGTTGACCAGGTTTTTCTTTATGTAAGAAGATGGCTGGTGGTTGCCCTGGTTATTTTATTTTTCTTATTCATCTGATTATTAAATAATTATAAATGTCCATGGACATCTGCAACAGACCGTAGGTTGCAGATGCGTTGCCACCTTTTAATAAAGCTCCGGTTTCACTCATCAGATGAAACACAGAGTCATTTACTTTTCCACTCCTCGGTCTTCCGTGGTACGCCGGACTTGCCCATTCGTACAACAGTGAAGACTGCGGCGTGGCACTACCACAGCGCACATACTTTAATTCCGTTGCAAAAGTATAGACTCCACACTATACTATCTATGTGAGCGTGGCAAGTGAGCTGGCGGTTCACTTTAAGTGGTAACCGCCGCCCATGGACATTTGCAACACCCGTAGGGTTGCAGATGCGTTGCCACCTTTTAATAAAATGGGGACCCGACTACCTCACTCACCAGACGAAATGCAGATGTAGAACACTTCTGATTCACTCCGGTTTTCTGTGAGGCCGTGGTACCACGGACGGACCTGCCCATTCGTGCAACAGCGAAGACTGCTGCGTGGCCCTACCACAGCGCAGACACGTTAACTCCATTGCAGGAGTGTTGTCCCGCAATACGCTAATAAGGGATCGTTTCTAAGCTCTCTCGCCTACACGCAGCACCTGGACGTCGATCCGCACATTATAACGAAAACAACGAAGCTGACACAAGCTGACGGCGCAGCGTATATTTCCGAAACAGCACTCGCCATTGCTGCGTCGCATTACGAATGGGGTTCAACGACCCGACGCGGAAACCGATATCCCGCAGTCGGCATTTTTGCGTGCGCTACCCAGAATCGAGTGCAGCACGCGACACTTCCTCCTGTTGTCGTCTCGGTCGCGTTCCAATTACAATCGACAATGCTGACGAAGCCCGCAGCAGCGCAGCACTTTGCCACCTCTCTTTCTTATTCTATTTTCGAATTGGCGATGTCGAAGCGTTCCTCAGGTTTTTTTGTAAATGGAAGATGGCGTCAAACGTGCAAACGGGTCACTTCATGATAAGCGGTCACCGCCGGCCATGGACATTTGCGATTTCAGTTGAGTCGCAATTGCGTTGCCGGCCTCTGAGGCAGGAGTAGGCTCTCTTCTTGAAGGTCCCTAAGTCGTATCGGTCCGTTGTTCCGTTTTTGAATAGCAATTAGAGAACACAGAAGAAGTAGAATCGTTTTTCCGTGTAGTTTTGGCTCTATCATGTTGCACTCAAAATAGCCGAGATGTTACCAACGATGTCTCTGGAAACTGACAACTAGGATCTCGTGCCAGGTAACTGGGACTGTTCACTTGGGATGTGTAAAATCTATGAATAGAATCTCCAGACATTATCTAGCATACCACACTTCACACGTCAATCCGGTAGCACTGTCGCACTTTACAGGACCTTTATATAAAATATAATCATTGCGAAAACACCTAGCAAGGTGTATGGAATAGCTTGTATACGAAATTCATACAGTTTAATAAGAGATTTTAATTGCATGGTATAAATACAGTACAGGATCTATCTTTAAGATGTATAACATTAGAGAAAATAATTCCAATTGTTACATATAAATGCGAAAATACATTTATTATGCTTGTAAGTTGTACTTCAGTTGCCATAAGCGATATTGAAACAGTGGGGTTTCCCTAGCTTTAGATGTCACTAGTGGAGCACTAAGGCGTTGTTACTAATCAATTATGGAAATAAGCCACAATGTTTGTTGCATTGTTTATTTGCTCTACGATGGGCATAATGAGAAGCCTCGTGTTCTGCGTGATCGCGGTGTTTTGCCTTATTTATAATCTGTGACGCGTTAATTGCACCGACGGCGGGGACCGCGCCACGTGCTCATGTCTACCGCCTCCGCGTGCGTGTGTTCGAAAGAGATTGGTGCTTTAAAGCGTCGGCAAATTCAGACGTCGAGGCATTAAGAACAAAGGGATACTTTATGCCACATACTCGGCAAAAATTCATCAGCCCGACGCGCTAATCTACGACAGCTGTTTACGCGGTCGCCATCTTAATTCGGATTCCTAATCGGGCAACTATACTTCGGAGCGTTATATGTATAAAACAATCGCAAATCAATCAGTCTCGACAGCGCCTATGTTTGCGTCGCTGCTGAACACGTCGCGGGTTTTAAAAAAATGTGCGCACAAAGGGTTCCGTACAATTATCTATAAAAACGGCAAAATAATACGTCTGTTGTATGGGAGCCACACTTGAATATTTTTTTATTGTTTATAGCGGCAATAGAAATACATCATCTGTCACGGTTCATGAGATGCAGTCTGGTGGCGAACAGACAGATATACAGCGGAGTCTTAGTTACAGGGTCCCGTTTCACCCTTTGGGTGCGGAACCCTAATGGAAACCGCGGACGTAACGCGACACCGAAACAGTCCGCGACCCGCCGCCATACTCGGAAGTGACCCGGGCGTCGAACCCGCGCTACGGCGAAACGATGATGCGGCCCCGCGTTTGCTGACCGCGCTAATTCTATAATCGCCCGCATAATTGTCATTGTATGCATATTGGCCGCCATGTTTGGGTGGCGATTCCACATTGAAATGTTGCGATCTTGGTGCTACGCGACGCTCCAAAGTTGTTGACCTTTTGTTAGATGCGTTGTTTCGCGATACGTGATTCGGGCCGGGCTATTTTGCGGCCGGTCCGGGCTTCGATTCCTACTCCTTTATTCAGCCTCTAGTTCTTCAAAGAATAAAAGATCAAAATTATATAATAACGATATGGAGAACAGCGCAAACGCACGCGCTCTGCCTTGGATTGTAAAAAGACAATTAACATTCCAAGTAACTTAGCAGGTATTTTTTTCATATGCTCAATATATTACACTCGGTGTCTGATAGGAGAATAAACTAACGTAAATTTTATGGATAACCTTCTAATTCAGTTCAATCGGTAATGTCATGTTAAGATTTTCGTAGATCAAAGAGTAAGCATCTCCAGAACTGTCCACACATTTCTTACCTATTTACAACCGTTAAATGTCTTGTCGAAGTCAATCATCGTGTTATTTTTTTACAGAGGGCCCCTTAAAAAGCTGTTCTTGACCCTATTATTTGTAGAACGACATGAACTAGTACATTACGCGCCATTTTGAATAATTTGACACATGCAAAATTATGCACGCCATTTCTTATTTCGATGATATTTATGCCGGAGCGCGGCCGATATATGTCGCGAGTCATCGGAAAAGTGATCAGTGTCAAAACAAACTGTATATTAGCTTATTTTATTGTAAATGCGGAATATTCGAGTGATAAAATTAAGTGTTCAGAAATCGTCCGGGAGTCCGCCGCGACGTTTCTGTGTCAAACTGTATTTATAGTGCTTAAATTGCTGAAAGTCGTGAATGAGAGCTGAATCAATCTTCCCGATGCTCCAATTTCCGTAGCGATTAAGAATTATTTAATATACGCTTAACTCGTTATATCTTATTTACTGACGTTTAATGGCGTTATGAGTGTTATTTACCATAACGTTTTGCGAAATCACCGCCAAAACTCTACTATGCACACGCTTGTGACCGTGCGTCACTCGGAAACAGGAAAATCAAGCTTGACGCCTTAACTTATCACTGCGGTGACCCTTTGTTTTGTAACGGCTTGGATTCGGTGACACAACTGCGATGGCTTCTGTATGGCATGTGAAGCAAATTCCTGCACAAGTCTCTGACTGCATCCTTAACGGCTGCTGTGTTTAGGCAGTTCGGACAGACTCCTGCCTGTTCTAATAACGGTTCCGTACCCAAAGGGTAAAACGGGACCCTATTACTAAGACTCCGCTGTCTGTCCACCTGTCAACTGGCTGTATCTCATGAACCGTGATAGTTAGACAGTTGAAATCTTCACAGATGGTCTCTTTCTGTTGCCGTTATAACATCATTTACTAAAATACAGAATAAAAAAATGTTTAAGTGGGGCTCGCATACAACAGACATGATTTTTTTTTGCCGTTTTTATAGTTAATGGTACAAACGCTCCGTGCGTTATTTCGACTCGAACTTGGCTGTTTTTTTATAATCTAGCAGTCAAGGCAGCACATTAGATATCTGGCGACCTGTCAAAGGTCGCAGGAAACCCCGCTGTCTGATAGCATAGCGACCCATTGCTCCAGATTCCCATGGCCCGGGGAAAGGATATCGGGAACATTATCCGCGCAGCTGCCGCCTCTCTCTTAACCCTTGCACGATACCTGTGGGGGCGGATCGGAAGTGAAAGGTGCGTAAAAAATCCCGCGCGGTGCGTGACCGGAAAGGGCCGGGTGCTTCGCCCAATCAGCACCCTGGATGCAGCATACAAATCCCATTCATAACGGCTGATTAATGAAAGGCAACCATTTAAGTGACACATTGGAAACTGTAACTATCCAGCAAAACATTATCTGCCCCGTGGCGTAGGACTCCTGCCTTAAAGGCTGAAGATTTTCGAAATTTCCCCGAATTTCCCCGAAAGGCTGGCAACGCCTCGACAACCTGTCTCCGAACGTCTGAAAAGTATTCGAAACGTCATGACTAGGGAATCGATTTACGAGGGAATCAAACTAGCCCTATCAAACATGTCTGACTTGTTACTGTTTGTTACTCGCGTGTTTGCGTCATTTGCCCGCTTGAGCTTGCTTGAATATATCTTAAAAAATCCATTTAGGATCAAATCATTCAGCTCGTCGCATGATGAAGCAATTATTATTACAAATTCGGTGTAAACGCCCGACGGAATCGCACGAAACGGCTGTCGCCTCGCATTAAGCCCCGTGGATCGGCGCTTAATGGATCAACGTATTTATTTGGCGTTCCGCAGATGACCGGCGGGCGCTTCCAAAAAACCGGCGGTCGCCGTCAAAGGTCGTTGTTCGTCGAGATATTTGCATAAATTATTAGCCGAGGAGCGTCGTTTCGCCACCGCCTCGCCCACCGCACGGCGGACGCGCTGCCCGTGGACAAACAACACGAAACACACGCCAACCGACCGGCTACCTGTCCTAGCGCATTCGAATCTTGGGCCAATAAAGATTTGTGAAAAAAAAAAACCCAGTATTAATTTATCTCACGCGTCGCGTCTCACGTAAATTATTCATGAGGTCCGATTTAATACGAACCCTAACGACAATGCGGTTAGGTCAGAACTTTTGACGTTTCCACAGATAACATACGACCGTTCGGCCCATTGTAAACAATAGAATGTAAAAGGGCGAGGAAGGGTTGTTCTTTTTTTGAACGGCTTCCTGGAAGCAGTGCATCCCAGTCGCTCCCTATGCGACGGCGCAGGCGCGAAAGGGACGCCGCCAGAAAAATGTATTCGGGCCCGATTTGATCTTTTCTCGAATGCGATTTCGGTATTCGAACGGCGTTGGCGCATCCGCTTTTAGCGTTTTCCAAAGTAAACAAACCAACAGACGGAGCTTCGGGGCCGCCGATCGGTAATCTATGCGTAAACGCTTTTACAACTTCCTCGGGGGAGTGTTTTTTGACCAATTTCCTCGGGCGAATGTCACAAAAAAAAGCTGTTGAAATTACTAACAGACGACGCTGCGGACGCGCCGGCGGGCGTGTTATCTGTTATTTATACGCTATCAGTAATTTCTATGCGTTGGGGGCCGAACTGTGCGTTCGCCGGCGCGTTTTTGGCCGGCCTTCAACCGGCGCGCAAGGCTGCTAGATTTCACAACGGCGGACGAACGCACGGGCGACCGGCCGAGCTCCATGCGCGGCCGCCACACTCGTGTGTACGTTTTTCCAGTAAATTCGGCGATTATCGCTGTGGAGGAAACTATAGCCGAGCCCGTTCTTTGCGGTGCTCTTACAATTTCGATACTAAATAACCTGCTTTTTAATTGTGGTAGGGCCACGCAGCAATCTTCGCTGTTGCATAAGCGGGCAGGTCCGTGAAGGGAAGTAACACGAACGCACAAAAGACCGGCGTGTTTCACTCTTGATTAAATAGTGGCACGTGTCTGCAACCCCGCGGGTGTTGCAAATGTCCATGGGCGGCGGTCATCACTTAACATCAGGTGAACCGTGAGCTTGTTAGCCGCCTTCTCACATAAAAAAAACACCTCTAAACAACCAGAAAAAAACTCTAAACAACCAGTTATGTCGCAGCCGATAGAAAATATGAGACGATCACGCTAAGCCGACGGAGAGAATCTCGTTAATAGGGTCATACCCTGGATGCAGCATACGGTGAAGGTAAAAAACCGCCGGTTTCCGTAACCGTACACCGCTCACCTTGCTCCGATCATCCGTCCCGGTGGCAAAAAACTTAACCCAATTTTTAAAACGCCCGCTTAAAAAATCCTACCTGCCCCGTTAGCGGACGCACCCCCGCTTCAAAACGGGGGCCTAACAGTAAAGCGATCGTTTTTTGCGGGGACATTTTTTCGCAACTTTTTGGCAATGCTTTCGACAGTTGTTAATTGTCAGATTTATGGTCGCGTTCCTTATTACGCAACGGTACCTTAAGGGCTCCATTGTCCGCCGTGCTGCAAATGGATTTGTTTGGGTTTTTTTGGGTTTTGCGAAATTTAAGAGTTTCATTTGCACACAGAAACATTGTTGCCGGCGAAGTTGCAAACAATGCTCATATCGGTAACCCTATACATTAAAAAAACAATAACAATATGTCGCCGCAGCTTACGCTCGCTTTGTGCCTTCTTCAAATTAGTATTGTGATCGCGTTAAATGGGAATATGCATACAATAAAATCTAGATTCCGCGCCGTCGAATAGCAATAGCAATTGTGAAATAAAAGAGTCATTACGCGAGACGTCCGTCTGACCGGCGCATGCGTCATTCGATCGGGAGGTAGTGGCTGCCGTCTGTGATGTCACCACTCGGCCCGCTTCCGGCCACCTACAGCACGGTATTTGCTAACAGCGCAATTGTAATTGGGCCCGCACTAACTATTTTTTGGTCTTGATGAGCCACTGTTGGCCTTAGGGGCCTTAATAGTTTTCAGACTTGAAGTGGCAGGGCGCACGTGGCGCCGAGCCTGAACCTCGGCGCCGTACTAACTGCGACTGGAAATAATCAAGGCTGCATGCGTCGGGCGCCTTTGGCTCCCTTTTATATTACCCCGAACCCTCACAGTCCACGCAAGATGGACGCAACATGCAAACCCTGAACTGGCAATTTCATCTTTAGGCATCTGGCGGACGGAGTGTCGCTAAAAGTTTTCATTCAAACACCGTAACACCGTTCGATAGAGTTAAATAGTTTAGGGCGATATTCAATTGTTTTTTTGTGTTCTATGTAAATTTCAGGCCAAAACAAGTTTCTGGAGCGCTCCAGATCAGACGCTACGCAAACAATGTAAATTGGTGCGCTCCACAGGGCCCAGACTTGGGGTCCTGTGTTTTCTCAGCAAACTTTGCGAGACGTACTCGCTCTGTTTCGGTTAACATACAGTAATGTACGAGCGGGCAAATTATACAAACCGTTTAGAGTTAAGTAAATGCCTAAAACGTTTTTTTTATGAGCAAATAGACCTCGGCTCAGTTACTCATTCTTAATATTATATATAAATCAAGGCGAATAATTTCCAAAAATTGAACTTTACACGTACATCTTATTTTATGATTTCTTTTTTGATAGAAATATTATTTCTCCACATGCTCCCAATTGTGATGTTTCCAGGAAAAGGATATTTATCTTCGTCAAAAAACGTGTCTGCGAACATCACGATAATATATTAATATTAATGGTTTTGTGAATACTTTTAAAAATATATGAAACACACAATAAACATTATGGAAAAATTCGATCGTTTCCAAATTTCGAACATAGTTACATTTTACATTTGACCATGCTCAAATTTATCACTTAATGTGATTTGAGACCTCTTACTTATCAGGAACAGGATAGGAACGGGGTCCATTTTATTAATTGGCAATCCTCCTTTGCCATTATCGATGAGGCTGTAGCGTACCCTAAACGCTCCCTTAGATCTCCCTTTACATCGAACTTGTTGTCAGAAAAGGGAACAAGTCTACTTTTGTTAATATAATTATACACCCTTTTGCGGTGATACTATATATTAATCAGATGTTAATATTTTATATCAAGTATTTACGTATCAAGTTAAGATACTCGGTGGTGTCGAGAGTTCGGATCCTGCATTCGACGCGCTTTTTGTTAATTTTCGATACATTACAACGCGTTACCACCTCACATTTTTATTTTAAAGATGTTGAGATAAAACGTAATCGCGAATAACATCATACACCTATCGTTGTTGTGTTTTTCGCGAATTGCAACGATAACGCCGTAACCAAAGCAACGGAGTGAGGTTAAAACAATGTCATTGACACCGAACAGATGAGCAAGATTCACCGGCGATAACATTTACGGGGAAACGCTACGGCCGTAATAATACTTAATGCAATTTATGACGTCTTCGAATATACCGGAGTAAATAAAATAACGATCCATGTCGCTAAGCGTGGTCAAAATCAATGAGCGTATGAGCTTAACACGTCTTCTCACAATCTTGTCCCGGATTTCGTAGTATTTTCTTCAATATTTTACCAGTGATTGACCACAATCGTACCTGATGATTAACAGAGATGTATTAATGTGGATGTAAACGTCCTCAGGTGGAGATTATTAGTTCTTACTTTTAAAAGTCTCTCACATTAGTTAGCTGTTCATACAAGTTAATCCTTGACGTGTAAGTGACAGTGTTTAACAAAACTAAAAACACTTTTTGTTAGAATAACTTCCTGGCTTCATCTCTGCGAGGTGGTTACACAAAAATCGACATTGGGACGATCTTATAACAAAACTATACAAAGTTACTTAGTACTCTCGTGATAAACATAATGAAATCCTGGCTTTGATGACTCCATGGTGCTGTTGCAAAGGTATTGGCTTCAACGTCGGGGTTCATGGGTTCGATCCCCACACGGGACAACTATTTGTGTGACCCACAAATGGTTTTTCGCATCTGGGTGTTTGTCCACTTGAAATTTATGTTTGTAAAAATGTACACAACATCCTTACAACACAGGATAATATTATCCTAAAGTGAGCGAAATGTTTTTACCAAAAAAATGGAAAAAAGTGCGAGTCGGACTCGCGTATGAAGGATTCCGTACAATTATATCTCTCTATAAAAACAGCAAAAAATCTCATGCCTGTTGTAAGAGACCTCTTTTTATCCTGTTTTTAGTATTTATGGTTATAGCGGCAAACATATCATCTGTGAAAATTTCAACTGTCTCACTATCACTATTCATGAGATACAGCCTGCTGACAGACGGACAGACAGCGAAGTCTTAGTAATAGGGTCCCGTTTTACCCTTCGGGCTCGGAACCCTAAAGACATGAGCCCCAACAGTGTCAAGTTTGTGCACACGCGAGCCCAAAAAGCCGGTAGGAGTTTAGGAGCCACACGGCAGTTGGAAAGGCGCGCTTTCGTAAGCGTCGTGGGCGAACTCAAGGCACCGCCGTGCAATTTGCGTCACTCGGATATTGGGCAACGCACACACTCGCCTAGTGTGTCGTAAAAACTGCGCCACACTAAAACCACAGTCGGCCGCATCCTTAACTCCAACGCAGCAGAGGCCACTTTCGGGTGGCTGACGCCGGCCGCCCGGAAAGTAGGTCTTCGGTTCCTGGTTGTTTCTTTTATTTTTTCGACGTGACAATTCGCATTCATAATCTGTGGATGAATATGTTTAAAGTCGCCCCTTTACGCGGAACGATTATTGCAGGGAACAGGTCGCGGAGCAATGGCGATCGAGAATGATCTTTTTATTCTACCAGTTGAAAAATGTAGGAATAACAGAAACTCGGTTGACAACTCAATTTCCCGTATAAATATCTCCAGACGATATTGCAATATCCGGCCATACATCATTGTTGACAAAGCGCTGTATCAACGTCGGCCGCGTTTAATTAGCCTCGTATTTACTTTAAACGTTTTTACGAAACGTAATTTTCGTTGCCCAAACTAGTGTTTGACGAACACGCCATGTGACGTACGTATATTACCGTTGACGGTAAACGCATCAGGAAAGTAATAGCATAAACAAATACCGCTGCCCTGTGATTGGAAACGGCCAACAGGGCGAAAGCTGCCTTACTCACTAATCCTTCTCGCATTACACACGATATACCAAAGGCAAAAAGTAAATGAAATTAACAACCTATGTATGTCCCACTGCTGGGCAAAGAGAACAGAGAACAGAGTACGTCACGCGGACCAACTGCGGATTGGCAGTCTTCACATATATTTTAAATATTATGCAGGTCTCCTTACGATGGCCTTCACCGCTGGCTACGTAATAAGTCACCAATTTAAATTGCAATGAACGATTTCATTGGCGCCGGCACCAGGGCTACTCGAGTATATAGAATTAAAAGCGAGCGACCGGACACTGAGCTATAACATATTTCACGAACCGAACACATCAGCTGCGCCTCTGTTTATTTCTTTCGATCTCTTCGCACGCGTCAAAACTACTCACAGAGATCGGAAGGCGTTATAAAGAGTTTCGGTCTAAAAAGCGACTACTAGCGCGAGTTATATCCGTGGCGACGCCGAGAGCCGGTTAAAACGACCGGGCGGAATCATACCGGGCATCGGAGCCGGGCGGATGCGGCGGGATGCCGGCATTGCGCGCGCGCCGACGACCAAGCAAACAAACACGGCAAACACGCGTTATTGGGAGGGCGACTTCCACCCGCCTGTTTTGACAGGCGGAGTGTTTGCGTTCCGACAACACGCAACTGGCTTCTGAGAAGCCTCCTCTCACAATAGGAAGCGCGTGCCACGGCGTGCAGATTCCGCGAATCTCTACTAATGAGATGCACCGATAGATTGAACTGTTTAAGGTTTGTTTTAAGGATTGAACGGTTTCCAAGCGCTCATTTGTCCGACACAGTCAAAAGACAGACAGAGACATTTGACGGCCTAATGTTGCATTAATCGGGATTCGAGTAAATATTAGGTAGTCCAAATTTAATTAAGCTATACGATGAACGAACTCAGTTGGCGGAAAGATAATTTAATTTCAACCTATCACATTATTATTGCCTAATTTACATTAATCTCGACAATCTTTGGTACATAAGTAATGATCGGGCAATTTCTGACCAGACTGATTAATGATATTGATGATATTTTTTTGGTGCTAGTCTCTGCATTTAAGATGAAACTTATTGGCAGCTGGCAACATTTTGGGACAGTTTTACCTACACAATTGTATAATGACTATTTATACATATATAAGGAAAGAGCAGCGTCCGAACACTCTAGAAGTAACGGTTTGATGACTCAGTGGCGCAGTTGTCAAGGTATTAGCTTCGGCGTCGGGGGTCGTGGGTTCGATTCCCACACGGGACAACTATTTGTGTGACCCACAGATAGTTGTTTCGCATCTGGGTGTTTGTCCGCGTGAAATTTATGTTTGTAAAAATGTAGCTACAACACAGGATAATGTTATCCTAAAGTGAGGGCAATGTTTTTAAAAAAAAAAAGAAAAGAAAAAGAACGGAGTCTCTAAATAAAAAGAATCCAATTTTAACACGGGATACAGTAAACGGGTGCCGAATTGGCTGTTAGAGCCCGATACGCCCGACAAGCGAACAGTTTGGCAACATCTGAGAACCGGTCTTCTTTATGGCAGCACGGAACCACGAGGAACAATGTCTCGTCGGGTTGCGCAAGAGCAGACACGGGTAAACAGGAAAACGGCCGCACTCCAGCGCTAACACAGCCTAAATTTATAATTGTAGTATCGCTAACAATCTCGCTTAGCACGTTGAACGGATGCCAAATTCCCGCGCGATACCAATGAATACGTCGGGCTGATAATTTTCGACAACAGTATCCTTAATATAAATACATTGAAAAGCTTTCACCGAGCTATATGCGCATGTTAATGGAGACCTTTTTGTATATGGCGCCCTCGGCCGCTAACTTGTCAGGTTACACCGCCATTTTGACCGCCCACGATTCGCGAAGCGTTTCGCTAATATTTCCGGTTTTAGCGCCGCGGGGCGTCTCGGTGCCAAGATTTGGATCTCGCTCATTACAGGCAGGAAACCGTCTAAAATTTACTTCTTGAAGTCAGTATCGCAGACGATGTTCATGCACTAGCTATTTACTAGATATATCTTATCCTTTAAACGAGCAATTCTTGTGTATATATATATATATATATATATATATATATCGGAATCTCGGAAACGGCTACAGCGATTTTCATGAAATTTAGTATGTGCCTAGATTCGCGGGCGAAAAATCGAGGTTTCATTTTTATAAAATGTCCTTTTATCCCTGTTTTCAGAGAATGAAAAATATCATTCGAATATGACGGTAAATTTCGCCGCAAATATAAATGTTATAATAGCTCGGTCGGTAATCGGGCGGACCCAAAACAGACGGCCGCGGTTCGTATCACGATCATTTACACACTTATTTTTTTACTTTATTTTCGATTCCAGATCATTGCTTTCTTTATCTTTTATTTTTTGTCGATTTGTTATTTTTTTCCCTTTTTTTTTAGTTCTTTCTTTTGTGAAAAACACCAGTTCATATTTTCTTATTATTACGTCGGTAAGATCGAAAAATATTATGCATATTTCATTACTTAGTAATTTGTATCTAAATGTAATTTCCAAAATACACGATTTACCGAAAAAAAAAACAAACCGGTCCTCCAGGTACTTCATTGTTATCATAATAATAAGGTCTTGAATCAACCACAATCAATACTGAAATATATATATATATATATATATATCAAAAAACCTTTAATAGTCTTAAAATAAATCTACGTTGGCCTCTTTTTATCTCTCATTTAAATTTAGCACATTGGATTATTGTATCCTAAATATGATGTACAAAAACAAACGACAAATTATAGTACACCGTCTATCAAATTCAATTTAATCTGTACAGTACTGGCGTGTAAATTTAATTGAAAACACACAGAATGAAATACCATCATATGACACGTTCAAATCCCTCATCCTAATTAGTTTCAAAAACACGCTCGTGGACGCAACGTCTGATTACAAGAGCCAGTAACGTGAATTGGTACACTAATCCATCGTGGATGTCAATATCGGCAATCCTGTCAAACGAAAGCGCACGTATTGCAACCCTAGACTGTGCGGACGGCTGTTTACTACCGCGATCGCCGGAACCGGGTCAAGGGAGCCGCGGTGCATCGCGAAATCTCACTTTCGCGCGATGCTACTCGAATACCCCCCTCCCCACCCCCACTTCCCGCAGCGCCAGTCGTTTGTGGGTTAAACGCCGTTGCATTTCATGGTGTTTAGCGCATACTGGCGGCCCTCGACTGCTCGGCTTTTCGACTTATAATTGGCTAAATTCGAAAGGAAAATAACGTTTGACGGGATGAACGCGTCATATTATGTCACCTCTGTTTCAATATTTGGCTGTAAACTGTCTACTAATAAGCTTAAAAACTTTTTTAAGCTTATTAAATAAAAAGTCACAGTCTAATGAATGGTATAGATTATGAAAAGCTATTAGTTAGTGCAGCATATTTATTAAGATAGTTAAACGGGTACTTTTCTGAACACAGTTTAAAGTGTGCCGATAACGCTCCCTCCATTAGGTACGTAAACAGAAATTCATATCTATCTAAGTTACAACAATTCATTTCAATCGTTCGATAATTACGCCACTAAGTTTTTTTAATAAGTACTCAATGCACGCTTACTAAAACGCAAAAGGATGAAGAATACTCGTATGTGAAGTGTACAGGTCTTATATCGTTAAGCAGATTACATTTGTAACTTATGGATACCGGATGCTTCGCAAATACAAAATGGCGGCGCGGAACCTGTTTGTCACCCCGAACAAAAAATTCGTTCCGCTGTGAAATAATTTCATTATACCTAAAAAACTTACGATCGAAGCATCCGTGAGTAACTTACGGCTGTAAAGGTCACGTGTCACGATTGCAACCTCCACGGACTAGTGACACTTCCAAAGAATTAACAACAGATAATAAATGTGCGATGGAAACTCCAGGATTGCCACACACGAATTGGGCCGCGCTGGAATTAAAAACTGTATCAACTCGTGTTGCAACACCGTACACGTGTATAGAATTTGACAATAACAAACACACAGGTATATATCTAAGGCGGCCCGGCGTCCTTGCCCCTATTTCACCTTTCCTACGATCTGGTGCGTAATCATGATAATTCCTTATCGAGCGTAGTAGGATCTTATCGCGTCCGAATTAACAACACCAACCATACGCGGCGAACAGACCGAGATTTGGTTTACGGTTTATTTCGGTTACAGATTATGCAATTGGATATTTGGTAATCGAATGTAAGTTAGGGTGTTGACGCGGTGTAATCGATGTTATTACGGTATCCCACGGACAGCTACACCACCTTAGGGTTACCGATGAGTGCTAACGATCAAATTAAACAAAAAAAAATCACCGCACTCACCAGAAAGCGAATGTATACACTTCACACCGTTCTTTAGTCCCCGGGCGTGGCCCTATCATTGTATCAAAATCAAGACTATGAATAAATACTGTCTACCAAACGACGGTCAAAAGCGTTGAATCATATTTTCCATTTCGCCTCAAAATAGGCAAAGGCAAGCCCTTTGCGTCCTTACTTCTAATGGTTCGTTATTGAATTAATTTTGTATTAAAAGCGTCGACGCCAGTTTCCGGGGTCAAATTCCTCTTCGAAGGCGGTTCGCGTTTATAAGGTTATTTCGCCCCGATCTGATAAACTAATCTTTCATTTATGACGGAAACAAATCTATAGATTTATTATTTAGGAACGTTTTTTTTTATATTGGCCAGTGTAGCTATTATAATTTATATATCATTCACAGCTATATTCGGTGCAATTCTTTAGGATTGCTTTTGTTTTTTCGAAGCGGTTGATTAATAATTTCATCTTTGAAAATATAGCTGTATGACATTCATAGGACGTATTGCAACAATTTGTTCTCCGAAATAAAAAAAAATATTTAAATAGTTGTTTACGACTACCTGTAAAATAGTGAAATTTGGAATTAACTTTGTATCAAATTCCCTTTCACTCATTGTCATTTTAACATTTTAAATCGGGCCTCCAGCTATGATTTTTGTTTTAGAGGTATATAATCAAATCGAACGAATCTTCGGCGTCAGAGTTAAAGTACAAATTTATTTAATACTCTTAAGTATCGTTAACACAGAAAATCCTGCATGTTTATTACAAAGCCATGAATCAAAAACAAGAATCAAATCTGGCACACAAGAAGGCGCCAAAAAACGCGGACAGATAAAACAAACAGCCAGCACTGTGTACGAGGAAGAACCGCGTTTACAATGGCGCTAGAAAAAAAAATGGCGGCTTGTTTACGCCGCGCGGCCGTGGACGCCGGCGGCGAACGCGAGGCTGCACGTAGCACCGCCGCAAGGTGATCGCCGAAACTAAAAAACATAACGCAACCACGGCCGCGGTACAGAACTTTCGGGACATGACCAATAGACAATAGATTGCGACAGGCCGACGCGCGAAAAACACGCTCCCGCGTGTCACGACCCGCGAAATAACTAGTCCTGTTGTAGTGTCTACATCGAGTCTATAGCATTCACAGGTTTGCCACTGAAACATCTATCATTTTATTTTTGTTTAGTTTTCACATCCATCGTACTACAATGTTTTTTCGGTCCAGACAGGCCGCGACGACGCTGCAATTGTCTTGAGCGGTGTCGGGCACATCTCGTTATGACATAGTTCATCGCATTTTGCATTAAACGAGATTGCGAACGGATATAAAACATAGCTATGTGTAAACGCGAATCACAAGGCGCCGTGCGAAATACAACGCGCTGTACCCGGACGTGGAGAAAACGAGCGCGCGAATTTGGTCCTAATGACGGTGGGCTAGAGGTGATTACTTATATCGAGTGGTGCAGTGTTGCCAGTCGAGAAGTGAGTGGGAACCGAGAGTCGCATCTCGCCCTTCAAGCTCTTTGACCCAGTTAGCGTGCGCCGGCGCAACGCGAGCGGACGGACGCGAAACCTATTTGCATCGATAACTCGTTCGTTCGCCGGCTCTATGTTTTATTGTTCGCGCTCACCTATTGCGCAATCGCGGAGTTTACGTCGGCTCCATCTCGCGGATCTACGCTTGATAATGAAAAAAATATACGCACGCGCTGCTGGACAGAGACCGGCTCCGTACGAGGGTGTCAATGGACAGACTTCAGGTGTTTCAGAAATATTTTTCTTTGGTTATTTCACAGGTGAATTGAATTGTAATTGCAATAATTTGTGACGGGATTACAGATGTAATGGAAGCGCCGTGACACTGGCCTACCACGGATGCGTATCAACGCAAAATGCGCTCTAGAAATAGGCACTTAGTCCGGAGAACACAGGCTTTAAAGGCCTTCTAATAAGAATCCGGATGATACCTCTGGTCTTTCCGTCCGTGAGTCACTTGGTCGTCACGCAATACTTCTATAACGCCAAACGCATTCGCATAAACAAACTCGTCGCATTTCGGGCCGCGATTACCGAACGATCACCGTCAATAAACGAGGAAGGAAAATTGCCGAAAATAGATCCGGGATGTTGTCAAAACAAACTAAGTAACCCAGTAGCTCTGGGGCACGAAACACGACATAGAAAACAACGGAACAGACACAGAACCAGACGCTCCTTTGTAATATGAAAACAAATTGTTTTTTCGTTCAATAAACTAAGTTATTGATACTTATCACCGCTTTCTTTCTACATTTCTGTAGTTTTAAGGAATATCGACATAATTACAGCGCGGTATAAAATGCTCTTTTGCACGTTATTAAAATCGTTCGTGAATTTTAATATCTTAGTGGAAAAAACTCGCATCCGATATCTAGTGAAGTATTCGCAGCGTGCACTCGGTTATTAAAGTACGGGAGATAAACTCGTTATCAACGTAATCGCAACGGTTTCCATTTCGCGGCGGCGCGTCGACTTTCTTTCGTTTCCCGCGCGGGGAAAGTGCCCGCGCTTTTCCGACGCCATCTTTGACACGCTCCCCGCCAGCGGCGCGGCACGATTTGTCCGTGCTTCATAAAAAAAAGAATTTCAAGCTAATTTCGCAATGTAATCGCGTTACATCAATTCATATAATAATATGTACGACGCGTGCCTACTTTTGTTACATATTTCCTCGTAGCGGATCATATTTATAGTTCGTTTCTTAACTTTTTTTGAGTGCTGTGCGGGTAAAGTCGCTGAGTCAGTGCGGCCACAATTCGGACCGGCCGCTTGTAAACATTTGAACAGGTGGGCGGGAGATACGACGGGAGCGACGCGTGCGCCGCGCTCCGTTGGAAGGCGAAAATTTTAATGTCAACCGCCATTTTTCATCGGTGAGAGTTTTCGCGCTCGATTTAAACCGCTCCACAGGAGATGTGGCCGAAAACGTTTGTGTCGTAGATTTTTGTGAATAACAAATAGGTTACGTTTCTATTATAAAAAAATGTAAAATTTTATGACGACACAATTGTTTACGTACTTAAAATTTTTCGTATTATGAAATCATTATAGACGATTTAGACTGTATTGTTTTCCTTTATCGCATAGTTGACCAGACTAAATAGATTCTATTGAGTATACCGTAGCAAATCGTGAAAGAATATCATAAGCGATGCCATTCTTATCAAGAAATTAAGATGTTAGCGATGGGTGCGCAGGCGCCGCGTCGCAATTGCTCCGTGACTTGGGCTCTAATGATCTCGTCAAGGTCCAATCTTCTTATTGTTTCGTCATCGAAATTTCACGAGGAAATTCTCGACGCGGCCCCAGTTTTGGTTTCACAACACGTATCCTCAACTGACCGACCCAATTTCGAGGTGCGTTTAAAACGACAGACGAACGTTTTTCTTTAAATTTCATTGTTGCGTAATGTTTAAATGTATTAGTTATCGAGACTTGCACAGCAATTGACATAGCGATTGGAATTCTCCAACAACATAATCTTTGAAGCTTCGCAATAAGTCAATCAAGAACATTCGTCCATATCCAATACACTAATACACTTAATACTAATCAGAAACACATAATGAACCGATATAAGTTGATCCTCGAAACAGACCAGCCTCTTCGCGTGAGGGGATCGCGCCGTTCGGTCTCGCGGTTCGAAATAGCTATCGCTTCCCGGATGTAAGTCTCTGACGTCAGAAATCTCCGCTCGGTTTCCCGAAACGGACGCCGCCGACGTGTCGGTCGCAAAACAATGCTTAGCGTCGTTACAATAGAGCACCGTTTCCATCGACGGCCGCCGATGACCGCTCGAAATCGCGCCCAGGCCATGGCCGACCACGGTGACCGCTCGGTACGATAAAACGCTTTCGCAACGACCACCGGTGCAACGGCAGCTTGAGAGAACGCCAGCGACATTAAGGGCGTCTCGATTCGGGAGAGTTACGGCCCGAGTAGCGGCCGCGTGTTCTTTGGACGCATATCTCACGTCCAAATATACGCGGCCGTTCCGTTTCCCCAGCGGTCGGGTACCGTTAAGCCGCTCGCGAAAAGCTCTGACAATAATGTGTACAAATAACGTCCACCTTCTGTGTAAACAGAATATAAACGCGAAATCCCTGTTGCTGTCTGCCCTTATTACTCGAGTGACATCTTTGAAGATATCTAACCCCGAAGACGTTGACTTTAGACTTGTCTCCTGCGCCAGTGTGGTGCGATCCCCCATATTGTGTAATGAATATAGTGTTTTTAGTTTGTTTGCATGTCTTGTTATCAGTTATCCATGGTACAAGCTTTGCTTAGTTTGGGGCTAGACTTATTTTTCAATATCTTGGTGGATTTAAGTCAGCTATTGATATAGTCTCTCCGTACATTTAATGCTGGTGCCTCTATCAATTTCTATTCTCACAACTTATTCTCACTGGAAAGCTTAGAATAACTTCAGCCATCATCTTAGCGAGAGAGTATAAACGTATTTAGCATATGCAATTTTCGAAGTAGACGAAGTATATTAGTATATTAAGATAAGTAGAAACATGATTTATTGGCGGGTGAGCGTTCACGCGTGTCCGTCGCGGTTTTCCTTAACCGCTTTAGGAAGCGGTGCAAATCACAGGAGGGCAGCTGTTACATAACTTAACTAGCGACCCGCTTTGGCTTCGCACGGGTGCAATGTATTATACATATAAATCTCTTCTCGAATCACTCTATCGAGTGAAAAAAACGCATCAAGATCCGTTGCGTAGTTTTAAAGATCTATGTATGCTTATACATAGGGACAGACAGACAGTGGGACGATTTTGTTTTATACTATGTAGTGATTGGAGAAAACGTAAAATACAACCTTTGTATTTGGGATTCATAAATAGCTGCATTCAGTGTTTCTTAATTATGATATTTCGAAAATGCTAAGTAAGAGGCCGCCTAACGGACCCTGCCCTAATATTCTTTATACTGTTGTCTACCTGCTCATAATAAACTCTGGAAAACATGCAAAACCATCGCCACTAACATTTCGCTAAACGAAAACACGGTCAACCGAGATTCGAAGTTAAAATAATAAAAATGTTATTTTTTTCTCTGGCAAGAAGTCAAAGAGCCCGTCTGTTCCAAACTCCACGTCTGAATAAGTAAAATCATTATTGTAAATTTTCATGTTTTAACCGTTACGAGATCCATGCGAACAAAGAAGCGAATAATAACTAATATACCAAGAAAGTATGAATAAGTTTCATTTCGAATTAGAATTGTTTCTGAAACTTTGCTCCAAACAGTGCCCCGACTTAAGCAATGACGTAAATCAACGTGACGCGATTTTTATTAATAATATCGTACCATCGATTCTCGCTACTTCCTCCATTAGCCGCTCCTTATGGGTCGACCGAAGCCCCACCATTCATTTACTCCTATTTTTTTCTTAATAACGCCCTACAAAATCTGGTTTCGCTTCTCACAAAATCCGCTTCTCTTTGAGCCGTTGACTTATCAAAATCAACGCCAATATGTTGTTTAACTATCTATTAAATTACTAAAAACTGTCTTGATGGATCAGTTAGAAAGGCAGTGGTTCAAATTACTACTAACGAAAAGTATTTAATTGAAAAAAATCTTATATATCATATTGAGGTACAATTTTTTTTCTTTCAATTTTCGTCTTACAAAATAATTCTATAGACCGCTGCGGCAATCTTGATTTATTTATTTTTAATAATACGTCAACTCAAAATTCAAATTAACCCATATTGGATAGGCGATCTATACGTGAATCTGTGGGGGATGCCTATGTTCAGCAGTGGACTCAAACAGGCTGAAATGATGACGGCAATTTGCCACAGACTAATTATCTGCTAAACATACTGTTGAAAATACCTCATTCGCGAGAGAGTCATGTCTGACATCCTGAGCTTTAATTATTTCCTCTCGTATAACAAAAAGAATTTGTAACGACATGTCTTCATGCACAATTCATCTTGAAACGAAACATCTCTAAAATAATCGTTCCTGTGATCTGTTTGATGTGTCGCAGTATATTAATAAAGAAAACAATTAAGGATACCGCATAAATGAAACCGGTTTCCCGTCGAAATTCCAAGAATTTGGACAGATTATAAAAACAAAGCGATAGAGAGAACTTATTTTGTTTATACCAGTGACGTCTGCTTGCTGTTATGGCTAAAACGTCACAGAAATCATCTGGAACTTTCCATAAAGCCGTCCGGATCGATAAATATTTTTGTGACGCGATAAATTCAACGTTTATTTTAATACAAGTAGAGCTTATTACATACACATTTCGTTATATTCTTTTTTGTTCAGAAATGTGTTTTCACCAATCCAGACCACGTACAAAATATGTATGAGAAATTTAAGACGGCGGACGAGATTTTTCTCCGTCGATAACTTAACGAATTCGGAGAACGGAATCGGTTGAAAGAGTCTACGATATTGAACGTTACAAGGAAACACTTTCGTGCTTTGAGTACACCCTCCATTTTTCTTCTTAGAAATGTTCGGTCGAATGGGCGCTTTTCGTTATTCTTATCGGCGCCCATCGGGTGCGACGTTGCCCGTGTCGGTGGACCGAAAAGGGGAACCAGCGATCGTTGCCCGCGTTTAGACGGCACGCCATGTTCACTATTCCACGAGCTAAACTAACGCTGCAACGGGAATGACGCCAGTAAAAGTGGGGGGGGCGCGTGCATTCACCTCCCCGCCCCCTCGTCCGCCCGCCCGCCCCGCTCGGCTTATGCAAGTTAGTTAATATTTCAGCGAAGCAGGAAAGTGAAAGTGGTTTCAGCTGAATTACTACGGAGCTCGGTGTCACCTACCCTCATGAATACGACAGCAGGGGCGACCCCCGCGGCGTTCGTGCACTGTTCACATTAAATACGTCTCGGCGAAATGGGAACGTTTTGTAAAACTTCTCCATCACGAATCTTGATGCCACTAGTTGAACAAAGCTCGGCTAATGTCAATGCATAAAATGCGATAGTATATAACACATATTCGTAACTATCACCAGTCATGGTAACTTCCAGAACAGTGGATACTGCGATTAGGGTCGATGGCGGTAGTAACACCAGAAGACCATCGTCCGGTAAAGTATTCATACTCTGGCGTCTGTTTTGTGCGAATGAAGCAATCAGAAGCGTACACCCTCAATAGTTGGCACGTCTGCCACTCTGCAACATCTTACTTACACACAACAATTTTTTACAGTTACAAATACTACTTCAATAGTTTTACTACTGTGGTAGGAACACGCCGCAGTTTTCCCTGCCCCACGAATGCTCAAGCACATCCGGGAAGAACAACGGTTTCACAGGAGACCGGCGTTAAGTGGAACTGTCACTTTCAACTTTTGTCAACTGCATTTCATCCGGTGATAGAAGTACGGGCGCCAACACATGTGCAGATGTCCATGGGCGGTTGTCGCTTAATATCAGACGAATCGCCATGTGAGAAGCTCATAAAAAATATATTAATTACTATCAAGAAAGTACGTGATAGTAATTACATGTACATGATTAAATCGTAATGTAATATAATCAGTTACGCTCCGTCTGCTTTTGTTCAAGTTTTATCGCAACTTCGCCGCCAGCCCGCATGAATCCTAAAAGACACCAAGGGACTAATCAGAGAGCAAACCCGTCTAATTCCACTTGAAAAATTGTATAATATGTATTTAATTTACGACACACTGACACACGACTTATCTTTATATCAAATTACTTTTATATCCTCAGGCGCGATATAAATATTAAATAAATAATTTATAATAATAAAATAAATAATTCCAGAGCGATATGACTTGGGGACCATCAAGAAGAAAGCCTATTCCTACCTCAAAGGCCGGAAACGCAGTTGTGACTCCTCCGATGTTGCAAGTGTCCATGGGCGGCGGTGTCTCCAATTTCAATTAAAAAAAAAAAAATTACCAGACACGCTTTGACATTTGCATGTTTTAGATTAAAGAATGACAATCATTCACGTAAGACGACAGTTATTATGTTTTATGTATCTACACGTAGAAACTGCGAAGAAAACTATACGGGATTGGTTATGTCAAAAATTCGCTTACAACGCACACCGTTACGACGGACAAAGGAAACTTAATAACGTACGGCGTACATCAAAAGATATCATTATTGATGTTCTTTTGCGCGTGGCCTAAAAAACTCCGCTACATATAACATATACCTCTGGTAATGGTCCCGTCTAACGGGTCCTTTGTCTACCTGGAACCTCGGTATATCGGACCGAATTTAGTGTTTATTGATTGTCTGACTCCACCTACGGCCTCCGCCGACATAGAGGTCTATAGTGCGTGTATGACGGGCGAAACTACTCGCACATACGCCCTCCGTCAACCGAACAAAGGGCTCTTTGTGCCGACCTCATTGGCCTAATAATTTCGCGATTGTTACTTCAGCACATTCGTGTTACGGTAGCGCCGAAATAAATTCGACAACGCTTCGACCCCGACTACGTACTAAAGATATTTCGTCACGAAGCTATATACGTTAGTTTGCTACGAAGATCCGGTGTAGCAATTCTATCACAATCAAGCATCTCAGCAAATTTACGGGGTTCAGATGAAACTAAGTCGATCTACACAGCACATTTATCCGTCAGTTTTTATTGTTCCATCGCGTACGTAAATATTTTTCCTTCTCAACGCCGAACGATAGCAATTTCCAACGATTTGAAGCGAATGAGATTTTACAAGTCCCTTTGGTGTAAAATGTTTTAAACGAAAAGCAGCTAGACGTAAGTAAGGCGTCTAGTACTTTCCCAAAGAAGCTCATTCGTTCCCAAACGCGTTCGATGCCCCCGCAGCCACCTAATAAAGAGCAGCGGAATACCGAGGGATACAGCACGTGCCCGCTCCGGGCACATCCACATTATGCACTTTTCAGAGCGTCGACCTCCCCGTCGCAACAGACCTTCCTATTTCCCCCCTGAATTATTCAAACCGATGCAGCCGCCCGACGGAGGATCTAATCCACTTTGTATTAGTTCCTCAACCTGAGCCACTTACATTCGCTTAAGCCGATTGGCTTTTATTAAACCACTTTCCACTCGAACAGATTCTAAAGCCTTTCAAATATTAAAGCGAGGGAAACGTCGCGAGCCCTCTATCTGGCAGATCTCATTGACGGATGCGGTTTTCCTGTTACGTTCTGTGATGAAAAATTGACAATCGGAATACGTTCATCAGATTCATCAGTCTGTGGAGTGCTACTTTGGACGACTTCAATAAGAGAATATGCATAAAACAGTCCCTTGGGAATCATCCGAGATCCATTTTGGACTTTCGAAGCGAGGCGACGTCCCGCCTGGCGTACAGGGGGACTTCATCAAAGTGGAACTGCACTAAACAGTGGCGGGGGCGTCGTCGGTTTCGGCGGTACGGAATCATTGTCATGCCCGTTTTCCCACCCGAATGCCGCCACCGGCCGGCTTCCACATGTGGCCGGCCGTAAAGAG
Source organism: Iphiclides podalirius (assembly GCA_933534255.1). NCBI lineage: Eukaryota > Metazoa > Arthropoda > Insecta > Lepidoptera > Papilionidae > Iphiclides > Iphiclides podalirius. The sequence continues at coordinate 616,792 of OW152817.1, read as the reverse complement.
TTCACATTTCGTCTAGACACTTCGACCTCGCAGACGGAGAGGGAGGGTCTCTCCCCGTCTCGCTCTATGCGTCAAACATGCGCAGTAATGGGGGGGTGGCAACAGGTGGGGGTGGGGGTGGGGGTGCGGTCGCGCCCAAGGTCGGCGCACGGAAGCGTCTGGCTCGGATGTATCAAGATTATACATTATCGATCTCACGGTAATACCCTTGTTACGCGCTCATGACGAGTCTCGTCTCCCCGTTTCTCGGTAGGCTCCGTTCCACTTATGTAACTGAACCTGTGAAAGTGAAATGCGTTGACTACCCATAACGATGGCCTAGGTTAGGGCATTGTTCGTCAGCTTAACGCTTTGCTGTTAAATTCTTTCTAGAACATTAACAAAAGAATCATTATCGTTATAATAATAGTAATGATTTAAGTACATTTAAGTAAATTATTTTTGTGAGTCACTGTATAACACTGAATGATGAAAAAGAATGCTGAAAAGCCTCCAGTTTTTTCAACGCTCTTTTAATTTAAAGTTGCTTATGAATAAGAAGCCTCCAGATTTTTAATAATATTAGTAATAAACAATTCAGCCATTTTTGAGATATTTCAAAACTTTATAGATGTTTTTCGTCTGCGCCGTAAACTTACTAACGTCAATAGTTGCGGTTTGTCAGTTAGAGGACCGCTAGCGGTGGGGTCTGAAGGCCTGAATACCCACCGCAGCCCCCGGGGCGTAGACCCCAATTCCGAATTTGATATTATCTAAGAGACGTCCAAGACGTCTTATGTTGTATTGAAATTGGTGTCTAGTCAAAGATATCGTGGAGTTTGACGTCTTGAAAGCACTAGTCGCACAAAGGTTGGAAGTTTCAAATATTCATCGAAAGGAACTTTCTGACTGTCTGTTAAATATCTACCTGTACAAGATTATTAATGTCTAAAAAATTAGTTTACTTTTAAATAATCATCGGCTATTCTAATAGTTTTATAAACATATTTATTTTCATTATGCAATCATCTCATTTGAATACCAGATTATAATTTTGAACACGTACGAACATTTGATTAATACCAATAAAACATATTGGTCTTTACTGAAAAATTAAGCGCATTTATGAATGTAGCCTTGGCAAAAAGTGTGCGTGTGAACATATGAAACGGAAATCTCTGCTTTCTCCTCGAAGCGACGAGCATGAATGTGAACGAGGAACGAAAACTGTATGATTTGTGTGGATGTGATCTGGTAGTAAATCCCAAAGACCACTGCGACCTAGAAGATCTACTGTAGCCAGTTGAAGTGGTATACTAAAGCGGTGTTCCTCCGCAGTGGACGCAGAGCCGGGCGCGCTGGCACTGGGCGCCAGGGGCTCGCTTGGCCGCGCCCTGCTGCACGGCCTGTTGGCACCGGCTCCGGCGCCTCGCCACCACCACCTCTACACCGCACCCAACACCGGTACGTACCAACCAAATTGACACTCGCCCACCGCAAAGCTCAGTGTTATCCCCACGACGACCGTTACGAATCTTATACGTTTCGTTCCCAATCGCTTTGCCGTACACCAAGAGAAATAACTTCACTTTTTAACCGACTTCAAAAAAGGAGGATGTTCTATTTTCGACTATGTATTTTACGAGTGTAAAAAAACAACTCTGAAATTTGTATTAAAGGTCACCTACTACATAGCGTTTAAGCCACAAGTTCGAGATTTACTAATGTTTGGAGCAGCTGTGATTATGGGGTGGGCAGTGTATGACGCCACGATGTCACATATTATACAGAGTAACAATAACCTGATATCGACATATACTAGTAATATAGGTCCGATTTTGCCTATCAGGCCGGTTTTCTAATGACGTTTTCTTTCAACACGAAACATTTAACATCATCCTCCTGTCACTACCCCGCCTGGGGTTGGCAGAATATGTAAACAATTGTTTAGTGGCATACGCTTGGGGACAAATAACCAAATCCGTGTAGGAATCTAACCCACAGCCCCAGCAACTGCACGAACGAGTCATCTCTAAATAAACTTTTGGCATATTTGTTCTTATAAACTTGCATCAAACCAATCCATTGAATTTTATGGTCTTTATCTTTGACTCCTAAACCAATATCAGGTATCTCACGCGCTCAATTAAAATCACTTTAGCGCCAAATATCGGCACCCGATACGTTACAAAGCGGTCGTGATCATTCCACCTGTGCTAATATGCGGAACTCAGCCCACATTTATGTCTCCAAAACTGTGTTTAAGGACGCTCGACGATTTTACGTTACCGAAGCGGTTAAATTAACCGTGAGCTCTAATGCGAATGCTTTAACTCTGGTAGGGCCACGCAAGTGTTCACTGTAGCACGAATGGGAAGGTCCGTTCGGGTAAGTACCACGACCTCACAGAAGACCGGCGTAAAGTAGGAGTATTATAATTCTGCGTTTCGTCTGGTGAGTGAGGTAGGTGGTGCCCACTGTATTTAAAGGTGCCAACGCATTTGCAACCGTACGGGAGTTGCTAATGTCCATGGGCGGCGGTTATCACTTAACATCAGGTGAACCGCCAGCTCCTTCGTCACTTTTACACGTAAAAAAAGCTATTTGTAAACAATTATTCGGGCACTAAAGCGTTTAAAAGGATGGTCAGACGACGAAATTGCTTCTGTCGTGGCGGTGGCGATGAAACCCATTGGATCGTTTGTCAACTGTTATCTAAACAGGGTTAGACCTAGGTCGCCACGCAGCTATTATGTGAATAGATCCATGTTACACAGTCCGTATATAATAGTTTTTGTGCCTACCTATTCAAGCGCACTAAGCACACCATATACATACGAGCAGTGAAATTGTTTATTGATTTCATGTTTTTACGCGAACATTATAAACGGTTAAATGAAACTATTTTACGGAGTTTATCGCGTCTTGATTTTATTTTTAAATTCCCGAAGTTTCGGACCCTTTCCAGCGTTCATGGTACGGGACAGACAATTATTTATTTGTTACAAATAACAACTGCAACTAAATTATAATCGTTTCCATTGCGTTCATATTAACAATGTTTTCGCTTGGTTGTCGAAACAACAAACCGAATAGTTTAAACTGTACAGCTGGCTTCGAACCCGCGTCACATCTATCGCGTGTAGATTACCTCGCCGATGTGCCTCCGTGAATTTGAGGCAACAATTAGACGCGCCTGCCGTAAGCACTACCAAGCAACCGGCAGCGCAACTAGCCCGACACCCGTTGTCGCTTGCCATGAAATATTCATACGGTGCGACGAGGAAGCTTGGGCAATCGATAGACCCGTCAGCTGATCCGCCCAATGTCACGCCGCCACGCCACCCCCGCGCCCCCGCCCCACCACCCTCCCACCAACCCACGCACACCAGCCCCTACACGCACACACGCGAACCCGTTGCGTAAACCCACCGAAATTGTATTCGTTAGTTGCTTGTGAGAACAAAAATAAACCCGATATGTGTCTCTTTATCCTTGACTTTGGAATTGAGACGATTGCTTAATCGAAACTTATGTGTCCCAGATAGTGGAATAATAGATGGTATGGATTGTGAAGGACGGAAACGAGTTGAGTGAGAGATAAATGTAAGACGATGGTTTCGCGAATATTCTATACTTAATGTAACAAACTCCGGGACTGTTTTTAATATGAACACGAGCGGGCGGTTCACAACATTGATGTTAAGTGATTACCGCCGCCCATGGTTATCTAGAACACCTGAGGGATACCTTGTAGATGCGTTGACAACCTTCAAAATAAGTTGACCCCGTCTACTTCACTCACCTCAGTATAATACTCCCGGCTACCTCAGTAGGATACTTCCACTTCAAGCCGGTCTTATGTGAGACCATGGTGCTTCCCCGGACAGGCCTGCATTACTGCCCATTACTGCAACAGCCAGAGCTGCTCAGTTCGCACAATTTGCACTATCACAATACATAGTATAAAACAAAGTCGTCCCGCTGTCTGTCTGTCCCTATATATGCTTAGATCTTTAAAGCTACGCAACGGATCTTGATGCGGTTTTTTTGCTAGATAGAGTGATTCAAGAGGAAGGTTTATATGTATAACACAATGCACCCGTGCGAAGCCGGAGCGGGTCGCTAGTTACGTTACACAGCACGGGTGAAATAATGACAAATGACCAGATGCTCGCGAACACTCATCGGTGGAAAGCGTTGAGTTACGAACACGCCGCTCTAAGCAAACGACCAGTGCTCTGTAGGGCGGTGACGTTGCGTAAACATTGCACCCCAAATATTGGGATTACGTGAAACCCTTTGGTGACGGGTGCGCTCAGATAGATGCAAGGCGCGAACTTTTAGCGAGAAATGTGTCGAATCATTCAATAATTAAGAGCAGCCCACGGACGTGTGCGGGCGGCTCGGCTCACGTCACTCGGCCATTTATTTATCGTGAATAACGACTAACAATTGCATGGGTTAATTTACCCCTTGTGTACGCTATGGACGGGAATTTGATAGATCGAGTTGGAAAGCTTTTGTGGTCCAGTAATGTTTACTCGCATCGCAACCCTCGAGAACTTTCTCTTTTGTCAATAGCAATAAATAGCAACAATACTAACCATATTTATTTCAGGTCGAAAACGTTGATGTTGGCTAAACATTCACCGTAGGTAGTACTGTATCTCCTAAAGAAAACTAGGACTGATTACCTAATCACTATATAAAGGAGAGGATCTTTAAAGGCAACGCAAACAAGTTTTTTAGTTTCGATTTCAAGTACTGTCCTGTTACTAATGAAACCCTAATGTCAAGACGTTTTGGGAGTCTCTTAAATTCGTGTTCGGTGACAATCTAAGCGTCCTTTACCCAAAGGATAAAACGGAACCCTATTACCAAGACGCCGCTGTCTGTTTGTCTATCTGTCTGTCTGTCTGTCCGTCTGTCACCACCTGGCTGTACCTCATGAACCGTGATAGTTAGACAGTTGAAATTTGCACATGATGTACATCTGTTGCCGCTATAACATCAAATACTAAAGAGCAGAACAAAGAAATATTTAATTGGGCCTCCGATACAACGGACTTGATCTTTTTTGCAATTTTTATAGATACGGAAACTTTCCTGCGTACGTCCGACTCGCACTTGGCCGGTTTTTGAATATGTTTGGCATACCGTTTGCATACAGCGCGCTTGTGGCATACCGTTTGCTCTGCAGAGCGCTTGTTCAACCCCACTGTCGGTGACCAGTGCGACGCCGGAACGTCCACTGGGCCATCGGGGTCCCCACTGCACACTCGGTGTCCTGACCAAACAATGCGCGGCAGATGTGTACAGTGCACGTTGCGTCGACGCGTTGCGCACGTTTCGCCCGAAATCCTTTCGGGTTTTTGTGCAAAAATGGGTTACCCTGCACCTTGCTACCAAACGGGGCACAATGGACGCTAATCTGCTCTGCAACGCTCCCCCGCTAGGGCTGTCGACGGCCGCGATCGAATTTATCGTTAACCATATTTGCTTTTAATATTTACATTACGATATGTACATTTATATATTTGAAGGTACTAGGTATTTCTCAATTAGGCTTTAGGCTTAAAAGTCATCAATTGTATATTCAATTAGCGATACATTCAAATGAATGACTCAAGAATCATTTAAAACTAGTTTTTTATATAAACATATTTTACTAAATCTAGTGACATCTTATATTTTAAGTTAATAAAGTTTTTTCTTCTTCGATTTCGTTTTGTTCGATAAGAAGTAATTGAACGACAATTTGTTACATGTAGCTTTTAAACATTGCAGTATTAATTAAACATTTAGTACAAAATTAAGTGTTAGGTTTTCTAAAACAGATTCATTTCATTCTTATAAATTACCATGTTAAACTTGCAACTATTAAATGTGAAATTTCATATATAGCGAAATAAACAGCGACAGCCCTGGACGTTTACCTCACATTTGTGCGGGTTTCCGGCGCTTTGGCACAGTCACGCGTGGGCGAGCAAACGCGACCCGACAATGGGTTCGGTCCCGGGCTCTCGCAATTGACAATCTCTGCCCGGTTAATCTGTTACACTTTCCACGGATGAACGGGAAAAAATGTCAATAGCGACCGACGTAAACGATTGAGATGTCGAGCGTTGGTACAGCGTGGGACTATATAGAAATTTTATTATTCCTTACTAATATTATAAAGGCGAAAGTTCGTATGTATGGATGGATGTCTGTTACTCTTTCACGCAAATACTACTGAGTGTATTTTAATTGAACTTTACAATAATATTGTCTATACAACAGAATAACACATAGGCTATAATTTATATACATATTTTATGTATATCTCATTGTTACGCCTTCAGCCTATTCTACACAGACGTAGTCGCGGGCAGCAGCTAGTATTAAATAAACAGATTTTTTATTCTATAACAGGGTTATATGTAAGAACAATGTTCATCGATAATTATTACGGTTCGGTCAGAGGTCTGGCCACTGTAATTTGAGCTCAACAGGCGGTGGTGTCAAATTATGAGGGTGTCCAAACAGAATTTGCCGAAACGGGGCTTAGGTTCGATTGTTAACGGACACGTGCGACATAGGAACACACGCGGGAACATAGCACGAAACCTGAATAATAATAGAATAATAGTAAAAAACTTTCGTTGTGGTAGGGACGAAACGCAGCAGGCCCCACACGAATGGGCAGGTCCGTCCGAGGAAGTACCACGACCTCACAGAAGACCGGCGTGATGTCGAAGTGTTATACTTCCGCGTTTCGTCTGGTGAGTGAGGTGGCCGGGGCACACTTTATTGAACGACAGCAACATGTTTGTAACCCTGCGGGTGTTTTAAATGAAATGCCAGCCCGCTCGCCGTCTTCGTACGTAAAAAAAAGAATCACGTAAAAACTTTCTTTAATAATTCCTCAACATTTTGGAATCCACGCGGTTCGTTACGAAATCACCAAACGTTTGTTCGTCATTATTCCGTTCGTCTTAGCATTGGCTCCGATGTCGCGGCACTCAAAGGCGGCTAACCCGTTCTGTTTTCCAACGGCACGTCTAAATTATTCGGGGTCCTTACCGGCGGAATTACCATCTTAAAGCGTCTCGGCACAAAGGGTCTATCTTACGTAAGCCGTTCTTACTGCCCTCCGCTGACCAAATATGGGGACCCCCCGCTATTATTAAATTATATCTCCCGATCACCTTTCGCCTTCGACAATGCACTCGATTATGTACAAAATAAAGGATATATAAGTTAGTCTCGAGGGTAGAATCTCATCAATGGCTTTAAATGATTAACTGAAAGAAACAAAGAGATTTATTTGACATAAAACAGACTGACGTACACAACAATTATTTAAAACAATCTAAATTAGACACAAAAAAAAAACATAAACATAAAACTCCAATAAGCATATTTTCCCTTTTCATTATAGTACCTCGCGGTTCATGCCAAAAAGGACATGACTCAGCCGAACTGGAGAGAAATAGTGCTCAACTTTGATTATCCTGTACTCGATATCGTCAAGAAAACTACATGACAAACGCTCCGAATGGAAATGATTGACAACACATTCTTGTTATTATTGTTACGTTTGAAATGAAAGAAAAAATCACGCTACGGTGCAGTCACACATCGATGTCGTCACTTCTTTATTGCGTAATCTGTCATCGGTTCGAATATAGAATAATTCTAGAAACCACTACTAGCGATAGGTATTTGACATTAGCTCAATAATACTTAGTCGAAATTCTATCTCCAGTTACCAAATCTATCTGTAGATAGAATATTGAAACCGGCCGTTATTCGGTAGATATTGCAATGCGCGTCTAAGAACTATAAAAAAAATAAGTAAATAAAGGTTTTTAAACAACGTTTTCTAGTCCCAAACTAAGCAACACTTGTACTACGGCTACTAGATAGCTGATACTTATAAATATAATTATAAACACTACTGGAAAAACACTGTTCATCACATTAATTTTTTCCAGTTGTGGTGATCGGACCCACACCCTGGCGCAAGAGGCATGGTCACTACGCACTACGCCAATCGGGTCGATACTATGATATAGAAGTGTTTTTATAACAGCCCCGTAGCGAAGAATCCGTAAGAGACGCGCAAGTATACCTTCGTCCGAGAGAACCGTCGGGTGTTAAAACGATCTGGGATCGCCGCACCGCCTAAGTTGCGTGTCGCCAATTTATCGCGGATCCACTCAACGGCCGCGGCCCCACGTGGAAGGGCCGGCGGGGCCGTCCCGAGCGATTCATATGCAAAAATTAAGGCGACTCCGCCGCGGTGCTCCATTCGCATGGATTATGGTCTAACGCCGCTCACGGCACAATGGCCGCGGACACTGGTCAGTCCATAAAGATGGTCAGATTAAAGCGGGGTGTCCGTCACGTCTTTGTGGGGCATTGTGACGCTTTACTAATGGGGACCGGTACACCCGGACGGCCCGGGGGCCCGTTATTTATACTTAATTTATTATTTTGATACGCCGCGCGAAAGGGTGACGCACAATGGCGGATTCCGTGTTGCCGGCCGTGAGCGGGCCGCGCCGCCGATGCCCCCGGTTCGAAACCGAGCGTCTTGGGAAATTCCGCCGCTCCGTGTGTGTATACGACGGTATGTGTGTACGTCTGTCCGCTCACGGATCCTAATGAAATTTGGAATCAAAATAGTCCTTCTTCTTTTGGTGTCGATGACAATACCTCTTCACACGGTATCGGCCCAAAATTCAGCCACATGAATTGCATCAAAATAATGTAGGTATACATTGGTTGTGTTTGCCCGAAGTAATGATTACCCGACAATAAATGCCACTCCTTTTAACGAATTCATTCAAGTATAATCAGCCAATATAACGAATTGCATACTAAACAGGCGCTTGAACAATATAATTCACTTTTCCAAACGCAAAAGTACGACGGTTTTACTAACATTTTCATTATAATAAACAAGTTTAGCACGTCAACTAGTCATCAGTTTCGCCACGTGGGAGCAATGAAACTATTGCCCCAATGGCCTTGTTTCGAGCGCCCTTCAGACGTCCTGGCTTGCCAGAGGCCCGCAATTGCGGAGACAGACCGACTAAGGGTCCTCTAAGAATTGTTGCCGACGAATATTTGCGGTGAACTCGCAAATATTCATATGTTACTAATTGCGACCTTCTTGTGTATTAATCTCGAACCTTTATCCATTTTGATGGATGTAACGAGCACCAACTTAAAATTTTAAATAAAGTTCATTATTGACAATTTCTATTTGAACATTAGTAGTAAATTTAAAAGAAACATATCAAGACAGATTGACAGTTTCCTGCGACTTTATTGATCTGAGCAAAAGAATGTACGTCGATTTAAGTACACTACAATACTATTGTATTATTCTTTATTAACAGTGCGTTTGTTTTGAAATAAACGGAACACCGCAATTACTGAATCGATTGTGGAAATTAACATCACTGCAAACGGTGGACGCGTCAATTTCTAACCGCATGACTAACACGATGTTGTTACGAAAGATTTCAAAGGAGACTTGAATTCTATTGCGAATCAGTGTTAGCACTACGCATACGGAGTTTATGAGTCCAAGCTTGCATACTGTTATTTCAAAGGGTAAAAACTTCGACCGCGAACCGTCTTTCACCGCTTGGGATAAAAACATGAGACGCGTTTAAAACCAGCACCGCTGTACAGTGCACGAGAAAACAGTAATTATCCGCCGTCCATTGTGTCGAATTACACCATTGCATTCTCAATTTAAATGGTCAAAAGTGACCCCGCGAGGTCCGGCCGCTTCCCGGTTCCCATGGCCATTGTCCGCTGAGGGGCCCACAATGGCCACAAAGGGGTGCGGACAGCGCTCCTCGCACCGGTCAAATGGCCACCGACTCTACCAGTCATAGACTCAATGGACGAGGAAACGGGGCTTTCTTCCTACCTCATAGTTGCGCGGCCGTTCTTATTATTTAAACGTCGTCCGCTCGACCGTTACCCGTCAATGGTTTTTTATCCGACCGCCGACATGAGAACTTCTCGGAGCGTCCATTTCCCCCCGAAATTCCCTCCCGATGTCTACAGCCGGGTCGGCTTTAAGGAAAACCATTTTAATATAATCACCTACCGTCATACGTATGCAAATGACTAGGAGCACATAAATTACGTGAACAAACGCGCATCTCGGCGTCACCCCGCGGGCCCGAAAAATTAGCGGGTCTAAATAGACGCGTTCGCGATGCAGTTTCCATTTAAAAATCTCCCGCATCGGTCATCTTTCGACGAAACACACCGCGGCACCATTAGCAATGCAAAAATGCGTCGCATCTGCATAATCGTACGTCACGAACGCGTCGCGCGTTTGCATGACAATCGCCAAAAGTGACCAGCTACGTGCGTTGAGAGAAACAGGTTGGATGCAAGTGCATACGCGGGTAAGCGTCTAACGGCGGATCTCACAGCGACCCCCGGGTCGTTCCGCCCGGGATTATAGCTGAGCGCAGGGTTGCATGCAAATTATTATGCAAGTCACCTGCAGATGACCGTTAGACGAGACAAAGGATGCTGATTCCATTCAATCCTACGGCGCAACGGTCCTCAAGTGTCCCCGTGAATTATTTTAACGGCGTAACAATTTATTAATCCAAACAAATTATGCCTCAACCGATGAACAAATAAATTTACATTTCTTTAATTCTGTTTTAAATTTGGGACCCTTTTTTCATTTATATCTCACTCCCAATGTATTATACATTGTTAATCTAAATTACTTATTGCAGGATGCACAAACATCTATTTAGGTGAGCTGACATTAAGTTACATAGAAATTTAGCGGAATCTGATACAAGTGTCAAATGAACTGGAATTCACCAACATTCGTAGTGTCTTTACATAGTATAAAACAAAAATTGCTCCCGTTGTTTGCACACTTAGATCTTTTTCAAATAACGTTAACGGATTTTAACGCTGTTTCCCGCAATAGACAGCACTCTATCAATAGATAGCACTCTATCGTATCACTATACGGGAGGAAGATTTTTATGCACACTGCACCCGAACAAATCCGGGGTGGATCCTTGTTTATACTAAATTTCTTGATAATATTTTTCCTTTGCAGGCGATCTCGCCTTAATATATCCGCTTGCCGCACCTTTTCCTGCATTCCGCAGTCACTCAACATGTTACCTTTCCAACTAACTGGTGGAACCTCCCAACTCTTTGGCCGGGACCTTTTGAATTGTGACGCAAACGCTTTGTTTCGTCGGTGCACGCTCGGTATGGCATTGTTCGCTCGGAAGCAACGTCTCACGCGCCCCGATGCGGCGGCGATCACTTCTATTAATAAAACTACCGAGAACGGGATTTTTGATCGCAACAACTATCCGACGATATGTAGGAAAATCTATTCTGAGAAACAATAACAGAAAAACAACACTTGTATAACGCTTTGGTTTCAAACTAAACAATCGTTTTGTCACTATTAAAGATATTTTTTCAACAAAATAATTGACGGTGGCCGGGGTTATCTATGACATCTAGACGTATAACAACTTAGTATGTCCTGTGACCACAAACGCCGGAAAGGGTTTGGAAACGTCGGAAATTTCAAAATCAAAATAAAAACGCGATAAAATCCGTAAACTACTTTCATTTAATATGTATAACATTCGCGTAAAATTAAAAATTCAATAGCCAAAACAGCTTAAAACATGATTCTTATGTTGTGCTTACCCCACCAAGGTGAGATAAGGGCAGGAGGATCATGATATTTCTATGACTTTATAAGTTAAGATTTTTTTTCCCTTTTATTTTTAACAGTTCAACAACGCATGACATCAGAAACTTACATCAGCGCGAACGCTGGTGCGCTAACTTTTAGCTGCTAGTAATATATGCAGTATTAGAGTTCAGTGTCAGCTTCGTGGCGATCTATGGTGCAGGTCTATATTCAACAGTGGGCTCAAACAGGCTGAAATGACGATGATCAAACGCTTAGCTACTACAAGCCGAATGTAAATTTATCATGTTACGTTTGTATTGATTGTACGTTTCGTCTATTAGGCTCTCTGCCGCCATCACCGGCGGACAGCGGTGTCTCAGACGTGGAGTCGTCTTCATCGGGCGCCGGCTCCGCCGAGGAGTTGAAGGCCCGTCTGCAGCCCCCACCCCCGGCGCCCTTCCACGCGCCCTTCCTACCGTTCTACCAACACCACCAAATCGCCACCTCTCTGCAGCACCACGTCGCGGCGCACCCCAGGCCACCAGGTGAGATTCCTTTCACAGTTAACGAGCCGCCCTCAAACTTTTCTCTTTTAGGTCAAAACGCGTGATTAAGTAGCGTTGGGATAGATTGGAACAATACTGTGACGTTTATTAGTAAACTATTTTACAAACGAAACTGAGATTGAATTGAAACCTTATTTATTTGTCTCTACATAGCGTTGTAGCGAAAAGCGCCCATTAGAACGTGCTCAAACGCTTGATTAGTGTTGGGCCAATACGGGATTTTACGATCGTTGTTTCCATCCTTTTACAAGCCATTCCATCGTGGCCACTACTACTACTAGTGATCATATTAGTCATCGAATAAAATTTCATGAATGTCAGGACAAAATCGACAAATCGATACGCACTTTGAAACGATTTAAAATATCGACTGATCCGATACTGGCCGGCGGTAGGAGTGTAAAAAAAACAGTCGTAAGAATATTTCTAAATAGAATAACAATAGCCCCGTGTTGCGGAGGCGCGCGGTGCGATAGGTAGTCTGTAGCTGTAGGTGACCGCTCCGGTGAACGGCCGCACCCGGAAGGTCACCTTACGGACTCCTCGCGCGCGGGGAATTCGGGAAAAACGAGACGTCTCCGTTGGCCGTGCGGCATCAATATTTATCGCGGCACCCGATCGGGAGGCAATCTTTATTATCTGTATCTGTCTCGTCGCTTACGTCGATCGGTTCTCGTGAGTTTATAGAGAAGTAATCGAAACCTGACTGACAACTGTGTTAGTCAATTTCATTAACGAAATAACTTAGCGACTGTTCGTTAATTAATTACCACGTATTTAATTCGGCCGTTTATTAAAATACTCCATATTCATGAATGTTGGAACACTTCATTACTATTCTAAGTTATGACAATTACAAACAGTTCACTCGATAAATACGCTTGATTTTTTTACATACCACAAAATGTTCTTTTTTCGCCCCCAGCTTAGCTTGGAATATAAATATTTCTTAAAAATAAACTACCATTATTACATTTATTATTGTAACTATAAAGGGTTGTTTGTATATTGCGATGCGTTAATCTGACATAATGACTTCAAGGCACTTGTAGTTTTGTTCTGTGAGCGTATAACAAGTACTTAAGCAGTTACCATGCGATACTAGTCACTCATTGGCCAGTTTTTGATTTAAAAAAAACTCGGATCATCGATATTAAGATGGTACGCGCGCCCGTGCCTACTTCCGGGGGCGTGTTGGCTGCACTGGCCGCGAGCCAGTTGGCCGTCTCCCCCAATCCCGAATCGTCCCATTAAATGCACAAATTATTCACGCAAACGGCGATAATTCGTCGCGTACCCAACGCGATCCGTACGCGAAAGCAATCTCCTCTGCCTCCTTACGCGGCGCTTTATAAACAACACGATAATTTCCGAGACCGAATTAGCCCACGCCGCTACAGTACACATCGAAAAAAGGAACACCCGAATACATTTCGTCGCTAATCTTTTTATTGCCGTTAATGCTGAAATTAATTCGCCGCTTGGCAATTTCGCGTACGTTAAACTCTCAATGCGGATGACGTTTCGACATTGCTCTTGGATATGTTACACGTTAAAATATCAGATTATTATTAGTACGGAAAAACGAGACGTATCCGAAAGAGCGTCACTTGAATTAACGATTGACATTATAAATATTGGCTTGAGCAATATCAGTTAGTGTTTTATTGAGTGTACTAAACCGCAAGAATGAGGGGGCTATAAAAGTTTTGAATCGCAAAAATCTAGACGGTGCGTACCGATGCACCGGGCTACGCGCCGCTCAGCTATTTGACATTGCACAAGGTCAGTGCTCCGAATATAAAGATGCAAAAAGCGTATGCGCGCCGCGTCCCCGCCGACGGCGGACGCATGCGAAGTGACCACTTTCGATTGTGTCGCATTTTAAAAACGCCTTCTAGGCACGCCGCGGCGCGGGATTCCGCCGACTCCTTTGTCTCTATTGGGACTAATCGAATGATATGCAAGCGGCGAGCGGCACCCGCCATCTTGATGACGTAATCGGGGAAACATTCGAAAAAGGAACTCGCCTCTAAGCGTTCAAGACTAACGCAGAGTGGGTAACGCTCCTAAATACTATTACTATGAGCTATTATAACCTGATATAAGTACATGTAAACTATCTATTATTTGGATCAAAAGACATGGCCTCTCGTATCTTTATAAGTTCTAACTACTAAGTATCGTAACGTTATAAGTTATAACAAATTAACAGAAACTGATACATATTCTTTATTCTATAAATGGCCATGGTCTAACCAATGCAATGGAGCATGTACAAGCGAGCTTTCATGTTAAATATCGTTTCGGAAAGTAAAGCCCTCACTAGAATCCACGTAGGTCCAGATATTGGCCCGGTCGAAACTCGTAATGGAGGCAAAGCGACTCGTAAAAGATCCTTCATCAGAGCGGAGCGTTGTGGCGCAACATAACAATGTATCAGATCCTTAGCATTATTTTTTCCACCACCTGCGCCGCCCATAACTCCTCGCAGGTTGACCATAAATACCCTTTTATTGCGCGATAACTGTAGTTTCCGTGAGAGACTTGCGTAACGCGTGTAAGAACTATTAAAACGCGACTCATATTTATTAGGACATATTTCAGCGCGCCTGATAAGGAAACGGAAATGTTGGAGAGAAATTTCATCGATCGTGACACATAATTGAAATTTATATTTGTCTTTGCTGACACATTACATATCACTCATTGACATAACCGCCGTTGTCTGTGGTTATAAAATCTAATATATAAAATTCTCGTGTCACGGTGTTTGTAATTGATCTCCTTCGAAACGGCTCGACCGATTTTCGTGAAATTTTGTGTGCATATCTGCCAGGGTGGAGAATCGGACAAAACCGATTATTCATCCCCCTAAATGTTAAGGGTGGTTCACCCCAAACATTTTTTTCTACCCTACAAATAATTTATATGGCAAAACAACGTTTGTCGGGTCAGCTAGTATATTATAAAATGTATTTAATTATGTAAAAAAAGCTCTGACATTAAGTAGGTAAAAAATTATATCGCACTATTGTCAGAAACTCAACAAATAAACCACAATGCAATTAACTGGGGAATAGAGCCAACAATAAAGCACGAGGACTTAATATTAAAGTCAAAAATAACAGTATGTGTAAGCGACAATGAGAATGAAATAATTATGAGAATAGTAAATACAATTATGACCTCAGAGGCCCTGTGAAGTCTCATGATCTTTGTAAACAATAAACCGCGATATATATTTTTTCAACCGCAGATGATTCTTTTCTATATTTCATACTCGGTATTCTACGCGGAAAATGAGGCACGCGTAATAATTATGTAACACATTCCATAATTCAGTTCGACTCCATGCAGTTTTTATGCGTGTGAATAATTAATTTGTCCTTTTTTGTATATTGTAAAACGGCGTCAATATGTAAAATCACTACTCCGTGATTTCTTTACGGTACATTAAACTGATACATCATACAACTGGTGTTTTGTTGCGGTATTTGCTGACAAAGCTTTTTAATCACCGCAATTTAACCGAGGAAATTTCTAACCTAACAAAGCCACTTGGACGCGTCGCGACAGTGTTACCAACTGTTAAAAAAATACTCCTAAAGCAAGTCAAAAACCCACTTAAATTGTCTACATTCAAAAAACTTCCTGAATGTTTCTCATTTAGCTAGTTAGTTTTGGTTTGAATTTACCTGCTACACATCATCGTAGCATAGCAAACATCTTCCATTGGGAATTTTTCCTTGCAAAATTTAGGAAGAAAATGCATAAGCCGGGGCATCCGTGCGTCGCGGATACCGTCCGGGGGGCAAGCGTAAGTCGCCGCGGGCGAGAAACGCGCGCCTCCCGCGGCCCTGAGGTTTCCGCAAAGTTGCCACAGAGCGCGTAACGCTATTGCGCAATAGACGCGCACGGAGGCTGTTCCGTGGCGGGCCCCGCCGCAACACACACACGAAATTTTCGGTGTTGCAAAGCGCGTTGCGCAATCGGCGCGCGCGCCATTGTCAGCCGCTGGCGAAACGCGCGACCTTCCCACTCGAATTGGGCAGTCGAGACCCGATTCCGAGCGCCGCGGCCGATGTTGCCATGTACGCGCGTTTCTGCGCCCCGAACTGGCCTGCGAAAGCGAGAACGCACCGTTTGCGATGTACGCTATCGGCGCAGAGCGTTGTAAACATATTTAACGCGCACAGTGTCCATGTCGGTTCAATCGTATTTTACGTTAAGCACGTTACACAATACACCGTTACACACAACGCCGTCATACACGGCAAGGACAATAATATGCTCTCGTAATTTAATAACAGCACAGCACTAAAGTGACGTAGGTGATAATGTCATGCGAGGAACTGTTTTTCTTTTGAAACGAAAAAAACTAAAAAGTGCAAAACAAAAACTACTTAGTAGAATTGGGACAATATACTAAATATGTATTTATAGTTTATATATTTAGTTTCTTAGTCAGTATAAATACTGTAGTGTCAGTATGTTGTTTAGAGGGTCGTTTAAATGCGTTGCGCGAGATCTAACGCCATTAACTATCCATTGTTTATCAAATCGAAATTGTTGCAACTATCACTGCGCTACAATGGTACAAAAATGCGCCACTGCTTATCCTGATAAAGAGCTTCCGTGACATGACATAATAAGCTGCTAATTTTAGAGCGCTTAACTTTAACCGATAAATAAATACAGCGCAATATAGCTTCATACGTTTACTATAACGCACGCAGTAGCGAACACTATTTGCCTCTCATTCCACTTTTAAATCGCAACCTGTTTATGCGTTTTCAAGAACACAACGTACGTCGTATGTATAACCTAAAAGCGACGCATTCAATCGCTTCGATAGTAACACGTTGTTTATACGACGTGTGCCTTCTGCATTTCGGGCGTATAATAGTGCTTCATTGATCGCAATCACTGCGCGAAAGACGAAATGGAAACGAATAAACGGCGAAGGCGCGTTGTTCCGCGCGTCCATTCCGTGCCGCTCCGCCGCTGCAACGCCTCGTGCGCTCGTGTGCGTGTGTGCGTGTGCGTGTGCGTGTGCGCGTGTGCGGGAGGTGAGCGTCCCGTTTCAAGGGCAGTGCAACTAGCGCTCGTATTAATAGGCGGCCGACTATTTCTGCCGCGCTCCGGGGACCGGAACGCCCGCCTCCTATTGACATTCGCGAACGTCCGAAAGGAACGGATCTTGGCTTGCATCACCCGCGGCCCTTCCCGCTTTCCGCCGACCGGCCGCGTGCAGAGCGACATTAAATACCCATTTATTACAAATATCCATTCCGCTCTTTTGTAGTCACAATTGATTATAGGCACTATTGGCCAATTTGATTATCGCGTTACTCATACACACCTCACTCGGTTACTTTACGAACCTGCGGAAGAAGTTTAATGTTCAATGCGTAATATGTTCATAAAACAAGCCCAATTAGGCATGAATACCCAATGAGTCAGCTCGGATAGTGAGATTCACCCTTACAAAATGGTAAAAATTTTCCATTTACGTAAGCATCCCTAGATATTTTTAACTGGTAACACCGTAGTTAATCGGATCAACCTAGATTAGTCGATCTTGCGCACACTGAATTCGGTGAAAAACAATTTCGGTGTGCGTTAACGGCAATAACTCGGAAACGGGTTTGGAGGTCAGTGGAAAGATTTTTCGGGCCTGAGGTCGCGCTGTGTTCTCTTCGCCGTTTACCTGCCTTCGAGACCACACTCCCCAGTCGCATATCTCCGCTTTAAAACGACATCCATCCATTTGGCTGTACTTTCCGCGTTTCGTCGTCGCGTACCGTACGATCCCGGCGATTTTCGGTCCGATATCATCTGTGGGCCGTACAAGGAAGACGGTGCGCGCCATCTGTCGCGCCGCTTGCGCAACCCGCGACCCACTTGCCGCCGCCGCCGCGCCGCTGCCAAACGGGCGGCTCCTCTACAATTACATATCGGCGTGTCGCAACCGGCCGCCGCATCCGAGTTGAACGGCCCGCGACCTTGCGCCGTTGCGCAGCGCGCGCCGAAAGCGAAAGGACCGCGCGCTCCCGGAATCCGACGTGACGGTTTTCCAATTTGACATAAGTCGACAGCGAAAATGGCGGGACGATAACGGGCGCGTTCGCGAATAGCGTACAGGCATAGTGATATTTTTCCCGCCATTTTCGCTGTCGACTTAGGTATGTCAAATTGGATTTTTTTATGTGAGAAGGTGGCAAACGGGCTGGCGGTTCACCTGATGTTAAGTGATAGCCGCCACCCATCGACATGCAACACCGTAGGGTTGCAGATGCCAATACGTCCAACAACATCCAGAAAACAACATCACATTACACCTACCTATATCTATGATAGGAAATAGAGTTCAGTGAGGTAAAACAGTATATTGTGTATTGAAGTAAAACAACAAATGACAAGACTAATACCACTATCATCACTGAGAAACTACAACGCCCCAATCCATTCATAAATTCAAAACCCATTGTGTACGTGACCTCCGCCGCGTAAAATAGGCTGTTATCAGAAAACCACATGCACAAGTAGCGTCCCCGTGATTCATCAGCATGGGGACGCAGTCGTCAAGTTCGTCACCAACAAATACGTAGCGGCTTCCCGTCTGAAATATTCAATAGCGCCTACGTCGTTTGTCTTAAGAATATGCAAAACATAATGTTGGATGTTTCATGCATATTTGTAGAAAAATCCTAATTACAGTACAATAGTTTACATGAAATTCATTCACGGAATTTATTCTTAAACGGATTAGTAAAATGATTGTTAGTGATGAGTTATTTTACTATTCCGTGGGTGCGCCATATAATATGTAATTTTAAATTATTAATCAAAATAGATCATTACCTACTGCTTACGGCTTGCTTAAAAGCTGAAACTTAATTGATAAAACATTTATTCTCATAGTGGTTAAAATTAAACATGTATAAATATCGCCGCTGCGCTCACGCAGTTTCGCAACGTCTTAGCGTTGTTCGCGGCAATGGCGCAACCGCCGCCATCTTCCCATACCCGCTTCCGAAATACATCGCAAACAGTTGACTGACTATCAAATAAACGTTTGTTATCAATGAAAACTGTTTTTAAACGGTCAATTTTAAAAATATTTTTCTAGTAATTGTACTCGATGTAATTGAGAAAAAAAATAAGCAAATTAAATATTCCTTTAACGGCACAACGACGGAAGGGTAAACATTTCACAAGTCTACGTCGACAGTTGCGTGTCGGAAGCGCGGCTACCCAATTATAGGTTCGCTTAGCGATTGTTTAGACGCGTCTTGGTGACCGGCCACTAATCCGTGCCGAGGCATTCGGGCGGGAAAAAGGCGGAAGCGTACACCGGCACGGCCCAATTTCAGCGGCTACTCCGCGCCCCACTTCCCCATAAAAGCTGGGCCCGCGCGATGTTAGCCACCGTTCAGACCGAACGGTAAACGTCGGCGCTCGGTGTGAACCGTACTTTGCGCGCCGGACCGTGGGGCGGCGGGGTCCAGGCGGCCTATATACGCGCTCCACTGGTTTCCCGCGCGTTATAAAATTAAACCGCCCGCCGCCGGCGGAGCGGTGGCGCCCTTCACGGGCCACGGGCTCCCCTGCACTCGAAATAGCCACACTTCCCTGACACGAGCTGCGAATCTTAACGGGAGATGAGCACATCACACCCGCTGCACATGTGATTGTCGCACTCAAATGTCGCTCACGTTCTTCAGTCGTAGTAGAACTTTAGAACTGGAGCACAACTGGTCTCTTAAGTCCGGCACCGTCCAAAGGCGTTGCATCAGGTCGAATTATTCTAGCGTTCAAGGTAGGGACCGCGTACGCGTAACAGGGAAATGGCGCTGAAACCCGCTCTCCTTGTGTTTATGCGTCGAAACCTAAGCGGGTCAGTGTTAGGCCGCATAGCGCTGCATAAACAGCCGGGCCTCTCCCCCCCACCTCCCGTTGTACTCGCCCGCCACTCCCGCGAGTAGGGATGCGACGACAACCCGCGCAACGTAAATCACGCTACTAGCATTAAAATCTAGCACAGCACTATTGACAGATAGATATCGCTTTGCATTTTATTACGGCAACATTGTGTTCGTATTGCGAGCTTTACGTCATGATCTGTTTAATGTTTAACCGTTGTGTTGTCCCACTTGATTTTGAATGAAGTGTTTAACGCACTAGCTGGCAATTTCTTCGGCGCCGAGATCCGATTAGACGTCATAGTAAGCCAATAGTTTCGTGATTCCGTGTAGGCCACTCGGCCATCTCGATTTCCTCCCATCCAGATATTTATATTATCCCGTGCGCGCGTTAACGGGGTCAACCCTCAGGCGCTTCCGACGAGGCGCGAACAGTTCGGGAGCGTTTCGCAATCTGTTTACGCGCGCGCCGTGCCAAAGAGTCGGAATTCCGACGAACATTGCAAAACGCCAAGTCGGCGTCCACACACTTCAGCGTAAGGACATCCAAGCGCGGGCGCGCGAATGCAAAGACAAATCAAATTAAAACCTCCTGTTCTAAAAAAATGATCAAACATTTACTTCGTTCATAACGCGCCGTTTCGTTGGTATCTTCGAGCCTGTTCCTCTGCATCTGGAAACCAATATTTACTTAGAACAACTTTACTAACATCCATGATAGGAGGAATTGATCACGTCTATTCGTTTGTGAATGAAATAAGAACACAAATATAATAAGAATTAACAAATGTTTCACTTTACTTTTTTTTTCTTTTTGAAAAACATTGACCTTACTTTAGGGTAACATTATCCTGTGCTGTAAGGACGTTTACAAACATAAATTACACGCGGACAAACACCCAGATGCGAAACAACTATCTGTGGGTCACTGAAATAGTTATCCCTATATATGTGGGGATCGAACCCACGACCCTCGACGCCGAAGCCAATACCTTGGCAACTGCGCCACGGAGTCATCGTGGTTATCTCTAGTACGAAATATGAACAGCTATACCATTTTCTAATATCGATATTCCAAAGTAAATTTTTATTTAAAACAGTTTCTTTCCTGTCCATTTTGTACTTTGTATAACACTTATAATAACCGCGCTAAGATATGTTAACGTCTCGACCGTCTACACAACAGATAAATAATAATTAATACTCGTACAAATACGAGCTTTGGAGCAATTTATATTTGTTCTAAGAGTGGCCGTGTCACCACACACTCGAGTGGCCGTGGGAAAATGGGACAGTTAAATATAATCTGGATATTTGCGATAGCTGACACCTTAATATCACATTAATATTAGTGTTACGCACCTTAATCGGCCATTACCGGATAATGCTGCCGGGGATGGAGCCCGACGCAAGCTATTAGGGACCATTAGAAGGTCTGCCGTGAAAATGATAGTGGGTGATGATATTAATAAGGGTCTTAGGATATTACACATCGATCGCCCTCCTAATGTGAAAATGGAAATGGAGCGGCAAAATCTCTTTTAGCAACCACTTGACTATAGTTTAAGTGTGTTTAGAAAGTGATATTATTCTTTTAGATTTATCACTCGCTTCTTCAGCTTATTACTTGTAAAAATAACTGACTACTAAAATGACAATGGGGGCTGTTACGTCGTCGTTATATTAGTGTCTACTACAGTTTGTTACGTGGTCGTAGTGTTGTGCTGAAACACAAATGAGTCTTCGGCGAATTTGGCGCCAAAGTCGAACCAATGTTGGCAGCATCGATCAATAATTAGCCGAAAAACCGCGTTCCGGCCTGATTGCGCGACCAGGGTCGCGTTTGGCAATGCCGGTGGAAATCGGAGACCTTGACCCCGCCGCCCGACCCTCGTGGCCGGGTTCCACGTCTCGCTTCCACCAAGTCGGCCGTGCTGTACATAACGAAGTGCGAATGGGCGGGCAAGAAATTTATGTGGAAACGCCAACTAGATCGTTAGTCGAACGGTAGGGTAAGCGGTGATTAGACAATTTTTTTTATCTTTAATCTTTCGGTTCTGTGTATTTCCTAAAACATTAATATAGAACAAAATTAGTAAATGATCCTGTAATTATTTGGCTACGGCAATACCTAGATTGAGGTGGATTGGGGCCGCGGTGGAAGTTCGTAAACAGGAAACGCTAGAGATGAGCGGAAGATGAAAATTCCCGCGAAGCACGCGATGCCGACCGCGCACATGTTGAGTGTTGCCCGAAAACGGAGTCAATCCAATGTTGCCCGATGCAGTTGTTTTCCCTAAATTTTATTAGCTGAAATAAAAATGTTCAATTTGTAATGAAAAATGCTTTCTCGTATATGTGATCGATTTCAAACATCGCGAGCGCTGAAACTCGTATGTTTAACGCGTGCACTTTACACGGTTTAAGTTTGTTTATTAATTTCATACTTTGCCTCCTACTTTTCACAACTTCGGAAGCGTGAAATTGATGAAAATATAGTCGTATAAATACGTCCTTTTGCACTAAAGACATTTGTAATCCCCACTAACGCGAAATTTTCTATTAGAACTTATAATTCTACGCGGACTGTAAGACAATAGAAATTCGGTTCACACAAAATTTCATTTGGATTGTAAACTGTAACATTCACTGAGAATCATAAAACACAAAGATATCATATAGCGTTGTCGTAGGTCATTTTAACGAGTCCGTAACGCCCTCTGTGACAATTGAATATTACTTATTGGAACGTGACCTGCCTGTGTAAACAGCATTTAGTTAGCGTTTACGTTACATAAATCGTACACGCGTATCAAAAAAAAATGAATTTCCATTTATATACAAAATGTTACAGTAACATTAAATGCCTATATCCTCTCAATCAGCGTCATGTCAGCAAGCTATTTTTATTTGTAAAATTCGAAACAGCAAAGGAACGTGTCTCACTGCAACAACGTTTGGTATTTCTAATAATAATGTTAAACTTGTATTAAATCTATTAATTTCCGGTATTGTTAAACATACCGGAAATTAATGGATTTAGTGATGATAAAAATTTAAGTTATATAAACTTAGTAAACTCTAAGATGATTTACAATTGAAATGGAAATGTCTCCGTGATCTGAGCTCATAGAGACAGAATAAAAACGAAAATGCGCAAAGCTCACAAATATCCCTTTGATAACCACCACAAAGAGCAACATCGAAGTGATTGATCCAAGATGGCGTCCTTCTGCAAGGAAGTGCAGGAATTTGCGAGAAGCGTTAGGTATAGGGTTACCAGTCATTTCATTTAAATAATAAGTAAGTAAGTACCTGTAATACGCTAAAATATGCCCAGTATTACTAAACATTCTTAAGTAAGTAATGTAATTAATTTACATTCATAATCATGCCGGAGGTGGCTGTTATTAAATATAATCCGTAAGCCCAATAATATAATACTCAAAAACCGCTAAAAACGTTAAACCAATACATAAAAAACTCAAAAAGCGACGCGCCCCGTTAAGTTAAAAAACATAGCGGCATTATATTTCCGCTAAAACATCGATGGTAGCCCTAGCTAGCCAGAATGGCGAAAGAGGCGGGAAGCGGCGCGGGAGGGGGGCGCGGGTGACCTTCGCGCGTTGATGCAATGTCGCCGTGTCATTGACCACGCTCGCTGCGAGCAAACAGTTGCAGCTAAACCCCCCCCCCCCCCCCCCCCCCTCCCACCCACTGCCTCCCGGTTCCCCGTCGGCAGTCTATCGCCCACCCCGCCGCCGAGCCCTGCACAAGTCGCCTTCGCAGTTCGCCTGTATCGCTATGGCATAGCGGCTATGCTGTGATGTGGTGTTGTTTCCCTTTGTAGCCGAAGCCGTCGCCTCGGTCGTTTCTGCTATCGATTATTTTTGCCGTGACGTCATATCCTGAGGCTGCGTTTAATCGAGCGGTATTCTTTTTCTTCAAAGTTTCTCACTTTAAAGCTCTCTAAGAACGGTAATTGTTTAAGGATGTCTATTCCAATATTATGCGTAATTATTATACTAGATATAAATTAGCATAAATATTATATCATAAGGAAAGATGGGAATACTATCGATTAAATTAAAATTTAATGGTCAAAAGGTTATAACTTCCTCTCTCCTGCATATTTAAAAGAATTAACTGCAGACCGCAGTCTTTCTGGTAACATTATCTGAACATATTAAATGAATGTATAAAAATATTTTTAATTGAATGCACTCTGTTGCAAGTCCTTCAAAGCAGGTACGCAACGTCGTTTTTGACCTTGGTCAGCGGCGTTCATAAAATATCGTAGTTATACATTCAAAAGAGGCGACATTTTCTTAGTTACATGTGTTTACGTAAGCCGGGGTGTACGAACTCTTTGTCGTATCACCTTCGCCGCGTCCCAATACAGGTTGAGGTCGAATCGGCAATAAAAGTAGTTTTCGATAATACCAATACGACAAACAAGACTTTCGCGTCGTCCCGCGGACGCGCGCGAATATTCACAGAGCGTCTATTTTTACTTTTTAAAAAGCATTTACTTTTTTTTACGACCTCTGACATATATAGGAACACGTGTTGAATAATTATGTAATTTCCTCTGAATACTTTTCGGTACATTTTTGGAAAATTCTTAGTTGGTAAAAGAAAGTCTCGATTAAATAAATAATTTACAAACTAAATCCAAAAACGTACGTATCTTAGGGATCTTCATATAATTATTCAAAAGTTATTTCCATGTTGTTATTATTCACATGTCGCATTGATATAGGTATTTGTCGTAAAACTTGAAATTATTTCCTTAAGAATTCAAACACGAATTTCAATAAAAAGGAAATGTTCAAAGAGATATGTAAATTTCCATTGTACTTTTAAATTTTAACATATCAAATGCGCCATACATTCCACTCCTTGTGGCACAGCGTAACGTGCGCTTTAGGCATTTTCGAACCAACGATGAAAACACATTGCGGGCGGGATTTTGACACACGAGTCGAGTGTGACCCAACACTTAACGAGTCGTACGCGCCGAAAGTGAACGTAGCGGCATTATGCGAGCTAAATATTACTGGACATGCAACCTAGCTTACATATGGGTGCGCCGCGCTAGGTACATTTTCAAGTAGATCGATTGCCACAAACGTTTCCCTCGCCAAAGTTGTTTGCGAGATTAGTGCGCGCTATCGTCCCTCGTTGGTGCGGGCACGTTGAACCTGACCTCACTCAATATCAATGCCCAGTATTACCCGGCCTAAATAAATAGCCACCAGAACATAAGCGACCTCGCACAACTCGCAGATAAATGCATCCGGCCCGTTGTTTGCATATCGCGTGCATAAAAAATTGTTTTAGGCTTTTGATAGCCTTATCTGGGGTTATCGCGACGGTCTTCTGCAGACACCTATGCTGGCGTCTGTATGAAAGTTATCGGGGTTATTCGTGCATTGGTACCGAGACCAGTATCTCTATTTTGATAGGAAAGTTAAAAACATTATGCAATTGGCTCAAAAGGAACGTATGACATTAGAGATTTCTAGAAAGTCTGCAAACAACATTCTCATTAATAGTACAAAATCAAACATGCGTGACACATTCAAACAATGTAGTATTTATTTCTGAATTTCGTAAAGAATTAACGATAAATCTTATCAAATCTCTATTAAATGCAGTGAATTGTTTTGCATTTTTGAAATTGTTAAACTTTATTTAGTGCTTCCCTTATAATATTCTTATTAGTAGACATATTCAATTAGGCATACTTCAAATTTAAACACATTTCAGCTAATCTGTTCTTTTAAGAACAACAGACAAGTATACTAAATAGGATTGTATGGTGATCAGAAACTAGAATTTTGAAACAAAATAGCTAAGAAAATAATATTAAATTATCCGAAAAATATCCTTAATGTAAACAGCTTATGGAATGCGACTTGCGGAAATTCTAATACGAATCGTATACGACTTGTTTGTTCATAAAGTTTGCAAATCGAAAAAAACTTATGAACAAGGTTCTAGAGAAGTGTTTGTACCGTGCAGCACACAACCGTGTTTCGCCATAATTATCCCGGTTGTGTCTCGGGCTTCGGCCACTAAGTACATAACTGTCCTATGCGCCTGCGAATGTGCGAGCAAATAGAATAATATTCACAGATCGCGAACGCAGACGAAGGCTGTTTCGAAACCCACACGGGCTGTGTATCTAGCCTTTAATGTGACTGATAATGCGTGCGAGCTGAACACACGTTCCAAGACATTCGCAAAGCAATTTGGCCTCAGCCGTATTCGTGTTTCAAACTTTGTGCGCCCGTATTCGCCCGCACAATCCGTTGCCTAATTTATTCACAGGAAATGTATGTTAAAACTCGAACCAAGGCGATGGAATGCATTGGGAAATATAAAATATTAGTTAATAGTAGGTCGGTAACCTACTATTAACTAACTATTAATCACGATTTCAATTTTGATACATGCATATATCGAATTAATATGTGTAGAATGTTAGCTATTTATTTATGGCGTTAACGCCAGAAATTAGTGAGGAAATAGGTTTTAATCTGATGGCACATATAGAACAACAACATTTAGTGTAGGCAGAGGTTATACACAAATAATTATTTTTTTTATTTAATAGATGTAACATAATATACATAATGTCAATATCAACATTATTCCGCAGCTTTTCATATTACTATAAAAAAATTACCCCTAAAACAACAAAATTTATAAATAGAATTATGCAAAAGAAATAATACTAAACAATATGAAAAGTCAACTTTGACATTTTTATAATTATGTTTACATTCGTCACTGCAGATACAAAACAACACGCAACCTCTGTAAGCGACGGATAAAAAATTACCAGCTCAAACGTCGTGCAGTTTCATAATTGCCATAACAAAATTTTAAAGTGCAAGCGTTACGATCGAACTGACCGAAGGCGATGGCATCAGAAACATTACAAGAACAATTACGGAGGTTACGCAAGGAAAGTAGTCCACAAGAACCGGTCGCCTCGCAAAATTCTCCTGACACCGGCCCGGGCTGCTGTCAACCGTTGACATTCGAATGCAAATTTTTATTTACGAACGCAGTCTTAATCGCTGTAACTTTTTTTTTAAATGGCGGTGTAACTATTTGTCTGTATCGAGAAATCCCAAAGACGTTATACTATAATAATAATGACAGTAGCTTTTTTCCCGGCCCACTATCGACGAGCACGACGAAGACTTTATCTTTGCTCTGCGCTCCTTTTTCAATTTATGTAGTTTTATTCACTGACGCTGGAGTGGCTATGACTATCATTCACTAAGCACGTTATTAGCTCAAAGTTATTTGTTATCTACGGCGATCAAACTGAGCCCGAAGTATTATGTATCGCTGAAGTTGAATCACTGGGTTGCCACATG
This sequence comes from Iphiclides podalirius, assembly GCA_933534255.1. Classification (NCBI taxonomy): domain Eukaryota; kingdom Metazoa; phylum Arthropoda; class Insecta; order Lepidoptera; family Papilionidae; genus Iphiclides; species Iphiclides podalirius. Next base: position 589,209 of record OW152817.1, on the reverse strand, counting down.
CCCTCCGACATGAGCCGTTGTAGGAAGAGCGAGTGAAATCCTTAAGGCTTTTATCGCGGCCGGCGTCACCCCGTTACAAGTGTCGCCCTCTACTGTTATCTCGCTCCGTTACGTAAGGTGCAACTGCGCTGACCTTACTTAACTCAGCGACGGTTCGCTATGCTCGGCCAATGCGCGCCGTTCCGATTACACTTTTTGTTTTACTCTTAACACTTGGAATAAAATAAACTAAAGCACATTTATGTCCATTGGCTTCTGATACAGATGTAACGTTCTTGTTTATTTTAGTTAACACGTAGATAAAGAAGCACAACAATTTGTAACTTATTGCTTAGATATTTTGAACGTAATTTAAATAAACGAAATTTGCTCAGAGCAAATCAGGAAGAGTACTTATATTCAATTTTGTCTGTAGTATATGTTCATATCACGGTTCAAATATCTTTGGAAGGATGAGTAAACTAGGTGGATTTCCTCATCGCACAAGCGAAAGTCAAGATAACGAACCATTACAATGCCGTGTACCTAATAACAGTATTTTGCAATACCTAACAGTCTATCTGACTGATTAAGTTATCGTTTGTAATTTATTGATAGAAGCCGATATATTCTCGATCAGAGATATATCTCATGTTTTTCTCCAAACTTTAAACTTATATAATAACATTTCTTTTTCCCACAATTACTATAGAGTATTTGATATAGCTCCCATCTTAATTAACGTTTCAAACATGCAGATAATAATCTTAAACGTATCTCTTTTACACGCATTATGTAGAAAGAGAAAGACGGTCCAGATCGAGGCCGCATATGAAGTTGATAAGCAACCTTTATTCGCACCTCTTCCTCCATTTCAGAAATCTCGTATACGCGCCAACGTACGAATTAGGCAATACAAAGTCACCTTGGTAATAACACGCATTGAGAAACCAGTTATGTCGGGCAAGTCGGGCTGCTGGCCCGGCGGTCGGATAAATAGCCGCCACGAACAACCGAGGATTTAGATAAGCGATGAGGAAACACCTATCCACTACACGGAAAGAAACACCACAGCACCACCGTCACGCTCGGCGAACGATTGTTTTCGAACAAAAACGCAGTTCTCGAAAACGATAGTTTAAACGTTTATTAACTCCAAATGTTTCCCGTGTATGTCCGTTGTATGTTTACATACCGAGGAAATCAAATCTCCCCGAATCCAGCGCAACATTCGTTTGCGACGGTTGCGAAATTGATAAGAGACTATCTAAATGTAAACGAACAGCGCCGAAGCGATACGAACGTGTGATTTTACAGGCTTAATTGTTTCGTTATTTTGTTAGGTTATATTTCATATTTCAACGTCGGTGGAAAGATTTGTCGGTTTCATATCCACGCGGTTTCACTTTAGTTTTCAGTTAGCCGACAATTGAGAGGACGAATACTAGGAACCCAGCGAATACGCGCTTAAAGCGAAATCGTGCAGTTGTGTCGGAAGCAGGGAGGCGGGGGCGGGGGATGCGCGGGAGCGGGCGCTCGTGTGCGTGCGCGGGCGCGTGCGTGTGTGTGTCTCCGTGAAGGTCAACCGGCGGCGTCATTTCCTGGTCATTGCCTGCGCCGCATCCGACGCCAGAACGCGCGCGAACCCGCCGATAGGGTCGCCATTTTCTTTTTTTTTTTTTTGCTCTTTTTCTCCTTCCTCTCGAACGTTAGGCGGAACGCCGATCGAAACGAGATATTGTTGCCCGGTCGGCGTTTACGTTTTTAGAATCGTGTTGAGGATGCTAATTGTGCGTTTTATGCATTTTCAACGCGAAATGACAGCGAGATTTGAGCACTTTTTCGTGAGATTGTCATGATGTCGTGAGACCTGTTGGGCATAATTAATCAGTCATCGCTCGACGATTGGCAGCCCTAGGGCTGGTGCGGTCTTAGAGCCACGCACGCCGCCTTCCTGTGTCGGAAGATGTCGCCATTGTGAGCCGCAGCGGGAGGATATAACTTTGAATAAAAATTGCATTGTTTTCGTATCGCGCCCGAACTAGGATCCTGATGGATTCAACTGCAAGTCACGGACGTGTCCGCGAATCACTCCCCAATGAACATCCAGAACTCGCTTAAGCCCGTTGAAAACGAATCGCTACAATGCAATGAATGCAAACGCTAAGTTGCATCAGTTGAAATTTTAATAAAGCGCTAGAAAGAGAAAATGTACGCCTTTAATTAGAATTATGTTAAAATTATAACCAGGGATTTTATGTAATTATTTGTTTACCCTTTGTGCGTCATATGTGTTTTGAAAAAGGATCTAACATGGCTTCTATGGAACTATATAGAAAAGAAATATTCAATTTAGTAGTCATTCAGTGAGCCACTGGATGCCGTGGACAAAGGTTTCGACTATTTTCATCGTGTCAAATATTACGACACATGCAATTCCACAGATTATGCTATCTCTTCCGTTTAGAAAATAAAAAATAATAGTAATATCACGAATCCGATAAAAGCGCTGTCGTACATACGATTTCTGCACACTCCGGTTGTGTCGTACATACGATTTCTGCACACTCCGGTTGCTTGGAGGAAATGTACTGCCCGATAGCTTATCTCTGTAATGTTGTTTATCGCGATAACTTTTTTTTTGCAAAACCACCTTGTCATATGTAGATAAGGCAGATATAAATTCGCGAAGAACGAAAAGAAAGCGCTTCCAAACTGCCTTGCACGCGTTCGATTCGCTTTTATTTACACAGCTAAATACTTTTGTATCTTACGGTAATCTCCAAATTGTTCAAGTAATGACTTTGCCGGTAAAACGCCTGGCGCCTGTCATATTCTTATCGTTATTATTACGCCTAAAACAAAACATCACTTGCGGCTAACGAGGAAGTAATTAAGAGCAGTGACGCGGCAACGTCCCGTGTTCAAAATGTTAACAATTAACTTGGTTCGATTCGGAAATGAAGTAATTTCGTGTGTCCCTTTACCGACTAGCTTTTGGGGTATTCTTAATTTGAACGTTTCGATTTTCTTTTTTCATTTACTCAAGGATCTCTGCCAGTGAGCTACAGCGAATAACTCATATATCATAGACCCAGTGTGACTACTAAAAAAGTGTTGCCAGACTGCTTATAAGCAGATAGTATACGGCGCGGCTCCCACACGCGGGCCGCTCGAAGCGTGAACACTTTGTCGCGCACCAAGTAGCCGCTATTAAAGGCAGTGAAACAGCGCACCAGTTTGTATCGCAAGAGGTTTGTGGGGTAACCCATTTATTGCGAGCGCGGGATGCGCGGCGGAGACCGGTTCCTCCCCTCCCCCCTTACCCCGCGCTCGCCCCCCTCTCTAAGCGCGGTCCGCATACTTGCATCCGGGAACGAAACAATCCCGGACCTAAGACAACGCACAATCCCCCCTATTGCCGCCAGATACAGCTCACTTCTTGGCGGCGGCCGACCCTTGCCCTCGCCAAGTAGCCGAGTGAGGATGACATTCTAGAACTACAAGCGGGCGCGCGTAACCTTGATAATGCAGCAGCGAAACCAGTAGGATAAGTCCACCCGGGTTAAAAATAGAAACGGCCGCGCATAAAATGCGCGTTCCTTTTTTCCGCCGCCGCGTCGTCGTCGTTTTGTTAGCGTCCTCCCGGGCGCTGGCGATTTTATGTGGCGCGTTCAGGGAACGGTTCATTAAATTGTATATAACGTCGTCCGCGAACACTTGCACAACCGTTAGCTTATCGCTCCATACTCATTCGCCCCGTACTACCAACGTCTGAATGTCCGAAAGTGGTGTAGTACTGTAAATTGAGTTAAATTTCTTCTCTTAGAAAACTGCGCAAACTTACTTTAAATCGTTGTTCCTCAATCATAGTCCTTTAGAGACAATTCTCGCAAATCGTTGTACCTCACGATTCTACGGAGGAAAGAAAGAAAGTCAAGTCCTCGAGTACAGTAGCAAGAAACACTTTATTTATTTAATTTTACCCAAAGCCGCACCAGTCTATAATTTAGTTGATGGGACCGGTTATGTTAATAGTTAGTTAATATTTCGATACATGTTATGTTATGCTTGTAATAAGTAAGAGATAATATTGTTTTAAAATCTATTCGTAGAACTCTACAGTTATTTGTCTTCACCAACATGTTACTGATATATATACGCTACATTATATTCAGACGTCACCAACCCGAAACCCTTGTCTCGTCGCGTACACAGAGTAAATACGGTATTTGGGTTAACACCGTATTAAAGTACTCTCTTCGAGCCTAGGCGCTGTACGTAACAGATGTCACGAAATGATAAGTTGCCTTTTACCGCACCCGTGTCACATTCAAACAAATTTCGCAATAGTTTTTATAGACCGCAGACTATAAATTGTAATTATAATATAAAATAATATAATATATTATTTATACTAGAGTTTACTTTCAAACATATTTTTTTTTAATTAACAAAGAATTTTCTTAACAGCAACATTGTGCCACGATACATTATGGTATCGCATGGTGATTCATTCGGTCTCCGCGAAAATGTTCGCTATGTCGAAATTCCATTACACGAACGAACAGCACCGGAATTTGTTTATCAGCTGTTTCAACGCGGAAACACTAGCTGTTGAGGAAAACGGGGCGATATTCATTTTCTAATTTGCCGCTGGGCCGTATGCGAACGCACGGAAATGGGCACACTGAAATGAGCACGCTGGAGACTGGACTGCGTAATAACTTCGTTACACAAATCGCCTGTATAAAAGGAGCAGCACTGAAATTGAGAGCGAACGGGGCACATTGCCGCGGACAGTGACTCTGTTATAGGCGACTTGTACTGCGATCATGCGAAATGGATGGACACCGCACGCACGTGCTGCGGGGTCAACGACCCGCCGATAAGCCGCGCGAAAATACGCGACTTAGATAATATTAGAAAGAAAATGGCGGCCGGTGTCCGTGGAGTGTTTACCGCGCTTCTATAAATACCTACCGCTGCGCGTCGAAGCGAGTCTAATCATATTATATAACAGCTAAAATCCGAGCGTAAGCTTATGTATTAGCTGTAGAGTATAACGTTACACACATAGCGTACTTTCAGATACAAAATATACTGTTTTCAACGATTTCCTTTCACAACGCATTAAAGAATCCTTCATAGAGTAAAAGGTGCCCGCTGACGTCGTCACGCAATTTTATCAAACGCTATCTTATCGTTCGCGAAATTTTACATGCCCAATATAATCATTACCGAACAGCCGTCGCGACTTCCTTGTTTACGGGGCTGCCACTGTCGGTGAGTAATTACCAAATATGTGCAAATAGAAAACAGACATGGAACAAATTGTTTTCTTTTATTACATCATAACTAACAAAATCACTTGCTTCAAATTTGCAAGGATTGATCGAATCCAAGTGATACGAGTATATTGCATTCGGTTTCGAAATACACTGAAAAATCGTGACATGTGGCTAGAGGAAAACGGTGCGGCGGCGACTGGCCACCGAGCTACTGAGGCATTGGGGTCAAGGCGAAGTCTCGAGCGTCGGTTGACGCAATCCAGCCCGCCATTATCTGCTCCAACTAGTTCTTATCAAAGCTTAGGTGAATTTTTTTAAGTCGCTTCTGACTCCTCCGCGCGTTCTTTTAATTACGTTACGAAATCTCTTCGCGGATCTCGCGGACCACGCTAATCTATTGTTACATAGACAGATTATCCAAAATACCATCAATCGGCATCAATTGTGTGAATTTTTGAACTCTTATACGCTCCCAACTTGAATATAATGTACCAATTTGGAATCCTTTTTACTACAAATATGTAAACGAGATTGAGAAGGTCCAACGAAAGTTTCTTCGCTCTATGCAATATAGATGTAAGAAGTCCAATTTATCATATACACAATTATTAAATAACTATAATTTGCTATCACTTGAGGCAAGACGTATATATTTAGAAGCTAATGTGTTATACTGTATTGTGCACAACAATTTTGATTGCATTGATTTAACAAATAAGATTTGCTATGTAGTTCCTCGTACTACCCATAAACGAACAGTTCGCCCGGGCACTCTCTTTGCCATCAATACTTGCCGAACAAACTCAGGACTACGATGTCCTATACAACGTATGCTTAAATCATATAACTCCAATTTTGTTGATATTGATATATTTGAATGCTCTAAATCTAAGTATAAGAACCAAATAGTTTCCAAATTAAATAAGTTAAGCTATACTTTTTAATAATTATGTATTTTTGTATTTTTGTATTCTTGAAGTGTTACTTTTTTTTATTCTTTCTATCTTTGTGCTATTTATTATTGTTTTTTATTTTTATTTTTGTAACGTATCTAGTAGCTTCAATTAAAATAATATTGTATGTTTAATACGTGGATAATGTAGTGGGCTGTAATATTATTACTACATCAACACAACAGATCTGTTCATATCATATATTGTAGCTGTTTGTTATCCCCAATAAAATAAAATAAAATAAAGAATTAATTACGTCGTATTACCCCATCATCTAGAGGGATGGGAAAATATTATGAAGCATCCCATCTCCACAACCTGAACTTATCCATACATGCTCGTCGATTACGAGTATTTTCCATGCGTGCTTTACCAATCTGGTTTCAAATAACAAACAATTCAAAATTTCGTACTTAAAGCTTCCGTCGACGGCAAAACATCATATAGATTTCGTGTTTCGTGACATAACCGAGACGGGCTAATATTTGTTTTGTCTCATTACAATACCGATTATAGCCTAAAGTACAATCGTTGTGGAACAATCGGCGTTTTTGGACAACCATTATGTTCGCTCGAAAGCCGAATGGCAAACGGTAACGTCATATCGGCCCTACTTGATCGATATAATAATCAATAAGTAACAATCGATTGGAGGAAATAGATTAAATATCTCACACGGCCTATACGCTAATGAGGGTTTAGGTGAATCAAAGCGATTGAATTAGTCCAGGTGACGCATCCGATTGCGCCTAGGATTTAAAATTGTGTTGGTTCTTCGTCGTGATTTATGCCTGAAACCCAAGCAGAACAGCAAGTCTCTTGGGTGTAGTAACGATTAGTTTTACCATTCTGCGAGTTTATTACAGGGCGCGGGCGGGAGATTAATTATTTTATAGGTATTATCCATCTATGTTATATATTTTAGAGCACACAATCTTATTTTCGATGATTCATTGTGTCTATCGTAGGTACGTACATTACAAAGTTTTGTAGGTTGAACCCTAGTCCTGTTATATTAAATTTTGTATTTGTCTCGCTCTCGATGCCTGGCAACACAGTGACAGCAGTCGCCCGTTATCACAGGATGTTAAACAATATAACAATTATAATAAAACAATCAACAGTTACATAACACCAAATTGCACGTCTCTGTTTGTGTATGAAATGTTTTACATGACATTCCTAATGACAAGCGAATTTCCAATCTGATACCTAAATACCTAAATCAGTATAACAAATTAGGTACTATTTATTCCGTGCGTTATAAAACTGGATATATATTCTTCTTAGTCTTTGCTAACGTGTAACTTAGGCATAGTCATGGCACCGTTATTCATGATGTTATCGTGTATAAGCAAGTACTAAATTCCTTCGTCCAGTGCTCCATCAGAAAAGGAGATAATGTCCTCGCCCTGTATGGAAGTTTGGACTGCCAATTCGTGTTTACAAAATAAGAAGGCTTAGTTTAAAAAATACAGATTGTCCCGAGCGCCCCAGCGGCGCGGCTGTGAGAGAATTCTAGTCCCACGATTGTTTAGCAGGTTTCGTTTGTACAATACAATGTTTCGGCCACCGCCAACTAAGTCGAATCAAATTGGGCTATTGTCCCTATCAAGATGTGCTCTTTTCGTTACTCACGGATAGTGCACTGTTTGATAAATATAACGCAAATCATTTGCATACACCTACTGCACGCCATTTTTAATTTTTATTCTGCAATTTCAAGAACTCAATGCGTTTCCTCTTCTAAATATGTAAATTTCGAACGCTGATCCTACTACCATTGCTTGGCAATGGCATTAAATAACGCCATTTAAGTAGATAATGGCCTGTTTGGTTTTATTTATTATTTTCCGATGATGATTTTCGTTTCACTTTTTGGCGAAGGCCTTTTGGTCCGCTGTCAAAATAAATGGTACCAAAAACAAAGATCGGTGGATTCGAAGCTATACGTTATCAATAGGCAATGATGTTTAAATAAAGTTCACGCAAGTCGATACTGCGACGGGTTTATAATTGTTCCGCTTTACATTATATGACATATATTAGTGAATTTGACAGATGATATAGACCGTATGATACGTAAAGATATAGCAGTTTATTGAGTTTCAATGTGATTACACCAATAGCCGTTATTAGAGTGGCTCAGTTTCGGTGCGCCAGCGCCATATCTACCTGATATTCGTATATATAGCATCATTGGTCCGTGTTGTGACAACGTGCCCCTCTTGCCGTTTCCAGTGGGCGCCGTGAACGAGCGCGACGCGTACGGCTACGGGTACGGCGGCGGGGGCGGGGGGGCGCACCACTTCGCCGCGCCCGCGCCCCCACCCCTGCCCCACGACGAGCTGCCCTACTCGGTGTTCGACTTCGGCGACTACCAGCGGCACCACCACCACAACAAGCTCAAGCCGAAGAAGAGGCCGCGCAGCGACGCGCCGCCCACGCCCGGCGTGAAGCGCAAGAGCCGCGAGGGCTCCACCACCTACCTGTGGGAGTTCCTGCTCAAGCTGCTGCAGGACCGCGAGTACTGCCCGCGCTACATCAAGTGGACGAACCGCGAGAAGGGCGTCTTCAAGCTGGTCGACTCCAAAGCGGTCTCGCGCCTCTGGGGCCTGCACAAGAACAAGCCGGACATGAACTACGAGACGATGGGCCGCGCGCTGCGCTACTACTACCAGCGCGGCATCCTGGCCAAGGTGGACGGCCAGCGGCTCGTGTACCAGTTCGTCGACGTGCCCAAGGACATCGTCGAGATCGACTGCTCGCTCGCGTAGGCGCCCCCGGCGCGAAACTCCACGCCAGACGCCGCACGCACAGACGGACGGGACGCTGTGTCATACGTAACTACTGTTAGGGTCGCGCCACTCGCTCTATCGTCGCCACTATCGTAATGTTTTTTCACTAAACTATAACTAATTAATAGTAAATTCGTCTATTTTCCAAGTCGTCATGCATTACGTTCTCTGATCGCTTCTAACGTTGCTCTTAAGATAAATGTTATTCTCAAATCGTACTAATATAATCTTTATTGTGGAATTTAATATTTATACAAAAATAGGTGAGACGAAATTGATTGCTCAAATGTTTATATATTACCTATTTTTAGGGGAATTTCAGAATGGAACACTAAATTTGCTAGATGTTATATGGGTACGGAGTGAATTTTTGTATAATGTTGAAACGAATTTTTAAATGTTTGTAATGTAGTTTCTATACATATATTACATATTTATTGTCGAGAGACACTTCCTCGATCGACTGTACGAAATCAGAACTTCCTACCTCAGTACTACGCAAAATAATAATACATATTATAATTATACAATTTATTCGAAGAAGAAAAAACAGTTTTTACGATTTGCAATAAGTATAATATTATATAGTCTAAATAAGAGTTTATATTAAAGAAATATTTACGTAAAATGTTTATATTGTAATAACAAAAATATCGTATAGTACTTCTACCCTCAGATGAAATATATAACCACTTTGGTGCTTTTTATGGCCATTTGCATATACACCTTGTTACAACGGAATGTCCTCGCCCTTTATGTACATACATATATATTTATCTATATCAAATTTTATATTATTGTCTAATTACTAGCTAAACTGTCCCCTTGTTATGACCGAACTCTAGCAACACTGGAGGATGTGCTTTGAATATGTTAATATATGTTGCATCTCTTTCATGTGTCTCTCGAAACGCCTGTGACGGAAAGAGATGCAAGTACCCAGTGAAAGTACAATGGACGAGAAATGTACGGCAACCCCTGTTACTTTCGTTGTTCCCTGGCTTCGTCTCGTTAAAACCGAATTTTGAATGATATTATTTTAGGGCCCTCTGTTCGTGGAATGAAAAATGGAAATTCTACTAGTGTACTGAAACCTACTGCCAACTTTCTGTTAGAAAAACTGATAAATTAATAGTTAAGGTATGGATTTTGTGCGTTAATTGTGTTAATTATTAATTTTAAAATGTTTACTATAAGTGAGCTGTTTTAAGTGGACACGTTCTAGTTTATTTCGTTTATTTAAATTGTACGATAGGAAGTATCTTGGGAAGAGGTCTCGCGCGGTAATTCTTTTGACATATCACAAAGGAGAAAAGACATTATTTACCAAATTTTTCATATACAACCTTCATTCAATCTGCATATCAGAACTTAAAAAAAATAAAACAAATACGCTACCGTTGGTGACACAACAATATAATATAATGTATGTAAGCTTGCCGCGAGACCTCTATTTTTTGTTACCTGAATAAATATTATAAATAATTAATTACTATTTGTGGTCCAATGTTAATGAATCATAATACTTTTAACTAGATAGATGATAAAAAAAAGTTCTATTAAGCTGTAGCCTAGATCAAGACTATTTCAGAACAATAATAGACACAACTCGAAGATACACACGAAATTGTCTGCGTGTTCGTTGGATGGGGAGTTATTTGGGATCGTACGTCCATAATTGCTTGCGGGCGAAGTGGGTAGTCCACATACCTCGATTAAAACACGAACATTGCAGTGCGCCATATTTTTATATGTAACAAAATTGGAATATATATTATATCAAGTTGTTAGCTCGTAAGGCCCCCTCACGGCGCTAGTGTGACGGACTACACATTTCGCCCGGGGACCGTTAAAGGTTAGCGGAGCCTTAGGGTGGGTTGGGGTGTGGGAAAATGGGTGCTAAGACGTGGGACCGAGTGTTGATGCGGACATGCGTACAAACCGTAAACGTTATGAAGTTTTTTCTATATATATATATATATATATATTAGGCCAAACCAACCGAGAAACAGGTAAATTATATTTACATCCAGTGGGTTAGACGGTAATAAGGATATACGGTTGAGCGATCTCAGTGTCCATACTCCTTTAACAAATCCAGTGCCCGTTTCATGTGATTGTCGTTATAAAATATTATTAAATAAAATTGAAAAAGTGGAGTTTTAATCATATTTTAAATATTTAGGCGGATTTCTCAGTGGCTCTTTCTTTTGGCACTTTTTCTTATGCTTTTGTAAATATATCGATAGTTTTAACTTATTTATTTTTCTCTAAAGGAAGTGTCTGCCTCGCATAGCTCGCGCGAACGGTCGGACGATCTGTTTTAAATTGGCATCATTCGAATTAGGCTATTATTGGTAAGCTTAAATTGGACGATATAATTATAATGAATTACTCGTTATTATTGAACTAAATGTTGAATTGTAATTAAATTGGATGTTGACAGAGGTTATACCGCGCGCGGGCCTAGCGACCGCGCCCTTCCGGTTTTCCTTTCTAGGAAATTTCGTTCGGTAGGTTACAAATTCTATTGTAAAGTAAATAATATAATTTTAAATAAATTAATGATAGGTAATGAATGGACCACGCGATGGCAGGGAGTGCTCTCAGAATGCATAATTCGGCTACTGTGTGATGCTGACCGAAACTGTGAGATGTAAGTTACCGGCTAGTAAGGGAAATGTATGAGCAAGCATGTAAAAAGGATGCTCGGAAAAAAAATTAATGTTTTTAAACTAATTTTAGTCGAATTGATGTTGTTGAAAAATCAAAGTCTAATTATATGATGTACTTAAAAAAAATTTTTCATGTAAATTTTAACAGCACCTCGAGAAAATTATTGATAATGAAATTATATTAATTGATCCTAGTCTTAGTATCATAAATTTCATTTTTTTGTAATAACTCCTAAACGCCAGATCGGCGCGAGGCGTCCGCGTGGCCGCGTGCCGCATTTTGCACGAGCGAATGTTATATTATACGATTACAATTCATATTTAATGATCCGAAACGCACACCCTTACGACCCATTTACGGCCCGTTCATGGTGTCGCTAGATAGGAAAATGAAATTACGAAGTGCGGAAGCAAGAGAAGGTTAGTGAATTCGGTGCAGAGGAGGACTGTGGCGGCAAGTTCTGTCCACCACTACACTGTATTTTCGCTCGTTAAAGAAATGTCCAATGGTTTCGCGAATGCAAACCCCGCGAGTGTGCTTTGTTTATTCCATTTAAATCGTTGAGAAATATATTTAGCGTTAACAGATAATGGTTCAGGCGTCAAAACTGCCGTTGGTTTTTGGTGTTTTCACAGATTACAATTATGATTATTATTAATATTGTTTTCATTCTGAGAGTGATGTGCGGTGATTATTTTGCGTTACACTTGCTTTTAGACTTACGCAGTTAAAGTCCGATATGTTAATTTGTAATTTTATTTCTAGTTGATTAATTTAACAAAATACTGTATTTTCTGCCCCTCTTCCCCCTTAGTTAAGTTATTTTTCTATGTATAGCTAGTTATAAGTGTAAATGATTTAGCACATAAATTTGATGCATGATGATAATGTTAATAAAATATCCACAATAAAATACAACCGTCTCGTTTTTTCTTAACATTCATTCACAACCCTCAAGTAACTAATTTAAGTAACATAATGAAACAATATTTATTGAGAACGTGGTCGTGAGCCTATGAGGCAAAAGTGGAGGTGCAAGAAGAAAGTGGTTTGTTTGTTGTCTCAGAAAAACAGAACAGAACGCTAAACGTGATCGTGTAATGCTGTAGAGATTATTTACTTGTTAATAAAGTCAAGAAAGTTCATGCTTCACACATTTTTTTTTTTGGTAAGGTAAACATGCCAGTCAAGTTCAACTAGTACCAGCCTATACATGTCCCGCTGCTGGGCAAAAGCCTCCTCTGTACAGAGGGTATCATGGCATACTCCACCACGCGGCCCCACTGCGGATTGGCGTACTTCAAATATTTTTTTTATTATTATTTCGAAAATATGCAGATTTCCTCACGATGTTTTCCTTCACCGCTGAGCACGTGATAATTCAGCACTTGAAATTAACAATTTCATTAGTGCCGGCACCGAGGTACAAACTCAGGTTGCTTGCGGACTGAGCTATCAACTTTATTAACAAAAAACAAAACTGACTTCAATATATCACTCACTATAAATAATATTCTTAGTTAGTAGTGTCCACTGTACATTTATTCCGATCTTATATTTGAATTTGAGAAAAATAAGCCGCTATTGTATTATGGTTAGGTTCAACTGCGTTTGGATCAAACCCCAGGCCATATTCTTATACGGCAAATCTATTAATAGCAATGGAAGGGATGAAATTAATGATTTACTACCTATCAGGTGGGGCACAGTGCTATAATAGTGTAAGTGATGCGCCTCAAACCTAGCGCGCTATCCGCGAATCAAACTATAAAATCATCAGAATCGATCGCCGGCACCCCCCAAGCGGCGGAACGATCATTGTATTATGATAAACTCGCCTCCGTTCGTTAATATATAGATTTGTCCGTATGCAGAAGCACTACGTGTGCTATTAACCCATTGTTTTAGCTGCAGTCCATTTATCGCCGAAAAGTAATATAAAAAATGTCACCCGATGTCGATGCTTCTAGACAACGACTTATATTCCAAGCACTTTGCTAGGAGTAGTTATAATAATAAAGCAAACGAATGCGCCTTCTTCGCCTTAAGCAAGGATGTGGTTCCAGGAAATGAGTAGATTCGTGGCTTACTTAGAGAACACGTAGATGGTAGTAATGGTCAGAAAATGGCATCATGTACATAATTTAAAATCTGAAAAAATGTCCAGGGTCCGGCCTCGACGCAACTGTATGATTAAAACACTCCCTGCCTACTTCTTGAAACTCTCTTCTTCCCCGATGCGTGAAAGAAAGTACAAATCGTCGGCATCCCTAATCCGATAAGCCCAGAAACTTAGCTTTGAATTACCGACCCTCTAGTCGTCTCTCCGCCATGGGTAAAATTTATAAAAGCATCATTTTCGTTTCATTTAAATGTTGAATAAATAAAATATATATTAGAAAGTGATAGCTCAGTGTCCGGGCGCTCGCCTTTAATTCAATATAGTCGAGCAACCTGAGTTTGATCCCCGGTTCCCGCACCAATGAAGTTTATAACTTTAAGTGCTGACTTATCACGTGCTCCGCGGTGAAGGAAAACATTGCGAGGAAACCTGCATATTTTCGAAATAATAACAAAAATAAAAATATTTTTCGAAGAAATGTGAAGTCCACCAATCCGCAGTGGGGCCGCGTGGTGGACTATGCCCTGATACCCTCTGTATAGAGGAGGCCTTTGCCCAGCAGTGGTAAGTAAAAAAAAATGTGTGCGTGTACTAGCGTACACTCGTAAGAAGTGAAACTTTTTTATGACGTTATTTTTCAAAAAATAATTTACTATATGCAACTTTACAGAAATTGGTTAAATAAAGTTAAATTAGATAAAGTTTAATAAAAGGCTTTTATTATCATAGACATAAATACAAATTCTACAATTATTTCATTTTAGCTTTGTATAATATTTAGTTTCTTATTTGTAATAGATAGGTGGCGTTAGTAGTAAATTAAAATACACTATGGTTTGACCGTTGTAATTAGTATGAGGGTCCGCAAAAATTGTTGATTAAAAAACTTTCAACGTGAACCTTGTTTATTTCAATTAACGTCACGGACCCAAAATACAACCGCTTTGAATTTGTATATGGTCCTTCGTTGCCGAATAGTCAGCCAGTGAGTAGAAGGCAGACATTCGACCCGCGCGCGAGTGTTGTGAGTGACGTTTTTTTTGGAAAACCGAACTTGCGGACGTTGGATCGACGTCGCAACCGCAAGTTCCAGGAGCCGATCGAGGTTTCGAAGAGCATCATCGGTCAGCTTCAGATTGTGTCTTCGGTGGAAGGCGCAGTCAGGTCACGGTGGGCGGTGCCTGCCTTTGGAGTTTGGAGAAGAGGAAGTCTCTACAGTGTCGTGCTCTGAAGTATTAGAGCTAGCACTGTCATTACTACAAATATTATTATTGAATTTCATTAATTGTAATAGAATTATTACTATCATTGATGTCGTTATTATATATTTGTGTTATTAATGGCTTATGGTAACTGTAATACGAAATATATCGTTTACATTTTAGAATTAGAATTAAAATAAACCCTTTGATTTTGCTGATCACTTTAATATAACATATATATATATTGTTATGAACACACAAAGGAACTAACGCCATCTAGCGTCATAAGAAAAAGATGGCGCGTAACGCAAAAATGTTACACTAAATTTTTTTCCAACCCCGATAAAGAAGTTTCACTTCAAAAAGAGTAACAGCCTATATGTGTCGTATAGGCTGTTACTTTACTTTACTATATTATAAAGTGCGGCCATCTGTTAATGATTGTAAGAAAATTATTAAAAATAATACGAAAAAATTCAAAAAAATATTATTCAACTACTAAAACTTCCGTGAGAAGGGGCGCGACCACGAACTCATCCCCCTCACCCTGATGAAGAACCTCCGATAAGTTCTAAACTTTATTATTGTTTATTTAATTTTTGTTTATTAATAATATTTTATTTAAACAAATAATGAAATATACAATAATTTAATAAACTTTTTGCTAACTGTTTCTTTTCGCATCTGAAAATGCGAAAGAGATGTAAATAATCCATACTAGCTTCTTTATTTGTGTTTTGAATCTTTCGTTGATCATTAAATAATCCACCATTAAATTTTGCCAACAGATATAAATATTAATATGACAATTCAATAATATATACATATAGAAAATTATGTAAAGAATTAGAACATTAATAACATTGTTAATTTTTACAATTTTCGTACTTTTCGAACGAATGACTGAACAGTGTCGTTCAGCTGACGTGTTGTTGTCATGTTATTGTCAAAGATATCTGACGTGTTACGGCAGCTGCCAGACGATATTAACAATTGTTGTCGGATTTCCCAATAATGAGAAGGAAAAAGTCTTGCAACGTAAAGAAATTGGACTGAATTCAGTGTTTATTTATTAAATTCATAAGACGTTCAAAATATCAAAATGGTTTTAATGACAATGATTGCAAGGGTCGTTGACGGCCTGCCCTTAGCTGCTACAATGCAAGAGGATGACCAGGTAATGAAAGTCTTGTGAAATTAAATTACCTTTATCACTTACCGAAATAACATTATTTCGAATTGTCACTCAATATTTATTTATTATATCCGCAATGTTTCATTTTTCTGTATGAAATAGCTAATTAATGTTACACTAGTTTCTCTTTTTGTTTGTTTTTAATTTGGCTTGCTACCACCGTTTTTGCAGAGCGGCTGCAATATACTGGAGTATCAAAACCAAGCAAAAATGCTGTTTAGAAAACTAGGGCCCCAATCACCGATACGCTGTTCCATTGAAACTGGACCATATCTCTTTCAGTGAGTTTCATCGCTTCTTATTTTTGTTTGTCATTAGTATCATAATATAAAAATCTTGGTATACTGTTTATATCGGTTTTTTTCTATATTTCATATTTGCACAGCTTTTGAGTAATGCTTTACATTAGATAATTAATTGTAATGCATTGTTCAAACATCTGCATTTTGTTCCAGCTATTTGATAGAGAATGAGATCTGTTACTTAGTCCTTTGTGAAAGGAATTATAGTAAACGACTTGCATTCAGTTACTTAGAAGAAATAGCTCAAGAGTTCTACCAACAATACGGAAAAAGAGTGAGTTGTCTTAATAACAAAGTAAAGAAAACTAAAGGGTTACAATTAATTTACCAGTAACATTTTTTTGAAAAGTTGTCAAGCTTGCCACCAGCTTACTGACGTTACAAGTAAATGAATACTGCTTTGACAACCATTATTAGTGGTTACCTCATTCACCAGACAAAATGCGAAAGTTTACCACCATCAGTTCATGCTGATCTTCTGTGAGGCCATGGCCTGGATGAGCCTACTCATTTTTGCAACAGCAGAAGCTGCTGTATAGCTCTACCATAATAGAACTGTTATTATTTTATAGTTTTCTTGCTTTGTTTAAAATGGTGTCCTATCAAACTAAGCTGAACTGCTGAACAATAAAATAATTGTTGTAAATGCAAAATAAATAATATAATATTTTACAAACAAAAAATTTATGGAACATTGACTTCAATATCAGAACAATTGAAAATTGTAGGAGCTACTATCAACTTTCAGGTCAATACTGTGACCAGGCCGTACACATTCATCGAGTTCGACACGTGGATGCAGCGTGCGCGGAAGCAATATGCCGAGGGCGGCGCCCGGGCGCGCCGCTCCGGCGCCGCGGCGCAGCTCGGTGGCCAATTAGGCGATGTGCAGCGTATCATGATGCAGAACATTGATGATGTACTGCAGCGCGGCGCTGTTCTGTCTGGTATGTTTATATATGACATTTTTTTTTATAAAAGATAGTCTGTACCAAATCAGCAAATGGATGACATTGAGTATTGCAAACCTTTAAGACTGTAGGTCAGTGACCATTGACCAACCCTTACTCACAAAATGAATCATTATTTATATTTCATGCTGGTCTAATGTGTGACTGTGGTATTGCCCTGGACAAGCCCACATATTAAATTGATGCACATGGCCCATAATTTCTTTTTATTATTGTTACCCATTTTCTTCTTGTTTTCTTTTTCTGATGATGTTAGAAAAACCTTAGTGCCTCGGCCATAGGACCTTTAGCTTATCGATTATCTAGCTGAGAAATTAATCTTCATTGCCAATCAGTCAATTGTTTTTATTTAAACTCTTGACAAGTCATTAAGTCAAAATGTTACCTATATGGACACAAATATACATATAAGTTTGTTTTTATTTCTTAATTTTTTTTTATTACATTAGCATATAACTATAGTTGGGAGCAACTGTTTCCTTTATAGTGGAAAGTGTTAACTGATTGCGACAAAATAGTTTAAATATAGCTGTTATCATTCTATTTTATTTGTACATTTGTACATAGTATTATTTGACTTATGTATATTTATGTCTTACTGTCGGGATAAAGCCTCTTCCATACTGAGAGTATCAGGGGATAGTCCACATGATGGACTGGCAAATTTCAAATATCTTCAAAATAATAATGATAGACATTGTTATGATATTCATATTTCGATATCGAGTTGAAGGCACCCTCTCCACAAGCCGCCGCCTCACGGCCGGCGTACCACAAGGCTCCTGCCTCTCACCTTTGCTCTTTACGCTCTACACGAGCGATATACCTAAAGACCCCCACGTCAATCTCGCGCTTTTCGCGGATGACACGGCGCTCTTTTATTCAGACCGCAACCTTAGACAACTAACCACTCGACTCCAAAGCGCCGCCGACCGCCTCGGCGACTGGTTCCGCAAATGGAGAATAGAAATAAATCCCGAAAAGAGTGTAGCGATTCACTTCACACGAAGTACTTACCCGTCACATCTTTATAATGGTCCTCGCCAATGCAGAAAGTTGGGGCAAATATCCCTTTATGGCCAACCGCTCCCCTGGGAGAAAAAGGTCAAATACTTAGGAGTCACTTTCGACTCGCGTATGTCATTTACTACGCACATTAATAACGTTCGTAATAGAGCCGCGTTCGTCTCCGGCCGGCTACACAATTTAACTAACGCTAAAAGTAAAATGCCCTTAAGGCACAAATTATTATTATATAAGACCTGCGTACGACCTATTATGTCCTACGCATGCATGATCTTCGCCCACACGCACCCTACTCGCTTGTACAAGCTGCAAATAGTACAAAATAAGTTCATCCGCCGTGCAACTGGTGCGCAGTGGTATCAACGCAACGTCGATCTGCACAGCGATTGCAGACTCCCGACGATTCGCGAATATTTTAAAGACCTGACCAAACGGTTCTTCGATAGAGCCGAATATCATCCCAACCCTCTGGTGGTAAGCGCAGCAAATTACCAACCCGACACAAACGCAAACGTCAACAAGCGTCGCCCGCGAAACGTCCTCATCGACCCGGTCGAGGAAGGGGACTTAGATACGCCGGACCCACCGCCGGGGGTCCCGCCGGACAACACTACACACACAGTTAGTGTAACAACAAACACACTAGTTCGCCCTCGCCTCCGAGCACGGCGAGACCAACACAACGCGTACACAAGGTACACCCGCGTTCCAGGGCGGTTCTCACCGCCCCCAGCCACCGATTAGCTAAAAACACAGTCGACGGCCATCGGGGTCTCGGTCCGCACCGCAACTTGGATGGCCCTTAGATGACATGTCGTAGTTAAACGCACGCATGAGCACATGCGCGGCCCTACCCACAGCGGAGGGCCCAAACCCGTGGGTTCTGGCTAACCCACCGGTTCTGCGTCAGATGAAGCTTTAATAGTCTCGGGACTGAAAGCAAAAACATCAGTTAATACAAGATACAAGATATTCATATTATCAGTAATAATGTGATTTTTAACTTTTTTTTACAGAGTTGGATACTAAGACACAAAACTTATCAATGATGTCACAGAAATACAAGAAGGATGCAACATACCTAAATACAAAGTCTATGTTGGTGAAGGTCACTGCAGGGGCAGTGGTATTACTAGTGATTGTTTTGTATTTCTGGGTGCTTTAAAGTTGCCTCGAAACAATTATAAGCAATATTGTGAAGAATGTAACATCTGTGACAGATTGAAAACATAAGCAGTTTTTTTTTGAAAATTACTATGTTAATTTCTTATATGCTTTTGAGTCAGGCTTTATAAAAAGGGGAAAACATGTATATGGAATACTACATAATAATGTAAATTTCTATTGTAATAACATGTTTATCTGTAAGCTTTAACCCTTATTACATTTTCTTCTCCTTAACTTCTTTATTTAAATCTCATCCTAGTAATTTGTCTCTTTTTAATATCGTTACCATTAAACTTTCAACTATAAATGAAAACTTTAGTCACATATATATAAATATTCACTTTTGAATGGACCTATGCATGTGTTAATGTTTTTAAATTTAAACATGTTCAAAATAAAACTATGTAAATCAAACACAGTTCATAATTCTTACCAATGTTCGTCACAATATTGCAATTTGTGTAGTTCCAATTTATAATAGTCCCCAACTAGATTTAATATGTATGTCTTCTTTCGAATAAATGAACATTATTAAAAAGAATGGTAAGTTATGAATCATTCCAGCGCAACATATGTAAATTAGCATTGAACATAGTTTTAAATCAAAGAGATATTTTTTAATCATTTTAAATAACCTAACCTAAGCGATCCGGCTACATCAAGTGTGAAATTGCAAATATTTGAAATTTTAACACTAATACTTCCCCAATATGTTACTTCATTAATGGTAATACCAAAACATTGAATAAATATAGCAATACTCTGTTGTTATACCCAATTATTTTGGAATAAAGATTGCATCGGTCAATCTTTCCATAAGACAAATTGTCAAGGCTTTTGTATAAATTGTGATTATTGAGGTAGAGCAAAAAGTTTGCTTAATGTAACTAAGTAAAATTTCGGTATGCCTTTTAATTGGTACAAATAATGTTGTCAATACTTGGTGAGTTTTGTAACTAATTAGATTAAGCTATCTAGCTTTAGCAATGAAATATATCCGATGTTGGCCTTTTAGTAGGATGACCTTCAGAGCTCCTTACCACATATTTTTTTATACAAATCGCACGGATGGTGATGGAATGTTGTATATGTTAACCACAAATTGTTTTTGTATTTATTTAAGATTGAAATAAAAAACACATACTTTTCAATTTGGTCTTTGATTACTATGTGAAGATACATTATTTTAGAGATAAAAATCAAATTCGAACTCATTTAGCTGGTGGTATAACAATATTAAAAACAAATTTACAATTAAGATAAAAAAACAGTTTTTAGTCTCAATTGTACCTAATACTTTTAAAGAACAATATTTTTTTAATTATATAGTCCTTATAATATATGTTCATATCTTATATTTATTCTCCTATAACATTCTCCAACTTTTATATCCCTAGTTGCACCTACCATAAGCTCATCATTCTGGATTGACTGGTAGAGAATTGCATTCGGCATTAAGCACACTTTTTTACCTTTTTATTTAGGGTTTACAAACAAAGCAAGCTTAAATATATTAACATGTACAATATACATATAAATTAGCATAGCAATATTTTTTTATATAAGGCAAGGGCAAGCCATTTTGTGGTACACTTGAAGATGGTCATTTGAAACGACTGTAGAGTTGCCACCATTTAATAAAGTGGGTATAGTTTACACTTACTAGACAAAATGCAGAAGTATTACTTCCACTTCACTCTTCTGCTGTGAGGTCTTGGTACTTCACCAGATGGATCTGCCTATTCATGCAACACAACATTGCACAAATGGCATTATTTATTAAACCAATAAAAGCAAAATTTTCAAATTCGTTATTGAAGTATTTATAAAACAAAACCAAATCAAATTTTTTTTACTTAAATAAATAAAAACAATAGCATCTTCAAAATCCCTTGTGACAGAATGTTATAATGATTTAGCTATTCTCATCTGCCGTTTTATCTATCTCATCTTCTTCAAGGGGGACTTTAGCTAGATGAATCATAGTAACAGAAGTCAGTGTTTCTTTAAGTCTTATTGCCATAGATGTATTTATGACCTACAGGGAAATAAAGATGATTATTCTGCAGACAATTCTTATGCAATATCTTATTTGATAATTAAAAGTCAAAAATATCAAAATGAGTCTGGGTTCCCGCCTTTTAACATTCAATATTCTTGCATAACCTAGGTTCAAATCAGTGGTAGCATCAATGTAAAGTTAATAATTGTTAATAAGTGATAATTTAAGTGTTGATTTATTACATGCTAAATAACGAAGGAAAGCGTCAAAAAACAAAAAGAATAATAAAAAAAACATTTAGGACATATGTGGAATCTGTCCCTAATGCCGTCTAAAAAGAGGAATCCTTTGCCCAGCAGTGGGAAATATAGGCTTATAATATTTTTATTGCTTTTATATATAATATGTGATAATACAACTTATTGACTTGTTTTTTAGAATAAATGTGTCTTACACATAATTTACCACATTTGACAATTTATGTAATGAAACAGTGTTGTAAAGGGATAAAATAAAAGTACCTGCACCAAACTGGCAAATACTATTGGTTCTTGCTTCCATTGTACGGTTCCAAATATTTGTACAGTGTATGGAATGAATGTAGGTTTAGGGGGTGCCTTGAGATACTTCATTGAGACTCTTATTTTAACTTCATTGCTATTGCTCATAGGCAGATTTATCTAGAATATTTAGTAAAACACAAGTACATGGGTTTTAAACAATTCTGAATTTACTGTTATACGTTCCCAAGTTCTCGTTTCTTTTCCTAGATTACAAACTTGTTTTAAATTATACAATTTAAATAATTAATAAGTGTTAGTTGAAAATTTCATGTTGCTAAATTCAAATATTACTTACACTGAATATAAAAAATTTACCACTACAACTTTTCAAAACTCCTACAGTACGGCATTTGATAATATGATTTTTAAAATTTTCACACTTTAGTATTAAATCTTGAATGTCGAAATGAGTGTAGAAATCATCCTGGAAGAAAAATTATTAAAGACTACAAAGAGGAGTCTCGTCCCTCTTTCAAATTATTTTATTTATATAGAAATTTTATTCACAATGATTAGAACTAGAGAATTCAAAAGAGACATAAGTTTCATTTGAAATAATTATTGTCATGAACTCACCCTATTACATTCAGAACAGAATGGAATATCCGAGTAATGCTTAACCTTCTCATATGGCATATTTCTGAATATCGTTATATATCTAGTTCTAAGTTTTTACATTTATTTCTGATATTGAATGATTATTAATAAAAGTTGAAATTAGATAGGAATGTGGGTATTCTTATTCTTCAAAGGCAGTTGGCGGTCCATATGATATGACACAATAATGATAAAGAAACAAATGGTTACAAATGTCTAAGAATATCTTCTGTTTGTTTATTTATGCTCTGTTTTTATAATTATATGATGAAGAGAAGAAGGTGGATAGTGGGTATTATTATTATTTAAATTTATTATTATAACGGGCTAACGCGACGGGAACTGTCAAGTGTCAACTGACTGTCAAGATTAGGGATGTATTTTTTATAATATATCGTTGTTTTTAACCAATATATCGATATAAAATATGCAATATTGAAATCGTATCAAAAACTATATTTTTTTTCATATTTTCTGAAACACTAATCTTTTATTGTCTCTGAAACACTGATCATCATAGAAGATGGTAAAGCTCTTTAAATTCTGATCATTCTTATCTATCCAGAGAGTGTTTAACCATCGTTTTCGCAACTCAAATAACATTTGAAAAGAAATTTGACAGCCGATTATGTAACTTCTACAATAATCAGCGGCATACATTAATTTTTTTGAAGACAAAAAGAATAAATCAATATTTTCTCTTTGATCTTTGCTATATCTACGATTATATTGATATTTTTATAAATATCGATATATTTTTTCACTTTGGCATTCCTAGTCAAGATGGAGTAAAAACAATTTTTAACCGACCTTTATGTGTGTTCGCGGATAACTTCGTCGTTTATGAACCAATTTCGATGATTCTTTTTTTGTTGGAAAAGAGATGCTACCAGCGTGATAATGAAACCCGGATTTGATGATGAAATCCCAGAGAAATCGAGGGCAATCCTCAAATGTTATTATTATTTTATGTTATGTTGTATTAACAATGTTTTAATTTTCCAGTTTGAAGTTGGTATTTTTTGTTATCAATAAATATCTCGTTAATACGTATTCTCCTTTATTGTTGGTAAATATTATACTTTATACTTTTGTATAAAAATAAATTATGTAAAAATACTTTTTTCGTCAGGTCTGGCATACTACCTCGGGAGAAAAGAAGTCAAATAGCACTAAATACACAAGGGGGCACTTATGACAATCGACCCATAATGACGTACTCACGCTAGAGTTTTTCGTGCATATAGGGGCACTATCTGAGGAGCGCTTGTCGTTCCCTTTTTATTCATTTTTCCATCTCTCATCTGGAGGGTTCTCGGGGTTGCATCGGAACGGAGGGCTCCATTGTGTTTTTTACGCACCATTTTCGTTGTTTTATTTTGAGTCTTCGCTGTGGGTCATCAATCCGTGGACCTCCGACAAAGTTGTGATAACGGCCTTCACCAAAAAGTTGAGAATTTGTATAGTAACTAGCTTTTAGCTATGACTTTACCTTGGTCATGAAAAATAATGGGAGTTTTTGGGGACTGCCAATAGAAGTGAAAACTAAATAAATTATCAATAACTCATATATTTATTTATAAATAAAGTTATTATAATGTTAAAATTGTTAATAATTATTCTTAAGTTAAAAATAATAAATATATATATTATATATAATATAATAAAATATAATTAAAATAAATAAAAGTGTTCAGTGACGATGACTCAATTTCCATGATTTTTGTTCACACAAAAAGTGCTCATTGCGCCTATAGAAGTTTTCACTCCAAAATGAGCTATGATACGATACTATACGAGTACTGCAGATTAATTATACATACGATTTGTCAAAAATAATAAGATTCATTCATTTGCTGTCGTCAATCGTCATTCTTCTATCTGTCATCAATATTTATATTTTAAGTAATGGAAGAATAAATAGTTATAAATTACAGAAAATAAAAGTCGAAATCCTATTAAAACAACCATATTAATAGCAAATCCATTCTAATGTCTTCAACATTAGTCGAGTTGCGTCCAGACCGGCGTCTTTTGGACCATGAATTCGAAGGTTACAAATTAAACTTACGGGCTCTTCCTCATTATACTTACAACTTAAAAGTTTCTGTAGATAAAGTGTACCCTGATGAGTTGCAGTATTCTTTCGTGCATGCAAAATTATTTGCTCTTCACAATCACCTTGTACTAGACACCTGGGATTATTCATATGGCTACTACTATATCGATGCAAAACAGCAAGTACGAAAAGTTTACTTTGACAGTATAAACCAAACATTTCAATGTATAGAAGTATACGATATCCCAGCTCATACTCAAAGGAAATCGGGACATTTTAATCTTTGTTTAACCTTTGTATCTCCTAAAATAGCTATGGTAAGTGATGGCACAGGGTACCTACATATAATTGAAACTGGTGCAAGGAATAAGCCGGCTGATCAAATGCTTACATGGCAAACCTTACATTCAAGCTTAATTCTAGGTGAAAATAAATATTTCATTATAGTTGATTCAAGAATTCAGCAAAAAGATAATTTGGAAATAGCCCATTGCCTTATTCAGTCAGTAGAGCAAAATGAGAAACAATTTAATTCAATACTGACATGGGTTATTTTTCAAAATGATGGAATGAACTGGAAACAAACAAACATGAGGCATTTGCAAGGCAAAGGCATAGTTCATTATGCAGCTATGGAGACTAGTTGCTCAGCTCTATACATAGCTTCTGATAATCCTTTTAAGTTTACATTTGACTCTGAATGTGAGATTACAGAAAAACCAAAAGAGGAGCCTAGGCAAATAATCTACACATGGCTTCAAACCACTGAAGATATAACAATTACTTTAAAGTTGCAAGAAGATTATGATAAAAAATTATTTTTTGTAAGTGTTACACCATTAACTATAAAAGTGAGCTATGCTGGAAAAGTATTTCTAGATGGAAAACTAAAGCATAAAATTGAAAGTGAACTTGCCACTTGGAACTTACAAGAAAATGGCCAAGTTGACATATTAATAACAAAATATGAGAGCATGTTATGGGAAGATTTAATAGAAGGTGGTGATAGAAATGGTGAACAAATTCTAGATGCAAGTTTGGTGGAAGAAGCTCATAGAAGACTAGCTCACTTGTGTTCTGATACAGAAGTAACAGCAGACCCGTCTGTACCAGGTCTGTCCTCGCAAGAAATAGAAGAATGTGATGCTCCATCTGAAGAGGACACAGTTTTAGGTTGGTACATACAGTAGAAAAAATGCTGTTTCCTTTCACTTTCAATGCATTTTACACCAGTTTCTGGTACATTACTCAATTACAGGCATGAGTACCTCTATTGCCCTTTAGATTAATCTTGTATGTTGTTGTTATATCTACATTATATCATATAGAGAACTGAATTACTTATTTTTATTTACAGTTCGCATGGATTTACAAAAACATGAGGTCACTCATAGGATTCCATTAAGCGTTCATCAATACTTATTTGACACGAAACTAGATACAAATGAAGTGCCTGCATTGGCCCTGCGCCATGATGTTGATGCATGCATCTGGCAACCTTATGCACAGTTAATTAACTCCGAAACATGGCCTATAAAGCACCAAGGCACTCTTCTGGCATTTGGTTATGTACAATCTTCTAAACAGAACCGCAAGTTTGTCACCTGTCCACCGAATTTTACCTATAGTGTTGTATGTGAGGCATCAAAGCACATTTTTATTTATAAAAATTCAAGCAATCAGGATTCTCAGCTAAGAAAACGGTCTGAAGGCCTCATGAAAAACGTACATATTGGTCAACAATATGTTCTAAACATAGACAAGTATGGGGAAGTTTTAGGCATTAATGCTACAAATGAATACTTATTTGTTATGACTGAGCATAATTTAATTGCTATACAAATCCAGTGAATAAATCAGGATGAGAAACTATTATTTTCTAGATTCATTAATATTATTAATATTGTTGTCACATTCACCATCACTGTCACTACTAATACTTTCTTCCGATGAGTAGCCTGTTGTAAATAATAGGTTCTTAGGTCTTTTTTTCCTTTCTTCTTTCAACTCTTTTTCAATTTCCATTTTTTTCTGCTTTGCTATCTTCTCCGTTAACAACTGTCTCGGCCTTTTTCTCTGCTCTTTGTATGTATGGTTGGGATTTTCATTATGAGTTCCATTATTTGTAATTGATTGATTTGTGTTATCATTATTTTCACTTGTTTCTTTTCTATCATAATTAAATTCATCTTCTGTAAATAAAAAAAAAAACACTTGTAGTAAGTGTTTTAATTCCAAATTTAAATTGTTTTTACAGTGCTAATCTCTGCTCTAAAGATTGAACATTAAAATATGTAGAAAAAGTACGAAAAGATTGCCGCCGCTGTGGGAATCGAACCCACGTCTTCGGCATTCGCGGCCTGATGCTTTATAAATTGATCTATATTATTAAAATAATGTAAAATATGATCAAAGATGTTAAGATTTTCGTTGGTGTGACAATCAGCCGTTTGACTTAGTGGTTAAAGCGTCAGGCCGCGAATGCCGAAAACGTAGGTTCTATTCCCACAAAATAATTGAGAAAATAACTAATTACCTGGTGTTACAATTTCAAAGTTATAAGCATGATCTTTGAGAACAATAAATATAATTGGAAATTCTACAATACATTTGCCTGATAAATTTTCTCCTAAAGATTCTTTAGGGTCTAACTCAAAGAACTTTTTAGCAGAACCCCTTATCTTTTCAGCTGAAAATAAAATTTAGTTTCAATTAAATTTAAAAATGTAATTTACCTTTTAAACCCAACAATTACTTTTACGGTAATAATTTTTAAATAAATCTTAAGTACTACCTTTTAGTAAAACTTTGACCCCATTAAATCCAGCTGATTTGTAATAAAGTAAAGCTTTTGATCCTTCAAAGGGCTCTGCATTTGGATTTATATATTTATCTACAAGTGTTGATAATTTTGTTTGTTCAGAACACTTCTCATCCACAAACTTCAATGGATTTGTATCTACATTGGGGAATATCCACTCAACTCTCCATGATATAACATCAGTCTTATAATTATATCTTGTACTGTTCATTACGTGTCTCGTAAAGTTTTGGGCTAAAAATTGTAAAACAGTACCTCTCTTCCTGGCTGCCATTTTTAATTTAAACAAATGCTGAAATTACAAATCATATTTGTTATATCAAAACACAACTTTATATTTTTAAATTTAATATTTTTCGTGTATACATACAATTGGCAAATCTTTGTCAATTCTCGTATATTTCTTTTTCTCATCTCTCCTAACAGCATACACAAACCGAGCACACTCTTCCAACAATCTATAATCGCTCAATAGATCAGTGTCAGTGAAATCTTTCATTCTGATGAATTTTGTTCGGTCACGTATACCGTCGCATTCCAACTCTTTTTTGTGTATTCGAACACAGGTTAAGCAACATGTTTTAACTTCACATTTCGGACAGGTATATATTGCTTTATTTGCTGCACATACCTCGCAGTCACCAAGTCTGTACCATGACGAATTTGAGCATATTAATTTTAAAAAATAGTGCATTATATCTTATATTTACATTATTTTCAGAACAGGGAACTTTACGTGGCTTTAAAACAGCTTTTATATTTACCTGGCCTGAATTTCCCTTTCACTATCAGTATCACTATCTGAAGAAGACATTTTTCATTAAATTTATATTACAAAATCCTGTCTCAAAAAACGTTGTTCCAGCATTCGCACATGATCGATTTAAAAGTGACAATGACAAATGAATGACAATTGATGACAATCAGAAGGTTAGGTTAATGTTTACAATTTGCTAATACTTTCTGTTAAAAAATATTAATCAGGCCTAAATTGTAACTAAAATTATTATTTGGTATTTTTTTTGTTCGTATTTATTTCGTTGGTGTGTTTGTTGTATTTACATTTTGTTGCATAATAATTTTATTTGCAAGGTTCAAAATGTGAAAGAAATAAAAATGATATCAGTGAAAAGTTACTTCCAAGTATGACGTATAATTTTTTAAATGAAATTTATGTGAATAAAATTATTATCTTGTCATTATCGGACTGTTTAATAATTGTGACTTAAATCTGGATATAAAAAAAGTATAGGATTAAATTTGTTTTCGGTTGTTCAAAGAGTACTTTTATATATCTGTGGTTGTTTTTGTTTAACAAAATCTTTTTTTTCTATCTGCAGCCTGGAATTAAAGTTTATGACTTTATGTATTTCAAAATAAAAAGCGCATTGAAAATTTATATTCCTGTGGGTGGGACAAACTACAGATCTTCACCTACTTTAAAATATTCATAGATTTGACTGTTTAGTAATTAATAGTTTAATAATGGCAAACTTAGATTTTCAAGCAGATGAATGGGATTTACAATGTTCCGATGACGAGATTTCAAAAACTGGAGTGTTTATTGGCAAAAGCTGGATGCCAAATCCAGCTGAGTTGGAAGAATTATATAGAACTATTGAAAAAACAGGAACATTACCTTTAGAATGGAAATGTCCAGGAAGGCGAGCGCCATCCCCTGTTCCAGTTACCAAAGAAAATCATCCTGAAATTCCGCAGTCTCCTATAAGAGAAGAAAAATCCAACTTTGATTTCATGGATGAAGTCAGTTCACTTCGTTTGCGTTTTCGTAGGGAAGGTGAAGATACATTGAGAGGATCAGCAAAGAAGAAAACTACGTCTTTTGATGGCATTCTATCAAATATGATTAGACATAAGAGGATAGAACAGATGGAGAAGCAAGCCAATACTCCATCCTCTTCACCAAACAATACTTGATATGAATATATCCTGATATAATATATGGGTATTTTCCATCAGTTAATCTCAAGAAAAAGGCATTTGTAGACCTAGTGATTTTCATAATGCATAAAATATTTGCTTGATAGTTTAACTACCTATATGATACTATGTTTTTGAGCCCCTGAACGTATTTTTTAACAGACTTCAAAAAAGGAGGTTTCTCAATTTGACCGTATATATTTTAATTTTTTTATGTATGTTCATAGATAACTTCGTCGCTTATGAACCGATTTTGATGATTCTTTTTTTTTCGGAAAGGAGATATCCCAAGGGTGGTAACATGATAAGGAAACCCGGATTTGATGATGGCATCCCAGAGAAATCAAGGGCCATAGTTGAATGTTATAGGTATTAAAAATGTTTTTAATTTACGCATTGAAGTTGGTTTTTTTTTTTGCTAAAAATTATACTTGTTATAAATAATGATTGGTGTGGGAAATAGTGAACTTGCCTCTTCCTTGATTGGGTGTGGATTCTATCCCCACTACTGGTAAAACATTGTTTGGTGATTAGTGTTTTTCCCAGTGTCTCTGAGTGTTTTTATATGCATTTTTTATATTTATATTTATTCACAAAAGTAAGTTTAAGTATTTTTATCAGTTTTCTAGTACTCAAAATACAAGCATTCATTAGTTTGGGACTAGAAGAGAAGACATTGTGTAAAAATGTGTCTGAAAATATTAAAAATAAAATCATAATAGTGTAAAGTTACATATATATTGGCTTCTACTGCTACTACTATTTAAGGCAGATGATTTTATATTTACATATTTTGTATGGTGACTTATTTTGTCAATGTTTACATTGACAAAATAATAAAATGGTGGCATTTATCATTGTCAAGTGAACTGTTTATTTTGTTACTATAACATGGTTTATCTGTTATGAATATATTTTATTGTACTAAAACCTTATTTTTCGTTTTTTATTACTATACTACTGTCTCTTATAAATTAACAAGTACACAGCAATCAAGAAAATTCTATTAAATGTCATAAATTATTATATTGTATCAACATGCCCATAAGATGTGTGACCATGATGAAGTATAAGTATACAGAGTTCAATGTGTTTATGTAGCGACAAACATGTTAAACAATTTTTGCATGTAAGTAAATCTGAAAAATGATGATTTCTGGTGTACACTACCTGGTTAGAATCTATGATTTTCAACTATAAGGCTATTTGCAAAGGCCTCAGCCAACATTAATATGTTTTATGCACAATTTAACTACCTATTAAAGAACAACATTTGCTATTAAATGAAAACAAAGTACATAAAAATGGAATAATAATGTTGTAAAATGTATATATAGTATAGGTTGGAAAGATAATAATTAACATTTGCTTATAATTTATTATGATAAAACAACTATTTATAAAAAATGATACTAAACAGATAATTGTGCAGATGTTGGATACAACAATTCTTCATTTTCTTCAAGTATCTGTCTGCATCTATCCATATTGTTAACAATGTGGTCTATTTGCCAATGCTTCCTCAACAATGCCAAATCCACATTAAACTTCCCCTGCCTTATACATTGCAAACCTGTGCAGTGTGCAGATGTTTTCAATTGCACTCCTAGGTCATGAATTAGCGTCCATAGATACTTATCATATTCATTCACCGCTTGTACTTCTGTAATATCAAATGTATGAAATCAACAGAACTCATTCATAATAGGAATGAATTATAATTTACTAAAAAAGATAAAATATTTTTTCTCAGAAGAAACTAGACACTATTTATAGTTGTTAAATATAAACATTACTAAGTGCCAATATTTTGTTTTGGTCGAAAAATTATGCCACACCTTTAACTTTATACTTTAAATAATATTAAATATTAACCACAGATGCTTAAAGAACATACCCAAAGTAAAATTTGGAGGATGAAAGTGGACACATTTTATTCCATATAGTACAGGTAGTTTATTATTGGCAGGCCTAATAACACCCTGAGAAGCTAGTTCAAATGTGGTCTGTGAGTCCATATGAAGACCAGACATTCTGTAAAAAATATATTAAAGTTTAAACTTTGAAAATATAAATAACTGTTTGAGCCTTCTTGCCCATTTGCCAAAAAATAAGAATATGAAAAGTTTTCTTCATATTTAAAAAGAAGTAAAATTTCCTTACGTAAACATAGTCTTTTGATGTGCTGACTGCATGTGTGCCACTACTCTATCAATTTTGTCCCTGGTTATATGGCCAAATGTTGATTTCTCAACTGTTTTTCCATTCCAAAAGTATGTATCAGTAGCCTTTCCAAGTTGGCCATGGACCTTATATGCTCTTGTTGGCCTAGCCATGTTGATTTGGTAAGTTAGTCTTGTGCCCTCATTTATGCCTAGTACTGGAACATTAATGAATAATTAAACAAATATCATCATCAGCCACAAAATGTTGACTGTCAATTACATGTAAGTTTGAATAAGAAGTAAAATTAAAATGATTTTAATAATCAAAAACATCTTCGTAGGATACAGGTGATATAAGTTTTTGACCTTATTAACATTTATTATACCCCCTTGCAGAAAGGCCTTGTAGTGTATTCACAATCAATTATTTTTTTACTTATATCAATTTATTTTTTTATGCAATGACACTTACATAAAACACCACTTGTAAACAATCCAAGGTGAGTAGCCCAACTACATCTGAAGTCATCTCTAATATATCTTGGACCACAAACCAAGGGATCATCTGCATAATTGGGAACTAACTTAACAGTCATTGGGGCATTAGTAGCCCCTTCAATTTCCACTCTATTCTCTCTTGGTCTATCAGGTAGTGCATTTAGATCTAAAATAAAAAAAAAATATATTTATTATAACAGTTTATATTATGAACAACTACTCTTCTTTCAAAGTAGTTTTTGAATAATTTTATTATTTTTTCAATCCATTCTTTATCAAAATTTTATATTTTTTAGAATAATAAATTGCATACTATTAGAACATAATGGCTCCTAAGACTATAAATTTATATCATGAAAATACTTGTTAGAATTTAAAAAAAGTAATATTTTCTAAATATATATCCATGTCTGTGGTAGGATCACGCCACAGTCTTCGCTGTTACACTAATGGGCGAATCCGTCCAGGTAAGTACCGCGACTTTAAAGAAGACTGGCGTGAAGTGGAAATGTTATACATCTGCCTTTCGTCTGGTGATTGAGATAGCCAAGGCCCACTTCATTAAAAGGTGGCAACGCATCTGTAGCCCTACGGGTGTTGTAAATGTTAATGGGCGACGGTCATCATTTAATATCAGGTGAACCGCCAGTTCCTTTTCCTACCTTAAAATAAAAAAAAAAATACCCTAACCTCTGCAAAGTTTTGTTAAAATTGTGTGTTGTACTTGTCTCACTGATACGCATGGAGGTTTATAAACACAAATAAGTCCATTGAGTGTTTTATAAGCAACAGAAGCACTGTTAAATTTTACCATTGTGTTGTTTTGTTTTCGCTATTTCGCTACATTAGTTTTGTTTGATATTTGATTGACTGTCAATGTCAACTGTCTGTTAATTAAGATGCATTCATAAATTAATTTACTACTAAAACGTTTTCGTCTCAGTTATACGGCCATTATTTTTTCAATAGAGTTACCGATGTATTGAGTATTCCCTTCTGTCAGCTGTTGCTACAGGACTACACAGTCCTATGGCAACAGGTTTGTTTTTTGTTTTCCAGTAGTTTGCCGGCCGTCCCGTGGCTTTGACACCTTCAAATCAGAATAACATAGCTTGTACATGACAATGTTTATTCCGCTGCACTTCCACGACTCCTGCTAACAAAAGATGTACAATTTGATGAATTAGAATTGAAGAAGAGGCACAACACTCGGATGGATGTTTGCACCTCGGTTTGGATGGCGTTCGACAGTTGATCCTGTCCGACCAGAAGTAATAAGGTCGAAATTGCGATTAAATCACGAGACATACTGCCCGACGATTACTTACGAAAATTAAATTAAGATAACAATTAATATACGAAAATTTTAAATTAACGAAACACTGGATTTACGAAAAAACAATTAACGAAAATTATTAATCTTCGCAAGTTAAAAGTGTCGTAATTAATTACGTAACGAGCGAACGATGTTAACTTATATCAGATACACCATTAAATAACAATAAAAACCCAAACCCGCGACTTTGAATTGATGAACTATCCAGAGTCACGGGACTTCGCTGGATGCAGGACGCCTTTTCAGTAAAGGGTTCGAAGAGTCAGGAAATAAAATATAAAATAAACGCAATAAAGCCGAAAATATACTAGGTATCTAGCAACTCACTATTCCCTTCAACTTGCTTATAGTGGACGAAGATATGGAAAGTACATCAGAAGCGCCACCAGCGGACCTTCTCGAAAAAAGGTGCCGATGAGGATGATTAGACGTATTATTGTCGACAACCTCAATATCCGCTTCTCCCCTATCCTGATTACATCTCCAACCGAATGATAGGAACTCACCGCCCACATCTTCTGCCTTTTTGTAGCGATATTTAGTGCACTAAGCAGTTAACGACAGCTGCACCTTCCCCGTGGAAGGAAGCGCACGGCATTGGTATCCCTAAGCTGAATAAGTGCATCGAGCATTCTTCAAGTGCACTATTCACGAAACACATTCTCTCTAATCATGACGCTGCAAACTCCCAAAAGTAGTGTCAAGTAGGCAGGTTTTCGACTTTATAAATTAAAGGAGCCTTATAGGTGTACTAGACAGACTCGAGAAAACCTATGGGTCACGCAGCAGCTTATACTATTGCAAGAATGGGCCTGCCCAGGTATCTTTTCTTCCATATTATTATTATTATTAAAACATACATATTATCTTCCAGGTAGCCTCATAGAAAACTAGCGAGAAGTGGAAGTATAATATTTTCGATTTTCGTCTGGTGAGTTACCGTGGCCAACTGTTTAAAAGGTTATCAACTACAACCCTTTTTTAGAGATGAGGCGTATGTATTGGTACAAATATAAATACCCAGTATGAAAGTACCAGCATGCAGACCGGGTATGTACGCTATAGGCCCATTCCGGACCCCGCGGACCTAGCGCCGTCCCGTTGGACGGAAATACCGCATTTCATTACGGTCGCGCTCGACCGCCTGTGGCATTTTATACCAAATAATTCATTGAGATAAATTTATTCTTTATTTCTATGACAATTAGGTAGATAAATAATTACGTAATAAGGTTAAACAGTAATAGTTATTTTGAATTACTTTTTTTTGGTAATAGGGTTCTTTACGTTAGTAAATATAGAGCTTATTTTAGACTAATTAAATCTCAGTTAAAAAAAACTGATTGCTAAAAAAACATACCTAATACCTATAGGTATTTTGATACTGGGTTTTTGCATGGTGTATACGGTGATAACTGTACCTTTAAGGCCGGGTACAGAATGTTGCAGGTATATCCATGCCTGCCCCTCTTTTACTGCATTTGTCCATGCCATGGGCGTCGGTAATAACTTATCTTCAGGTGAACTACCAGTACGCAGTTCAATGTAAGTTTTTACATAAAAACATACCAATTAAACTGCTGTGTAAATATTATGAGTAATTCTAATAGTTACGACTTTTTTAAGACCATTTATTTACATTTATCAATACAATATTTAGCAAAACATAAAATTTTACAGGGCAACATTTTTTAGTTTTAACAACTGCAAACTAAATGACACGACATTAGTCTGTGGTGTCGAGCAATGGCCGATAGGAAAAGTGCGTCTCAGTAGCGCATCGCGAGAATCTTATTATTGTGTTCCATAGAAAAATAATAAAATAATAATGCATAGAATTTTACAAAGTGTACATTTGTGCTAAATTTTTTGTGATAAATTGTATTGTGGCTAAGAAAAGTGGTATATATTACCAACAAGTGAGTTTTCTTGTGAAATTTTTGATATAGGTAAGTTGCCCTCAAGTTTTATAAATTTATCATTGATTACTTGTAGTGAGGAAACAATATGCATTGTGACGAATCCATGTACAAAAAGTAGTATAGGAACTGTTGGATAGCTTACGGCCCCTTGCCAACTGGTCGTTTATTCACTTATGAATGCAACAACCAGCAAGTTTGCTTGTCAGTAATAATTATATCTGATCTTCGTTATTTATAAATTGGAAATAATTTTGCTATCTTTCCTAAATAGTTATTTTAAATCGGTTATTCGTATAATATAAAATAAAAAAAATTTGACGGTATTGTGTTAAGTAGATAGTAAGGTATTGGCCTATAGGTCCTTGATACCGGGCCATAATCTCCAAAAAAAAAAAAGATAGTAAGGTAAATTAACATATTTATTTATATTTAATTTATATTATAATGTTGAATAAAAATGTTGTGGAACCACGACACGGTTTTATGAATTATAAAACATTTTAAAGTAAATAACAAGAAAAATAAAAACAAAGGAATTAAATAAATGTGTTTCATAACATGTGGGCATTTCAAAGAAATGGTTAATGATAACTTCCTTATAAGAATCAAACTGTAAACAAAGTGTTATAGCTTATTGTGCTTCAGTATCGGCAAAGTCTAAACTTGAAACAATTATGTTTACTTTTGCATTCAACCCCTTCATATTTTCGAGTTCACTATTAAATCAATAATGCATAGTTTTAAAGCATTTTATTTTGCTTTAAGACTTTAAATATGTGTGACTTTTAAGTGTGTGTGAGAAATAGTTTTTTTTTATTTTATGCCTTTATGTTTAATTTCACTCAAATTGTTATACTGTTAATTAATAACAAACAGTAGTATTTTTTTGATGTCATTTGGCTTTATATAAATAATTATATTATAATACACTTAAAACAAATTTACATTTCTAAAAATTTTGTGTTAATCTTAGACCTTTATAACAAATATTTGCCTTGCGTGATTACTTAAATCCTGCCAACTAAGCGAAAATCAATTCATGTCATTTATTATAAAAACTCATAAAGTTTTGAATTGCTTTTTGTTACTACATTTCTAATGATTTTAAATATATACTAGTATATTATAATGATTTTAAATATTCATTATTTAGCCTACATTACACAATAAACACTATAACATTTCAATATGTATCTGACCTTATCTTTGACATTTAGAGCAACTTTTTCCTAGTCTTTACCAAACAACAGTATTTTAAGCAGACTGGAAAATGCCGTTACGCATTTCTCACTGAAAATGTCATACTACAACAATCAAAAAGCAAACTCTTCAACAAATAACACAACAAAATATAATATCTTGTTCCCAAACCAAAAATTTGAATTTTATGATAACACAGCATGAGATTATGTTCCTTAATCAATAAAAAAAATAGTGCACACACTTGAATGTCGAATTTTGGTAAAGGAAATTAACCTTACAAACCAAAACTCTTGCATAAAAGGGAGTATTAGCAAATCTAATGTAACAAAGGAACTTCTTATAATACAGGTAAGTGATCAAGTGAGCAGTAAAGCTAAGCATTTCCACATATTTCTTTCCTGTTCTAATTGTCACTGCATTGACTATTAAGATTGTCATATAATTATGCTGCAAAATTTATCATAACAAATATTTTTAATAAACAATTCAGCTATTTTTGGTTCGGAAACATTGGGTGTGGTTTATTGTGTATTTTATGAGAGATTCCGGTGGTAGGGCCGCACAACAGTCCTATTCCCAGTCCCATTATTAAAGACATAAATGACTTCTGTAAATGTTCATATTTTAATAATTTTACCATAATACAACAGTTAATATTTTTTTTTATAAGAGTAGGTAGCAAACAAGCTGGCGGTTCACCTAATGCAAAGTGTAACCACTTTGCAACACCCGAGGGGTTGCAATCTTTCAATAAAGTGGGCCCTGGCTACCTCACACACCAGTTTGCGCGTTAACCGCTAAAAAGTCCCCATTTGTCGTGACTCCTCATTTCGAGAACACTCCCCTACCTGCCACAGCTAGTATCGGAATGCTCGGCGTCGAAATCTCGAGCAACGTCCAGTTCCGCGGTCAATTGGAAGGTAAGGCCAAATTGGCTTCAAAGAAGCTTGGCGTGCTCAGCAAGGCGAGACGGTACTTCACGGCTGCCCAACGCCTAAACCTGTATAAGGCGCAAATTCGGCCCCACATGGAGTACTGTTCTCACCTCTGGGCGGGAGCCCCCTATTACCAGCTTCTTCCATTTGACCGCATTCAACGTAGGGCGGCTAGGGTTATCGACGATCAAAGTCTTTCCGATCGGCTTGATCCTCTGGCTCTGCGTAGAGATGTTGGATCACTCTGCATCTTCTACCGCATTTATCACGGGGAGTGTTCTGAGGAATTGTTTGGATTGATCCCGGCGGCTGAATTCCACCATCGGACATCGCGCCAGAACCAAAAATTTCATCCACACCACCTCGATGTCCAACGTTCCACAACAGCGCGATTTTTAAGGCATTTCTTGCCTCGCACAACCACTCTGTGGAACCAACTGCCGCCGGCGGTCTTTCCGAACCGTTACGACCTGGGAACCTTCAAAAAGAGAGCATACTCTTTCTTAAAAGGCCGGCAACGCATTTGTCAGCCCTCGGGTGTTGCAGGTGTCCATGGGCGGCGGTAATCACTTACCATCAGGTGAGCCTCCTGCTCGTTTGCCCCTTTCCTCCATAAAAAAAAAAAAAAAAAGATGAATTGCAGACGTATAATACTTCCACCCTTCACACCAGTCTTCTGTGAGTTTATGGTACTTCCCTAAACGGACCTATCCATTTGTGCTATTGTGAACAGTTCTTGCATGACCCTACCCCAGTTAAAAATTTAAATTGTTTACTTTAAATTGAACTTGGTTACAATTCGATAAAATTAAGTACCTAGAACTATCTAGATCCTTACTTTAACCAAACATAATTTTTTAAAGTTGTTTTGCACAATTACAATTTAAATTTTTAACTGGGGTAGGGTCATGATGTAACTTAAAATATGTAAAGTCAATCAAAACTAAAATAGACAACATGTAATGTAGATATGTCACATAAA
This sequence comes from Iphiclides podalirius, assembly GCA_933534255.1. NCBI lineage: Eukaryota > Metazoa > Arthropoda > Insecta > Lepidoptera > Papilionidae > Iphiclides > Iphiclides podalirius. The sequence goes on along the minus strand of OW152817.1, from coordinate 550,503 downwards.
AAAAATATGCTTATTTATCTCAGTTTTGAGGCCCAACAAGTAACCATCAAATTTAATTTCTGTATCTCAAATATTATTTTATTATTATTTAGTGCCTTTAAATATGTGCCAGTTGTATAATTACTAGGTCAACAATTATTGATAGAAATATTTTATTAATTATCCCAATTAATCTTATTTAAATTTTTATTTTTAATAATAATACAAGACTCAACCAGTACACATAACAATTAATATAAATTAAAAAAAAATTGTTAATTAATAATTAATTTAAAATATAATAAATATTTTATAATATAAAATGTAATTGTTCCTTCTATTTTCATTTTCTTAATCAGGCACAGACATCATCATCTTTTCAGCCTGCTTGAGTTCACTGTTGAAAATAGGCCTCCCCACAGACTGCCCCGAAGCACGATCCTGAGAGTCACCTGCATCCATCGACTTCCCGCACACTTGCACAGGTCATCATCACTGGCACAATTCTTAGTCAATATTTATTCTGCTTAGTCTAAGGACATGCCCTTTGTCCTTATTACGCATATAACAAAGCATTTGTCCCGATGACTGCTGAACTTTAGCTGTATTCCATTTCTGTCTCGGAGGCTATGTGACGCGAACGCTTCCGTAGATATTTCGGCATTGAACATTTTCGACTATATTACGCGACTATAGCGATATCTGTATAACGTTCTGTCGCTCATTGCTTTTTTCGCCGCCGGATTGCAATGCGTCGCGGCGCCTTATGTAAGGCGATTGATGTATTATTATAGAAAAAGTGTGCGAGCATTGAATTCTCTTATCCGCGATCGGAAATAGGCAGCTTATCGAGCCCGTCGGCTCCGCCGTCTTAACTAAACACACATATCGATATAAGGCATTTAGCATTAACTGCCTACCACAATAAGGATAAAGAGATCCGGCCTCCGACATCTGTCGGGCGTGTTATATAATATTGTTTTGGAAACAATCATACAACATTGTAACAGATCCGAGGAGGTTTTACTACATAGTTAGTGCTTTAATTGCTTCTTTTATTAATAGTAGAAGTGTTGGTTATTTAGGTGGACAGAAAATCCTTCTATCGTAACTGGATGACCACTTTGACCGTTGCCAGTACACGAACGTCGACAACGTCCTCGTCGGGCTTTATCCTTGTATTGCTTTCGTGCCGGCTATCTGATAAGGCAGGAAAACACCGGCGATAATATATGAAATAGCGCCTATCAATGAATAAAAGAAGACAAATGGCTTTTGTTACGTAGGTGTTTGTTGTTTAGCGAATGCCAATTGTCTTAGCAGTGAATAACAGCGTGATTGACTAGAGTTATTTACCGGCTTCATGATTTCAGTCTTACGCTTCTCTCCTCGCAGTCGTTTCTACAAATTAAACAGCCAATATCCGCCGAAATAATAATAATAATATGTAAAAGAACTTTTCAAACATGTGCTGCTCAAAAAAAATAGAAGGCATGTAGGAAACGAGTAGGTCCATCCGACTTTGTATATTAACTGACGCTTGGGGTTGTTAGTTCCGTTGCCAACCTTTGGGACGTTAGGCCCCGGTTTCCTGGTTTACCAGGCGTTTGAAAAAGTATTCAAGATACATTACGCTGGTATTCTTTGAGGTCGCGGTGATTGTCCATTCGTGCACCAACGAACGCCGCTTCATTAGCGTTCCGCACCCAAAGGGTAAAACGGGACCCTATTTTAGTAATACGGTTCCGTTTTACCGACTACGCTGTCTGTCTGTCCGTCTGTCACTAGGCTGTTATATCATGAACCGTGATAGTTAGACAGTTGAAATTTTCACTGACGATGTATTTCTGTTGCCGCTATAACAACGAATACTAAAAAAACGGATTAAAAAAATTAAGTGGGGCTCCTATACAAAATAAATTATTTTTTACCGTTTTTATGGATAACTAGCTGCTGCCCGCGACTACGTCTGCATAGAATAGGCTGAAGGCGTAACATTCAGACAGAAACACAGATATACATAAAAATGTATATAAATTATAGCCTGTCTTATTCCGATGTATAAGCTATATTATTGTGAAGTTTCATTAAAATCCATTCAGTAGTATTTGCGTGAAAGAGTAACAAACATCCATCCATACATACAAACTTTATAATATTAGTAAGGATGGTATAGAACCCTTCGTGCGCGAGTTCTTCTTGCCCTTGGCCGGTTTTACACTTTAACACAGTAAAAACAGTGTCCTGCTTTCATAATATCGATAAGATTGCTACGAACCGAGTTGAGAGCTGTTGTTTTCGCAATTGTGACGAGAGTTGCATTGTGTTCATATCAAGGTCGAGGTGATAATACTAGGTGCGACGCGTTGGATCTTTGTGTGTGTAAGTGACCTTTGCGCCGCCCTTCGGCCTCCCAACGGTGTGTCGAAGGCGATCCGATACATAATTATAAACGGCGATTCCGTTATTTAACGGATGCACGCTCGGCAACTGTCACAGTAACTACCAATGCATTTAATCGATTTAATAAATGTTGGTACCGTATGCTTAGTAGCCGCTGTTATGCCGCCGCGTTGTGGATTCGAATTGCACTACCCGCACCCAGTCTGTGCGTAAGCTGTTTGAGTAGATTTAGTGAGACTTGATAGAATGAATGGGATGAAAACATTTTTAATGTTTAATTATATTACATATTAATGGAAAGGTAGTCAAGTCCTTGATGCCGAGTATGAACGGAATGAAAATATTTTATAATGTGAATTTAATTTCGATTTGCTAACTGCTTCGCGGCCTTCTCCACGGCGCTTGCCACGATCGTCAGGTGGAGTGGCGATAAGACACGGCCACGCGCCTTCGAGAAGCATACGTGAAGAGCGTTGTGCAATTACGGGATAGCGTACATGTGTGTCAAGTTCTTTCATATCACGAGTGAGGGCTGAACGTTATGACGATAGCTTTCTGTCTTCTTTGTACTTTTGTTTTAGCAATACCCTTTTTTATTTGATAAAGTGGTAAGCGGGCCGGCGGGTCAATTGATTTTAAGTGACATCCGCCGCCCGTTGTAATTTGAAACACCCGTAGGGTTGCAGATGCGTTGCCACCTTTTAATAAATTGGGCCCCTGCTACGTCACTCGCCAGACGAAATTCAGAAGTGTAACACTTCCACTTGACGCCGTTCTTCTGTGAGGTCGTGGTACTTACCCGGACGTACCCGCCCATCGGTGCAACGGCGAAGACTGCCCTACCTTTTTTGTTTCATTCAAGTTAAATGGTCGTTAATAGTTCTCACATGTTAGCACATGTCACAATTGGATACTGCCCTTGTTGCTGCATTATGTGTGGCCCATATGTTGTCTTAAAAAAAAACAGCCGACGAGCCGACACTTGAACAAACACGCATTAGTGTAATTGCGGTTCGCCTCGCGGCCGCTGCCTGATCGGCAATTATTTGGCGCACGCGCATTCAAATCGCTGATCCGTTTGAAATACAAAAAAGAAATCTACCTCTGAAGCATCGGCGTTTGGCTTTTAGTTTACAGCATTCGCCTTTGAATCCGTTTTGATACCTTGAACCGTATTAATAGTTCTACCGAAAGATACTGACCAGCCGTACTGATGTCATGTTTAGTCTTCGTAATAATTTTAAATAATGTGTAACGTGTTCGTGTAAATACAGGAAATCATAAGGTTTCTCTAGATATATACGATGTACCAGACTTTAATTATAATATGTTCAAAAGTGTAAGGTTTTTCTAATGTATGTGTTTTGTATCTTTTTATGTTACAAAGTGACAAACGAGCTGGCGGTTCACCTTAGTGATAAACGCTGCCCATGGACATGCAACACCCATAGGATTGCAGTTGCGTTGCAAAATTTTAATAAGTGTGGGCCCCGGCTACCTCGCTAACCAGACGAAATGCAGAAGTGTAATACTTCAACTTCACGCTGGTCTTCTGTGAGGTTGTGGTATCAACCCGGATGGACCTGCCCATTCGTGCAACAGCCAATACTGTTGCGTGGCCCTAGCCCAATTAAATCTTAGAAAATTATCTTTTTCTCTAAATAAGTATTAGTTGTGCCCGGTTGCTGTTGCAGCAATAGAATATACAGCGCGGTTATTCAAGCTTGTATTAGTTTAATATCTGACCAGGGGTAAACATAGAATTTTAAAAATGCCGTCTCCCATTTGTCGCAACACACTTTATTCTATCGCGTCTGTTACCTTATAAATAGAGAGAAGGAATAAACACGTAATGTAACAATTACGTGTTTTTGAAAGTCTTCGACTAGAATTTTATCGAAATCAGCTTTTACGGACTTTATAGCCGAAGTTACGACGTCAGAAGCTTATTGAATTGTGGCCGCCACAATTGCGCGGAAGTTTCGCCGCGCGGCGCTGAAACATGGCAAATGAACGAGCCAATGAGGAAATGATGGGACTCATTTCCACTTATTTTTTACCAGCGGCTCTATTCCGTGTACGTTTTTTACGTAAATTGCCCACTTGGTTTTGAATCTCAACGTTTATTCGGGTTTTAGTATTAGGGTCCTTATTTTTAAGTGATAAATAGTTTTCGCCAAATGTACCAATTCGGCAATTTATGAATGTACTTTTTTTTCTTATAGTACAGTATTTTTTGTGTAAGAAGGTGGCATACGAGTAGGCAGTTCACTGATGTTAAGTGACTTTGGCCATCTGCAATGTCTGCATTGTATCAGAAGCGTTGCCACCATACTATTCGTTCTGGTCTTCTTTGAGGCCCTGGCCCTTTGCAATCGCAGAAGCTGGGTGGCCGCACCTTTTTGGTAATTGTCTTAACATTACTAAAGAATGACATTATTTTGAGTTGTAGCTGTATTTTGTTTAACAAACGTACGTATTTACATTAACTTACCGTCCAAAATACACCCATATCCGTTTCTATTAGTAAATGTAAATCTGAAAAAAAAAAGAATGGATATTGTGATGGTTCTATCATTGTACCTTTATTATGTCCGAGAGGTACGATTACGTAAATTATAACAAAACTGCACAGGGCTTAAACTGAGGATGGCGATCAGAAAATTTCCCAACGTTCCGAAATATCCTGTTTTATATTCCTAAAGCTATTACATGTCATGGATAAGATATCGGTGGGGCGGTCTTTACGTAACAGAGTCGATTGCTATGAGGATCGCGTAGGGTCCGACGGCGCCCTGGCCCACAGTCGACCTTGGAGCGCCTCTGCCGGCGCTGAGACCTTGGCTTTAACCAGCGGATTCAATGCGCGTGTAGCGTCGAGCTCGTCATGATTCGACGCGTGACGTGTTTTTTTTTTTATATTTTATTAAACGAGCCTGTGTTTTTTTTGCGACTGGGTTTTCTATGTGCTTGGTTTTTTGTTTTGTTTTCTGCGAACGATTTTGTGAAAGTGAACAAAAATACCGCTAACCGCTGAAGACCAGAACCGTGCAACAGGCACGAATGGGCAGGTCCGTCCGGGGAAGTACCTAGACCTCACGGAACACCGGCGTGAAGTAGAAGTGTATTAAAAGGTGGCAACGCATCTGCAATTGTACGGGTGTTGCAAATGTCCATTGGTGGCGGTTAACAGTCAACATCAAGTGAACCGCCAGCCGTCGCTCATGGCGACCCGCTCCCAGTGTTGAGGCTCCTCCACCTGAAGCAACGGTCGGCGCCAAGGTCGCTAGGTGCTCCGCCGCCATTGGCGCGCGTGAGGCTCGCATTAGCGCTTCCGTAAACCGAGATCGCGTCCCGTGCTCGTGCAACTCGACTCTGTACGAACTGAGGCGATCAGTTGATCTACGGATAATCACTAACGTAATACGCACATTTTAACTAGCTCACGGCAATATAAACCTTTTCACGGACATTTACACTAATTTGCACTTTTTATGTGAGATGGCAAACGAGATGGCGGTTCACCTGATGTTAAGTGATAACCGCCCATGGACATATACAACACCCGTAGGGATGCACCTGCCACCTCGCTTACCAGACGAAACGCAGAGGTATAACACTTCCACATCACGCCGGTCTTCTGTGAGGTTGTGGTACCTACTTACCCGCACGTACCTGGCCGCCCTTTTGTGCAACAGAGAAGACTGTTACGTGAACCTGTACCTAACAATAATACATCCATAAACCATATTATTTATTAAAAAATGATAATTTTTTTTTTCATTTCTATATAAATGTTAAAGTGCCTCGTGACTTACGTTTACGTACTAATTATGCGCTCTTTATCTACTTAGAAACTTTAAATGGGTTGTCTTTAAAAACACATTGCCGTCACTTTAGGATAACATTATCCTGTGTTGTATGGACATTTTAAAAACATAAATTGCACGAGGACTGACACCCAGATGCGAAACAACTATCTGTGGATCGCACAAATAGTTGTCCCCTGTAGGAATCTATACCCACAACCCCCAACACCGAAGTCAATACCTTGGCAACTGCGCCATGGAGTCATCAAAAATAGAAAGTTCCTATTATATTAATTTTTATGTTTAATCGTTTACCTCAACTTTATATTGATTATATCTATAGGTAGGTTTAGTAGAAGGTATCCGGAATGGACTCTAAACTGTATATTTATTGTTCCATAAAACTTCTACAGCAATGTAAATATAAAATTAATGTTAGTATTTTGCCGTCTTTAATCAGAGAAAGTGGAGGAAAAGCAATTATGCTATGGAAAATTCTAGCAATGTGGAAAAGTTTGAAATTGTACTTTTTCTGGTGAGGGCTAGCGTTAAAATCGAAAACTAATTCATTTTTCTGGCAAGTGGAGACCATTTGGCTAGGTTTTAGACTTCCATTTGGCTGGAATGTTTGCTTACGAATGTTGTTTGACGATCTTATAACATATCTGTATGCTTGTTATAAATATATACAGCATAGCCATGGCCCTTCAGTTATGTGACCGACTTTAATTACACATTGTGTTTCAACCCAACTTCAAAATACTCGGTACTAGGATAATAAAAACGAATATTCAATAATATTGCTGTTAAATATTTAGCGGATTAGTGCGTTTATCCGGTGGTTGAAATGTTAACTTGCCGATCTGAATACGCAAATTCGGATCTTAGTGGTATATCTTAGAATCTACCACAAATAAAAACCCGCCGTCTTACGCATCTGTGCTGTGTTGTATGCACTCCGTCCACCTGAATAGTTCAAAGAAATCTTGTTAGTACAAAGTATCTCTACCTACCTTATTCAAGATAATGGCATGAGAGGTAAAAAATGTTTTGTAATGTATTACAAGGTTGATCGTTTTACAGACCGGCTTATAATCGAAGGAATTTAAGTATTTTTTCCACAGCTATTATCGACGGCACTAAATACTACGATTTTTTTTATTTACACTTATCGTGAGGCTGGTCCATAATTAAAAGCTAAATGTTTTACGTCCTGATTTATAGTGGTAATTTAATTTGCATATCTGGCTACTTTATAATAAAGCAACTCCATATTTTACATTTAATATCTTGTTCGAACCCTGTAATCGCCTCCTGTGTTTTCACTTTCATCGAGGGTTATTTTTTACCCTTACATACGACAACCCAAGCTCGGGAAAGGTTCGCAGGTCGAGTAGGTAGAACACTACGAAGCGAGTTTAGTTTTATATAAATTCGTCCTAAACAGCACACAACCCACATTATCGTCATCACAGCCTGTCCCAAATCCAGTATTGAAGCGAGTGTCCGGATACAGCTATCTGGGCTCGTTCATTTCTATCGTACATAGCTAATACAGCAACACTAGTTGTATTATTAAGCTTGTTGTACATAAAAATTTGCACAAAAACCCTACATGAAATTCGGAGACATTCAGCAATACAACTCTTAAGCTTATGGCACATAAAAATGTGTTCACCATCTCAATGCAATTATGTTTAATAATATAGACTAGTGGTTGCCCAGTGGTCGGAATTCGACCATGATCAATTATACACGGTAGTGTGTGTATTTTTTTTTATTGATTTAATGTATTTTTTTATATATAATTAAAAAAATATTAGCATTATGTATTCATTCTCTATATAAACTATAAGTGTGGGAAACTTCACACCTCTCCGTCCGCGCATTTTTCGGAAAAAGGGGTACAAAGTTTCTGCTTCACGTATTAATATATAGATAGATGACGCATGTCCATGCTGCGTGTCGTTTAAAAATTGTTTCGCTTTACATAAGTTTATGTGACAGATGGTATAGAACGTATGATACGGAAAGAGATAGCAGTCTATAGAATTGCAATCTAAGCACACCAATTGGTGTAATTTGAGAGCCTCAATTTCGGTGCGCTAGTGTCGTATCTACCTCTTATTTGTATATTTCATCCATTGTCTCAACGTGATTAGTTAAGTCCAAATCATTGTTGCCGGTCTAACTGAACAGATGGCGTGTGAAACTGGTGCGTTCCAATCATTGTCTCGTTGGTGTTATTCGACAACAATCACTTTCAATGCGTTCGTCGCGCCTTGTTTGATCAACGGCGGCGGTGTTTACCGTTTGCCGCGGCTATATGCACCGGCGTCGTCGTCAACACACGCTGTTAACAATGTGGTCACGAACGCGGTTGCTACCGGTGGTCGACGTGCGAACATACCACCCACCTCATCCGACGGTGGATTCTCGTGGATTTGGACGGTTTTTCTTTTAACTACATACATACATACCCGGAGGACCGAGCTTTGCTCGGTTTTTTCTTTTTTTTGGTAAATCGTGAATTTTGGAAATTATATTTAGATACAAATTACTGAGTAATGAAATATGCATAATATTTTTCGATCTTACCGACGTAATAATAAGAAAATATGAACTGATGTTTTTCACAAAAGAAAGAACTTTAAAACAAAAAGGGAAAAAAAATACAAAATAACAAATCGACAAAAAATTAAAAAGAAAGCAATGATCTGGAATCGAAAAAAAATAAAAAAAATAAATGTGTAAATGATCGTGACGCGAACCACGGCCGGCCGTTTTGGGGCCGCCCGATTACCGACCGAGCTATTATGACATTTTCTCTTGCGGCGAAATTTACCGTCATATTCAAATTATATTTTTCATTCCCTGAAAACAGGGATAAAAGGGCATTTTCTAAAAATGAAACCTAGCTAGATCGATTTTTCGCCCCCGAATCTACGCACATACTAAATTTCATGAAAATCGCTGGAGCCGTTTCCGAGATTCCGATTATAATATATATATACAAGAATTGCTCGTTTAAAGGATAAGATTTTTATGAATTTGCGAAATATCCTAGCGGATTTATATCCTCTATTATAAGCCGTTGATGAGTATTTTTGTTAATAACGATTTTTGTATTAATTTCGAACAATTTTACCAATTGAAAGCATATTCACACAAAACCATTTTTAACCATTAAGTCAGCTAGCATTTGATATGACCAGAATATGGACGATGCAATGTCAACACAAATCTCCCGAAACTAGTCGGTGATAGACTTAATTTAGGCTAGGTATTAATTAAAAATTAACCTCAATAAAGGTCCCTCACGTAAAGGAATTTGCTTGTTTAAAAAATACAAACCGCGCGCCGCTGACGTGGCTTGCGAAATTCGGTACCGATGGCCCATTCGTTTCTTTTCAATCTCCTACCTTGGCACAGTGTTGCGTGTAAAGCTGCCGTCGTGACCCCGCGAACGGTCAATGTCACCGTCCGCCGCGCACGCACGCGCAATCTGATGGCACTGCCAATGGGGCCTGTTTTCTCTGCCCCGTGGCTGGTGAAGGTTCTAAGGTGGATAAGACGACGAGCGATAACTTCATCGGTTTCTTTCGGAATTCATGAACCGTACGGGATGCAGAAAGGATTATCTAATAGCTCATTGAATAAAGATTACAATTTATATATTAATGACTACGAAGTGAACAAAATACAAATTTTACTTAGCTCTAAAGCAAGCACAAATAGATAAACACGTTTTTTATACATATAATGTGTTTTGATGTATGAAATACTAAGTTAAACATAACATTAGCTTTAAGAAAAATATTTTCGCATTGCCACCTTCACGATTTTGGGTTATTTAATGCATTTATAGTTTTAAGTTCTCCTGTATTTGAAAATTGCATTAAAATATTCAGACGGACCGTTACGATCTATAGCTAAAAGGAACCATAGAGATCTGTTTAAAAACCATGCTCATCACTGGAAATAACTAGACAGTTCTGTGAAATTTCCAGCCGTCACTAGAGTCGTCACGGCTTTTCCCAACGCCGCCTTGTATCTACCCAGAGCCAGACGGTGACGTCATCGCGGCCACAGCTTAAAAGGTTGTCGCGGCGCAAGAACCGCTTTCAGTGTCTCCTCCATTCGCTCCAGTAGGTAAATGGAGTCGAGACTCATATGAAGGATGTCTTTTTGTGAAAAGCACGGACTCAATCGGGAAATCAAATAGAAACACTGAATAATTGTAAGGGGAATTATAGTATTTCATTGGTAGTGTGTGAATGACGGTCTAATTTATCGTCATCGGCCCCAACATCTGTATTTTTCATTAATTGAGATATAGTAACAATGAAGAATTATAAAGGAAACTATATCAATGGTAGTGTTGTAAATAACGGTTTAATTTATTTGTTTTCGGTTCATAAATCTGTCATTAATTGATACACCGAAAAATTTGTTGTTAAGTGCAAAATGCTACAATTAGTCGGTAATATTTTTATTTGTCAATAATAGCAGTAATGTAGATAAAATAATGTGCATGCAATGCCATTATTATACAAGTATACGTCAACACGTGAAGCGTTTAATATTGAAAAATTAGAGGTCGTTATAAAAACTGCTTCGGTGCGCTCGCAACGACATCCGCTGGAATTTTCCAGAACTCGTAGCAATTTTTGTAATTTATAAAATATCAAAAGCGTATATCATTGCTTTATTGGCCGAGTTAACTATATTTAATACCGCTGTACTGTTCAATTAGAAGTATGTGTAAGGAAGTGTAACATTAAAAACTAACATCCAATTTTCTTGGTTTAGTCTTAAATACGTCAGTAACTGGATCTCACGTCTAATTACTAAACTGGTAATAATTAACGCACAGTGTTATGCGAGCGTTATTAATGTATCTGTTGAACCAATAATAAACAACCATAAGTAAGTAAATGTTAGAAGGCAATTAATGAGGGCATATATTATTATTCTGTTATATAAATCCTTACACACAAAATCTGTGGCCCGGCCGGGGCGCTCGCCCTTGATCCCAATGCGTCCCGACATGGAATCCTCGCCGGACTTATTGCCCGCCATTGTCAATTGCCGCCGTAGGACGTTCGCCTCTCTCCAGAATTTTCCATAGGAGGTTTCGTTGAATTATACGCGGTCATTTAAGCATATGGCCATTGTCATTGAAGAAAGTCACATTGTTAATTTGATATCTTCTGACTGTTACTGATTCGTAGTGCATTTATGGTATATAAAGCGATCCTTTCCTATGCAAACATTCGTGATGATCAACTTTCAGGAAGGCAATTTACGGTGTGTATCAAGTATACCTAAAAGTAGCGTACGCTAAACATGAATATTACGTGGCTGACTCGTTGAATTTTCTATTTTCATGCATAAGAGTGGAGGTAGGTAATTAATAACCATTCTTATAAATATTTACTCCTATAATTATAATAAAGTTCGACATGTGTAGACTTAACAGATATCTAACGAGAAATGCATTACGTAAACACGTTATTTTATACATTATTCACATTTCAAGGACTTGTAACAACGGTAAGAGTACATATACGTACTTATGTACATATCGTGATATCGGTTCATGAGGCGAACATCGGAATTAATTATCATTTACGACGGCCGTACATTACAATTAGTGCCCGATTATGTGATTATTCGTTGTTAACTGCACGCGCCTAATGAATATTCATAAAAGAGTTCATCGCCACGGATGCTCTACGATAGAATTAGAACGGCGAAGCGAGGTGTCGGTTCGATTCCCTTTATCCCGAATTTTCAATGATCTTCGATATCTGACGATATAGATTGTTTAGATGAGGAATACATTACCTCTTTGTAGCCGACTTGATAGCTTGGTAGCTGAATTAATACTTGGAATTAACAATGATTATTTATAAAAATATAACATTAATTGAAGCAGTCCTTAGTTAGCCACTCAATTTGGACGATATACTTATTTTACATTTAACGAAAAGATGCCAGAACTGCCAATTTAACAATTGAAGTGCTAGACGTTTCCTGTTTTATATCAATAATTGACAGTTTCCAAGTTGCCCCTTTAATTCATCGACTGGGACATATGGAAGGTTCTGCTGATGTAAATTAGATACTGTTGAGAACATGTTAGAGCGGTCGCCGATGAGAGCTGTTAAGCGATCATGCCGCTTTATGTTTTAGGGGAAAGTTGAAATATACATCCGAGGCTTAGAGGTGATGGTATATTTTCTGATGAGGTTGCTGGTATGGTATTACGCTTCCCTGACCGTGAACTTATAAAGCAGTCTAAAGTGCATAACATGTTTAAAATTTGCTATGATACGTTGAGCGATACTGGCTGAGACGAGTGGTGTGGTAGAAAATATAAGAAAGAGAATGCTATTGATTAGCGGTATCGAGTTTGGGCAGCTCCGTCTGTGCAGGTGCTTGTATGCCCGGTTAGATGGCGTACCGTTATGCGTTAGAGCCGGCTGTGGTTGCCGCCGACCCTGAGTTGTTGACCCCGTTCGTGCCGGAACGATGCCCGGCCGTTTCGTAATCCAAACAGTGCCCGAATCGCGCCAGTTGCTTAGCCGTTTGCTGCTTCCAGATGTTGCGTCTACTTTGGCGGATTCTAGAGCAGATCGTGATGTAAGTAACACACGGTTAAAGTTATGCAAATGGTGCGGTGGTAAGACGCTATGATACATCACATCAATGCGAAAAAATCATTTTCCCGGAGAGTTTTGTTAAATTATTAATCAATAAATACATTTGGTCCTTACCAAAATGTGAACTAAGAAATATGGTCCACAACACGTGGTCGCATTGTCGCATTAATGTCTTGCTTAATCTCTGTAGCATTTCATCGGAAAAATTAGTATGTGCGACCGGTTGCGTATGCGGTACCTCATTGGAGGCGGTCGCACGACGAATGCGTGATCGACGATCGGCGAGTCGTTGTGATCTGTAGGCCGATTTGCACATGGTGGGTTCTGCTGTGGATAATGCAGTCGAACAATTTACTTCTGTACGTTCACCCCTCCGACTATAATGTGATCGTTTGCACAGCGTGACCGGATAGTCTAGCTGAAGCTGAGCTAAAGTTCTGTTTGTACCGTCTAAACTTTGATCAGCAATTCCCTAAACTATTAGAGCATTAGAATTTTTGGCTTTATATCGTCCTAAGTTAACATGTTTATAACCATTATCTGGTTTGCTCGATAGTGCCGAGTCATGATAACGAACATCTGCACTATATTATATCCTTAATTGTTCTATTTCATCTTTGTATAGAACTGTATGAGTCAACGACCCGCGACCGACCGCCTGTTTGGTGTTGCCTGGTCTAGATCGCGCTTAGCTCATCCGTTACGACATAGCTGTGATATCGACTTCCCGCGTTCGTCCACTTGCGACATGCGAAAGCTGCGATTTGGCATCATCGCAACCGAGCAACCGGAGGCTGCAATTGACGTAACACGAGTAGAAACATAACAAACATCCGACTGGACAATACCGTTGTTTGGACAAACACTGAATGAATGGACAAGAACTCCAAAATTGAATTGCTTAGGATTCGATAACATTGGAAACTATAAATGCTGTTAAGTCAAATCTAACTAAAATTAAAAACACTCACTTAACAACTAACATCATTACACAAAAACGTTAATAATATTACACTGTATAGACAGACGTGTTTCGTATCATTATTAGTCTTCTCACTACAGACAGGCGGTACCCGGATGTGTTTTACTCTTTAGTATTTATATATTTAAGAGGCTTCATTGTGAAGTGTTATCATAGTTTTCCGCGTTGTATTCAATAATCCGAACCACTGAAACGTATCATCGTCTCTTAAATAAAAACTGCCTATATAGGTATTTGGTTTGTTATTAATTAAACTTTTAATATGTTATCCTTTAAACGAGCAATTCTTGTATATATATATATATATATATATATATATATATATATATCGGAATCTCGGAAACGGCTCCAGCGATTTTCATGAAATTTAGTATGTGCGTATATTCGGGGGCGAAAAATCGATCTAGCTAGGTTTCATTTTTAGAAAATGTCCTTTTATCCCTGTTTTCACGGAATGAAAAATATCATTCGAATATGACGGTAAATTTCGCCGCGAGAGAAAATGTCATAATAGCTCGGTCGGTAATCGGGCGGCCCCAAAACAGACGGCCGTGGTTCGTGTCACGATCATTTACACACTCTTTTTTTTTTCTTTTTTTTTTTGATCCAGAGAATTTTGTTTTTTTTTCCCTTTTTTTAAAGTTGTTTCTTTTGTGAAAAACACCACTTCATATTTTCTTATTAATAGGTCGGTAAGATCGAAAAATATTATGCATATTTCATTACTCAGTAATTTGTAGTTAAATGTAATTTCCAAAATACACGATTTAAAAAAAAAACAAACCGAGCAAAGCTCGGTACTCCAGGTACTATTATGATTAAGTGTCAATAATAAATACATTAATATAATTGTTGACTGTTTTATTGTTTGTACAATAATTGACTGTTTTATTGATTGGAATTCAGTCTGAAGTATGTGGCTGCAAATTTATTCATAGCTTCATATGGTTGTACCGTAATAATCATAAGCTCTTATGTTTGTTTATGGTATATTCATTATCAGCACTTAAGAACTAGTGTTCTTTTGTGTTGATGTTTGCATATACGTATTATTAGCTATCTTATTCCGTCTATTAGCGTTCGATTGGATTCTTTGAATCTGTTTTACTCAATGCTATCACGCTAATATGAGACATGAAGTGGACACTTGCGTTATATCTTTTCTAGTAATACGCTGTACTCTAGTAATATCGATGACTTGAATTTAGTCTCGGGTTTCCTAACCGCGAATTGATTTCTATCTAGTCCAGGAAATTCGATCTAGTCTAATAATTTATTACTCTAAACTCTTTTTATCTTTTAACATTCGCGATGTTTCAACGATGTCATCAAAATGCCGAATATTTAACTTTAATTCTTTTAAAGTTTGTATGAAAAAGGAACGAAAAGTTTTTCCCAGCTGTGGGAATCGAACCCACGTCTTTGGGATTCTTTTCGTTTCTTTTTTTCTATAAACTTTAATGTTTAATCGTATGTGCAGATATTTGCACTATAAAACTTTGGATTTTTAATTCCTTTGCTAACGCGGAGTTCCGCTAGGTCGCTTAGGTTCCTTCGGGAGAAGTAACAAAGCTGTTTGCACTTGAGCCGGTGCAAGAGTTGATTGTATTCGATAAGAAACAAACGCCGCAGATAATATATTCCAAGTCACGAGTCCTTCGTTGCATTATCTTATCGGGCCGTTTGAAATTCAAGTCCGCAGTGCGTGGAATTTGGCATTAACATGTAATGGATTATGTTGGCGATTGCGCTCAATTGTGTAATTGCAGCGATGTATTCTTTCAAATGGTTTGTGGTTTGTTTGGCTTCCTTGGAATATGTTGACTGTTAGTACATTTCCCTTCGCTTCAATTAACTGATGTTATGACAAAATCTGTTAGGTCTAAATTCCCTTATTTACCCTCGACAATAATAACTCGATCTATTTCTATTTTTACATGTTAACTGCTGCTTTTTTAGTTTTACAAAAAATAAGTCCTGAATAGAAGGATGGATGAGACTATAAAAAGAATGTATTGGCTGCAGTAACTAAAAGATAGATTTTTTTTGAAAAGATAGATTTTTGTATGAGAAAGCTGGCGGTTTATGTGATGTTAAGTGATAATCACCACCCATGGACATTTGTGACGTTCGAGAACTGCAGATGTGTTGCTGCATTATAATAAAGTGGGCCCCGGCTACCTCACTCACCAGACGAAACGCACAAGTATAACACTTCCACTTCACTCCCGTCTTCTGTCAGCTCGTGGTTCTTCCCCGGATGGAGCTGCCCATTCGTGCAACAGCGAAGACTAGGTCGTGGCCGTACCACAGTGATAATTTCATTGTCTCGATATAATTTCACGTCTACACTGTAGTCAGTATAGTCGCCCCCGGCATTTTCCACCTTTCTTCGGTTCACATTATTGGGGTCGGAAAGTGCGTGGAAAGTGTGCGGTGCAGCGAGCCGCGAACTTTCCGCTGCGGATCATTTGGCTGCACTTTCCCCGCCGGGAGAAAAGGTGGCCATTATCCGAGCCCGTAAGGTGAACTCTTTAAGGACATCGTATCGTCAATGGCGCTTGCGCGTTAAGAAACTTTGACCGATTGTACGGATCTGTCAGGAGAACGCTTTGTACGTTATTAGGGATGACCCGATTGGCGTACTGGACGTGGTCTCTCCTGTAACAGAAGGTGTGGCTTCGATTCACCGCTATTGGAAAAATATTGTGTGATGAAAAAAATTATGTGTTTCTATGTATATTTTTATGTATTTGTTTACAAAAGAAAAGTATATTTAAGTATGTTTATCAGTTACCTAGTATCCATATATATCCATTTAATAGTACAAGCTTTACTTATATGAGTTTTGACTAGATACTCGTAAAGCATATTGCATCAAATGCTAAAAACAATGTAGATAAAAGACGTTAAGATTTTCGTCGGTGTGGCAAACAGCCGTTTAGCTAAAAAAAAGTGGCTAAAGCGCCAGGCCGCGAATGCCGAAGACGTGGTTTCGATTGCCATAGCGGCGACAAGCATTTCGTACTTTTTCGACATATTTTAATAGATAACGTTGTTTAAAAATATGTCCTGAAATATATCCTGTCCAGAAACCTTTATTAGTGTTTTCTGCGATTGTACTGTGTATTGCTACGCTAGCATATCACTAGCGTAGCAATACACAGTCTGTTTGTTGCTTCTTCTCAGCAACAACAACAACAACCGATTAATGTGCGAGATTGAAACGCGCTCGAGCAAAGTCGCGGCAATAATAGCTAGCCAATAATGAGCGTTGCATAAAGCGCACGGGTCAAACGCACACGCAGCTCGTGGCGGGCGCCGTGGGCGGTAACGGCCCGAGGTTAAAGGCCCATTTACACGATGCCATTTTCTTGTACATACAAGAGCAATAATTGAATGCAATAAATTGCGCGCAATAATTGTTAAGACCATTTGTTGTTTAGACCATGCAACTCATTTATTGCTTCAATTTATATAGTATTTTATTCACATATATAGTATAATTCCGTTGGTACCTGTAAATCTTTATTAATATTGTTCTGTATGTATTTAGTTGGTAAGCCTAAATAAATAAATAAATAAATAAATAAATTTAATTGTATACAACAGGCAAGAAACTGGCACCGTGTAAATGGGCCTTAATACGCCATCGAGCGTCGAACGCAATTTTCGTCATGGAGAAGGGCCCTATTACGGGCGCACGGACCCGTTTAGCTTTACGAGCCTGCATAAAACCCCAAAAGGAACTGTTTTCCGAGCGTACGGCTGTACGGGATAGGCCACTTCAGCTGATGTTATGTTGAGCGTCTACGTTACGGTGCACAATGCGATCGGACCGTACGCAACGTTTGTAATGTTTTTCATTCAAAATGTTATTTGTTACGAATTCTGTGTATTTTTGGTTTTGACAATATTTATGCGGATATTTATAACAATACCTAATATTTTAATACGCAAATCATTGCATTTGTACTTCTGATCACGAGACGACGTTCCGGCCATATAAGAATTAAGAATTTTAGTGTAGTATTGTTTTTAAAGATGTAATAAATTATTTGGACCGAGTTTATATGAAAAGTTGCCAAATGAGCAAACGGTTCACCTGATGTTAAGTGAATACCGCCGCCCATGGACATCTGCTACACCCGAGGGTTTGCAGATACGTTGACAACCTTTTTGGAAATTGGGCTCCGGCTAAAAGCATTATTGAAAAACAATTTTGATGCCACACTCGAAGTTAATTCATTATTGTAACGAGCACTAGAATCCCAGCAAAAGTACAAAGGGTTAATAATACAATCTATTTTAGTTTTATACCTACATATATATGATCAAGAGTTTAAATTTTTCTATTCCACAGAGCTTTCTAGTTTTACCACACGTTTCATACATAAGCAATTAGCGCTTCGTAAATGATCATTAATCATTTCTACCGCGTTGATCATTATTGCGAGTTGAAGCGTTGGCAAATAAAGTGCTGAGATAAGCGAAGTGTTGCGCGGTTTACTTTGTTCTATTGAGATTGAGATAGTCGTTGTTAATAATAAGTTCAAGGACCACGTGTCGACGACAATGAGATTCATTACGTTTGTTTAGTTGTTTGGCAGTTTTCAGACGACGTAAACTTGCTCGCACAAATAATTTATAATATACGTTTTGATGGACGATTTTACTAAAAATGTGTTAAACTCAGGTTTTCTGGCAATTTTTTTGCAATACCAGCAGCAAAAACGCATATGAATTTTGGCCATAAAAAAAAACATATTATATTAGTTTAGCTCTACCTAGGAGGTGCCAGTATTCATTGTTGCATTGGTTCAATAATTATAATGAAACTAGACATTTTTTTTAACGTAAATATAATAAATTATTTTAAACCATGAAATACATAACCGTAGGTGTTTTTGGCGGTTATATTTGTATATCTTGATACTAAATTTTTCAAATTCATCTAATACTTAATCCGGGCTAATGCGAGTCTTTCAAACGACAAAGTCTCACGATTTCATCGCTCGATGCGTTCCTCAATTAAGGAGGCGTTTGCAAAAGGCCAAGTGCCTGGCTTTGTAGTCGTCTGAGCAGGCGGCGCTTGCGATTGGAGCGCGGTTTTTTGAGCCGCAAACGATTCCAATTTCGGTCATCAACCGAGCGCCGTCACGGTCCGCCTAGCCGTGGAATATAGCCTTGGATCTTTCTAGACTGTTTCCTTGATGCGTCGCGTTTTGTTTATGTTCTGTGGTCATTATAAAGTTGGTAAGAGGTGTCAAATTGTGGTCACTAAAGAACGAAAGAAGCCTTACATCAGGTACTTCTCAGTTGATTGTGACGGATAAAGTTTTAAAATATAGTTTTTGTTTCACCGTAATTAAAAGATCTTTTTCATGGCAGTCTTCTCTCTCTCTCTCTATCTAAATTTTTCGGCTCTAGTTCTTTTGACAAAGAAAAGCTCTTCAGAGATGCTCGTCCACTCTCTCACGTTACATAACAAACATTTCTTCTCTCCTCCAATCCGTTTCTTTTAGCTTACTAGTTCATTATTACGCATGTGAATCTTGTGCACATGGAATCATTTGGAGACTAATGTTGTTTGAATTGTTAATGTTCAATTGAAAAAAACATTAGTAATTTTGTTAGCACGGTAATTAAAGTCGCAATTGCAACAGGAAGGTACTATGAGATTATAAGAAGAATAGATATAGATATGGGTCGCCCGCCGATGACTGGTCATTGAGAACCGCCTCCCAAGCCCTCAGTACATGGAGGTTTAACCTTGAGCTTCCACGCAACAGTCTTGGCTGTTGCACGAATGGGCAGGTCCGTCCGGGGATGTACCAGGACATTACGGACCTAAAGACCGACGTGAAGTGGAAGTATTATACCTCTTCGTTACGTCTGGTGAGTGAGGTAACTGGATCCCACTTCATTCAAAGGTGGCGACGCATCTCCAACTCAACGAGTGTTGCAAATATCCATGGGCCGCGGTCAGGCATATTTATTTTGAATTTATATATCAGCTCGTTCTGTCGGTCTTGATACAATATAGATATCTGTACAGTAAAACATAATTGCACCTATGATAATCTGCTTTGTAGCTGTCCTCGTTTTTAATAATGGGGCTTATCTCCCGCAAGGCGAATATCAAATAATGTCGCTCGCTTTTGCCTTTGATGACGCTTAATTCGGCTAAGGCTACGTAATAATTTAGTGTTTTATGCACAGCTAATTGCTCGTGGTGCTCTATAAAAAACATCTTTTAAAATTCAAATATCTTTATTGAATATAGAAGTGTTACACCTGCTCATTGATTGTAAAAAAACACTACTACCGGTTCGAAAAAAAGCCACTGACCTGAGAAGAACCGGCGAAAGAAACTAAGCGGTACAATTTCTTTTTTAAGCATAATTTGACAATAACAAACATTTATAACATATGTTCACTCCATCTGAGAAAAATCTCCAACTGAGAAAGACATGGTTTACTTTTGTTAGGTCGAAAAGCAAGTTGTTTAACTCCACATTTTTTATTATGCAATTTCATCACGAGTAGAGAAGTGATCATTGGCCGTTGTTTAGTTATAAGGTATTTTAATTTTTACATTTATTAATGATGCCTTTTGATTGAGTGGCATTAACAAACAAAATCAAGGTCTCAAAAGAATATCTGGACGTACTTTGTTTTCCCTTGTTTTAGTTTCTTTCGAGCTCCAGCGACATCTTGATTACACAGTTTTTTGGTCCATGAGGGGAACTGAGCCCAGATCAGAGTATTTGGTGATTTCATTTTAGTCCTTGCGTCAATAGGTCTTATTAAGGTATAAAATCATCAAGTTAGTTTTTTTAAGACATAAAAAGTTGAATTTACTATAACTCGAGGCTTTCAGTGTTTCGGGGCGTGTTTTTATGGGCCGTTTTTGCTTGTATGTATATACAAATAACAGCCACACATGCGCGTGTACTCGGCACTCGCATGTGTGTCTGTTATGTTGTCTTCCTTGTCTGAAAGCAGTGCGCCGTGACGCGTGACGCGTGACGCGCCGCCGGAGCGTGTAAAAGCGCGCCAAATTCAATCCACAACGCTACACGCCTCGACCGCGACTGGCGCTAATTGAAAATAATTAGAAAAAAGAACAAAGCAACGGTGGCGTCACGTTGTACATTGCGCGCGTTCTGTTTGGTTGGTTTTCTGATTGCGTTAGGCTAGTCTCGGGAAATTTCTTAGAAAATTTCGGATGGTTTTCGAAACCCTTTGATATATTTATAAGAATTCGTTGCGTTGCATCAAAAGATGTGTTGTTAACTTACGTTCGTATGCGTGTATCATTTATTCATAGTTCGAGGAAGTAACACGACACCGGCGTGAAGTGGAAGTTTTACTTCTGCGTTTCGTCTGGTGAGTGAGGTCAAAGGGGCCTACCTATTAGAAGTTGGCAACGCATCTGCAAGGCTACGTACGTAGATATTCATGGGCAGCGGTTATCATCAGGTGAACCGCCAGCTCGCTTGTCATCGTCTCACATTAAAAAATTTCCTTTCGAGTATTCAATCATCAAAATATGAATGAATACCAACCCGATTCATTTCATTGCCAATATTTGATTTGATCAGCTAATGTTTCTTTCACCTGCGGCTACTTCGGTACTTACCATCGTGTAAGATAGCAGTAAACATTGTTCAGTCAATGATTAAAAGTCCTTAGCTGCCGTGTCAAATTATTGCAAAGCCGCTAGAGGGGCGCGCACAAATTGCGTATGTTTCATGCCCTGTAAACGTTTCATGCTGAATGCGAATGTCCGCGGTTCATACATTTCGTATGGTATCTCTATCTTTATTATTTCCTAAAGGTGTTTTTGTTGGTACTCCCATAACTAGCATAATTCTTTTTTTTTAAGAAATTTAAATTGTTTATAGTGCTAATCTTTGCACTTAAGATTGAACATTAAAATATGTAGACGCTCTAGCCACTGAGCTAAACGGCTGATTACCACACCGACGAAAATCTTAATGGCTTCCTTCTACAATGTTTTCTTAGCATTTGAAGCAATGCTTGGCGCAATCTTGGCGTAATCAGCCGTTTAGCTCAGTGGCTAGAGCGTCAGGCTGCGAATGCCGAAGACGTGGGTTCGATTCCCACAGCGGCGACAATCTTTTCGCACTTTTTCTACATATTTTAATAGCATAATTGTTTATGAAATTTAATAACTCAAACATCATTTTTTACCTTTGACGATAAATAAACAACCCAGATTGAAGTTAATGTTTTCATTAAAAAGTCACGTATCAAAATTTCATATAAGAACCTACGATAAATATTGTTGACATTTTTTTTAAATTGAGCATATCGAAGTTGACTGAAAAATATCGCACATGGGCTATTCATGTATGCCCTGCTCGCACTCCAGTTTCATTTGGTGTCGTAATCATAATTTATGCTTTGAATGCTGAACGGGATCGTATACAGACCGAATTGAATGCCTTTGAAATCTCATCTTTTGCTTATTGTATGAGTATATGATATAATTTGAATAGTCCTTTACTCCTCTAGGATGAGAGCTCGAATAACCGGCTCTCTGGGTTACAGCGGTCATAGCGGTCTTTGTGTCGGTTTGGGCTTGAGAAATATCAAACTTAGAAATAGCTATTTCGAGAACAATATGTAGTATCTTATTTTTTGTAATCTGCGGTTGTATTATATACTACGCTTTTATGCTTGATTATTCTGTTCCTCTGTACCGCCAACCACTCGGTCGTAAGCTGTGACATCATAGAAACAAATATAAACAATTGTGTTTGTTATCGTTTCATCGTTGGGGGACTTCTATAGTTAGTTGAACACGAGCTCTCGTCACTGAGCAACCACCGCCTAAGATTGTGAAGGTGGAGAAATGTTTTCAAGGTGCCTCTATTGTTAACGAACAAAGGCGCGCGCTTTGCCCGCTCCGCTCATGTGGGTTCTATTTTTACAAAATCCATATTTATTACGATGCGGGTATCGGCACTGTTTCCATGCTAATTTCGTTTATCGCGTACAGGCAGGTGTACCTTGACGCGCTGCGTTTAATGTAGGAAAAATGTTACGCAATATTTGCACGATTGTATTTCATTTTATGCAGATGTTCATGTGAGAATGATAGTGAAATGCAGGGAAACGGAACGTTGAGTGTAAGAGTGAGTCAGCGAAAGTGAACGTGTGTTAAGTTTTTTTAAAGACGAAATAAAGGCGTATTTAGTAATTAATATTACGTGTCCGCTAATTTAGAAATCCTTCCTCCGCATTAATGAAACGAGTATTGTTACAATTTCTTTTGGCATTTGTTTCACTAGGTAGATTTCTGTCCAGCTAGTTGATTGAGCATGGCATTTGTATTTTGTGTGGAAGTGGTTGCGTAGTAAGTCCCAATGACCACTGCGACCTAGAAGATATTTTGTGGTCTTCCCTTCGAAAACATTCTCTATTACTGTAGGATAACATTATCGTGTGTTGTATGGACTTACATAAGTACATTCATAAATTTCACGTGGTCAAATACACAGACCCGAAACAATTATCTGTGGGTCACACAAATAGTTGTCCCGTGTTAGAATCGAACCCACGACTACCGGCGCCTGAGCCAATAACTTGACAGCTGCACTATGGAATCATCGAGCATGGGTTCTTTTGCACAAAATGTGGTCACCGGAGTTTTCTCGTTTGCGCTTCCAACCAGCTCAGAATGCCCGTACCGAGGGGCCTTCAGTGGGTAAAAAATCCGCCTAACTATCGCTGGCATTTCGAGGAGAGTAGGGATTCTTTCAAAACACGACATCCCTTGTATCTATCGAAGCAGGAATCCCTGTCTCGCGACGATGCGGGCGTGAGTCAGGCGGCGCTATCGCAATCCCGTGGCGCCGCCGACCGCATTGATAGCGAGGCACGGTCCGCCCACACCGTCACTCGGCTTCGGCACGCGGACCTGCTGTAGGAAGTGTCAAGCCCGATTCACTCTGGTCAAGTGTTCAGTACAGTAGAGAAGTGCAGCGAGTAAGTACAGTAGTGTAAATTACACTACCGAGTAAACAAGCACAGTTAACTGCCATCGGGGTCACGGCCCTCACCGAACCTCGGTGGCATGAGTACATGCGCGGCTCTACCCACTGAGGAGGGCCTGAAACCCGTGGGTTCTGTCTATCCCACCGGTTCTGCGATGAAGCTTTAATAGGTCAAGTCAAGTCAAAGTCAAAATGTCTTTATTCAACATAGGCTTATTTTAAGCTCTTATTGAACGTCAAAAACTACCACCGGTTCACTAAACTAGACCTGCAAGAGAAGAACCGGCAAGAAACTCTGCGGTCATATATTTATATTTTATTTCTATTTTTTTTTTTTTAAGTATTTAAGTATACACACAAAATTATTTTAGTATAATTTAGCAGGAGCCAGGGGACTTGCAAGTGCAGAGCAAGAGTCATTTCCACACATCCTTGTCCTCAATGTATTCCTCGACATTATAATAAGCCCTTTCCATTAAGGTGGTTTTTACAAAATGTTTGAAATTATTTAAACTTAATTGTTTGTGGATGTCACCTATTCTATTATATAAGTTAATACATCTACCAAGAAACGCTTTCCTGGTTTTAGCTAGTCTAAACCTCGGTATTTCCAACGTGTCACCACGGCCCCGACGCGATGTGGTATGTTTTTTTGTAAAATGGTGTTAGTTATTTCGTACATACATGATGTTCTCAAGTATGTATAGCGACGGGAGCGTTAAGATGTTTATCTTTTTAAAAATATGCCGAAGGGACTCACGTGGACCCAGGCCATAGACAGCCCGTATCGCTTGCTTTTGCAGTACAAATATCGTGTCTAAACCGGATGCGGAACCCCAAAGTAAGACACCATAAGACATAATACTGTGAAAGTAAGCATAATAAACTAATTTAGCTGTTGCCTCGTTTGTTAGTTGCCTGATCTTGCGTATGGCAAAGCCGGCAGCGCTGAGCTTTTTAGCTAATTTATCTATATGCGCTCCCCATTGCAACTTGGAGTCAATGCATATTCCAAGGAATGCCGTTGAATCCTCAAGAGGTAGGATGTTGTCATCAATAAAGATTCCTGGTTTGTGAGACAGCTTTGATAATGAAAATCTGATACATTTAGTTTTAGTGGCGTTCAAAAGTAAATTATTGGTCGCAAACCAGCCCGACACGACACTTAGTATTTCATTTGGTTGCTCTAATGTAATCTACCTTAACCTTAAACAACAGTGAGGTGTCATCCGCAAACAAAACGATTTGAGACCTTTTTTCTACCACATATGGCAAATCATTTATGTAGACTAAAAACAGGAATGGGCCCAGGATCGATCCCTGAGGAACACCCATTTGTACTATTGATCCCGATGACAGTATACCATTTATAATTACTTTTTGTTCCCGATTGCTAAGATATGAGGAAACAAAATTAATGGCAGATTTTCGAATACCATAATATTCCAATTTCTTAATAAGAATCTTATGATCTACACAGTCAAATGCCTTGGAGAGGTCACAGAACACACCAATGGTGTCATGGAACGTCTCCCAAGACTGCAGGATATGCGAAATTAATTCTACTCCAGCATCAGTTGTAGATCTTCCTTTCGTAAATCCGAACTGATGATGGTTCAAGATTTCATATTTATTAAAGTGAAATAGCATCTGATCCAGCATGATTTTCTCAAATATTTTACTTAAGGCTGGTAAGATAGAAATGGGTCGGTAATTAGAGGAACTTTCTCTTGAGCCTGATTTATAAACTGGCACAATTTTGCTACATTTCATTAATTTTGGAAATTTGCAAGTATCTAAACACAAATTAAATATTTGGGCTAATAAACAAGCAATATCACAGATTATAAGATCTAATGCCCATATTGATACGCCCCATAGGTCTTCAGTTTTCTTTTTATTTAAATTTTTAAAAGTCTTAATAATATCATTCGGACCTATGTGGCAAAACTTAAAATCTGGAATGGAAATATTATCATATTTATCCAGATATGTTGCTGCCTCTGTGGGACAGTGTTGCAAATGCCTAGTAGTTTTAAAAGGTATATTTGTGAAAACATTTAGAAACTCATTTGCAACTTTATAATTTTCTTTTATAACTTTGCCATGTACATTTAATGTAAAATCCACTTTTTTTTTTTTTCATTATTTTTACCAGTTTCCTTATTTATCACTTTCCAAGTAGTTTTAACTTTATTTGCGGCTAATTTTATTTTATTGCTCAAGTAGTCTGCCTTAGCTATAATACAGACCCTTTTAAAGATTTTTGAAAACTTCCTAACATATTCATGGAAGTTAGGATCACAAGTTAATGATTTTATACTGTATAGATCATAAAGTCTATCCCTGCTCTTTCTTATTCCCTTAGTCGCCCATTAACTGAAAGAAAGTTTATTGCTTAAGGTTATTGTGGAAAACAAAATGTTTTTGGCAGATTTTTATTAAATTCTCTGCTAATCATACTAGACAGGGTATTGAAATCGCCATCAGGATCATTAAGGGTTAATTTTAGCAAGGGTAGTTTATACTTAATACTATCCCTGAACTTCTTAATTCTGTTTTTAGTTTAAGCCTACATTCATTTATAATAAAATTTATTCTTGTTATTAATGTGAAGGTCTATTTTAAGGGCTTTATGATCTGATCTAACGCCACTCAATATAACTTGATTAATAATTTTACAATTTACTATTATATTGTCTATGCATGAGGCACAGGATGGGGTTACTCTTGTTGGTTCATTGAAGATGCAATTAAGATTAAAAGTTTCAAGAAGTGATAGGAATCTTACTTTGTCCGGTGAATCTGTTAGTAAATCAATGTTGAAATCACCACAGATGACTATTTGCTTTTTCATTTTAAATATTTTTTACTTAATACATCTTCAATAATTAACAAGAAGTTCAAAAGGTCTGATGAGGGAGGTCTATATACACATAATATTAGATAACCTTCTGTCTCTGCACAAGCAATCTCACATTGTCGTTCAACAGAGTATGCAACAATATCACTTCTTTCTTTCAGTTTCAAAGTGTTTTTATGTAGGATAAGACATCCCCCTCCCATAGCAGTCACTCTGTTGAACTTACTGGCTACTGAATAATTTTTAATACTAAATGTCATATCATTGAGCCATGTCTCAATAAAGCACAAGATATCTAAATTATACTTATCAATTAAAAGTTCTACATCGAGGATCTTGCCAGAGAAACGGTTTATATTTTGATATAGCAAACTAATAGTTTGTATGTTTTGTTTCTCTTTTGTCAGCCTTACATTACTAAAAAAGTGTTAGCTTCAGTATTAATAGACAATCTTTTTAATACTGGATTGTCATTATTTATATTGTATGCTAATAAAGTAGCTATCTTGTGCTTATGTCTAGTTGGCAGATACACAGTATCTTGAGTCATAGTAAGTACATTAATAAATTTGTTTATGTCAAAAAATTTAAATATGTCATTATGACGGCATGTCAAGTGATGTAATAATTGATTAAGTTTATATATACTATCATTACATTTTTCTGTGGATGAAATGTAAGGGAACGCACACCACATAATTTTTTTTACTTTGAGGTTAGACAGTAAGGAGAAACTTTGAATTATGTCCTATTTTTTTAAATAAGTGCTATAGGTAAGGACTGAAAGCGTAACATCAGTTATACAAAAAAACGATCTCGCCACTGTCCGACCGTTCATAACGGTGCGGACGAGCTTTCGTCGAAGTAAACCTCTCCCGCGACTCTAGGCATTGTTTCAATGCTTGTGTCGGATAGATTTTTTATTTGAGTTAAAAGCGAATGTAAAAAGACGGAGTGCACGATGGTGCGATTGCTTGCGATACATGTATTGAGGGACGAGAACTTAACTTTGCCGTTGGAAAACTATTGTCTATTGTTGATATATTTTTTTTAACGAAAAATTGCAATTACAATTTAATTTTTTCTTCTTGCGAAAGCCCTATACTATTTGATTCCCTTATTAGTTTCAAAATATATAGCATAAACAGCCGTATTATTCAAGTAAGTCAAAGGTAATTCATAAAACAAACATTTGTGATTTTAGAAGTTGTTTAAAATTGTTCTTCACTCTGTGTGAACAAAACTCACTAAAACCGTATGCGAATGATAAAAAATAAACATTCCTTTGAAATATTATGTTTAATTTGGAGCGGGAGCAACATGTAACGTACGCAAAAGTAAATAAGCTTTTAGAGTTGGGGCGAACTTGCGTAAGTTTTTGGCCCCCTGTGGCTCGACTGTTTGTATGACATTACTTTATTGAAGTAGACTTTAATTATTTACATGTTTATGAATTATTTCTCGGTTGACTTCTAGAACAAGGCAATAATAATTTTTGTCCAGATGATGTCCACCGGGCAAATTTTTATTACACACGTAAAAGATAGTTCTGATTAACTCTACCTGTAATTGAGATTCCGTATATACATACGAGCATGTGACTCGCACAATGTAGGAAGTTTCTTAGTAGAGTACTTGTGATTGTTCCCCCAAAACAAAGTCTGCAAAAATAGCCCATTCGCTTATTATTCCAAATATGTTTCTGGAATCGATATAATTGAATCGGTGGAAATTAAGAATGTAAACGAGATGTTTCTAAAGTGAATAATTTGGCAGGTGGCCAATCAAGGCCCCTATGCCTGAACATAACTCCGGGACCGATTTACACCAGACCGTTTAGCAGGAGCGTGTAGCAACTAGTATTTGAGTAAACGCCGCATCACGTCTTGTCGAGAGTGCAGACAGCGTCTGATCCTCGCCGCCAAACTCAGGAATTCAGTTTCATCGACGGGCACGCCATGTTTGTTTTACCGCCACTCGTGTGTTGCTCTGCTTCTCGTTGCGGTCTCTTTTTTTTTAACAAGAGAGACAAAAACATTTCATCCGAAACGATGTTCTTACGTAGGCGACCCGAAATGTTTTTCGACTTAGCACACATTTGCAGATGTGTTCGTGATAGTGATAACCTGCGCTTTTGAATTTAGCGAGACCTCAATATAAGTGCCACTCTTTTCTTCTTCCTCCTGCCTAGCTGGGGTCATCATAACATGTTGTTAATGGTATTTTACGTACGGTCGCATTCCTGGCAACTTATGCAAATATTGGTCCCGTGTGGGAATCGAGCCCATGGCCCCCGTTTCCGAAACCAATGGCTTGGCAATTGCGTCACATCACTTTAAATTAATAAAAATCGTTTCCGTTTGGATATATTTACTCGTTGAAATCTATGGACAGAAATTTCGTCTGAATAGCCTCCTACGTCGTTTGAGAGTGTTAATTTCTATGTTGTTTGAAGATTGTTATAACGCGTTCACTGTAGTAATCCCTAAAAATATCAACAGCATATAAATGCCTCGCATAGACTTCGAGCGAGGCCGCACTCGAGTGTTTGTTGAAGTCAATTGTTGTATTGTTTCAGGTAATGTGAGCTGCTCGCAACCAACCACAATGCGGCGGGTCCCCATAACGGGATCAGCGCCATCTGGTCTTCCAAACTCGAATCACTGTAAGTGGCTGTAGCATTTAATAGCGCACCTAGATAGAGAGAGCTCTAGATACATCTAGATAGAGAGAGAGAGTTCCTTTGTGGTTTAGTGAATGATAAAAGCTTGATCGAGTACATGATTACAAGATAGCAACGCTTGCAGTTATTTTTTTTTAAATAGATGTCATTTGACAATTTCTAAAAAAGATAAGGCTCTCGAAAATTATACATAGGTGTCGAGGAGATTTTTCCTTGTTTATTATATTAAGCATATCTTTACATCACAATAATTATTATACTTATTGTAGTCGTGTCTTTATTTGAAATCTTCATAGTTTTACATCGTGTACATTTGTGGTTACGATTTACCGCATCCAAATGACGATACTAGAGTTGCCTAAGCTCTAACTGAAACTCGGAAATAAATTAATTAGCGTTTTAATAGTCCACTATTTGATACGTAAATGTCATGATTTTGTATGTTTTCTTTTATCGTAAAAATGTTGTTTATTACCTCATATTACAGTCAGTGATGATATTGATGAAGAATTTCATTCTGACAACACAAATACTGTTATACTGTGAAAAATCCGCACAGCAGTTTTTGATGTTGTATGTATGGAACAACCGGTATTTTTACTCTTGCGATTCGTCTCTTGAGTTTCTCATAACGGTCTGACATCTGTTTCTCAACGCAAACAACCTATTGCGTTGGTGTTGTTGGAAATCATCATCAACAAGCACCCTTCGTAAAGAAACTGGAGTTTCTACGATTAATTTGTTCAGCCACAATCTTAGTCGAAACGTTACTTGCAGACTGAAAAGTGCGGCCGCTATGCGACCGTCCGACCGCCGCCAGTGCCGCGGACGCTGCGACCACGACGCCGGACCAATAGCGCCATCCGCCACGCAACTTACCCCATCCACTCTGACGGACTGCCCCAAGGCTCAAAACTGAAACTCAAAACTGGTCCATTTGCTCACTCGTTGCCGCGGACACACATGTGAAGTGAAGTGCTTGTGCCAGTGCGCCCTATAGGAATACGCCTAGAGCCGGTGCGATCCGGTTAGTTTCGGTTAGATCCGGTTAGAAGCAGTTCTATCCGCTCGGAGCCGGCTCCGCAGTCGCGATTGCGGGCCGCCTCGCCCCGGGCCCGATGTGTGCGCCGTCATGGCGTTCATGACGAAGAAGAAGCGATACAAGTTCGGGGTCCAGTGCTGCCTCGAGGAGCTGACCGAGGTGCCGTTCGTGTACGCGGTGCTGTTCGCCAAGGTGCGCCTGCTGGACGGCGGCAACTTCCAGGACCACTCGAGCAGGTTGGTAGCGCGGATGCGTTTTATATTGACTGTGGGCTACGCAGCGTGAGGCTAAGTGACGTAGCCGGGCCCACTTTATTATAAAGTGGCAACCCTACGGGTGTTGCAAATGTCAATGGGTGGCGGTTATCAATCAACGTCAGGTGAAGTGCCAGCGTGATTGTAACCTTCTCAAATAATAAAATGGTCGCAAATCTGATTTTAACATGTAAAAAGGATCAATGGATATAATTAAATAATATACTATTAAGCACAATTTCTTTGTTCTTACAAGAGTTATGCAATTTTAGCTAATCTACTTAAATGTCCCATTAGGTATGATTTTTTTTGTAAGTTAATGTCTTCTTTTCATAAAAGAGACGACAAAGAGTATAATAAACGAGCACAAGGCCTGAGCGTATGTCAAGTGATCCCGCTATTATATACAAAAACTCGTGTGTTTTCTTAAAACAATACGATGGCTATTACGTAATTCTACAACAGTCGCGCAGGAGTCGCTTTGTCTCCTCTGTTCGGTTCCTGTCTGGTGGATGTCTGCAAGGCATCTGTTAATAAGCTGAGACAATTGGCTTTAGATATTTGCTGCATTAGCAATTTTGCAAAACAACAAATGTATTAAAATTTGAGTTGATGATCTCTTACTAAGTATTACACTATCCATGTACGTACACATGTATTAGGTAGAATATATCAGTTTGCTAAGCGCTTTCGCATTATTATGTTCCTTTGTCGTTGCATCGATTGCAGTCGGAATTCCCCTAGGAACGGGGTCGTTCCGCCCCTATCATGGTTGCTATATCGACGGGAGGAAAACAATCGGGAAATGGTACCAACGGATCATTATACAATGTGTGGGGTAAGGTAACTGCAAATAATGGCTGTAACAATGTTCCAAGCGCCGTCCTGAACGGGTATGAAATTAAACGTGTTAATGGAAATGCGGGGATCTAAGTCGAAGGTAGATAAAAGTATAAATGTTATGTATTCAGTTACTATAAACAACTTGGATCGTTAGATGAGGATAAATATAAAGAATACATAAACAATATCTCTGGCATTGTTTATGTTACGTCTCAACGTGTTCGTCTTGCTAGCGGAATAAGTAAATATGTAAACAATTTGAATATATAATTTATCCAGTAAACTTTTGAAGTTTTCGGAGGTCCAACTAAGTTTTAAATTACAATGACAATAATAAAAAAAGAAACTTTAACAAATGTGTATGACACTAAGTTTGTTTTACTTTAACTACAGGCTATAGAAGGCCAAACCAATATCTTCTCAATGTTATGTAGATAATGAAATGGGTCCACCGATAACACATTCAAAAAGGGTCTTTGTTAAGAACATACATAGTACTAGACAAATGAAAGTGGTGGCTGTCATTGATCTGGAGAGAATGGCGTGGCCACTAGGCAGCGGTGTCACAATTCGCTCCAGCTCACTTTTACCAGCGCGTTTCTCCACCGCTCCACGCTTTCGTCCTAAGTGGATAATTAAATTAATTACGCCCGTTATGTGCGGCGCTCTCCCATAACCCAATCTGTGCCTTGCTTCATAAAATTTGACTTCATGATTTATCTAGTTTTCTCAGCGTTTTATTGGAAGTGAAACTTTGCGATGATTCGTTCGTTTAGGTCGCTTCTCGGCAGAAATCGATCGCTTTCGTAGTTGCATCGTTTCGGGTTCAATATGTACCAATGATTACGAGTACATGATGTAATGAGCTCATTATGCGGAGTCCATTGCAAAATTATTATTTGTATTATGAATGTTTACAAGGATTCGATGAAGCGAAAACTTTTAAAATGGTTCTAGTTTGTGATTAACCAATAGTAGGGGGATATATTAATTCAACTTCTCCTAATCGTTGTTTGGGTACGTGAAATCATATTACTGCGGAAGATTACTGGTTGTTCAGGAAAGAGCTAAGGTTCTGGTAACTCACCGGTCTCCGCCTTCCACTGCCTCACGTTGCTGGGGCTCGGCGAACTGGTTGGCTGATTCAGTTTCTCGAAATGATATGACCCTGTCTCTCCTAATAATCTTTCCATAGGTCGCTGGCACAGTATTCTTCGGGAATTGTTCGTACTCGTCGTAATAGCGAGACACGGTCAATCAGAGGCGAGCGCGGTGTTCCGCGTTGAAAAGGATTGTTACCAGACCAAACAATATATAAAATCCCTATCAACTTAATAATTTTTGTCACTCGCAATTTAAATGTAAATAACGATATCGAAAAATAAAATAAATTACGAAAAATGGTTCCGGTACGGAACACTGGTATGTATGTGTAAGCATCTAGCTTGAAAGTCAACTATCTCGTTACTTAATCTTATAGTGGGTATATTGTTCATTGCAAATGTAGGGGAAGTCGTTGGATAGAGGTGGCTCACGTACATGCTTCGTGCGGTCTGGGGGAAGCCTATTTCCAGCAGTGGAATAAAATAGGCTGAAATGAACATAATGATGATTGTTCATCCTACCTTTTCATTTAAACATTGGATCGATTGTTGTCACATTGTGACATAAGATTAAATTTGTCAGCCTTATCTTCGATAAAATGTCACTTCAGATATATAGCCACGTACAAACTACGATTTGACTTAAAAAAAACTTTTGTTAAACCCCCCAAAAGAAGCGCATCGATTTATAGGTATCTTGAAACTTTGTGGTAACTTCCTCGACCAAGTTTTCGTTATTTTTCAAGTTCTCATAATGTAAGCTTTTATAACATTATAATGTAAACCTTACAATTGTTTATAATGACAAGCAAATCTTGAAATGACAGATGAGTGAACTTGTTAAAACGTGTCGATGTACCCTTAAGGGAATATTTCGGTAATATGTTCTTTTATACTGTATTCCTCACTTATTTTACCTTTACGAGAGGTATTACGAGTTTGGAGGTTAAGAGCGTGGGGGCCATCGGGCTGTCGTCAGAGCGGCGTGGGTGGACGCATTTCCTGTCCCGTTAATCAAAATACACCTTCGGCCTCCCTGCGGGACACTTTCAATGTCACGGCTGATCGTCTCGCATTACGTTCTTGTATCCTTTTGACGGCTTATTTTGTTGTATCGTTTTTTATCATCTATACATCGCTTTACCTGATGTCGTGATAAAAACAGCCCTTTGGTATTTGAAATACAAGCTTCAGATGCCTTGACACCTGTTAAAATAGTCGGTCTGAGTTACCTAATTCACAAGACGGAACGCAGATGTATAATTAATATTCACGCCGGTTTTCAGCGATTTCCTTCTCGGACGATCCTCCTCATTCATGCAATAGCAAGGGCCCTATCACTATAATTATATGGCGCTGGATATAGCTTGACTCTTATACCACCTATTGGTAGGTCTAAGTACTCATGAAATCATTGTTTGTAAACACATTAGCTCAGTAAAAGTCTATTGATTCATGCTTTTTAAACTCTAAAGGCACCCTAATTGGAATTAGTCTTTAACTTAACTTTTGGTATTTATTCGAGAACTACATACGGTAATACATAAAGATTGCAACCTGCGACCTTAAATCTTGCTGCCGCTATACCACCACTGCTCTTGATATGTATATCATACGTCTAGCAATTGCAATTTAATATGCCACATGGAATGGAAACCCGTACTCGGTTATTGCTGATGCATGATGTTGCATAATTTCCAATGCCTCTAGTCGCCGTCTTGGGACGATGGTTCTTGTGTCTCACGCCTTATGGGAATAACTTAGGGCTTATAGTCTCGGATATGGTTTGCCAGGACCTGTGTGTGTAAGACATGTGAACGATCATCATTAGGGTTGCCAATGTATGAATGAAATTTGCAAATTCCGGTATATTAATTGGGATGCGAACTTCTTTGATGTTTTGGAGATGAATGAAAAGATCGCTAATTATCTATTCACTATGTGGACCGCGTTTTAGATCCTATATAAGCAAACGTTCTTTGTCCAACAGCAACTTATAACACTTACCTTATCATCTGACTTGTCACAACATAGTATAAAACAGTCGTTCCGCTGTCTGTCTCTCCCTATGTATGCTTAGATATTTAAAACTATGCATAGGATCTTGATGCTTGATGTTTTATTAATAGATGGAGTGATTGAAGAGTAAGGTTTGTATGTATAATACATTGCTCAACGCAAAGCTGTTGCGGGTCGCTAGTATTATACACAGGTCTCTAACCTGAATATCACGGCATGTTCAACGCATTGCTATGCACATGGTCACGAAAATTAACAAAACTCTTTATTAAATATAGCCTTGTTTTAAGCTCTTAACCGTTATAAAAATGTATTTAAATGTCGGTGGGAATGCTCGAGCTGGGCAAATGTCATCCGTCATATTATCTCTAAACGCTTCCATCTGCAATGGGAAGTGGGTGGTTAGGGATCATTTGGGGGGCAGGGGCTGGGGGGAATGCGGTGCCGTCCGGTGCGGGCTTCCCTAGGTCCAATCGTCGCACATCTTACCGCGCGAATTCAGCTAGATATCGGAACCCTCGATGCAATCACTTTTCGCCAAGCGAAACCACTGGCAATGGATGATTTGTGAGCCCGTCTGGCGTAAGGTCTTTGGAACTGTCACTTTGCGCTGGGTCGCGGCTTCGATCTCCACATTGGACAAAAATAATGTGCTCCTCAAACGATAGTTTGTGGAGCAAGTAGGCATTTCAAAATAAACTAGGAGATGGTCGTATAGTAACTATCATATTTTGTTATACTGATAACTTCGCTGGTTCTTTGGCGTCTACAAAAATGAAACTGTCAAGAATTTTTTCGCTCTTTTAATATATCATAGTGTTAATATTTTACTCGCTAATTTTAGCGAATTATTGATTAAATATTTAATGTTTTATTTTGTTCAAACAAATTTATAAATTTTACTCATTTAATGAGTAGGCAACTTTACTTGCCGATATGAAGCCGTGATAGTTAGTGTCCGGGTGATCAGCCTTTATATTCAATTTAATCGAGCAACCCGAGTTCGATCCCAGGTGCCAGCGCCAATGAAATTGTTAATTTTAAGTGCTGACTTATCACGTGCTCAGCTGTGAAGGAAAACATCTTGAGGATACCTGCATATTTTCCAGGTAATAACAAAAAAAAATCTAAAATATGGGAATTCCGCCAATCCGCAGTGGGGTCGCGTGGTGGATATGCCCTGATCTTTACAGAAGAGGCCTTTGCCCTGTAGTAGGTTGTTATTTTACTTTTTTATTACTTTGTACCTAATGTAGTAAGTATTATGCTACACTACATGTGCTGTGTATAGAATGCAATAATTTAATTTTTCTGTTTGTATTTCTTTTGTTTACTAGATTATTTTAAACAGATCAGATAACTTAAAAAGAATTCTATGTAGGTATGATAAGTATAAAATAAAAACTGTCAGTATCTGTTAGTGATTCACAAAGGGACTTTTATCTCTTTGTCCCTTTGTTTGTCTTAATTACAGCGTCAAATGAAATACGTTTTTGTTTTTCGCTCCCGCGAAACGCTCTGAATTCTGTTACGAACGACCTGACGCCTAACAGAGCCGTCCGCGGCGCCGTACGTGTTTATTAATTTCAATTTGCATTTCATAACTAATGTCGGGTAGGTATAATTGTTCTGTCACACGGTACAGTGTCGCAATAGACGCGCGCGCGGGGAATCTGACGCCGCGCTCGCCGCTCGCGTCCGTTCGTTGGGGTGTCAATTGCATCGTACTTACGGCCGTGGAGGATCTGCTTGCTGCACTGATCGATCCTTATGGTTTATCGTTTACAGAAATCGGAACACATTACATGCATATAACGCTTTCCCTTGCTTATAAAAGCCGGCAGAGCTCGAGACTGCGATCTAAATGCTGAGTTATTTATATTTAGCGAGACAGCATACGCTGATGGAATATTTCCGAAATAAACGATTTAAAATTTTATGCGTTGGATGTTTTCCTGAAAGCATTTTGCCAAGAGCAAAATCGGAAGTAGACAAATTTATATCGTTTCGTATGGTCGCAGCTGTGAGTCATGTTGTGTCGTGACATTTAGGATCAACAAGTTTTTATTGTGTTCCTATTATATCTTTATTTTAGGTTTGTGTCATTCTTTTGTTTTAAAAGTATTCATTTATCTCTATATATTATTTGATATCTTCTCTTTGTATTAATAACCTTTTAAATAAATCAGTAGTACAAAAGAAACGTTTTTTAAGTCAATTTTGATAGCAGCGTCTGATTGCGTCGTCACTCGGCACCTAATTGGCTTAGTGCTCTAACCAATCTCCTAGGACATATCAATCGGCATCTTCTATAATTAAATGTTTATATTTAGCGTGCGGCGGTTCTGTTTGTTTATCTCGGCCGCGTCACTGCTGTCGTTTCGTTTTTGTTTTCGTGTTGTCCGTGACGCGCGCATTGCACTGCACCGTTCCAATGTTTGGGCAGCATCATGTTTTGACGCCGCCCGCACACGCTTGGCCGTTCAGATTGTCTATTTAGAGCGATGCGCGTTTACTTGGACTCTTTTTGGTCTCAACTTCACAATCGTTCAATTCTCGATAAGTACGTATTCGTAGTTTTTCTTCTGCGGAATGGTTAATGAGATTAGTTGAAAAATCATCTAACAATTTTTGGTAGGTTGTAAACCGTCTTATTGTTGCTAATTACATGGTGAAAATCACTTCCTACTCGAAAATATATACCCATAGTTCACCGTGACTGATATTGTAGGTATCTCGTTATCCGAACTTGCATGTGTATATGGTAAAAGATAACGTGGAAACGCAAATACAGAATAAAGCTGGCCTCAGTTACTGAAATCATTCGAATCGAGCAATGATTGGCGCATCAAATGCTTGCTTCAAATGCTAAGAAACAATGTAGATAAAAGACGTTAAGATTTTCGTCGGTGTGCCTATCAGCTTTAGCTTAGTGGCTAAAGCGTCAGGCCGCGAATGCCAAAGACGTGGGTTCGATTCTCACAGCGGCGACAATCTTTTCGTACTTTTTCTACATTTTTTCATGTTTAATCTTAAGTGCAGAGATTAGCACTATAAATAATTCAAAAATGGTTAAAATTTAATAACATCTATTTTACACTAATCAACAGTGGAATTCATGACTCATAGAAAGACTTGATTTATTTTGAATATTTTCCCGCGCTTTTAATAACGTTAGATTTCTCCCATATTGCTGTTGTATTGGATATTTGCAATGACTACATCCATCATTCGCGTCCAATGTGAAACGTGTATATATACGCTTCCGAGAAATGTCAACGTTTTCTACGCGCTCTTTGTTTCCTCGTCATCATTAGGTCCCACGTTGTGGAAATTATTCTCTTCCCTTCGCACTCTGTTCGGTTCCGGATCGGACATTGAGTGAAGCAATTTTTAAACGTCAAACGTCATACGGAGCATCGTTAACTTCTTTTTTATTTTTCAGTATTGAAGCAACAATTTTTTTTTGTTCTTTTGTCTTTGAAAAATATCGTCTTTCACAAAAACGACCGTGAAGTAGGTATTCAGATTTTTTTTGTTTGTTTTCGTTTCTTTGTTCCAACGTAGGTTTCTCTCGGTACTTCATTCCGTCGAATCGATAATAAGTTCGTTCTGTCCGTTGACCCAGATTGGCATTGCTCAAACCTTCGTCTTTTAAACGATTTTTTTATGTTAATTGCACCGAAGTTGCGGCGATTGAGAGCGTATCGAATCACGCTGAATGTGGCCGTGGCGATGGCGTCCGCCATTCCGCAGTGCGGCCGCCGCCCGTGGTCTCGTGGCCTGGGCTGCTGCCAACGCCACTTCGGTATGCCGCAATTTCAACCCCGCATACATTATCATCGAATACTACGCTTAGGGGGAGATATCGTGTGTAGTGAACTCTGCCGTTACGATACCAATGCCCGGTTTCTGAAACACTAATCATCGTAGATAATTTTGAACTTAAAATTGACTAATCAGCTGTCAAGTCCCGTGAGGTTTTTTTCAATGACTGCTAACCTCACGAGGATGCTGCGATAAATTTGCAAGATGAACGATAATCAATGACCTCTTACACTTTTAGTGTTAGTTCCTGCACTCAAGACGAAACTTAAAATGTGATTTTTTTTAAATATTCGAATTACGGTTCGAATCCCGCCTTGCCGAAAGTATCTGACTTTTTATCTACAAAAGATCACATTTTAAGAACGATTCTCGTTTAATTTGGAGTTGAGAGGATCTCATTAGTAAAATGATTAGGATATGAAGTCGCTCTCGTATATTGTATCTTCGATTGTGAATATTGGTGTTATTACAGCTGCAGCTCGCATTTGCTATTCCGCTTCGCGCTGAATAATAAAGCATATTGAGAAACCATTTGAAATTCACCGCTTTATTTACGATCTCCATCGAATGGCGGTTAGTTTAGTGCAACGAGTTTCGTCTGTTTACACAACTCGCTCGGCCGTTCGCGAGCGCAACGCCCGTCCGCAGTCGCTTCCTCGTCGAAAGTTACGACCGACTCTGTGCATGCAATCATCCTTTCTCCTTTTCATGAGCGATGCAGATGCATCGGACCGCGTTTCAATATAAATACGAAAGACCCCTTGTTAACCAAAGGTGCTATTGTAATAGCCGTGAGCTCGTTGCGTTGGGACCTCCTGTGCAAATCATTTAAGGCTCCGGTGAAGACTGTTCGTTATCTGTCGCTTTGTCTTTGAGTTTTATTAAGTTGTTGGCAGTGTAATCTTGGTTATTGTCATCGCCACTCCTAGAAGGTGTCTTAAAACAGGGCGAAAACAATTGTGTAACTCGACACCAATTTTCACGCGTAATCAGAATTTAGAGCAATTGTATTTGTAAATGTATCGTTTTAAGTTAGTTCAATCTCGTTGAAGTAAGGTTATAGCAAACATGTTTGATTACGCCACTGGTGACGTTTTGAGGTCGTTATACTTGCTATAACCAAATAGAAGCACACAATGGGACATTTTCTAAACAATTAAACTCTGTCACTTTATGCGACAGCTGAAAATGATTAAATAAACAAAGATTAAATGGTTCAGACGCACGTTTCCCGCCGCGACCGTAGATAAATAATTGCGATGAAAACGATAAATTTGCATCCAACGCTCGCCTCGCAAAAGTAGGACAGCTTTAACAGCGAGCCCAGCAATTAAACGTTTACGTTATGACATTCGTAACCGGTGGAATCGTTTGAGGCTATTTGTCTACTTGTAGAGCGCATTAAGACCCCCGTCACCTGTGCAACCGTACAACTGAATCATACCTCCTCGTTCCTCGTACAAACACAAGACGCGCTTTAGCGATTCGTCTTGCTCGCTCGAAACTATCGCGCCCGTGCGTGCTATCTCGCAATTGGCGGTGGTTAATTAGTCGTAAGGTCGTCGACTCAGCTAATCGCCGTGTTCAATGACTTTCTGACGAATTGTATAAGGTTTAAAGTAGTTGAGCAGGGCCTGAATTTCGTGTTTTTGATAAGTGTGATAATCGAGTAGACAGGTTATATTGCGTATTATTTTTTTTGATAAGAAGAGGAAGGGAGAAACAGGTTATACATCCAAGAGATAGCATGTGCGTTCCATGCTTTGGAGAAGTTGGAACTCTTGTTACCGGTGGTAGGGCCAACGCAACAGTTCGCTGTTGCATGAATTGGCAGGTCCGTCTGGGGAAGAACCATGACCTAACAGAAGACCGGCGTGAGTGTCATACTTTTGCGTTTCGTGTGGTGAGAGAGGTACCCGGTACCCACTTTGTTTTAAGTTGGCAACGCATCTGCAACCTGCAATCCTACGGGTGTTGCAAATGTTCATGGGCGGCGGTTATCATTTAATATCAGGTGTACCGCCAACTTTTTACATAAAAAAAACCCTTACTCGTCAGACGAACTT
Source organism: Iphiclides podalirius (assembly GCA_933534255.1). Taxonomy (NCBI): domain Eukaryota; kingdom Metazoa; phylum Arthropoda; class Insecta; order Lepidoptera; family Papilionidae; genus Iphiclides; species Iphiclides podalirius. The sequence goes on along the minus strand of OW152817.1, from coordinate 509,933 downwards.
CTGCTTCTGCCACGTGTGCTTTGTGCTGGGTTTTTCCGGTATATACGGTCCTTTCATGTAATATATATCTGTAACGTGGCACCACTAAAGTAGCGATTTTGTCAATACAGGAATTTGTAAAGCACATAACATTTTTGAAATATTGTTATTTAACGGTCTTGCTTTTGAACTGTCACTTTCAGATTGTACACGCTACTTATCCATGGTGAAGAGAAATCGAAACCGAATTAAGTGTAGCGTAGTTGAAACTTTTTTTCATCGCACTGATCACAGTGAAAATAGTACGCCAATTCGTATAGGGAGTTTCAATTCTCCTTTATATAAAGCTTCTTGTTGCCTTAGTTTGAGTTTAGGGTTTTTGTTCGAGTGGATACGCAGTCGATGCGTAGTCTAATCTCTGCCATTATTAATTGAATGGTCGAAGTTTCGCTTGATAAGCTGTAACACGATAATTATCAACCGTTTAAATACTTATATGTGGCCATGGTGAACTTTTGAACAATAACCATAACAAAGAAATAGTAAACATTGTATTGTAGTATTTATTGACTATGTTATATTATCGTTTATCCAGTGTGAATAACGTTCTATATTATAGAACATTCCTCAAACTTTGAATAAATGATTTTATTAGAACGGACATTTGCTACTTGATTATTGAAATATTTGAATGGACTACTATTCTTCTACCGTACTATTCTAAAGTACAGATAGAGTATCTGTACTTTAATCATTTATGGAATTCGTTTTTGTCAAATGTTCGTAAAAAATCAGACATTGTTAAATTCCAGTAAGTTAGAAAGAGTAAATCAAAAAGAGAAATAAACGCGCTGCAAGGCTACGGCACATCATTTGACTTTATCATACATTCGCGAATGTAGACGTCGCAACGTGGCAACTTGTCAGCGCACTTGTCGGGCCAGACGCCATGCGGAAGTGTCGCTTTCCATTGTGCAAAAAGCCACCGCGCCGGTAGACTGTGTGCGGTTCTCATTGTTAGCGACGGTTGATCCAAGGGAACTGTTCAACGTTCAACGTATATTTCAAACACTTCCTACCCTTCTTCGGCATCTTGTGAAGGTTTTGTTTGTACACCTTCCTGCCTCATATGACCACTCTGCGGAACCAGATCGGCGGTCCTTCCGAACCGTTACGACCTTGGGAAACTTCAAGAAGTGAGCATACTCTTTCCTAAAAGGCCGGCAACGCGTTTGTGAGCCCTCTGGTGTTGCAGGTGTCCATGGGCGGCCGTGATCACTTACCATCAGGTGAGCCTCCTGCTCGGTTGCTCCATTTCTCCGTAATAAAAAAAATACAGCCTTGCTCTGTTCGATGTGGTAGAACAAAAACAGCTTAGGTAAAAGCCTCTGGTGCCAGACTATGTCAGTTCTTGCATTATTAGCAAAGTATTACACAAGACTGGCGAGAAGTCAAAGTGTTTATTATACATTTGCGTTTCGTTCGACGATTGAGGTAACCAACATCTGATGTTTTGCGAAAACGTGGGTGGCAGTCCTCTCTTACCAACGAGCGTACTTGCTAATCTGCCATCTTTATGTAATCAAAAAACGTCTTTCTATCCTCACCGGCAGGAAGAGCTAACTAGTGCTATTAAAGTTTCACCATTATTAAACTGCTAAATGCCAAAAAGTATTTGATTCATTGAGCTGGCACGGAAGACGCGTCATTTATGTCCTGGAAATAAGAAACTGAGACGTTTGATCGCGGTTGCGAATTCAATTATATGTTCGCAACCACCAATAAATCTTATAACTAACCTAAAAAAAGCTTGGCTCACGAGCTATCTAATTGAGTAAAAGTCCTGGATCCTAAAGGGATTCCAAAATATTTTTCTCTCTTTTATTGCATTAATTTGAGGCTTTCCTAAACTTAAACCTTGAATTTGATGACTCCGTGGCGCAGTTGCCAAGGCTTCGGCGTCGGGGGTCGTGGGTTCGATCCTCATACGGGACAACTATTTGTGTGTCCCACAGATAGTTGTTTTGCATCTGGGTGTTTGTCCGCGTGAAATTTATGTTTGTAAAACGTCCTTACAACACAGGATAATGTTATCTTAAAGTAAGGGCAATGTTTTTAAGAAAAACAAAATTATACATAATAATTTTCGAAGTATAAATTTGTTATTAGTACTAAAATGAGGTCGTAAATCGCGTCGTATATTTACTTTAGTGATATGCTATGTAAGTAGATTTGGAAGTTTCGATAGCTTTACAACATACACCATCAAGTAGTCTGCCTTGTCCTATTTACATGATTCTAGTTCTGCCATTGAAGTAAGTTATCGGGCCAGGTGATAATTTTTTGTAAGCAATAGTACAGCTTTGCCTATTTAAAGCCATCTAGCACGTTGTTCACGCGAGCGGCTATATCGGCGTGCAATACAACAGTATCGTCACGCCAAGTGCAGTGCGCACCCGACTGTACTTCCCAACCGTCCGATGCTTTTTGCTAGTCTCGCCGATTGCACTTTCTCGACTCGGTGCCAGCTGGCGATTACAATTAATTCGTCTCGCGAGACGCCGAGACGGCTCCGGGGGGGCCGTTGCGTCACACGGCTAGCCACCTAGCCGACACTAACGTTCGGCTAAAGATGGGACTGTCTTCCCCATACTGGCACCTTCCGCGCATTTCGAATTATTAGGGTTCCGTTACCTAGAGGAAGCAACGGGACCCTAAAAATTATTACTAAGACTCCGCTGTCTGTCTGTCAGTCTGTCTATCTATCTGTCCGTCCGTCTGTCACCAGGCTGTATCTCATGAACCGTGATAGTAAAACAGTTGAAATTCGCAGATGATATATATCTGTTGCCGCTATAACAACAAATACCTACTAAAAAATAGAATGAAAAAAAGATGTATTTAAGAAGGCTCCGATGCAACAACGCGAGGCGATCGCTAGCCAACCATAAAGTTAACAATTAGTTTATTATAGATAACGTTACGGAACCGTTCGTGCGCGTGTTCCACTCGCACTTGGCCGGTTTTTTTCTCCGCGCCTGCTCATTGTTGTACCTCGGATAACGACGTACGTGTTTGGATTTAATTCGACTCTAATTCGGTGCGCGCAGCAACCGTAATGATTAGATACGCCGAGCTATTGTCGGTATCGGCTGCTTTAAGGTTAACGATGATCGAAGATATCCGTTGGATTTAGATGTCAGTGATTGTTTGAAGTTTATTAAATTTGACATTTCTCGCTTTTTATAGTAGTATGTTGTAGTTTTCTAATTTCACTCCTTAGCCAAAAGTACCCGTTGATTTACCTATTCTTTTGTGGACAACGTTTTAGTGTCGTCGTGGTATTGCGTTTGTTTTATTTACTGTTGCCAATGAACGTGGTATTTATGCTGGTGGATGGATATGTATATACTGCATTCCATAGCATCGTATCGCTCCACCTTTGAAATGTTAGATCCAACAATTCTCTCAATTCTCAGATGTTATACATGCCCATGGGCGGCAGTAATCGCTTGGCATAAGGTGAACAGCTAGCTTTCTTGTCACATTTTCGCATAAAAACATCCTAACGAAAAAGAAACCACGTCGAAGCCGCCTCGGCAGGGCCTGCAGATTTCTCAAATGATTATGAAAACAAAAGAGATATTTCCGGGCTGATATAACTTAGCGGTGATCAAGAACATCCTGTTATAACGTCGGAAACTGAGAAGCGGTGGTGATATCTCACCTTCAACTGGGCGAGTAGATATCTTGTGGGGTAAGGGTGTTGGCGGATTCGGCAGAACCGTGCGCCGTTACCGGTGTCACGGGGCCGGCTCATTAGCGTTTTAATGTACAATTAGAGCGCCACAGCGAGAGGCGGCCCGCCCCGCGGAAAGTGAAAAGCGAGGCGGTCGCCCCGCGAAAGTGGTGCGCTCCTCGCTCCGGCTCCCCGACGGCCGATAGCGAAACCGCGGGCCTCCAATCGAGACGACGCCAACTTGCGCTTTCCTCGTGCACGAGCGTGGAAGAGCGAACATGTTATGCATAAATATAATAACAGAGTCTTCACTGTTGCACGAATGGGCAGGCCCGTTTGGGGAACTACCATGACCACACAGAAGACCGGCCTGAAGTGGAAGTGTTAACGCAAATTATGAGTGGCAACGTATCTGAATTCATACGGATGTTGCAAATGTTCATTGGCGGCGGTTATCACTTAATATCAGGTGAACCGCCAGCTCGCTAGCCACCTTCTAACATAAAAAATGTTACATTGAAAGAGAAATAAAATGCAGTATGGTGTAATGCAGTGAGGCGAACGAGCGGCACTCGAATGTCATTAGATTGTAAGTACCTACGCTGCGTGTATTTCATCAATTCGAGGTTTTAAAGAGTAAACTGGACAAGGTATGCAGGTGACTTCGTTTTTACGAGGCATTGCAATGATGTCTCGAAAACACGAGCTGAGCTCGCTTTAAAATTACGTGGGCTCCTGACTCAATCCAACCCCAGTCCCTAGATCCACCTGTTCACCACACCCGATGAGGTAAATTATGTATATTATCGTAGTAACGGCACTTACTGCCACTGTAACTTTTCCCGATATCGAAATGTCAATGAATACACTGGCTGACCTGTATGTAGGTTAAAATCAAAATCAAATGATTTTGATTTTTTATTGACACTAGAAACATTAATTTACGGAGAAGAAACAGACGAATGAGACTCCGTAAGTTATTTTGACGAATTTATTAAGTAATATCATTTTTTCATTAGTCGCAAATTATCAGCTTGGATACGTCACTTTTGACGCGACAGCGTCGTCACAACCTGGCGCTGATTGATGGATTGCCGATACGGACAGCTGTTGGCTCTAACTATGTATAGCACAGTATAGGGTAACCCTATATTGTTCTATTAAACAAAACAATGTCCACGCTTACATTATCTTGCATCAAGCATAATTCCAGTTTGTTTCATGAATAACATTGTCATTTAATATCATTTATCATCGAAAACAGCTCGACTCGTACAGTTAATAGTGCAATATTGGCAAATAGTGTAGTATGAAAAATGGTGCAAAATGCTTATATGGGCTTTTCTCTGTAAACTGGGCAACTTTTTTAAGAAAACTGTCTTGGCACCTTTTTTGCTCATAATATAATAAATTTTATTGAGGGAACAAGTATATGGGCAGCAGGGCATATGAACCACAAATATTCCGAATACTTTAGAAAATATCAAGCATTTTCTGAAAAACATGTACAGGGGACTGTTGCCAAAGCCAGGGGACTGTGAACTTAAATAAAAAATACAACTTTAGTACAGAAAGTAAATGTTTTTTATATTATTATAAACTTTGGAACTTAATAATTAAGTAACTGAACAATAAAAAATTAAAGAATCAACTATTATTTAATTTACTTTATGTAATATCGTACTTAACATTGTAATCTCAATATTTACTTATTAATTAGTTAAAATCACAATTGAAAGGACTTTCACTACTTTAAATTTACACTATAGAACCAGCCTCGAAAAATAAAATTTGTTATTTCTAAAATATAGCAAAAATAGGTAAAAGAAAATAGTATTTTCTTTTACCTATTTTTGCTATATTTAATCTTATTTTTTGTCGAAAATATCTACAGGTGAATCAAACTTGTAGAACATTCTGGACCACTTGGTCCCTTGTAATGTCTGCTACATCATCATCATCGTGTCTTAATAATTGAACTTTATTATCATAGAGTTTTAAGAATGTAACCCGGATTTCGCCATCTTCTTCATCAATCTTGTCAATTACGCTCACATATTTGTTCATTATTCAATATTTGTTTTGCCAAGCAATTTCACAACAATGTAATCTCCAGTTTTGAATGCTTGAACTATAGCAGAACTAGGTCCAGCCTCGTTCTCAAATTCTGAATCATTGTACACATCTGTTACATTAACTTTTGACTTGTTACCAATATATTCTCCAGTTTTGACTGCCTGTACTACAGCAGAATTTGGTCCAGCCTCATTCTCAGTTTCTGAATCAGTTTACACATATTTTATATTAAGTTTTGACAAAATAGATAGAAAATACTGGAATATTTTCTTTCAATAAATGAGTTAGTACTACGAGTATTTACTAATACTTTTTTCTTATTGCGATACTTGGTGCAATGCTCTTTCCACTTTTTCTTGGCATCTCGATGTTTTTGTGGAGTCATATTCTCAACAAGCTGTCCTGTACCTTTTCTTTCTTATTAAGGTTTCTTCGTTCGTTCTTTTTCTCTAAGTTCTTCTCTTTTATGAGGGTAATTTTTAATCTTATCATATATCTTTCGCTCTGTTTCTAGAATCTCTCCTGTAGTGGTATTTTTTTTTTGCGCCACTCTCAAAACAAATCTAAAAAATAACTAACATAATTATAATTTAGTTAGACAGTCCCCTGGATGCGGAAACAGTCCCCTGTCCTGTATAGAGACGGGGGACTGTTGCCAGGGAACTGTTTAATTCGATTTCATTGATGAGTAGTACAAAATGTAATTGATCTATGCTATTTTGCTGCACATAGCAAATATTTATATATTGTAAGAATTTAAATGTTTGAAGGAATCATCATAATACATAAATAGAAGTAAAATAATCCTTACCAGAGTACTGTTGGCTGACAACACGGCTTCCACGGAAGGACGATCGCATACCACTAAATAAGATGAAGTCCGGTTCGTCCTGGCGGCAACCGCGCAATCTTCAGACTTTTAGCGTTTTGTTACACGCGTAAAAGACGTTGTTTAACCTATCGGCTACGTGACACGTAATTTAAAATAAAGACAAGGGGACTGTTCACTAAATGCGAAGACAAACTTTCACTGACTTTTTTTTAATTCTAAAATAATATTTATGTAAAATAAATAGGTCTCATTAACAATCAAACAATATTGATCTAATAATACAACAATACGATTAATTCCAATAGATACTGCCTCGATTATTTTGGTCTTAAGCAACTATACTGCTTTGGTGACATGTCAGGGGACTGTTTTTAAGAACTATAAAATTGTTTTTAATATAATAAAGTTTATATTAATGGATTTTTAATGTTGAGTAGCGGTACATTAAGGTATTGATTTTTGGAATTGTCAAGTAATATTTAATATCTTCTACTTTTTTATACAAAATTAGCCTGGGACAATGAGTTGCCCAGTTTACAGAGAAACGCCCATATATTTAAATGGATATGTAAAAAATATTGAAAGCGCGCGACTATTTTAGGGTGTTAAAAGTTTTAATTTTTGTTAATTGTTTCTTTACAAGTCGATCAAGTCGAAATTGTAATAGGAACTGCTTATGTAAGTTTTATACGAATGTGTTTGATAAGTTATATCCAGTTTATTCGTTCGTCTGCTCCTCAGTATGGCAGTAGTAACTTTATGTCATGTGTATATTTCATTAACAGTGGGCGTTTGCTTATCTCCGATGTCAGTTGTTTTGTTTGGCACAACTTTACGCATCAAAGTTGCTCGACGTTTGGGTCCGTTGTAAGTTACTTACAGTCTTCGGCGTAATTGATTACGTACTGGGGTTGTAATAAATTTACCCGCTTGCCATCAACACTTTCTAAATATATTACATTAATCGAATATATCTAATTTATTTGGTACTAATATAAATTAAATACAATTAATGAACACGTTTATTAAGATAATGTTTCTGCATGATTCAAATAAGCTGTTTGATTTATCCTTTTTGATTCTTTATATTTTATGACTTTTCTCAGAAAAAGCATAGAACTATATAAAATTTAATTATGCTTCTACACATGATAAAAATTCCATTTTTGGGAGTATAAAATTAATCAACACGATAAAAGTAATGTAAGTTAAAAAGCCGTGATAGCTCAGCGTCCGAGCGCTCGCCTTTAATTTAATATAATGGAGCAACCTGTGTTCGAATCCCGGTGCCAGCACGGCGACGGAAAACATCGTGAAGAAACCTGCATATTTTGTAAAAAAAAGAAAAGATTTCGAAAGTATGTGAAATCCACCAATTCGCAGCGGGGCCACGAAGTGGATTATGCATTAATACCCTCTTCTACCAATTTCTCTCCAGTCCGGTGTCTAATCAGTCTTGACTGCCTCTAGACCGAATTAGGCATAGTCCGCCACGCAGCCGTAACAGACGTGTTATGATGTGAAAAAAATATTATGCAAGTTTTCTCACTATGTCTTCCTTTATCTCTGAGTGCACGTTAATTGGCACTAAAGTTATAATTAACAATATAATTTGTGTCGCAAACGAAACTTGAACTCTTAGTACTCGGTTTGTGGAAGTATACCTAATTGAAAACGAATCACTAGAAGCGATAAAATACCTAATGATTTATAAATTAATCTATAATTAAGAAACCGTTGTTTCTTTAAAATAAAATAAATAACAGGCGGTTTCATGTGCGATCGCAACTCTGGCGTCGGGTGTAGTCCACGCGACGTCTGTGTCCTCTATCCGGCGGGAACGGTCGCTCTAGACTGGTTTTATATGATTTCTTAACAAAAAAGATTGACTGACACTAGTACATAGGGGGAATCGTCCTTCAGCGTTCTAGCATCGGCTAAAATCCCGATGTTGCGCGAACAATTTTTTCACTTTTCAGATATTTCGCGCGTAGGAATAGCAGATGTCATAATAAATTGTCGCCGAATTTATATTAAATCACTCGCTCCCGTTATGATAGTACTACATCTCCTACCAAATCTGTGATGTGAGAAATTGTCTACGGCCGCTTTCGTAAGGTTGTATCGAACACGTGACCTAGAAACGTCTGTGTCTAGAAGTGGTGGAGCCTCGTGGTGCCTACGAAAGTCACCACTGGTACGACAGCATTCCGTTTTCGTTTGAACGGACAGCGGCCGCGAGTAGTCGGGTTCGAAGCCGGTTCTTTATTGCGATGGGCGTTCCGCTGTTGACACTAGCAGTTTATTCGTCCATTGTGTAGCGTGGTGGGTAACTGAAAGCGCGTACGGTTAGAGTGCTAGAATGTACTTTTTAAATTCGATTATGCTCATGATGATTGCGTTGTTTCTAATCTCGCGCACGTCACCAAATCAAATATAATAATATGCATATTTGATTAGGTGACTTGCGTGAGATTGTGTCGAAGCACACGAGGTAAATGAATGAAATATTGTTACAAGAAACAATAATATAGGTTTATGTTTTAGATTTCTCGACTTATTTCTCTAGTTTATGGTTTGGTATGGTGAGATATGGGGACGTAGCTCTTCGTTATTGGGTCGTTGATTCTTTCATCGGATCCGTGATACTGTGAACAAATAACTGTAATAAAAAAAACGAAACATACAGGTACCGGAAATTCATACAATTGCGGCATTGTTTATGTTCTGAGTGGCTTAGCAATGTGTTGTATATGATAGAATAGAACGTGTCTACTTGCTCTTAATACGTTCGCTGAGCGGCAGGTGACAGAGCGGGCGCCAGGTTTCGCTGGATTGGCGATTGGCGCTTCGCGACATGACGAAGCGTCCTCGGTATTTCACCATGATCGGAATATGTATACGATGCGTTCTGAAGTGAACAAACATACGACCCTCAATCTCTAAAATGTATATTACATACATACTGTGTGTACTTCTGTTGGGCAGTCGCACGAATGGGCAGTCTCCTCCGGAGAAGTACCACGGCCTCGCACAAGACTGCCGTGAAGTGGAAGTATACAGTACCCTCTGCGCTATAGCCCTCAGGGTTTGCAGATGTTCATGGGCATGGGTATTCACTAAACATCAGGTGAACCAACTGTATCGCTTGAAAAATTTTCACCCAAAAAATCAGTGTTATTTAACCTCGTAAATACTTATTCAAATCTCAACCACAAAGTTATTGTCTATGAACTATGTAATATCTCACTACAAAATAAAGTTAAAACATAATTACTGCAATTATTATGCGGATCTACGTAATGTTGAAAACTTGATGAGGGCGATTATGTAAAGTTGTAAACCGTGTTCCTGTCTTGTATAATTACGCTACCTTCTTGAAACTATAATTCGTCTGCGTCAGCGCCGAACTCATACTGTACGAGGTCGATATTTGATAGGCGATGAGCCGAGCCGTGCACACACGCCTATTGCAAAGCAGCACAATTATATTAGAATTTAGCCCGCAGATAATGCCCAAGTGTTGCAACGGCCCCTCTGAGGCAATCGGTTGCGGTAACCACGCGTGAGCTACAATAACGCCACACGGAGTGAAGCGGCCCGTTGCAGTCGGTAAAAGTTACTATTAGTAAATATAAATGTTTGCAATAGGGTGACGTTGTCATACGCTCGGTAAGGAGAAATCTCGCACGATAAAACGATGAAAACTTTTCGACATTTATCTATAATTCCAAATTATTTACTTAAACCGTTATCAATTGCATTTAATGTCTTTTTCACCTTTTACCCTAAGGAAGTGTAACTTCTTAAGTGCGTACATAAGTACATACACACTTTTTTAATTAAAATGAAAATCATTCGCTGTTCATTCGTTGTTCTAAAAGCAATAAATCGTAAACCTTTAATTTTAAATCTTAACATTTCACAGTTTTATTGTACAGGCCTCTTTTGATTGTCACTCGCTCATGATGTGCCTTTCTTGCAGATACATTTTAAAGGGCCGCACGTGTTTTGAATGCGAGAGATCTTATGCCTTGCATAACCTTACGAACTAGAATCAGTCTTTATCGAACTTCTCAGACGGCGACGAAACTTGTTGTCTCTTTGTTGAAAACTTTTAAAAAAGAGTTTAGAGTTTATATTGAAATCCTTAAGAAATACGTTCGTATCATTATCCGGTGAACATCGAACGGTTGGCTCCACCAATAGTCCCGCGTAAACCTATAAATCATTGCGTTTTGTTACATCGGTATGGTTACGTCACGTAATGTGGAACGACGACTCGCTCGCCCCGGGGCCAATTCGTTATGATTTAAACGCTAATCATAGTACGTCTATAAGCTTTGTGGTGTTTTATTTTTCATTATTATCTCTCGTCAATGCTACGGCAAAAAAGCAATCTCTTAGAATATGTTTCTTACAAAAGCTATGTATAGATAAGGGCCAAGTGCCTAAGAAATAAAAGTTAGAAGAGCCAATTGAAATCTATCCAGTATTACGCACAACGGCAGACCATCATTTTATTTATATTGATAATGAGTTGTTGTATGTTTACGGAATATTATGTGTTGCTCGCACATAAGAGCAGCCTCCTCCATTAAATCCATTAATTGATTTTTTATGACAACAGACGAGTTTAAAACGATATAATTTAAATTTTTCCAAAAATTCTAATGAATCTTTTGTCTAACAGCTCTACGAAAAAGCGATTTTTTTTTCTACTTAATTGACGATCACTTTGAATGTTTGATCGACTTTTATTTAATTTAATAAATACGCAGGTATTACAAAGCTGAAAGTACAGACAGCGATGGTTTTAGTTAAAATAGATACTGCTTTATTTGCTCTTATACAATTTTTAATAACTTAATATTAAGTATCAATGTATTATATTTTATTTTAATTCTCCATATTTTCCCGAATAGGTATGATAAAACCCAAAATATGATAGATGGGTACCTAAACCTATCGCAACACACAGGGTATAATTGTCCAACTATGTACAGACTACGAGTATTCGAAATTTATAAATTTCTTACTCATTCATAATGAATACTATAATTGACTAACGTTGAAGGAATTGAGATGTGAATCTTGTAACGAACTTGGAAGCGACGTGTTAGCATTGTTTGCATTTAGATAATATTTTAGTTTTGTCATCATCATTAGTTAATTACTTGCGCCGTTCCTTTCTGGTTTTAGAGATTCTTCAGAATTCGAGAATAACAACTTATCAGTATGGATATTATGGGCTAATGATCAAGGTGCTCAACTTAAGCATTGTTTGGCTGCTAACGACTACTCAGATAAAGAGATATGAGGTCGTGCCGGAACGTTATCTACACTCAATGATCGTGTCACAGTCTTGGGATTTGAAGACCGTCAGAATAAACATCAATAACAGAATAAACATTATGTTTATATGTAACCAAACTATACTAAAATGTTTAAATTCAATAAAAGCCCACTTTTCAAAGTAAACGAGTGCACCGTCATAGTACAGTCGCTTTCTCGCGCTCTACTCCGAAAACGGTTAATTTTACAGAAAAATGCAAAAGGCGTTTTTTGTAGATAATTTCACGGCAAACAATTTTTATATTGACGTCTATTGACCTCCGAGCAATAGATCGCGAGATGTTTGCGAAAAACTGATTTTCGTGACCTTTTGATCTTTATAACTGTTTTAGCCGGCACGATATCATTGCGATTTTCCACATCTTGATTAAAACGCCGTAATAAATTTGTATACAAAAAATGAGCTCACTAGGATTTAAAATGCCTAAAATGAGTGTGCTATTAATGTATAAATAAACACTAGCAAATCATGACGTCACGTCGACTACAAAGTGATAAGATCAAAGGCTGATAACACCGTCCAAAGTCCAACTGGCCTAATTTGTTTTGGATTCTTTTAATTTTCAGCTTTGTTACAATATGCTTTTCCAATGTTTACGAGTGCCCATTCGTGTACCGTTTCGTCGATCAAAAGAATCGATGGCGCCTTTGATGTCTTCTCCTGTTTGTATAAATCTCTTTGGACTGTCGATTTGCGCAACCTCAAAGAAAAGCCACTGTTTAAGTAGACGAATAACGTTTAGCTTTATGCTGTACTATTATAATTTCTTGTATTCCAATAATTATAGTTATAATAAACAATATTTACGGATTTGTTGTGTTTATTTTTGAGTTTCTTTTGCCCGACGTTTCGAACCCTTTGCAGAGTTCATGGTCACGCGACAGACTAGAATTCAAAAATAAACGCAATAAATCCTTAAATATAGTTTAATTTCATTTAAGCTGTATATTCGAAAGTCGTGCACTCAAATGTAATATTTCAGTTTTCTTACATTTGTGGCATTACAAATGCGGTCTTTGTGTACATATAGGACAACACACCATTTGTTTTTGCACTGAAACCCCTTCATATCTAACCAATGTAAATTAAATTAAAATGTAATTAATGGATTTGTTTTCATTTTGAAAAAACGTCTGGGGTTATAGACACAAAACAATTTATATGTGGTTTAAATGAATTTTCGTTCGTGCGGGTCGAATCTACTACACAGCGTCCAGGTGGCAGTTAGCTTGGTTAGCTTGGTTACTTGAACCACTGCGCTAACCGTGATGTCTCATATAATTTTAAATTTCTATAAAGGATTATAGTTTCGTAAGGATTATTAATAGTATGTCATAAGTGATGGTTTTTCTAATTTATATATTGTGAGAAATGTTTATGTATATTATGTTTTATAATTATACCCATATAAATTGTAACATGTACATAGTTACGTGTCGATCTTTGCGTGTTATCATCGCGTTAAATGTAAACGCAGCCGACTCGAGGGCGACCTTGTTGGGCGCATAGCCTGCCGCTTCCGGCGTCCTTTGCGCACGGCGAACGGAAGCAGTTTCTTCGCGTATGTGTGTCAGTGGCGATGCTCGCCGCGGGGCGACAGTTATTCGAGGCCGTTACGGGTTCGAATGCGCGGCGACGTGCCATTGGCTCATCGAGTGCGGCCTCTGCATCTCGCATTCGATGCGAAGAACGAGATAAACCAGTTGCAAACCTTTCAAGATTTGTCTAACGGCTGTATTGGTTTGAATTGTGATTTGGAGACAATCTAGCGCTCTTCTGCCTAAAACGAATCGAGTTAATTTGAGTTGGATATACATTATCATCTACATGTAAACCTTTTTAACAGTGGTAGGGTAACTCATCAGTTCGCTGATGCACGAATGGGCAGGTCCGTCCGTGAAATACCACGCAGAACTCGCAAAAGACTTTCGTCTGGTGAGTGAGGTGGCCGGGGCCCACTTCGATAAAAGGTGGCAACGCATTTGCAACCTTATGGGTGTTGCAAATGTCCACTGGCGGAGGTTATCACTTACACCATCAGTTGAACTACCAGCTCGCTTTCCATCAGATCACATAAAAAATGATTATCGACCAGTATGATAAGTCAATCGCGGACCGTCCCAGTACGTAGCAGGCAAACTTAAGCCTTGGTCCGTGCTCACGAATTCAAGTGCGCGGACGTGAGACGAATTGATGTAACACATGCACGTGTTAATTGTACGTACATGCGTCGTCTCTCAGTGGACTGAGGTAACGTAAGAAATGTCAGGTGGAACTAGCCTTGATGGTATGACTGAAGTCGTCTATGATAACATGAAAGTTTTGCCTTTGTTCAGTATACGTGGCTAAGAAGTATTTTTCGCATTGCGATTAAACGAAAACGAAAGAGACCTTGGGGCAAAAAAAAAGGTTAATTGCAATGTTAAGTGCTGTTATCTCACGCGTTCTTCGGGTAATGGAAAACATCGTTGTCTGAACCCAGAGATTGTCTTCACCCGGTCGAATAAGTATGAAGCCAGCGTAATAATGAAGCGATAATAACGAGATAGATTTTGAAATAAGTTGCAAATGGTTTTAGATTATCATCGAGTTGCGAGCTGTTTTTGACGCCTCGTTTCTCAGCACCTCCCGGAAATGGAGCGCTAGTCTGAACTCGCACGAGGACTTACCGTGACGGGTTGTTTGTGTCGGACGGAATGCCCGTAGCGTTTGTTATTCTTATTGAGGATCGATCGATTCACTCAATGGGAGCGAACGTCTTTAAATGATTGGTGTTTCGCTCATTTAAAATCCTTTCCTTTGTCTTTGTCGAGAAATTTCTAGAAATTGCTTTATGGCAAAAACTATATAATTATATAGTTTCTAAAATAGTTTTAAAACTATATAATTATATAGTTTCTGCCATAGTAATTTCGTAGATTGTATATTGTATACAGTATTTGTATTTTGTATAAAGTAAGCTATAGTAATTTTAAAGATTGTATATTCCGTTTGAAATTAATCCTCTCCGTGTGAATAGTCGATTAAATATAGTTCACATAACCGAAGCGTGCCTTCAATTAATTTGACACATTTATTCGTCCAGCCGTCACACGTGTGCCCAATAACCCCGTTTCACAAAAAGCTCGTCAAAGGGGGCCGGCCCATTGACTAATTTACAGTGCGAGTTCATCGACACCTTAAAATTTAATCGAATCGGATTTGGACGCTGCAGATTCTACGATCTTTGTAGTTAACCGAAATAGTCTTGTTTACGTTTGCTACCACGAATAGACACCGTAGGACGTATGTACGGTGTGTAACGTTTAGAACTGCACACATTTGCTTTTGCATTACTGCCGAGTTAACAGCAGCCCGATTGAGTACTTTTGAGAAGTGTCTTTATTTACGTATACATTTCTACTAGTATGTTTTCATGTTTAGTATTCTTTCCTGCCTCAGTTATATACATCCAAAACGTAAGTTAAAACAATAATTAAATAGAAGATAAATAAAAAATGGTTTGCAAAGAAAAAGAGGGAAAACTAATGATATGATTATAATTTGTAAAAAGTTCTCTCGATATTGCAATAATATTATGCTTACATAATACATGGAAATTGAAACATACAGACGGGAGGGAATGTGACGGGTTCCCAACGAGCTCCACGCTGCACGCGTGTTTACACGCCCTACTTCCACTTTAGACCAGAAACTGGTCCGATTGCCAGATGCTGTCGCGATGCCACTCCCCT
Organism: Iphiclides podalirius; assembly: GCA_933534255.1. Lineage (NCBI taxonomy): Eukaryota > Metazoa > Arthropoda > Insecta > Lepidoptera > Papilionidae > Iphiclides > Iphiclides podalirius. The sequence goes on along the minus strand of OW152817.1, from coordinate 494,217 downwards.
CCAATTGGCGTACTATTTGGCATGCATGTAGTTGATTCTGGGCTGTGTTACGCAAGCTGTAAACGTAAGATCCCATGTTAGGTAGACTAATAGTAGACGTCTAATCATGCGAACATCTTCATATACACTCGTATTGTGTCGACGATATGTTATAGTCTTTGTTAGTAATTTTGTTTTTTGTTATACTTTATTTTTGATTTTATTGTACTTAACTTTTATATTCCTTTTTTATTGTTTTTATTTTATTTCAATGTTATTTTTGTTGGCTGTATGCATGGAGCTGAACGCCAATCTTACAAGGTATCCGCAGAAAACCAGTGCCGTATTGTCTGCCAGGGCTATATACTGAGTGGAGACCTTTTGGTGCATACAGTTTTACAATTCTAGTGTTATTTCTTGTTCTTTTTTTTTTCCTATAATCTAATGCGCCGAGTAAATATTTGTTTCTTTCTTTCTTTCTTTCATATCCAATTAAGATTCTGTAGCTTGTTTGTGGTTCGGCGACTCTGGCTTGGTTCTTCTACAGTATCATTTAATCTCTATATATTTTTTTATGAATCACTGTGTTTTAGTGGTATCGTTACAACGGTGTAATTGATTGAGAAAAACCACGCCGCTATGTTTTGGTTTTACTTTGACTTTTAACAACTTCTTTTAACGTGAACATGAAAAGGTAAAGCAATCGTATTGTATTATTCTATGGACGTATGCCCTTGTTTCTCTCAATTCGTTTTATATTGAACGCTCGGGAACGTTATTTATTTTCTAAAGCAGAATGGCGATGTTCATATTAGCATGATTAAAGAAACACATTTATTCACGATCCAACCACAATAGATACATAAATATGATATAAATGATGAGTAGTCGTCATAAGTCTACTGAAGGCTGACAATGTTTTTTTTAGCAAGATTTGAGCAAAGTTACTTTGTCACCAAATTCATCTGGATCTTTTTATAATCTTTAATGTTCGACAAAGGATCGTCGCACTGGAGCAAAAATTATGTTTGCACCTCCTTTATCAGTGTGAATGAATCATCATCAGTGTTAATATGATTAGTTCGGAGTGAGGTCATTGTACCGACCCCAGTAACTACCTACTTACATTGCTAACGAGCGACATCACATCAGTGCAAATGTTTGCATATGTTTATGTTGCGGTGGGCCGTCTCGCCTCCTCTGCTCTTTCATTTGCAGATGGGATTCAATAGCCAGAAGCTAGATTAATAGACATGAAACTTCTTTTCGATCAGCCTTTTTCACATTATGGCTATTCCGCAATTGATTGCTGATGTTATCGAAATGGAACTTTCCCGAATTCGTACTTCATACTTGTTAATATGATGAAATCTATACATTTTTAATTTTCGGGTCGACGGCACGGAAATAGTGTTTTCGTAATATCGATAGGTACGCCTCACGGAGCTTGGAGGCAATAAATTTTTACGATGCTTCTCTTATAATTTTAAATAATGCGTTTCCTGAGCAATTGCATTATAGATGCTGATCCCAATAGTTTCGATACCGACGATATTTATTGTCGTTAAAGAATCACCATCTGGATTATATTTCATGTGTATTTTTGTATGTTACAAATCAAGATCGATATAAAGTAATCAAAATGTTTATATGACTACATAGTACAACACAAAGTCGTCACGTTGTCTGTCTGTCCATTTGTATTATTAGATCTTTAAAACTACGCAACGGATCTTGATGCGGTTTTTTTTTACTAGAATAGAGTGATTCAAGAGGAAAGTTTATATGTATAATATATTGCACCCGTGCGAAGCCGGGACGGGTCGCTAGTATGAAAATATACGTAAGGAGTGGATTGTAAAACTGAATTACAAACAGTGGTGGGCCTCTAGTTAACGTTGTAAGTGTTATTGTAGTCACACTTTTTCGCTACAATGAATAGTTTTCCAGGATCAAACAATGGACGTATATGTGCAGCTGACGCAAGCATTTGTAACATTTGAACAAACACAGGCATGGCGGTAACTCAGCTATTTTTAAACTATTCGTAAAGGCTGGGTGATATAAAGAATCAACCTTTTCGTGAAATATCTTTTGTGGTGGTGTCTTGAGAACATCCTTGCATTCAATATATCTTCGTGACAGTTAATGATTATTTTGGATTATAATCAGTTCATGGCACAATGCAACAAATTGATTAAGCGATAAAACAAACTGGAGGGAGAAGGTATTTTTGATTAATGATAGTGTTCGTTCAGCCTTGAATAGAAACCATTTGAATACAATCACGTTGGCAGCACTACAATGACAGGCGGGCTAACAAGCCGCCCGCGCCTCGCCCGCCACGCAATCTATGAATGGAGCCGCTAATCGACACACGACAAACTTAGGCGTTGAGCTTTAGGTCCATGTTGGTTTACAGTTCTTATGTGCTAGAAAGTGGGCGCTAGTTTGTTGTATATTTTATATGGAACACAAAAAGCACAGTGTGTAAAGTTGACAGCCCTAGATGGTCGAGGTCAGGCGGCGGCATTTCATTGGGCTTTTAACACTGAAATAGAAAACAAGTGGTTGCAATTAACGAGGCATCCCACGCTCCCCGGCAATGCACTCTCGGGTCGGCGTGTATTTATAGGATCGGTTGCCGAAGCGGGCCCGGAGATTCGCACTTTGCATTGGATAGGGGCTTGAGATTTTGCACTTTAGATTGTCAGAGGATGAAGTCTTCAGCTTTGAGACCAGTTGATTTATTGTCGGCTGGAAAAAACGGCGAAATGTTAATTTTTGTGTCGATTCAAAAGCGTTTATTTTTAGGTTAAATTCAACATTTTAACGCCATTGATATCTTAGGGAAGTTCGATAATATTTATTTTAACGCAAGTGTTAGAATCAATGCCTAAATAGATTTAGACTGGTGATCAGCATAGTTACACAATGTGAAGCTTTGTCATTATTTGATTACCTACCTCGCGATTGAGAATGTAATGTTTCATTCGAAATATCCAGTTGTTATGTTCGACTTTTCATCTATATGTCACACACGTGGAGCAAGTAATATGGGGTAATGTTTTGCAACGTCGTTTATAGATTCGGTTCCGTGACGACGTTAACGCAACGCGTTACGGCATCGTTTCTAGAAAGGGGTAGGTTCGAGGCGGTTTCTGCAACGTTTTATTTACTCCTCCATCGGCGTCTTTTTATTGGCCATTAGCATATTGATGCGATAACAAAACCTATTAGTATTCACATTCGTTTAGTGCTCATTTATAATGTTTGCTATATTTAATGTTTGGATCGTCATCTTCCAATCTTTGTTCTGGTTTTCATGTAGAATACGTAATATACATTTAGAATTACGTACGTCTTCTATTTTCGCATTGTCTTGAAGAGGCGTGACGCTGACGTGTATCTTCGGCGGTGAGTCAGCCGCCCGCTCCCGTGACATTGGATTGTTTGCTGACGCCGTTTCTAATCTTGACGAGTTGTAATACTTATGTTTAAACGTAAGCCAAAAGTTTTAGTCCAATAATTTTTTTACATCTAACTGGATCGACGCGATAGGGGAAAATCGCGTGTAGTCGTACAAGACATAGATTTTCAGTATATTAAGAATCAAAAAGTATCCCGACTCAATGCCGAGCCCTCATCCAATAAATCGTGCCGTCCGACCTTCAGCCAAAATAGGCACTTTGAACTCGGCACATAACACAACCGACGCACGAATTTAGATTTGATAGACTGAATAATCTCATTTTATGCGATTGAAAAGTCAGTTTCTAATATTCGCTCAGAGAACGGTGCCGCCTTGCTGTTGTTTTAAATTGTTAAGTTCCTAAATATGCACGTTAAGGTTTATGATTTCAGTAACTTCGAACCTAGATGTGTCATTTTCGCTTTCAATTCTAAAAATGTTTTTGACAATAATGTTAGAATCAGTTATTAATGTACATTTGATTAAATGCAAACTTGATTGGTGCGAAACATTGTGAAACTCAATAAAATACAATTATATAACTTTATTCGTCTCATAACAATTATGTGCGAGTAAAACGGACGTTGTCGTTTTGATTGACGAAAAGTGTGTAGGCAGTTGGCAAACATTCCGCGCTAGGTCACAGACCGCGTTCGCAACGTCAAGCGTATCGAACCCGAGACTAGAGGTTGCCAACACTGCCGATTTCCGCTGCACCTCTGCAGAGTTTCGTGTAGGTTCTCGACTAGAGTCGGTGGGTGCTCGTCCGCTTTTTAAGTCCCTTAATCGGATATCGACTTTGCAAGAAAGTGATTGATGCGATATGCCGTCAATTTTCAATTCGTTGGTCGTTTTTCATTTTGCTTGGACATCGTGTCGTGACCGCTTTGTGGCCTCGGGTTCGATTCTTAAATGCTTTTAATATTGAGCGTTTGTTTCTTTTTTTACCTCTTCGTTGTTATGTTTCATGTTAAATGCACCTATGCATACACATCCAGCGTGTGAAAAATTTCACGTTTCAAAGTAACAAGTAATCAACAAAATGGATTTTATACATATCTCTAGGAAAATATAAGGAAAATCGTTAGTACGTTAACATTTATAGATATTTAAACTAATGTGTTCTCCGTATCGGCTCTCGCAATATACGAGCTTGGGCGCAAGATGTTCTGAGAAACTGTTTATAATTATTTGTCTTGCTATTTTTAGTACCGATTTTTAATAGTTATATATTGCGTTCTTTTACACTACACTTTGCCTTTATTCCTATCGATATTTATCAACTCTATTTGTATATTTTAAAATAACTGTTGAATTCATTTTAATTCTCCCTATATATGTATAACATTTAAATATTTGGTCTTACTATTAAATGACACCAAGGAGGGACCTTAACACCCCTGAATTACTTAAATACCTCGTCGCAATGAATAGATTTCCTAAATGTATTGGGGTATTCAGTGTATTTTAGTAATTTATTAGTAAACATTTATAGCGTCCTGAAGAAAGAAGCAAATGAGGCTCAATCGTGTTTAATACGCCGTTTGTAAATATTCTGGCTCGTTAAAGAGTAGTGGATCGTGAGCGTGTCTGATTCTCTGAGCCGTTGGATCCGCCGAATCTCGCTAGCGCTCCCAGACGAACTAATGAGCCGACCCCACCGTTCGTGTTCACATCAATCGATGGGATTTGCACGAATGTTCAACATACTGCTAGAAGGCTTCGTTAAAAAGAGCGCTTGCTTGCCAATCATTTAGCCATCGCCGGTGAACGAGCAATGTTCATTTATAATCGTATGGGGTTTTAATTTAATAGATATTTTAATTTTTTATTAATTTATTATTATGTATTATTATTATTCTATTATGTATTTAATTTATTTTTATTTCGGACGAACCGAATCGCATAGTGGGTAGTGTACCTGCACCAGAGGGTGTGAGTGGGTTCGATCCCCACTACTGGAAAAATATTGTGCGATGAAAGTGTTGCTTAGTTTGGGACTAGAGAATGTTGTGTAAAAATGTGTCCTAAAATATTTATTATTATTTATTTATTTTAATTTTATTTTCCATGCGAACAAGCAAAAGTGAGCACATACGATGTTGATTATATGTATTAACTTGTCGTTCTTGTTTACAGGTACGCATCCGCGTCGGTTTGACTGTGCTGCCGACGATAAATATATTTGCTGTCAGTAAGTGTGTTAGGCAGTAATTATCTTCGCTTTGAGCAATATTTACAGTTTCCGACATACAGGTTGATAATTTATGATTGACCAGTGTTAAAAAAGGAAAAGTGTTACACTAACTATAGAAATTATGTAATTTAGACGATTCGATAGATGTAGTATAGTAAGTTTCTTTTATCGTATCCGGCTTAATATTATTTTTAATCTTGCTTTGTTTTTTTTTACCTCTACATTTCCATTATCGTAGTGGTTTTATACCTTTTTTAGGGTTCCGAACATAAAGGGCAAACCGGGACTCTATTACTAACACTCCGCTGTCTGTCTGTCCGTCTGTCACCAAGCTGTATCTCATGAACCGTGATAGTTGGACAGTTTACACAGATGATGTATTTCTTGTGCCGCTATAACAACAAGTACTAAAAAACAGAATAAAAAAATATTCAAGTTGGGCTCCCATACAACAGATAATGGTCGGAACCCTTCGTGAGCGAGTCCGCACTTGTTTGTAGTCTGGGACGATCCCGTTGACCATTTGCACGAAATTAATGTCAAAAGGAAGCAACATTATATTTATGAATTGGGTTCAACATTCATCATTTATTTCATACTAATAAGTTCGATTCGTTAGTTGTAGGATTCTATACATCAAGAACCATCCTATACGCACAACAGGTGACGTCACTGAGGTCGACGGGATAATCCCAGAGTACCGGAGTGTGTTCCTTTCCCGCACGTTCTCAACTGAAAACGCGATCGAATGGGAATGGGATATGATATCGTCCGCTGCGAAATATACTTTTTGCGAAATTGTGGCGTGTGCTGTAACGCGACACGCCCTCGGCCGGTTCACTGGCCAAGAACGTGGGCATGTCCGCGTGCACGTGTGCGCACCGAACTGGTCGGTTGTGGCTTTTTTTTTTTTTTGCGGAGATTTCTTTAAGTGTGTGTTTATTGTGCCAGAACAGGTTGCGTTCGCGCGTCGAGCTATAAGCAAAGGCAGCTGACGATTAGGTTAGATCGACGAATCTCTGTTCAGAATTTATGTTTTGATTGCGCTCTGCGTTATTTAACACCGCGTTTCGTGTAACGTGTAATAATCAACTCAGTCAGCGGGGTCAGGTTCAAATCACGGTCATACAATGTGGCAATTCTGTGACCATATTGTGGTCAATGGATGGCGAAAAGTCTACATTTTGACAATCATAAGCACACATTTGTCCCGTTTTAGGTTGAATCATTACCCATTTACGTAAATGTTTTAATAAGTAAAATATGTTTGTCAAATACAACGGTTAGTGACTTGTTATCGAACAAGATCTGGGTATAATTTTATATCGACATCGCGTTTATAAAATTATATCGTATATATTATACGTATGAACTTCATCTCGGAAGATGCGGCAACAACAATCCGGAACCCGGTGCGCTGGCGTGGCGCCAACCACCAATCCACTGACCCCGTGCGGCCGCGTTCAAGTCTAAACTGCGCGCACAGAATTAGCTCGCGCGGAAATAATAAATATCGCTCCGTCATTATAGTCCCATTACCGACATCTCTTGCGATGCGCGAAGAATTCGGTGATCCAGCTTTGCATGGCGTTGAGTTGCTAACTTAAAGACTAAGATAGAAATTTGAAATGGAAGAGTGAAGAAAAGGGGAGAGTTTTAAGACTGCAATAAAACCGGCCAAGTGCGAGTCGGACACACGCACGATGGGTTCCGTACCGTTATCAAAAAAAACGGCAAAAAAAAAATCATGTCTGTTGTATGGAAGCCCCGCTTAAAAAAAAATTATTCGGTTTTTTAGTATTTGTTTTTATAGCGGGAACGGAAATACATCATTTTTGAAAGCTATCACGGTTCATGAGATACAGCCTAGTGACAGTCGGACAGACAGACAGACAGCGGAGTCTTAGTAATAGGATCCCGTTTTACACTTTGGGTACGGAACCCTAAAAAAGATAGCTCGAGAAGGCGTGTTTCGTTAAAGGGTTAATTATACTTACCTTGTTTTTAGATTATTTATGTCCTTGATACAAATGTCGGTTAGAATGAATTTAGCTGTGACAATGTTTGTCCTTACCGATTCACCTAACAAGTATGCGGTCGCCCCTAAGTGTTATATTTGTCGGAAAGAACTGTCGTCATCACTCAACCGTTTGGCGCCTATCGATGATGTAAACCTAACTAAAAACATTAATCAACAATGTTTGAGCAATCAAACGCGCAAACATTGCTAATTAAAACTTCATCAGGCTCGCAAACGTTGCGTAATCATTTCCAGCGGCAGTGATGGCAGAGCTGAAATAGACCGATGTACAGTCGGGTGCAATTAGATTAAAAAATCGCCTTATAGCAACCACACGAGTGGGGCGCTACTGTCCCAATCCGCTCGATGACGTGAACGGTCGGAACGGATTGGCACATCGCTCGCCGGCCACTCAGTGACCTCAGCGCGCCGAGGTGTTTCCTGAGTGGGCCCCCGATTCAATTCGCCCGATGCCAAGTTTCATTGGCACGCTATCCGACAAGTTTTGGGTTGAGCCGTTGACTGCTGACGGACGGGGTGCCGCGCGGAGATGAGGTCACGACCGAATTTGCATTGCATTGCAATCCTAAAAGATCTCCATACGCCTCAAGTGTTCTCGAAAGGTCTTGAAGTGTGACATTCTAGGAGCGATAAAAAGTTACGAGTATTCAGAAGTGTTTCTTACTGGCATCGATTGACTAACACTAACCTTTACAAACGGGACCATACAGCCGCTTTTTGTAATTTAGGTATGGACAGATCCATATAATTAATTAATTGATGCTTCGCCCCCACAGACATCTGTTTTTAAAACTTTAATTAGTTTGGACCGTCGCCAACATTACAAAAATGATTTCATGAATTATTTTTGTATTATACCTATGTAAAAATAACATTTGTGCGATAAATTAAATCCATAATTGTTTCCATTGTATTAATTTGCGATGCGGCGTAACCTACGAGCGGTAATTAGCGAAAGTTTTTTTTATCTACTTTTCCTTCTGCTCCTTTCAATGATAATAATAATCTCATGTGATTTTAACGTATAAAGTCAACAAGTTTGAAAAATTCCGCTCCCTATGAAGTGAAATCTTACAGCCTACATGAGAATTAATTTACAAGACGCACGCTAAGGACGATATACGACCTGTATGCAGAAGTTAAAACACTTTTATTTTTGCTTCATTGTTAAAAGTAAATAAAAGTAGCAAACAAAGCCTATACAGAGGAAAAAAAGTTTTACCATAAACTATGCTTGGGTTCGTAATATACACAAATATCATTTGGTAAAAGAACGCGATTTAAAAACAATTACCTGTGAATCACGGGTACGGTAAATTCAACCCGCGACTCAGCGATATCAAAGAAAATACTTCAGCAAACGGAGACACCAACGTCTTTGGACAGTAATAACACAGTTCGTCGTCTACACAAATCGGTTTGTTGCCAATCACTTTGCTATTCGTTCTTGTTTATTTCAATACACAAAAAAGATTCAATGTTCGAAGTCTAAAATCTAATAGTATCTTCACTTATACATAATAACAATTGTTTTTCTTTGAATAAAAATTGAAATGAGATCACGCCGATTATGTCTCAGTCGATAGTATGCGCAGAATGACGCCGTCGCTGTTTTTAAGTTATTTACGTGCGAGGGTGCGTAGAAATGTGAGGTCACCGAAGCGTCGTCACGGTGGCAACAAGTGGTGACTGGTGACGAAGGATTAGCCAACACAATCTACTGATATATTTTTTTTAACATTAAATATGGAGTTGCTGTTATTAAATAAAAAGAAAGTTTTTATTTTTAGCGCTAGTCTACACAAATTTTCTACAATTTATGTATTAAACTCGTATTTAAGTGACTGTCTCTGATTACATCCTTTGATTAACAGACGTCAGACTTTATATTTTGTCATTTCAAACACCAGTATTAAGCTGGCGGGCGCGTACACATCACTGTAAGCAATTGGGGCGTCAACTAGGAAAGTCCGGGAACGCGACGGGAACGCGACGGGAGCGAGTTCATGGAGCTATTAACGCGATGCGTCCGCCGTTGCAAAGTTTCCTGTGGCGGGGGGTGCCCCTGCACGTCCACAGCTACGCGCATAGCTCGTTCTGTCTCGAACACTGCCGCCCTAGGAATGAAACGAATTTATTTTTTCGACCGACTTCAGAAGAGGTTCTCAATTCGACTGTTTTTTTTTTATGTTCGTTATCTCATAACTTTCACCTGTGTGAATCGCTTTTGATGATTTTTTTATTCGTTGGAATGCTGGTGCTTCCAATGTGGTCCCGTATTATTTTATTATTAATACGAATGTATTGGATCTCGGGCCCCAGAGATACTTAGGGAACTCCTAAATCAATTTTAAAATGAATACAGCGTGAGATTTCAAGTCGGTTTTGTTTTTCGTCATAAAAAGAATTTGTTAGTTTATCCGTTGCAATTATTTATGTTTGTTCAAAGGCATCATCGCTTCCAAAATATTATGAGATGTCTCGTGTTTTTCACCTAACCACTTGTTAGGGTCTTTAAACAATGACTCGCAACCAATGGAGAAGGTATTCTGTAAACAACGGATACATAGATGAATACAATCTATGTATTCATATAAATTGATACATGTTTACCGTTGAGTGCGGATCACGGGAAAAGTACTGGATAGATTTCAATCGATTTTGCTAATTCTTAGATTTATTTCTTAGATACTTGGCCTGTATCTAAAAAAAAATTTGACATATCTTCGTGTGTTTTCTTGCTTTGTTTGCACAATAAGCAAGGCAGACAAAGTCGCGGACATCAGCTAGTGTATAAATAAAGTGGAGTGGGTATCGTTGCCAGTACCTTGTGAAATTTTCTCACCAATTGCTTTGTGACTATGTAGGTAATCCCTCCATTAATCCATTCAGCATAAACGTAAACTGCACAAATATAAATGTTAATCTATCTCCTTCTCACGGAAATGAACGGAAACAATGCTTGCATCATTTCAAGACTTTAGCATAACACTTTGAATTACCTAATAACTATAATTTTATATTAACACATAATAAACACGTTCGCAAACTATTTTGGCGTTGGATTCAAAATAGAAACCGGGCATCGCGGCTTGGCTCGATACACGGTGATCTATTGGACCACTATTTGATCGGTCACAAAACTATCCGAGTATATATAATCTGATGTCCATTAAAAGAAATCGTATCAAAAATCGCGTAAATACAAGAAATAATTATCGTATTAAAAATGTTTTAATCTAACCTCTGAGCTCCCTCGATGTAACTTTAAATCTTATCCGTTCAGACATTGTGTCGTGGGTAGAGAGCGATAATGTTAGGGAATGAACAAAGTTAATGAAGATGGTTTCGCAGCGGACACGAACGAAGGCTCCGTGGAACTTGAAGGGGGAAGGAAAACACGTGTAGTTACCAATCAAGGTTCCAATGCGGGCCTGGGGGCTTAACTCAACAAACCGATTTGATTTGCAGTCATGACCGCTATGATAATATTGTACGTTGCAAACGATTGTTTGGTTTTCCGAACTATTCGTATTATATTAAAATATGTAGAAAAAGTGCGGAAAGATTGTCGCCGCTGTGGGAATCGAACCCAAGTCTTCGGCATTCGCGGCCTCAGTGGCTAGAGCGTCAGCTCTAGCTACTGATCTAAACGGCTGATTGCCACACCGACGAAAATCTTAACGTATTCTTGACGAGGCTTCAACGCGAGCGAAGCCGCGGGCGAAAAGGTAGTGTGTAATATTTAGTATTTAATTTGGATCAATAATTGGAACTCGGTACTATAGGAGTTATATCTTATTCAATATAGTTAATTAAAGTTAGTTGTTAAAACATCTTAAATTAGCACGGTGATGTAACCGCGAATAAAATTATTTTTGCACCACATAATTGTTTTGCAACTAGATATAGTTATAAGACTATAACAATTGAAATATTATACATAATTAAAACATTGCAGCTCAGTTCTGTATTCCTTAAGCAAAATAAAAGCCGTGCACCGTACTTCTCTAAGTTTTGTGATTAACTGCATACCGTCATATTAAAAGTATCAATAAATATAAATTTGCCTTTAGCATTTCGGCGTTAATTCTTTGAATCGGTGGTAAATGATTAAAAACTGGTTAAGTTCGATTCGGAGTCGCGCAAGAAGGGTTCCGTTCCATTATCTAAAAAAACGGCAGAAAAATCATATCTGTTGTACGAGAGCCCCATTCAAATATTTTTTTATTCTGTTTTTTGGTATTTTTTATTCAAGCGGCAACAGAAATACGTCATCTGTTTAAATTTCAAATGTCTAACTATCACGGTTCATGAGATACAGCCTGGTGTCAGACGAACAGACAGACAGCAGTCTTAGTAATAGGGTACCTTTTTACCCTTTGCGTACGGAACCATAAATAAGAACGATTAAAACATGTATATGATTTTGCTTTTGACTTTCAATTGGAATTAAAATTTATGGTTGTTTTACGTCACGTCTGTCATTTGGTGTTATTTTTCATTCCGTTATGTAATACCGAATGTCGACGCCTGGATTTAGCGGATTTCGCTGAACGATAGCTACGAACGCGGTTAATCCCCTTGCGATATAAAAAAAGCAACGATTGCTAAGGAGATTGCGATAATACCTACTTATAACAATGTCCGCCGTGATATCGTCATTTACATAAACTAATTTATTTTTCTTCATATGAGTTTGTATCGAAACGAGTTTCCTTTAAATAATCGTTTTGTGTTTGTTACTATTGTTTCATCGACTTTAAAAAATGAACAAAGCGCTCGGACAGACCAAAATCCCTATCAATTTAATTTACATTCAAATCTTGGAGCAATATCGGAGAGGATTATGGAAAAGGCAATATTAAATTCAGTTATGCATCTGAATGAATAGCCCCAGACTTAGATTAATCTCGTAAGGTCTATGCACACGTGGAGCGTCAGCCGCTCGATGTACATTAGGGATGTCGAAACTAAAGAAATATATCGATATACCGATGTATCGATATTTATAAAAATATAAAAACCGCCCTCAGTAAATCGAATAGAATCGATATATCGGTATATATACACACCTGTCAACAAAAATATTGTCAAGTATTAAGTATTTACGCATTTAAAAAAAATCTTCTTGATACGATTTTCGATATTTCAGTATTTTGCATCAATATGGAATCAAAATAATCAAAAATATTTAACATGTCGACAATTTTTCGACATCCCTAGAGCGCATTTGCCCGCTGAATACGTTAGATGCACCTGCCTCCCCTTTCGGAGCAAATTTTCAAACTCAAATTCAACAGAGACTTAGTAATATGTATTAGCATACGATTTGTTTGCCAGTTTTTATTCACAAATGCTTGCGTGAATTTCAAATAAATTTACGTATGTTTAATAGTTTATATTTAGTACCTGGAGGGTTTGTTATGTTCCTGGATCGACAAAAAATAAAAAATAAAGAAAGCAATGATCTGGAATCGAAATAAAAGTAAAAAAAAAAGTGTGTAAATGATCGTGACACGAACCACGGCCTTCTGATCGGGGCCGCCCGATTACCGACCGAGCTATTATAACATTTTTTTTTCGGTGAATTTTACGGTCGTATTCGAATGTATATATATATATATATATATATATATATATATGTATATATTATATACAAGAATTTTTCTTAGAGGTAACAAATAGCAGAATCGAATCAAAACCAGGTTGCTTGATCGTAATATCCCCATCATGTTTTTGAATATAATTCTCGTATCATTGTGTGATGGACCTTATTAAGTTTCTCCTAATACGGAGTTAAAAGCTTAATTATTTTATGTTCACGCTAAGGCAAAACGGTTATAGAATGGGCATCGATTTTAAAATAATCGAATATTGAATTCAAAGTGAGTAAGATTTTAGCGTTTTCACTTAGGCAGTTATTGTATTATGTAATCTTTAAACGTAAACTAAATTAGTTAATCGATGCGAAACAATGCAGTCTCTAGTACACGGGATACCGGCAGTTGGCCCATGTGCGGGTAACTTAACACCGCACATCTGTTTAGCGGCCTCAGAGCCCAGCTCTGGTTCCCGCGAGCTTCTATGGTCTCAAATCATTTGACCGAATTAAACATTTATTTGTGTTTTCATTTTGAACTTACCCCTAGTACAGAATAATATAAACTTCCTTTGTGGAGACGTTTAATAAATCCAAGTTAAACATAGCTACGAGATCCAGATTATTCGTGTTTGAATTAAGTCCACGAGCGACGGCTAAATTCTACCACTTATCAACTGCGACAACTCCACTTATCTTAGAAAAAAGAAGTGAGACTAAAATCTCTTTTTTTTTCTTCTCTTAGAAGAAGAGAGAAACTAGCAGTAAAAATAGAAATTATGAATGAACTATATCCGTGAGCTTTTTTGTGCAGATTTACCCGTCCGAATATCGTTAAAGATGTGATATCTATTGATATTCTGGATCTTGATAAATTGACCAATATTATGATCGTCTTCGTTCAAATAATTTTCTAATTGTTTATTAATTTTATTTACTTGCTTTAACCCCTTTTCTGCTGCTAAACTAGTACCGAATAATGTGTTTATGTAATAGCGAATAAAGATTTAATTGTTATATATATTACAATATTATATTAAATTCGCATGCTTGATTAAGAAATCTGAACCAATACGTGCGGATGACGGATGTGGATATTAATGTTAAAATGGCCCAATGATACATTTTTATAGCTTGACTTACAAGCGTAAGTGTTTCTTATCATGAAATATTATAATATTATCATAAATAAAAGTGTTACATTTTTAATTGAATCGTTATAAATGTGTCGCTTACATCATATTAATAGATGAGTTCTGTGGCTTTGACCGCGTGTTTTCTATCACCTCACAACTGTTTGTGTGCTTCGCAATCCTTTCAATTAAGAGCAGTCCATTGATAGACAACAGTCAATAAGATTGTCACTGCGAATTTTTTCGGCTGCTTTAACAAGTTTATGAGCCGAATGTAATTTAAATGGCCAATGTATTCGTCAGCATGTTTTGCAAAACACAGAGTCATATCTACATTCATGTGAGGGAAATATGTTGCCTATGTTTATACTCGAAAGATCATCCTCGACGCGCTCGAGGAGGTAGATTTAAGAAACGCTTCCGCGTTGTTATTTCGGTGAATTGAAAGGCAGGTTTGGGTGTCGTAATCAATCCCATCAAGTATCAAACTGATGGGATTTACAATTCGACAAGATTTTAGTTTTCTAGTTTCGTTTGGCATCATATTAAATTGCGATGTAGTCGTGCGTACTTTTTTATTATTTCGCAATTTCACTAAGATTACAGTCAAATGCAAATGTAGAATGTGTTGTGTTACTTAATGAAAATTCTCTTTTGGTATTGTAATGTGTTGAATTATGCTTTCGCTCAGTCAGCTTGTGGGCGAAATAATGTGATTTCTTTTTTTTTTTGTTACTTACTACGCCTCAGGAAAAAGACAAGCGAGAATTCGTAGTTTTGAATTAGCATTAAATTATCATTATATTTAATTTCCAAGTTCCAAAAAGTTTTAGCATATCCATCACATCATTTTAATGAACTTATGATGTTTTCGTAATTTACATTACAATCAGTTCGTTCAGAGGATCACCTATTCAGCGAAGGAAGTATAGAAAGAGGCGCGGTTTTTGTCTAATGTATAAGTTTCTAAGCTCTATTTGCGGAGATGCTACGGTTGACCTAGAATGTGTTATAATTAACTTTAATTATACCGAAACCGACAACGTACACGACCTTGGGTGTTAATGATGGTTGCTTTTAGGAAATGTGCGCGGTAAGCTCTTTCTCATTAAAGCTGAAAAGTACGGAAATATTACGTCCTCAAACTTTAACAACCTTTGTAGAAAAGCTAATTTGAGATTAAATATTTGAGTTTCGACAAATGATTGTATAGTTTATATTTTAATCCTATTCGAGGCACAAGAAATCGGATCTCGTCGATGGTCGGGATCTGCGGTTACTCATAGTAACGTATAACGTGGAGACGGCATCTGCGTGTCAAGGGCTTCCGAAGTCTGAAGACTTGGATGCTGCCTACGTCCACTCCTACATCCATTAGAATAGGCCGTGGGTTCGACTATTGTTTAGCAATCAGTCAATTATATTGCTTCTTATGAAGGTGGCAATCGAGAAATCGGTTTGCCTGATGCACCTACCACCTACCTACATTAGGTCATGCAGAGATCGTAATGTCTGTGTGAGTTACTTCACTGAAATAAAGTATAAGTATAGGTGCTTTTATTTCACTCCGGTTTACTGTATGTTATGGCGTTGTACTTTCAAAGGTCGAGCTGCGTTATTCGTCCAGTGTCCCTATCACGAGAGTCGAAACAATAAGTATAATATGAAACTGCAAATTACGTAGTGCATGATGTCATTACGAATAATTCGCCACGCCGCTAGAGGTCATTCGGGCTGGCGTGGGCAGGCGGCGGCGTGCACGATGACAGCCACCTCTATACGGGCACCCGGCGGTGCTGCACACGTCGGCGGCGCACGTGGGCATGGCCCGTGCCACGAACATTACACACCGAAGATCGACAATGCAAGTGCGCTTACACGACAACGCGTTGTTTTACGAACTCGCCGATGTTCCGCCGCCGAATATTAATTTGATTAACAGCTACTTATTATGTGTTAAGACGATGGTAATATCGTTATAATATTTTTGGTATCGTTATATTGTTAGGAATTTTTCGTTATAGTAGCTGTATGAAAAGATGTCATTTTGTATTCGATATCCAGGCTCAGGAATGGACCTTCAAGCATTGCACACATTCAATATAAACGATCTGTATTGTTATTACTATACAAATAAATAGATTTGTTATTAATATTTATAAATGTCGTCCAGTTTAACAGATCCGAACTTTTACAGAAAAGTTTATTAGGTACATATTTACAGTTTACCAGTTCCAATATTAGGCATGATAAACTTAATTTAAAGATATTTTTAAAACATTATTATTTATCTATTTGTTTTTTTTTTTGTTTTGATGTTCAATGTCGAAGAACGTACCACAAACACTGTACGAACTGCTGTATTGCACCTTACTTGCTTACGCTAACTCGTTCCGGTATGCTAACGGGTCTGTCCCGTGACCATGAACGCTGGAAGGGGTTCAAACCGTCGAGGGGAATTACAAAATCAAAATAAAATCGTGATAAAATCCGTAAACTAGTTTCATTTAATATGTATAATATTCGCGTAAAATCAAAAGTCAATTCGCTAACTGACTGTCTAGCTACTCAGCACTACGTCTTGTATATTATTCAAGTGGCATGACCAGTTAGTCTTATCCTAACATCCATCCTTGCTAAACGGCTGTCTCAATCCAGTATTTTTTTATAAAACCTTTAGTGCAGTAACTCATAACAGAACATACTCCATAAATCGCAACCAAAAACCCAATCCGCGGTTTAAAAAAACAACTCGCTTAGCGACTGAAACATGAAAACATGAATATACGTTATATGGTTCTGCGAACAAGCCAATGATGTAATAATCAGTTGTCCAAACAAGTCGTCAAACGCTCCAATAATCATTCAGTTCACTTCTGAATCGCCTTCAAGAATCTTCAAGGAACAGGTTGAGCTTGTAATTGCTTTAGCAGGCTACCGTATGTTTCACCGTATGTTTCAAAGCTTTAAATACTATACATATAAATAAGTTATTTTACACAATATGATACAATTGCAAGGCTGACTGTTATTAACGCAACGGTTCATGGAATGATTTTTTTCCATTTGTTTTTACGTTCTTTCTCGCATTGGAACAAAGTTCATATTACATCAATTATACGAATGCATCTGAACACTCGTGTTTTTAGTCGACAGTCAAAAGACTTTTCTTTTTGAAACTTTGATCTTAAAAAACTTCTTTATAACGGTGATGTTAACAATTTCTTGACTTTATATATTCTATTATTTTCCTTTTATTCCAATGATGTTTCTATTTTTACCCACCTACTTTAATTTTATTTTATCACTAAACGGCGTTAGAAATATGGAATTCCAATATGGTTGTGTTCCCTCCGGTTAAATAAATAACATAGTATCTTCGCTTTTGTCGCGTAAACATCTGTCGCGGAAGTTATGTAACTGTCGTTTTATATCGTTTTCTTCTTCTCTTTATTTAGTACATGGTTCATGAAAGAAAATTGCGAAGTAATAACTGAGATATTATTGTTTTGCCTAACCTAAAGTTTTACCAATATATCTGGTCCAGCGGAACTTTTTATGTTTCCGCTACCGTACTACTGCTTAACTATAAATCGTATGATAGTTTATTTTAAAGACTTAATTATAACTAATTTTGTATTCTATTGTGATAAATGGATGCGGTAAATCTTAACGTTCCAACTTTTAGTTAGTTGTAATATGACGGACTTGGTTCCTTATATTTTATTACAACCTAAAGTGTGCCTAAAACTTGATGAGTACACAACTTTTTTAATCTAGTTTTTGATGATTACACAAGATGCAACAAACTAAACGAATTCAGTTATTTTGCCATCTAAACTCAGAAAGACAGAGTGGGAGAGGGGAGCATGTGCTATGTAAATTACCAGATAGGATATATACAAAGTAAAGTTCTCAAAGCGCCTAGCAAAGTCGTGAGGGTTAATGAGCTCGTCATCCGGGGGCAGCGGGCTGTGTCCCTCCTCGCCGGGAGTGGGACCTTACAGGTTGCCGACGCTTTAGCGGGTTGCCCGGGTGAAATTAATTTATACACGAAACGTGGCGTTCTTGCGTTGTCGCCATGGGCGAGGCTATCTGATAATTACAATATAAAAGTAGTATATCTAATGTAGTAGGCAATCTGATTGCTCTATAGTCTTAAAAGAAAACAAAGTGTTCAATTAATTTGGTTACGCATTGTTATTGCTCAAGACTCCATTTATCGTTGGACTCGTGAATATAAAGATATAGTAAAGATTACATTTAACGGTTTACTAGTGCCCGCACTTTACTTTTGTTTTATAGTTTAAGGTAAATAAAAAAGACGCCAGCGTCATAATTATTTAACAATTGTTAATTTGTAGTTTTATTCATCGTACTTTAATTTTGGTTTATCGTGTCAAACCTTCGATAGTAGTAGTGGTCTGTTCATCTTTCGTCCACGTTGAATATCTATTTATAGTTAATAATATAAAAATGTAACACAAAAAAAAGTGTAATCGTACGTGTAGAGATTAGCACTACGCAATTTTAAATTTATCTATAGTTATATCGAATTTAATTATATTGAGTATGAAAATCGCTTTTGTGTATTAAGTATTTATTATGTTAGAAATTGGCGAGTGAACTGGCGGTTCTCATTTTGTTAAGTGATTACTGCCCCAATGTATACCCGCATTTTACTAATGCTTTACCGACCTCTAAAATAAGGTCGTCTGGAGAATGTGGTAACTGGACCTCTCAATAATATTTCCTGATTCTTCAGACGAAACGGAAAAGTGTGATACTTGCACTAAGTGGAAATGAATACACTTAACGCGTGAGGGGCCTATTCATAGGAGATGGTGAATGTCTATCCAATCTGGTTTGAAACTTTAGCCTGGCCGTGGCAGGACTGAAACCATCGTGGTGCCACATCTAATTCCCATCAAATTGTTTCGTTCATCGGTCGACATTACTCCGTAAGGCACGTTAGGTGCACTTGAACGTTTGTCGGCCGTTTGCCGCTGTGACGTCACTTCCGCCTCAACGAACGAGCCGACCACTCGCCGCTCTCGTGCCCCGCGCGCCGGAACAATCGACTCGCTAACGACTGTGCGCAGGAAAGGCGACCGTATTATACGTACATTTTTTTTTAATTAAACTCCGATAAGGAAGCGGACAGATAACCCAATAACGATATTGGGTCGGCGTTTATCGGCCGCCTCGGCCCCATTAGGGGGCGGAAGCGCGTGACGCGGGGCGCGGCGCTGCCGCCACGCGATCCCCTATGGCCGTCCAAAATGTTTTAATTTACTATGCGAAAAATTGTCTGATACTAAAGAATACCGCCACCAGCTACAACACCCGATGGCTTGCTGGTGCATTGACAACCTTTAAAATACGTACCCCGGTTATCTCACGCACCAGATAAAACGTAAAATTTAATACTTATACCTCACGTCGGTCTTTTGTAAGGTCGTGGTACTTCCCAATAGAGGAACAACAGAAGCTGTTAAGTCCGGGGAAGTACCACGACGGGGTATCTGCTGTTAAGTAACTGGTATTTAAACGGGTTTTTTTTTTTAATAAATTATTGCGTTTCGTCTGGTGCATGAGGCAAGCGGGAACCCTTTTAGTGTGTGTCGATGGGCAACGTAAGTCGACAAGCAAGTCAATTCACCGGGTGAATACCGCCAACTCGGCGAACTACCTTCCTTTTCGAATTTTGAAAAAAAAAAAAGACTGATCCTCGTGAAAATAAATGATGATGAATTAAATGTCTCAGCTGTGTTATAGTCTATTCACTCTGGAAGACACTCGTAAATAGTAGGTGAATGTTTTATGTCATTCTTTTATTTCATTCAATTTCAGCACAAACACATTAGAACAAACACATGTCAAAACGACATTGTGTAATTGAGCCAAGTCCTGCGCCAGGACTTGGCTCAATTACTGTTATGTTCCAATCGAGCGTTTAATGGAAATGCGGAACGAAAAGACCCATTTTATATGACGTGTGCAATAAAAATAAACACCGTTTCATTTTTATAAAACAAGTAGTATCGCTCAAACTGGTACTTTGCATAGTCAATGGGTTCAGATTTATAAAAGACTACGTTTATCATATAAATGTGGTGAAGAAATCGTAGTTGACTGCGGAAAGTATCACCAGGTTATGTTTTTGATTGTCAATTGAGATAGTTTATTTGAGTCTTCAATTGTGTAGTGTGATATAAAATGAAATTGTACTTCTACGTCCTTGCATTGCGTAACCAGCAAATATTAAAGGCACCGTGTCTGTCAACTTTTCAAAGAGTTTAAGTGCAAGAAATATTAAATAATGAGGCTGCGATGCGACGCTTAACCTAAAAGAAATAGTCTATTAAGTACTCTAATAAAGGACTAGATCCTAAACATGGCACTTGATTGTTAGTGGTCATCGCGTGGGTGTTATTAGCCTCATGTAAGTTTTATCGAAGCCTTCAAAAATAAAACTGGACAGTAAAGCTACTGCTCTTTTAACAGTTATGTGGGACACTAAAGGTTTAGTTTTGTTCGAAAAAAAAAAATTCTTCAATGGCACGTTATGTGGCGCGCTCAAACAAAAGATCGACCGCCAGCTTAGACATTGATGTTGTTGGTGTAGTGCTATACGCGAATGCATCCAGAAATTGGACAGATTTTTACCGCTACTAGTATAGTAGTACTCCAGTAGTAGAATTGTTCTGTTCGAGAAAATTTTCCGCCTTATAAAACAGAGACTTGAACTCACGATAATAAAATAAAGCAAACCTTCTAAATGCAAAGATTTTCGTTTGCTTCATTATTTATGATATATTTATAGGTCTGGTGTCACCTAACAAAATTCGCCACGAACTTTCATAATAACATGCGTAAACCACTGTTACTATTAAATACGTATTTACATTTTTTTCGCTTTTCCCCTCGTTTCTATCTATTGTAAGACGACATCGCCAAGAACATTAACATCACGAAATAACTCTAAGGATAACAGGTTTGCAAGTTCACTGCTTAAAACACCCGTCGTCATATCTACTCCCTTTGAGAGCGATCAATCGAAATCGATGCATCGTTTTCTTTTTATCAAAAGTTGCCAAATGAGCATATGGTTCACCTGATGTTAAATGAATACCGTCGCCCATGGACCGGTTACAGATGCGTTGACAAACTTTTGAAAATTGGGCTCCGCCTACCTCACTCACCAGACGAAACGCGAAAGTATTTGTCATACTTCCACTTTACGCTGGTCTTCTGTGAGGTCGTGGTACTTACCTGGACGGGCCTGTCCATTCGTGCGACAGTCGAGGCTGCTGCGTGGCCCTACCACCGTAAGGTGGCCCAACCACCGTAAGGTGGCCCTACCACCGTCGTTTCCCTGTTTTTCAGATCTTTACCCTGACATAGTGTCGATGCACAACTATACGGCTATACAACATTTGCAGTGAGTTTAAACGTTGATTGCAGGGCCGGATTTGGAGGTCTGGAGGCCTCTTCGCCCCAAATTATTCTCCAAATGAAATGAACAATTTTTTTCAGTGTCGAGTTTTCCAATAAATAATGTATTGTGAAACAGAGTATAAATATGAAAGGAAAAGTTGTTTACTAGTGTTTACTAGTCTGAAATTGAAACTTTTTTCCGAATTCTATTGTGGGGGCCCGTTTTTGTGGAGGCCCCGGCGCTGTAACCTCGGTTGCCCTCCCCTAAATCCGGCCTTGGTTGATCGAATCCTTTGTTTATTTCTATTCTTGTCTGTCTCCAGGGAGGAGGTGCGCAACCACGCGGTGCGGTGGAACGCGCAGTTCTCCTTCGTGTGCAAGATGTGCGCGAACGCGAACACGGGAGTGCTGGAGCCGGCGCTGCTGCGGGTCTCCGTGCGCAAGGAGTGCAAAGGTGCTTTCTATCTCCCTCTCTCTATTTACGCCTACCACCACTCGGTAAGGTTTTGTGTACACATGTTCCATGCTTCCACAGCACGAGCTCTCGTCACTCCTATTAACCCTAACGTTGGAGAGATAACTAATGATATCGTCTCTATATCGAGTTAGTTTAGATAAAAAATGAAAGAGTGCGCTGGACACAAAACCCGAGTAAAGTTCAATTTTAAATTTAACGCACAAGGCTCGCCTTGACAAACCATTGTTATGAAACGATCATTATAGAGGTATATGTTTTAGTTAAAGCCCAACATTCCGTGCCAAGACTGGAGAGGTATCAGGGCTTCACATAAAACAGCCGTATAAAAAAGTATTCATATTTTGCATTTTATCTGTCGAGTAAGTTAATCCAGTTACTTGATTGGTATTACATATTAGTAATACATAAATGAAAGTATTTACTTAATAATAAATCAACCGTCAGCTCGTTTCCCACCTTTTTATGTCAGTCGGATTAAATATTTTTTATACCTTATATTTCTTTTACACCCTCTATTATAGTCATAACTAACAGTATGCCAATTTTAATAAAGTTTGATGAGGTCGTAATTCAGTCGACTCAAGTCTGAAACGCTGAATTTGCAACAGAGGTACAATCTAAGTTGGCACGGGTATCGATGCAATCACTTTTACAAAGTTTCAAACTTGCAAGTTTGAACTTGCAAGTGCCGTTTTTGATACGTTTTTTCATAACTTTTTCAGAATCCGTTTTTTTTAGATTTCGCTGTCTGTCTGTCTGACCGTCTGTCAAGCTCATGAACCACATTATAGTTAGACAGTTGAATTCTGTTGCCGCTACAACAAAAAGTACTAAAAAAAAAGAATAATAAAATATTTAAGTGGGGCTCTCATACAACAGACATGATTTTTTCTCCGTTTTCATAGATAATTCTACGGAACCCTTTGTGCGCTAGTCCGACCCGCACTCGGGCGGTTTTTATTTCTCTCTATACCATTTCACACTACCGCACATGTCACTCATAGAGTTCTCTTGGGAGTCTAAACGTAGTGGGTTCACAATACCGTCGACCCTCAGCAGTGAGGGAACGACTAAAAAAAACACGAAGAGACATGTCACCCATCGGTCTGTAAGGAAGCCCCGATCGCGCCGGTTGCAGGCGGCCGGTCGTACCAGAAGCTGGGCTTCTGCGACGTGAACCTGGCCGAGTTGGCGGGCGCCGGGGAGGCGACGCGCCACTGCCTCCTCGAGGGCTACGACCCCCGCCGCCGCCAGGACAACTCGGTGCTGAGGCTCCGGATCAAGATGAACATGATCTCGGGAGATCCGCTCTTCAAAGTGTGAGTTGTAGCGATAATATACGTAGGTAAATGCAATGGAACGACTGCTGGCTACAGCCTACCTAATCTAACCTACAGCCATCACCTACAGGTTACGTTCATTATTGCGATGTGGAGGTCTTTTGCGATGTTATTTTCTTACAAAGCTCTTTTCTTTTTTAAAACGTTTACTTCCCTTTTACGTTTACGTTTAAGAAAAACTTATCTATAGTGTTGCAGAGCTGTTTTTTTCTATACAAATTAATTTACATATATACAACAGGACATACGTGCTGGAATTGAGACCTCGCGCCATCACGACATTTATTTGCACAATTCTACAAACAATTTAATGTAGTATGGCCACGCAACAGTGTTCGCTGTTGCTCGAATGGGCAGGTCCGTCCGGGGAAGCACCACGACCTGACAGAAGACCGGCGTGAATTAGATACCGGGGCTCACCTTATCAAAAGGTGGCATTAACGCATCTACAAACCCTACGGGTGTTGCAAATGTCCATGGGCGGCGGTTATCACTTAACATCAGGTGAACCGCCAGCTCTTTTTCCACTTTCTCACATAAAAATGTCAAGTATCACATGGACCATCTTATAATTTTTCTAATTTTATTAGGCTACAACTGTATTACTAATGGTTGGATGTTGTTGTAACGATCTGTTTTTCTCAATTACCTGAGAGAGTTAATATTTAGTACTCAATAATATAACTCTGATTTAATGAATTAAAGCCGCTCAAGCTTCGAAGTTATTTTAAAGATATAAGTATTAGGCGATTGCTCTAAATTGGTGAAATAAAGATTTCATTAATTATTAATGCGTTCAGCAATGAGTATATAATTACTCATATATTTTCATACAACAGGATGAATAGAACAGTATACGCCTTTAAATTCAGTTTGACCTTTCTGATATGTAACGGTTTTGTCGTGTTCCTTTTCCAGTCCGGAGCGCAAGCAGGAGGCGGTGGAGGGGGGCGGGGACAGCGGGGCCGAGAGCGCCGCCCCACCGGACGAGGACTGCGCTTCCTCCACGGCGAGTTCAGGGTTCGGCTCTCTCACCAACAACAAGGCGCACGGTGAGCGAGGCAAACATATATGCGTAGCAGTCAGCCACATGTCACATAGATGTGGAATGCCCCGAGTTCTGGGCGTGGTACCGTCGAGTGCAGAAATGAGAGTTTAAGTTCATAGTTTTTGGTGCTCCAAGTAGCCCCACGCAAAGTACTTACATTTGGATCTGTCAACATGAGCAGGCAGACAGACAAATTCAGTGGTTAGACAAATTCTGGTCTATTATGAAATCATAATTATAAAGTTTAACGCCAGCTCGAAGCTCGCCAGGTGGCAAGAACCGCAGTTCTGTAGCTGCCGCTCATTGGCTTTTGCAACGCTCGTAGGGTTGCAGATGCGTTAACACCTTACAATAAAGGGGGTCCCCGGCTACCTCACTAACCAGATAAATTCACGCCGAAATTCTGTGATGTCGTGTTACTTCCCCGGAGTGACCAGACCATTCGTGCAAACAGTGAAGATCGTTGCGTGCCCTTAGCACAGTAAAATGGTCCGCCGAAACGATGCGCATTATGAACGCTATGAAATGAATACGATGTGTCTCTTCGCAGCCGTGGAAGCCATGCCCCCGATGACGATGTCCTCGCTGGCGCCCTGCGAGCCGCCCTCCCCCGACCACGACGAGCTCGCCGCCCCAGAACATCCAGGTATGGTGACGACATCCCCTTCATACCTGTCTTAGCTCCGGTATCGTACTATGTTCGGTCTGGTTTTAGGTTCACATCCAACCACGTCGTCTAAAGCGAATCCAGGCGCAGTGTATTGTTACTTATGAAATTAGAATTGAAAATTTTCGGGACATATTTTCAAACACAAAGCTTGTAATAGTACAGTACTAGATTACTGATAAAAATACTTATACACACTTTTCTTTTGTAAGTAAATATATTTATAATATGATAGATATAATATAAACACCCAGACACTAGAAAAACACTATGTTTATCACACAACATTTTTCCAGTAGTGGGGATCGAATCCACACTCTCGGACGCAAGAATCAGGGTCACTAACAATTATTTTAACAGTATTCTTTGCACCTGAAAATGTCAATTTCAAACATTACCATGATGTTTTGAAAAAGTTACGTTTTGCAGATTCGCGCCCATCTGGGCGTTTCTTCTGGCTTTAACCACTAAACTGAACAGCAGATTGCCACACCGATAAAAGTCTCAACATATTTTATCTATATTGTTTTTCGAATATTAAGCAATGCTTGGCCCATCTTTTTTGTCCTTTACAGCACACCAACATATTCTAAGTAATGTCTTAAGTGCAAAGATTAGCACTATGAAATTTTAAAATGCCAAACATATTCGGCTAATAGTAGTTGTTTCCAGCTAAGATTATCGTGTGAATAACCCGAATTGTGTTAAAAATAATAATTTGGTCACTTTGCAGCGGTGCCGGTGGGCGTGACGTCATGCGCGTCTTGCCAGCAGCACACGCACTCGCGGAACTCCTCCAACACCTCGGGCGACATGAGCAGCAAGGTGATTACAACTGCTCAATTATCGCACAACACAATACAGTTTGGTCCTTCGAGCCGGATAACGTAAAGGATTCTTTATTGAGTTTACGATCATTTGCAATGCTGTTATATGTAATGGTCTACTTGTATTTAGTTTCGACTGTTTAGTGCAGAGTCATTTAATTCGGCTATGAATCATATTATACTGACATCACAGAAGTTACACTAAATCTTTTGAAGATATGTAGAGTTCACCAATTCGCAGTTGGAACGTGTGGTGGGCTACGCCCTTATACCGTCTGTACAGAGGAGGAGAGGGCGACTGTTAATTTATTTTACTCTATAAAAGCGTTGAGCGGTGTGTTTGTACGTCGTCAGGCGTCCGGCTACGGCAGCTCGGTGTCGGCGGCGTCGGCCCACTCGCGCCAGAGCTCGGAGGGCGAGGGCGGCGCCGAACCCAGGCCCCACCACAACAGGTACACCCACCCCACCCGCCGCACCGCACCGTACCGCACCACACCGTATCTCTACCTTTTTAACAACAGAATGTTCTAGTGCCGTGCGTGCGTTGCATCGTTTCACCGGTCCGAAGGCTCGATTGTGCGACAATCGTCTGCACTGTGCCTAACATCGTGACGTCATTGTCACATTGCTTTGTTCGGAGAGTAAACTTGCACAACTGACGTCTTCATTATAAATTAATTATCAAGTCTGGAATAATGCGGCACCGAATGGACGCAAACGTTTATTTCTTGTGCATACTTTTAGTATCTATGTATTTTCTTATATTGCGTGATGAGTATTTTTTAATTTATTTATATTATTACTATGTTTTTGTGACTCTTTAACTCGGATTCGATATTTCTATTTCGATTATGGTTTCGAATGGTGTTACTTCTGTCGGGTGCGAATGACACGGCTGGAGTTGGCTTCGCGTGGTGCTTGGCGGACGCGGGGCGGACGGACCTCTTCCCACGCCCCTGTACAGACCAACCTCCTCCCAACCAACCCGCTTTCCCTTAACACTGTTCTGTTCTCGGTTTCGCACGAAATGAACCTACCGGCGGACGGTGTCTCGGCGCTTTATTAATTGATTTCTGTTTGCCTCCCCCCCGGCCGACCTTCACCGAATCTCCCCCGCACCGATCGATCCCCCCCAGTGTGCGATTGGAGCGTACCGTCACAACGACCACCACAACCACCACCGCGGCCACCGGGCAAAGCGGCAAACACTCGGGCCGACTGAGCAAGCTGCTGATGGAGAGGACCCTGTTGAGCGAAACGTCCGACCTGTACCTGACGCCGAACAGCACCCTGACGGGCCCCCCGGACGTGGTGCCCCGCCTGGCGCTCCCCTCGCCCGCCAGCGACGAGTACCGGACCCCCGACACGACCCTGGCCGACGAGGGCACCTTCGCGATGCCCACCTACTTCGACCAGAAGAGGCGCGCCGCCGCCGTGGTCGCCGCCGCCGTCCAGCCGCTGGCCAACTTCCAGATGTTCAAGCAGAAGTCTCTGAACACGATACCGGCCCTGCTCGAGAGGAACAGACGCAACGAGGAGCTGTTCACCAACTTCCCGTTCCTGACGCCGCTGGCGCACAGAAAGAACTCGCTCGTGTCGAACGCGAACAGGCTGTCCGGCTGCATAGAGGACGAGTTCTACTGCATCCCCTCGGAGCCGGAGGCGGACGCGGAGCTCTCGGAGAGGGTGGACGTGCGCCACCGCCTGCGCAGCCTCTCCAGCCAGGCGCTGGACGACGAGCCGCTCACCTCCACGCCCAAGGGCGAGGCGCCCCAGGAGCCGGGGTTCGCGGCGGCGCGCGGCCGCAGGGCGGAGCCGCTCAGGCACAGCTACACCGACTACTCGAGGTGAGTGGCCGCCGCGGACTGGGGTCGCTTGCCCTCTCCCCTTCCCCTTCCTCGCTCGCTCACTCTATCTCTCTCTCGGCCCGCTCCTTCCCCCCCCGATTAACGTCCGCCGCGCACTAACGCCGGGTGTGTGTGTGGGATCACGCTTGGAGGTGTGTCCGTGTGGCGGTGGTAGCGTTGGCGGTGTGGCAACGCGTGGCGGTGGTAGCGTAGTGACGTGGCGATGCGTGGCGCAGGCGCGAGGCGGGCGAGGGGGGCGCGTGCGCGGCGTGCGGCGCGCGGCGCGACGGCTCGCCGGGCCGGCGGGCGCCCTCCGCGCGGTCAGTGACCCGCCCGACCACCTTTGTCGTACGCGTTGTCCGCGCCGTTTTTTTGTTCTGCCACCGTATACTCGTTGTTGTACTCGAGTGTATTTTTTGTTGTGTTGGTTTTTTTTTGGTTTTACGTATTGTAATAACTTTTTTTTTGCATGGGTTCTTTCTTGAATGTCGATGTGCCTCGAAATGTGTCGAGAGTATTGTTAAATATGTCTTCTTTTACATTTTCCAGGCATATTGAAATGGAGTGTTACAAATACTAAAATTGAATGCATTTTTTCTTTACACTTCTAATCTTTCTTTGCATGCTCTTTGATGTATTATTTTATTATGTACTCGAAGTAAATATTTAATTTCAATTTACAATTTATATATTTATTTCTATAAACATGTTAATTATTGCACATTATAAATAGAAGTAGTAAAGTAGTTATTTTTTCTTAAGCAATTTTGGTGAAAATTATATACATTAATATTTAAAAAAAAACATTTACCTTAGCTTAGTCATAAGTAGATGAAAATTTAAACAATATTTACAATATTTTAAAAAACATATTGCCGCATTTGAACATACTAATATTGCGTATATTCCTTACAATTTTATGCCCATTGTATTATATAATGACATGTCATATTATGACATGGTCAGTGAGCATTATTAATCGTCAATTGGCGATTAATAATGTTCATTTAACTTATGAAACTTCACGATAATACAAGCAAGTTCGAAATTTGAATGAATAATGAATAAAATCAACAATGGCTATCACTATCCTGCTAAAAGGACCAATAATAGTAATCACACTTAAAGCCGCGAGAAGGGACGTGTTCCCGCGGGTAGGGGGAAGCGAGGGATCGGAAGGGGAATAGTCGTAGTAAGACTCGCGTCGGAACGGTGCAGGAACCCGTCTTCGGGCTCGCTGACGGCCTCCGCGTCGGAGAGCGGCTCGCTGGAGAGGGCGCGCGCCGCCATCGAGAGGCGCAAGCGGAACGCGCCCCCCGCCGCGCCCCCGCCCGACGACGCGCAGGTAGCTTGGATAGAGGGGATGGTGCGGGATGAGCAACTGGTGCCAGGAAGATGAGGACTCCGTGGCTCCAAGTTATCGGCTTTGGCGTCAGGTTCGACAAGGGACAACTGTTTGTTTCACCCACAAATGATTCCGTACGCAAAACGTCCTCACAGGCAATGACTTTTTAAAAAAAAAAAATAGTGACTAATGACTTGAGGCTCTAATATTGCCACTTTGTCATTTCATTCGAGTCTTGTCGAGCGCCAATTCTTTTTTTTTTTTTTTATTAAAAAAAAATTGCCCTTACTTTAGGATAATATTATTCTGTGTTGTAAAGGACGTTTTACAAACATAAATTTGACGCGGACAAACACCCAGATGCGAAATAACTATCTGTGGGTCACACAAATAGTTGTCGCGTGTAGGAATCGAACCCAAGACCCCCGACACCGCAACTGCGCCACAGAGTCATCGATTGGCCAGGGGCCAATTGAACAGTAAACGGCAGACGCGTGATGCAGAGCGATTGTCTTGAACGGAATGTTGTGGCGACCGGCGTGCTAAGCGATGGCCATCCGCAGCACGCGGTCTCCTGCCGCGTGGAGAACACGCGCGTCAACCCCGACTCGCTGATCGACGAGCTGCTCGCCGCCACCGACCTCAAGCAGGCCGTCGACGACAGCGCGGAGAGTGAGTGGCCTCCGCCCCTCCTTCCTTTTCATTCTACGCGAATATTATACATGTCAAATGAGACTAGTTTACGTTAATTTTTTTTTTAATTCCCATCTTTTTGAACCTGAAAACGCTGGAACAGCGTTCATGTTCCAACTGAGTTTTTTCACGTTTTGATGTCAAAGTTAACCCGGTCTACCGTATTTTTATTTCAATCCGCGTAAAAGGAGCTTATGGTATCTTGAGGTCTAGCAGTATTAATTGACGGTAGCCCGGGCTAATTTTCACATGAAGACGTACCAGCTCATTTTGCCCGTGACCATAAACGCATAAATATATAAAGTTTGTAGTAAAAGTTTTGTATTTGATAAAGTGAAGTTTGTCGAGCTGTGCGTAACGGGTGCGTGGTGTTTGTGTGCGTGCGCAGCGTCGGGCCTGCAGCTGTTCATCACGCGCGATGGCACGGCGGAGCTGGGCTCGCGGCAGCGGCAGCAGCTGGCCCGCCGCGACTACCAGCGCGTCGTGCTGCACCCGCACGACAACAGGCACGTACACGCACACGCACACGCACGCACACGCACCGAGTGCACGAATGGGAGGGTCCGCTTTATTAAAAGATGGCAACGCATCATCAGATGAATCGTCACATAGAAAACGCACACACACACACAGACACACACAGACAGCCGCCCTGAGGGCCGTCTTGTGCCGCAGGTAGCCCTTGGCGCGGCGGCGCGGCTCCGAAGGACGCGCAGCGGCGGCCGGCCCGGGGTTCGATGCCGGGCGCCGGCGAGGGCGCGCTCGACTAAGCAATGCATATTTATTATGTCTCCATTATAAATATTACGCCATACGAACCTTTTACAATTTGTAAATTTTATGTTGATTTTTTTTATTATTATATCTGCGTATAGCCGTATTCCATGGGACGTTTGTGGGAAGCTCACGGCGCGATACGCTTGGTTTTATATTGTATCCCGTTCGGCCCTCTCCCTTCCGCCTTCCCGATGAGTTGCGATGTTCCTACGCGTTACAATGTGCTTCCTCCGCACTCCAGTTTTGTATCGATTTTACCTTTCGATCCCAGTGTATCTGATATAAATTAACATTTGCCGTGACGGTGGCCGCAATGAAATCACCGCTGACACATGTCTCGTTGATGACTTTCAGTCAAAGCCAACCTTAACGCTACACTTTCCCATTGCGGTCGCTATCACAATGCCGTAGAGGTGCCACGCCCCTCTACATAAACGACGCTTCCGAGTCCCTCCATTTTCTTTTTCTGTACTTTTTAAAGTCTATCCGATGACGCTCGACCACGCATAAGTGAAGGGTACGCGTATAACACTCGCCATTTGATGTTAGATTATGTTTTGCGCTGAAAACTATTCGATACCAAAGGAAAACATTTCATTGATAAATTATTATGTTCTATTAATAGAAACAGCCGATTTAGAAACTACGTCCGGAATAAGCATCCGGTTTTTTTTAAACCATTTAATATATCCTAGGTAACACTTATAGTAGTAGACAAGGATTAACGTGATTTCTCCTCTTTGGTATCGACTTATTTCCAGCGCTAATTTCTATTGATGATTATGTATATACATGCATAGGATAAAAGGTGGGCGTGCGCAGTTGTCGCTGCGAGCCTCTTCCATGTAGTCTCACCAGCCTGTACAGTATTGAGCGGACGTGTTAGAGTTAAGCTCTGTTGTTTTTATTTATGAATAAACTTGTGACCTGTAACGCCTTTGTGGTTTCATTTAAAAGAAAAGTATATTTACATGTATTTTATATAAAATCGATTTTTCACTAATTCTCATTTGGTTCTTCCGCACCTCCCTATTTTCTTTACTTATTTGTCGGTTGATTGGTAGAGAACACCTAATAATGTTAATTTTGCCATTGTATAAAAAGTATTTATAAATAAATATAAGAGCTGGGGAGAAATATAAAATGAAACGCCGTTTGGAGTAGATCGTATATTTAATGAGTAAACGCCAATAAGCTGGAGTGCATGTGGACAAGGTGGTGGTGGACTCTGTGACGTCATGCGCCGTCCACCACCCGCGTAAACTACCCTCCACGAACTATCGTAATATCTTGTATGTAGTAATTAGTTTCAACTAGCTTACAGCAATTCACAGGAAAAAAAAATGAAGAAAAAAATCCATTATAACCAACAATTATAAATAAAACTGTTTTGGTAGAAATCTACGTATCAACTTAACTATGTATCAACAATGATTGTTCCGCATGTGACGAAACTTGTGTACCCGAAAATAAATACCTATCTATTCTAATTTCAAGCAAGGGGCGGAGCGCGCGGTCATGAGTGGACTATAAAGCTCGGAGACTTTTATACAACATTTGATATACGTACGTGTATAGTAAGTACGAAAGGATATCACATTATTAAAATTCATCGAGAATAAAGTACAAGACATACTTTAGGGAATAAAGGGGAAGCGCCTACATTGTCTCACATTATAATACATATATGGAATGTAAAGGGTACATTGAGCAAGTTGTGAAAAAATTCGTCCAGGTAATACTGGGTGTGGTAAAAAGAGTTTAAAAAGTTAAGTACACTTCGACGACCGGCCTTAAACGAGCACAATGTACAATACAATTACGCTAAATGTACTTACAGCTAAACACACATACACCGGTCGGGTAATCGTAAAGTTATTGTTTAAATAGAGTCCTACAGACAAAGTAGTTTAATATACAGACTTGTTTGTAAGGCACGGGCGGCTCGCCGCCGTCTGCGACGCTCGGTTCGCTCTACGCTCCACACGGCTCTACGTAACTCTACAGAGCTCCACAGACCTCCACGCGGCTCTACAGAGCTCTAGCGGCAGACGCAGAGCGGCCGACGCCCGCGACGATTCGCAGTCGAGGCACGCCTTCACTATAGCTAATTTAGAATCTTGCACGCTTCTCCAATATGTTACAAAATCGACTTAGACTAATCGACATCCGCGCGGGCCGTAGCCGAAGTTACACTGTCCAGTAGTTGTTACCGACAGGTTTTGCAAAGTGCTTCGGTTCTGCATATTTATACGAGTCCGTTCGCGTCGGCCCGCACGTCCGCCGGCGGCCGCGCGTCCACTTATCGTCACGCGCGCACCAACACTACAAGCGAAATTTAAATAATCAAAAGTTAACGACAATTACACACCGTACAAACGTTCCTCTGATTCGTACCGCTTGAATAAATTAGATTAAATACAATTGTGAAAGATTTTATTCGTTAATAAATTCACACAATTGCTACTATTCAATAGGGCATTGATTGATTGATACACGCTCTCTAAAGTGAGACAAAAATTGGGACACGTGGACCCGCGGCCGCGATATAACTAGCAACTATACTAGTAGCTTAAACCTAAACTGTTGATGACAAACTTCTAATCGCGTCCAGATAGTTTGATCGCCGCTCTATCGTATTATCTAAGATGGTCCTATGATGTTTTGTTTAGCATGTCTGTGATGTTTTGTTTAAACATTCTGGAGTTATTGGACGTAACTAAAATTTATTGACGACGCCCATAGTCAAAAGGGGAAGGAAACCATTTCGCATGAAGAAAGAGATTTTCGAAACATAGTTTTTGTTCAAAGGAACGGTGATAGAGTGTGACGAATACTTCAAACATCATAAAAGTATCGTATGTGAAGTCTGACCCCGAAAAATTATATTAGCTGCCTTAATCTTACTTATTATAATAAATTTCTTCTTATAGTACAAAATATTCGTACAGTGCTTCTGATAATACATAATTTTTTTAGATATTAAGTACACATTAGCCTTCAGGCATATTAAAGTCTAAAGTACTTATACACGCAATACAATATTTGTCCAAATAAGTACATCTTTCACGATTTATACAAAAAAAAGTATTAGATCCTAAACAATATTTTTATTCGTCGTTTATATAAATAGAATTTCATTTACTTATCGCTACAAAAGAATACATTGAAATCTTAGTCCCGGCGTTACTTTGCGACAGTAATGACGTCACTTGCGTGATCTCATATCATTTCACCGCGCGGGACCCACTACATTTGTATATATCGCCTCAAATGTATAATATAAATCATCCGTACAAAATACATCACGATCTAGTTAAGTACAAAAGTGCATTCACAACACAGGTACGATTTTTGAATAGTATACGCACATACATAAATATATTTTATCTTTTGTAAAGGTTGTCGCTACTTGTTAGTTTTTTTGCTCTCTAAGTATATGTTATCTCTTTCACACAGTCACATACACAGAAAAACTCCTACATCTATCAACAATGATTTGGTTGATATGCGTCGCCTCCCGATCTGATTTCTTTGTTCATATCGACGCTCCTTCTGGAATATAAATAAATGTGTAAATTTCAACTTTTGTTTTCTTTTATAACTTCTACTTAAACTTTAACTCAATGACAGGAAATATTGTAGATTTTTTTAAATATGTTACGTCGGATGTTGAAAATAGAAAAAAATGGGAGCTAAATTTTAATTGAATGCAAATAATAAAATTATGTAAGCGCCATCGGCATTATTTACTGAGAACTGTAACGGGGGAGCGTGATTGACAATATGCTGCCATCTATTAAAAAATAAGTGGTTTAGCTTCAATGCTTCAAAGTGATTCGGGCGGATCTTAAAATTTCACTCTTATCATTTTTTCATAACGCGCCTAAAGTAATATAACTTCAAAAATAATTTAGAAACCGCGATAAAACTCTATATAAAATTTTATTAAAATTGACAAATGGCGACTAGTGGATGTAATTTATATAGATCGCAGCATTTGATAAAGCCGATTATAGCATAAAAAGTAAAGTATCAGCCTATCCATGTCCCACTGCTGGGCAAAGGCCTCCTTTGTACAGAGGGTATCAGGGCATAGTCCACCACGCGGCCCCATTGCGGATTGGCGGACTTCAAATATTTTTTTTATTATTATTTAGAAAATATGCCGGTTTCCTCACGTTTTCCTTCACCGCGGAGCACGTGATAATTCAGCACTTAAAACTGACAATTTCATTGGTGCTGGCACCGGGGATCGAACTCAGGTTACTCGAGTATATTAAATTAAAGGCGAGCGCCCGGACACTGAGCTATCACGGCTCTATTATAGCACATTAATACAAAAATAATCCCAAAAGGGTATAGATGGGTCCCTTAAACTGGCTAATTCTTATCTTAGCAAAAGAATCTTAACAGTTGTTATTAACAACGGATATCATTCTGTACCGTATTAAACGTCTTCTGGAGTTCCACAAGGCTCACATTTAGGTCCGTTATTGTTTAATGAATACATAAACGACATCTCTGACTGTTTTATTAGCTGCCGATTTTCATTTACTTGCGGATGATTTAATCATAGTCAAACCAATTAGAAATTCTCTAGATGTTATCTGCCTACAAAAGTACCTCAATAGATAAGTTAAAAGATGATGATTCGTATGAGGCACCGTCATAAACATATTCAAAAGAAGATATATAACATTTTAAATAGGTGTCGATTTTTGTTATTACATTTTACAACACAACCAATGTTTTTCTTAGATAAAAACATATTTCTATGTAAATGTGATTTCGGTTACTACGCGCAATACACGAGTTAAAAATAAATATGAGTAGGGATGTAAGGTGAAGAAATATGTCGATACTTTTTGACATCTCTAAATAGGAGTTGCCACTTAATTATTTTTAAATAATACATATGTATGACTCAGTGGCGCAATTGCTAAATTATTGGCGTAGCTTTCGGAGGCCAACGGTTTGATTCCCACACGGTAAAAGTTTTGTGTGATCTACAGGTAATTCTTATGGATTAGTCTGTTTGATCTCTAAGAGAATTGACGTTAGGCAAGCGTAGGTCGTACAGGACTTAGCCACTACTATACCACGTAGATGGGATGAGGGCTGGAGAAAGAAAAAGCTAAGGGTTGCAGATTTGACAAATATCTAAATAATCGAAATCGCGTATGCCGTACCTATATGAGGCGCTCCTCCGGCGGCGGCTTGAGCGCGTGGTGCATCATCTCGGCGCGAGGGTTGCAGTACTCCTGGCCGGAGGGCGAGTAGGTGCCGCGCGTGGCGCGCTTGCGGCGGGCCTGCGCCGCCAGGAGCGCGCCCGCCGCCGCCGCCGCCGCCAGCGCCAGCAGCGCGCCGCCCACGCCCAGCGCCAGCCGCGCCGCGCCGCCGCCCCCGCCCCCGCCGCCGCCCCCGCCCTCCGCCACACCCTGCTGCGAGCAGTTGCGCCCCGCCCAGCCGCCCACGCACTGGCACACGTAGTCCACGCGCGACGAGCAGCGCTGCTCGCAGCGGCCGCCGTTCTCGCAGGGGCCCGACGGCGCTGCGCTCGAGTTGCCCCCGCCCGCGCCCAGCTCGTAGCACGGGTCCGGCAGCTTGCACTCGTCGCCGCAGTAGCCGGCCGAACACTCGCATCTGGCGGCCGAGGGAAGAAAACACATAAGATGGGGCGGACCGAAGAACGGAGCGGACGCTGTAACGGCGATACTGACGTGTAGGAGCCTGGCAGATTGTGGCAGACGCCGGGGCCGCAGCTCACGAGGCCTTCGCTGCACTCGTCCACGTCCACCTCGCATCGCGCGCCCCTCCACCCTGCAATTTGCAAACGAGTTTCTTCAAACAGTGCTACGACAATCTCGCGTACGGTTTTTTATTTCAATTTAACGGTAAATCGTTCACAAGAAAATAAATTCATAATAATGGTAGTGAAGCGCATATAGCCGAACCTAAGATGCCAGAGCACCTTACCTGGTCCTTCAGGGGCAAAAGGTTACTCCCCAAAGAGGAGCTCCCGGGTCGGCCAACGCTAGCGGGGCTATAAAAGTATGCGAAAGTATTCCTAGGGCCCTACCAGTATACTCCTAAGTGGAACATCGTGAGACCGACATAGCACGCAAGGATCGCTATCCAGAGAATTCCTCCAAGTAAACAAAGAAAAATGTAATTGATGAATGAAAACACATTGACTATCAAACAAAATTGAACACTTCAGCGAAGAGGAAAGCTGACAAGAACAGGAAGATACTAAAACCGTTACGCGGAATGAATCATCTATAACACTTCAAAGACACTGATCATTCTAAGCGGATAATTAATAGCGTATTAAACGTTCATAGAATCATTAAAATGTCTTCGCCAAGACTTAAAAATTTACGCTTTCATGGTTGGTTTAAACGAAAAAATAGTTACATTGACAATTAACACGCTAATTTTCACAATCAGTATAAATATTATGAATAAATTAATGGGGTACGAAGAGGCATACTGTATCTTAAACCTTTACGTTATAGGCAATTCATAGAAAATGTCAATCATATACCACGGTTAGGGATGAAAAAAATCAATTATAAGTGAACACTTATACCAATAAAAAAGTAAATTTTAGAGGTTTTGGTGCGCATTTCTAATAAAAGCGTAACACGATAATGCAAACTTATTTCATTATATTTTTAGCAATGTTAAATACTTCAGTAGCTGGAGAACCAGTGGTTTTTTTTAGGTAAATCGTGTATTTTGGAAATTAAAAAATAAAAAATAAAGAAAGCAATGATCTGGTATAGAAAAAAAGTAAAAAAAATAAATGTGTAAATGATCGTGACACGAACCGCAGCCTTCTGTTTCGGGGCCGCCCGATTACCTTTTATAACATTTTTTTTTCGGCGAAATTTATCGCCATATTCGAATCATATTTTTCATTCCCTGAAAACAGGGATAAAAACCATTTTCTAAAAATGAAACCTAGATCGATTTTTCGCCCCCGAATCTACGCACATACTAAATTTAATGAAAATCGCTAGAGCCATTTCCGAGATTCCGAATATATATATATGAAACAATTGCTCGTTTAAAGGTATTAGATTATTTTCCCATACTTCAGTAGTAAAAACCCTTCATTACGAATTTATGATTCATTGATTGGTGACGTCAGAGTATTAAAGTGACTTATGCCCAGTTTCCGAAAGGCCAATCAAAGCAGCAATCACATAACACTATGTCAAAAATGATCAGCTGTTAATCTCTTGTTAAACTGCCTTGGATTTCTGGAAGGTTTGTTCAAGAAAAATTAGCTAATCACTGTATAACCAATAATAATGAATGAAATGAATGATTTACTTCAACTAACTCTTTCTATTGTATAGCTCTGTCCCTTTTTAAACAAAACTTAAATTAACGTCACTATCTAGACCTGTCACCGTGTGATTGCCAACGTAAAAATCCGAGCTATAATAAAATTTAATTTATATAAATACATGCAAAATGTCTAGAAAAAACTTTACAGAACGTAAAGAAATGAACTTTTATCCATAATAAACAAGTAAGGATTATAAAAAGAAAGATTCCATATTATTTATTA
This sequence comes from Iphiclides podalirius, assembly GCA_933534255.1. Classification (NCBI taxonomy): domain Eukaryota; kingdom Metazoa; phylum Arthropoda; class Insecta; order Lepidoptera; family Papilionidae; genus Iphiclides; species Iphiclides podalirius. The sequence goes on along the minus strand of OW152817.1, from coordinate 455,746 downwards.
ACTTTTGAATTGCATTTTGTATTTTTTCTAATCGCATGATATGTTCGCATAATAATAAATAATAAATAGGTAATAGAACACATGAATGTCCTAACAACGTATTAGGGAATTATGTTTATTTTTAATAAAAACTAAGATTTTTGATAAAATACATTTTTAACCAACGATTGATTGTCCAAATTGACAGATTACTTAATAAAACTTTTGACAGCTCGTTGACCACCGAAAAACGCTTTCAGAAACTCGATTTTCTGTTGAATGTCCGTTAATCAGTGACTAATTGCAAATCAAAATCAATGTTGTTTTCAGACGTTCTAGCAACTCAGATCATGTTAAACAACGATTGACAAGAGATTTATCGTAAATTAAAATTGATTGCGCTTTCGGAAACTGGGTGTAAAAGTAACTATTATGATTTAGCGTTAACGTCTTATAGTTTTGTTATATTTACATTGAATTTATCGATTCCTTTGATATATTAAGAACACTATCATATTATAAATGCAGCTTAGCATATTAATTTAGCTCTGGGCGCGAACCCAGAAGACGTGGGTTCGATTCCCGCCAAGACCAAAAACGTTTTTCGCTCAATCGCTTTTTTCTACATTGCAACTTAGTTCTTTATTTTCATGGTAGTCCTATACCGTGATGGTTGAGATATTTCTCTTTATATTTTTATATTATTTAATGATTAATTTTACCTTAACCCAAGTAATCGGATCGCTATATTTCCGTATCAATACAATATCTGATCCACCTTTATTGAAATGGATTTTCGTTTTACTGTCTCTATCTTCGGGATATGCTACCATTATGACTGTTTATAGTCCGTCGATACCATTGTTATGGATTTACAGAGATTTTTTCTGAGCGTTAAACATTTTCTTATTGTAACTTATCAACGACCGTCGTAGACCAAGGTCAGCTGTTACCTCCTCCATTATCTATGACGACAAACGACAATAGCGTGACGCCTGATTTCTTGTAAATAACACCAATAAAAAGTTTCACGACAAAAACTTAACAACTGAGCAGAGATACGCCAAGTCCACGGTCTAGCCTAGTCGACCGAGAAGACTCGGATGCTATAACAATCATTGTTTATACTAAGTGCGAGCTAATGCCATCGTCGTTAATGATTTCATTGCCACACGCCACATTATGAATGTAAATTATTCTAAACACTTGCGAGTCGTTCCAGTATAAACATCGGAGGCACATTTTATCACCTTATCATTGTTATAAGAAAGAAACGTTGTCTGTAAATTTAGGGAACGATGATTTCTTTAACCATTAATCCGATAGAGATAACACACTTATCACAATAATGGAAACAACGATGGCTTGGGACGTGGACACATGTCAGCCCGTCTGCACCAAACTGGGTCACCAAAGTATACGGGACACGGCACGCGTATGCTGAGACTGAATGAGAGGGACGTATGCTCCCGCCTACCTAGGGTGAGGGCGAGGGCCCAGAGCGGCCACAGCGGCCATAGCATGGTGGCGGCGCCGCGCGATCCGCTCCGCGCCCACCCGCCTCGCACTCGCGGCGCCCACTAGCCCCGACCCGCGCCCATTCACGCCATGACTCAGCCGACTCTGCTCAGGGCTACTTCCTCGAGTAGCGCGCCTTAGATTCACTCATTGCGATCGCCCGTCGACCAGCCCATATTGACACTTTACGTCCGATCCGTACACCTTCTGTGTACGGAGGACGTTTTCGACGTTTTCCTCTTACCGATTCAAATAACACTTTTATAATATCTTATCGTACTTAACTTATTTTTCAATCAGACAAACACGTTATTGATTCATTTTAGAACGGTTTTCAGTAATTTTCTTTATTACACATTTAGCACGGCACCAAATAATAATTATGAATAATCAAATAAAATAGAACTATTCTTTCGTTTAAAAAAAAAAAAACTTCTTAATAGTAAAAAAAGAAAAATAACTAACTAATTTTATCCCTTGTGCCAGGTTATGTATTATTTTTAAAAGAGAAAAGACACTAAATGCATTTGGTAACGGTTTAATTAAATAACTTGTAATTTTACGTAAATGTTAAAAAGTCGTTTTTAGTTACTTTCTTTTCCAAACGCGACAAAAAAGTGTAATTTAAAGAATTTAATAGATCGAAATGAACATTCCGTTCTATCCACGACAAAATAATAAGTGGAGAAAGTAATTGGTTTAAGAGCCACTGGCCGTACGTTATCAACGACCGCTTATCTGGAGATTGTGGCCGACGGAGCGCTAGCGCCCGATACGAGGCGTTATCGCCTCCGATACCCATCTCTCTACGAGATAACGTTTCGATTCGACAATACAATTTCGGACAGAGATACAGTTCATGTGAATTTCCACTATAAATTATTTAATATTCTCACGGCTTATTTCGATACACGCAATACGCAATCTGTATCGTTGCTTGATTTTTTATGTTAAAAAACTTCGCAAATTGTATGGTTGACGTCGTAAGTTTTAAATTTTAATATTTAGTGCATAATGATGATAATTAAAATGTTTAGACAAGTTGATATTTTAGAAAGTGTGTTTACTGAATAGTAAGTACACCAGATAGCCAAGCATTGCAACAAATGCGATTGAAGCAAATTAGATAAGACTTTGAGATTTTCTCGCGGCGAGGATAGCAACCGCTTAGCTTAGTGGGTAGGAAGACAGGGCGCGTAGTTGTGAATGCAAAAAATTTTCGAATAATATTCTACATTTTAAATAGTCTGTCCAGTGACCATGAACGCTGGAAAGGGTTCGAAACGTCGGGAAGATCAAATCAAAATAAAAACGCGATAAAATCCGTAAACTAGTTTCATTTAATATGTATAATATACGCGTAAAATCACGAAGTCAACATTTTAAAGTTTTGTCATTTATTTTTTCGAATGGATTGAGAAAACAATGTTCCATTTACTGTCTTTCAATCTTGGTTCACGGGAGCGGAGAGAACGGCTTTGAAATTCGGTTATATTGCGTAGGACACGATGCGAATATGAATTTTTTGTAATAGCATCAGTTTGAGTGTTAAGAGCATTTTGGTAGAAATTTTCGGGGTAATTCGTAAGATATAAGAGATAGCTAATATGTGGAGTGTGGACGAAACGAGATGTCGACCTCGGGTGTAACTCCTGATGGTGAACTTGTGATTTTCCTTTTTCGAAAGATTGCCGAAAATATTTTTGTTTTTTCGGAAGAATAATAACGGTAACTAAGAGATAATCTTTATTGAGATTTTCATAATGATTATCTATGTGCTGGTTATAAAATCCATGAGTTTAACCGTTTAGTACAACATTAACGTGACAAAAGGAGGGGTGAGAAGCATAAACCTTTAGGGAGACCTGCTTTGAAAAGGCGACATTGTGGCGTCATTGTAATATCAAAATGTGCATATTCAGTAGATTTATTGAATGTTGTGTACGAGCCTACTCAATAAATCAAATTGCACAGCTTGTTAGGCAAATCGAGACTATTGAATGCTTTGTAATATCAAAAAGGAGGCGACTGAAAAATTGTACGAAACCTTGTTTGTTTGAGTTTTATTAGAAAATGTCTTCGACTAGAAAAACACCGGTTTTTTATTTAGTCAGTCCTATAACGTGTATTAAGTCGGTTTGTTAATATACTTGTCTTATGTAGTTAACAATAATCAAGTAATAAGGCGATATAGGAGAAAAGCGTACCGGTGCCGGCGCAGTCGCAGAGCGGACGGTCGGGCGTGGCGTTCGTGCAGCGGCCTCGGTGCAGGCACGCGTCGGGCGCGGCCTCGGCGCACGGGCCGCGCTCGCGCTCGCACAGCCGCCCGCCGAAGCCGGCCTCGCACTCGCAGCGCGGCGGCCGCTCCTCCGCCAGGCAGCGGCCGTGCACGCAGGGCGTCAGCTCGCAGAAGGCGCGCTCGCAGCGCGCGCCCGCCCAGCCGTCGGCGCAGAGGCAGGCGACGGCGCCGCCCTCGTCGCGGCACGTGGCGCCCTCCGCGCAGGGCGCGGCCGCGCACGAGGGCGCGCGCGCCTCCTCGCAGCGCGCGCCGCGCCACTGGGCGCCGCACGCGCACGCGAACCCGCCCGCCAGGTCGGCGCACGTGCCGCCGTTCAGGCACGGCGCCGACGCGCACTCGTCCACGTCGCGCTCGCACCTGCCGCAGAGGCCGCAGAGGTCGCGTCACTCGCGCCATACTCGACACGCAACGTATAACTCTCGACGCTAACACTCACAGGTCGCCCTCGAAGCCCTCGGGGCACACGCACGTGTAGGCGGCCACGCCGTCCTTGCACGTCGCGCCGTTCTGGCACCGGTTGCTCTCGCACTCGTCCACGTCGATCTGCACGGGGAAACGGAACACTCGGTCAGCGGTGGGCGTGGTCGGCCGAGAGGCGGCTTGGGGCGGCGAGAGGTCCAAAGACGGCACCTCGCAGTAGTCGCCTGCGTAGCCGGCGGGGCAGGCGCAGGCGTAGGAGGTGCGCACGTCGGCGCAGTGGCCGCCCTGGCGGCAGTCCTGCTCCAGGCACAGCACGCAGCCCACGCCCTGGGCGGCGCCCCACGGTCGCCCCGACCTGTTCGGTTCAGTAAAACGAAGCTATGAAACTAAGGTAGCGACTTATCGTCGAGTTATCGCAGAGCCAAATCGCAAAGTCGTGCTAGATTTTATGCAAATACATAATGTGCACTCACAGAAGGGCGTAGTAAGGCTGTCTGGCCAGTAACGAGGCGGTGGCTCCTACAAATAACTCCTCCTCGCTGAAGAATGGCAGTAACAGCTCGCCAACGTGAACCGCACCCATGCAGCCCTGTCAATATGTTCGATGTGTCATTAGATGCTCTTTAAGGAAATAAACGTAATTTAATCGCAAAATAATAATAATAATACACTTACTTTGAAAAATTCACCGGAAAGATTGTCCGGTATGAGATCATCTCCCTCTGCATATTCCCACACGGCTTCTGTTGAGATCTCCGCCTGTTACGTGCATAAATATACCATTTCACGCTTGTATTTCGTGTACACACAATATGTGTTGCATTTATATAATCTGTAGGAAAAATTACTACAACAATATTTTTGTTATCTGTTTCTGTGGGATCTGTGGTTAACGCTATTAAAGGAACGGTGGTCGTAAAATATTAAGTTTTATTTTTATTCAAAATATCCCAAATTAATAAGGTGATCTTCTAAATTTATCCCAACCTAACGGCAGAGGCGGCGCTACGAAAGAGGAAACGGGATAATATGTATGACAAATGTAATTTTTAACGCATAAAATATTATAAAATTGTAACTGGTTTTGAATCACGTAAAAGCTATATAAAAACTGAGTATAGTTGCTTTGTAGAGAATATTCACAGCAATCCAAGAAAGATTGCTATGCGCTCACTAGTGCCGTGCTGGAGCTGGCCGAGTCGGTGGGCAGCGCGAGGGGTGCGGGGGGCGTGGTGGGTGCGGGGGAGGAGCGAGGGCGGTGCACCCCGCCCAGCTGCAGCTCGCCCTCCAGCATGAGCCGCTGCCACGCCTCCACGTCGATGGGCGCCGAGAAGCCCACCTCCTCCTCGCCCTCGGCCTCCACGAAGCCGCCTGTGAGTTCACGCCGCACGTGAGTATTGGTCTCGACTGCGACCACAGTCGGGGCGGCGGCGAGCGGTGACGCACCCGTGAGGTGACCGTCCGCCAGCCGCAGGCGCAGCGTGGTCCAGTGGCGGTGGTCGCGGCGGGCGCGCATCCTGCGCAGCGCCGGCAGCGCGCCGCCCAGCCGCCACTGCACCGCCACCTGCTCCTTGAACGCGCCCACGCTGAACCACCACTCGCCCAGCTCCGCGTGCAGCAGCGTGCCGCCGCTCTTGCTCCTGCGGGGTCGGGGGGAGGGTCAGGGGGAGAGAGACGGAGCGAGAGAGCAAGAGAGGGAGAGGGACGCACCTGTAGGTGATGGTGAGCGAGTGCGGGGGCGGCGGCGGCTGGCGCTCGGGCGCGCCGCGCTCGGGGTAGGCGGGCGGCACGCGCAGCCGGTAGCGCAGCGTAGTGTTGGCGCCGTCGAACGTCGCGTTCGACACGCACTCGTACCTAAGCACGGAGACATCGTTTCAATTCATGTCGGTGCTCCCGGGTCGGTGATTAAAAATAAACGGTGATTTCACACTCACCCTCCATCCAGATTGCGGCAATGCGAGTTGAGGGGACAGCCTTGCAGCTGGCAGAATTCCACTTCAGCGCACTGTTTGCCCTTGTAGCCACGCGGGCACGAGCATCTGGGGTTATGGGAACGAGCGATCAGTCGCAATCGTCGAAACCCGGCCCGAAGGAGCGGCGCCAAGGATGTGCACTCACGTGTAGTCGTTCCAGGTGAGGGTGCACGTGGCGTTGTGCAGGCAGGGCTGAGAGGCGCACGCGTCGTCGGACACCACGCCCTCCAGAACGGCCGCCGGGTCGAACGACACCTCGCCGAAGGCGGGCGGCAGCTGCAGCCCCTCCGCGCGCAGCGGGAAGAACTCCACCACCCACACGCTGTCGCCGTTCGACACCTGCACGGATGTGTCCATGTCGCGTGGATTATTCATATTCAACTTATAAGTATTATTCATATAAGTAATTAAATAATAGTTTTATCAGCTTGAGTGGTCACCTGCACGTCTTGTATGACTCCTTTGAAGTAGTCGGGATCGTCATTGGGCGGCGCGACAGTGCTGGGCTCCGGGCTGGTGGAGGAGGCGGGGGGCGCGGCCGATGGGAGGGCGGACGGAGCGACTGCGGGGGCGGAGGGCGCCGCGGAGGGGGCGGCGGGGGAGGGCGCCTGGCTCGCGGGGGCGAGGGGCGCGGCAGGGGCGGCAGGGGCGGCGGGGGCGGCTGGCGAGAGGGGGGCGGCGGAGGCCAGGAGCGCGGCGGCCACGGGGGGCGCCGGCGTCGTGTCCGCGGGCGGCTGCGGCGCAGGGGGCGGCCCGCCCAGGTACAGCACCTGCTCGCAGACACTCGAGTGAGCCCACGCGATTCGTTATAATCATAATAAACCACTAACGTTTGCTCAGACATTTCTTACCTGGGCGTCGAGTTGTCGTGCCGCCGATATGGACTTGCGGAAGTATTCCGTTCCGTTCAATTTCACCTGCACCAGCGTAGAATTCCTAACCACCTGTAAATATATACAATTATTAACAAACTTGACAAGGAAGGAACTGCGACTGTATCGACTCTTCTCAAACACGTCGGTTTCGACAGGTATGAATGCTGTATCCATATATTATGACATTATTTTTAGTGGAATAAGATAAAATAGTTCTAAGGTATCCAACAGTAGTCCGGTAGTGTCATCTGCGTATCTTTAGATATTTTTTTTTACTTCTTCTTTTCCAAATAAAGGAAGACACGCAACACTGGCTAACACACCTAGAAACTATCATCCCATCGGGCTTGAAATCAACAGAGACGAAACCAAGAACATTCTGAAATCTAGTAATTTCTCCACGGTCATGGACACCGGTGAGAACGAAATTCAAAGTGATTTGCCGTCAATAGGCTCCATAAAAAGATGGGAGACGCGGGTTCGAAGGGAGGGGGGCGCAGGGGGCGCAGGGGGCGCACCTCGATGAGGTGCAGGTGTCCGTTGTCGAGGCGCGTGCCGCCCACGGTGTAGTTCTCGGGCGTCTGGTTGAAGCGCAGGTGCAGCAGCAGCTCGCCGCCGTTGAGCGAGGCGGCCACGAGCGTGTCGTCCGTCTGGCCGAAGCGCGGCGCCGCGCCCAGGTAGAAGATCTGGCCCGTGGGCTTGCGCGTGCGCACGAACATGGAGATGCCGAGCGCGGCGCGCACGTGGCGGCGCGCGGAGGGCGCCACCTGCACGCGCACGCGCGCGCCGCCACGTGCGCCCTCGTGGCCGAAGGTGGCGGCCGCGTACGCGAACTGGCAGCGCGCGCCCAGCCGCGGCCGCGGGCACGTGCACACGAAGCGGCTCCACGCGTCCAGGCACGCGCCGCCCGCCAGGCACGGGTTGGGCGCGCACTGCGCCACGCGCGGGCACGACGCCAGCACGCCGCGCAGCACGGCGCGCGCCCCGCCCTCCTCCTCCGCCTCCCCGTCCTCCTCCGCGCCTCGCTCCTCCTCCTCCTCCTCCCCGCCCGCCTCGGGCAGCACCCACTGCCCGTTCACGACCACGTCCTGGAAGCAGCCCACGAAGTAGTTGGGCCCGTGCGTGAGCGTGGCGTAAGAGGAGCCCGCCGTGCCGAGCCGCGTCGACGGGAACGACGTCACCGACGCGTTGAACGCCTCGTTCTGGCTGATCGGGTAGATGGTCTGCTCCTCGTTGGCCGCAAGCACCAGGTGCGACGAGTTGATCGTCACGAACACCTGTGCACGGATGCTCTCCTCAGTACGGAGTACAGGAAGATTAAAGATTCGTTTATCAAATGACTTGGGATCTTAAGAACAGACATGGGCAAAGACATACAAACGAAAGACACATAGGTCGTACGCAAGCCTTTTATAACAAAAGCTTATGCCGTAAATCCTTTTTTCTTGATCGGTTTGTTAGATTATGGTCAGCCGAATAAGCCATATTGCTTTCGAAGCGACGGGCGTATCGGAGGCGAATAGCCGGAATTTTTAACCGATTAAATTTAATCGGGTTGTGTCATCTCTTAGGATTTGGCTCCTGTTAGTAAAAAAAAGCAAAGGAGAGAAGCAACAGCCTTGGGGAACGCCAGACATGACAGGGCGACTCGTGAAGAGTGTTTAGTGTAGAGTGTACTACTCGATATCTGGCACGATTTCGTGTAAAAGTTTAAACACACTTAGCTTCCTGCACGTTACGTCCTGAAATGTTATTTAACATCACGGATCATGTACCTTTTGCCAATTGCTGTCGTTGAGGTTGGAGCCGATGAAGACGCCTTCCCATTTGTTGAGCAGGCTGGAGTGCAGATTGAGGCGTCCGCTGGAGAGCTCCAGGAAGAAGTAGGTGAGGCCGCGGCCCATGGCCAGCAGTCCGTTGCCCAGTGTGGTCTTGAATCGGAACGAGATGTCGTAGCCCTCCTCTCGCGATGTATTCACCTCCGCGTAGCTGCTGTTCTCCAGCGACATGGTCGTTATCTGAAGTCGAAGGGCAACATTAGTTTGTTTCACAAGTGAAAAACATCCGTGGAACTAGCGCTGAATGAGTGAATGGCATCGCGTTAAATTAAAATTTAAGTGCTTTCGTTAATACCTTCTCGCAGGTGGTGCCGTAGTGTCCTGGCGTGCAGGAGCAGTTGAAGCGGTGCTCGGTCTCGTGGCGCAGCCAGGGCAGGCAGGTGCCGTGGTTGCGGCAGGGCTGGTCGCGGCAGCCCTGCAGCACCACCGAGCAATTGCGCCCGCCCCAGCCCGCCTCGCAGGCGCAGTAGTAGGCGGCGCGCAGGTCGTAGCAGCGCCCGTGCGCGCACGGCGTGTACCTGCGGACACATTCGCCCAGCCGTCACTCGCCTGGCCCCGCGAGCCCTCAAGGTCCGGGGGCCGGGCACCTCACCTGAGGCACTCGTCGATCTCCAGCTCGCAGTGGCGGCCCTCGAAGCCGGGCGCGCAGAGGCAGCTGTAGGCGCCCACGCCGTCCACGCACTTGCCGTGGCTGCACGGCGACGACGCGCACTCGTCCACGTTCACCTCGCAGCGCGCGCCCTCCGTGCCCTCCACGCACACGCACTCGAACCTGCGCACGGCCACGGTCACTTTGGTGCCGCCCGCCTCTTCGTATCAGACCACCGGACGCCTCCACGGGCGCTCGCTCACCCGCTGGCCGTCTCGAGCGAGAAGGGCTGGTAGAAGCCGGCGGGCAGCAGCATGTGCGGCTGCGGGCCGACCTGCAGCGGCGGCGCGTCGGCCGCCCGGTACAGGCTGGTGTTGCTGCGCTCCAGACAGACGCCGCCGTACTTGCACGGCTCGCCCTCGCACTCGTCGATGTCCGTCTCGCAGTTCTTGCCTGGAAGGTGGGGCCGGTCACGAGCCGTGCTCTTGGCCACGTAGCGGTCCGTGCGGGGCAGGCCGCGCTTTACCCGTGTATCCCGGGTGGCAGGCGCAGCGGTAGTCGTTGAGGTCGTCGTGGCAGGTGCCGCCGTTGCGGCAGGGCTGCGGCGCGCACTCGTCGATGTTCAGCTCGCACTGGGCGCCCGCATAGCCGGTGCCCGCGCACTCGCACGTGAACCCGTTCAGCGCGTCCGTGCAGCGCCCGCCGTGCTGGCACGGCTGCGACTGCCGAGTCACCCACCGATTATACCCGAACGTTTTACAACAACAACGGGATTGGAACAATTGACCGCCTTATAGTCCAGACCTGACTTTTCATTTTTTCAAACTGAAAAGGCGTTTACCGGTAGAAGATTTTTGGTCAAGGGTGAAATGAAGAAGGCGGAATTTATATAATGTAATATTTTGTCGGATTGAAACATCGCTATTTAAAAAAGGTAATATCAATTTTTCTGCGAAAAACATAATCGGGAATTGCATGAAAATGTGACAGTTTTTCTTGATAGTGCTAATCTCCGTACTTAAGATGAAACATTAAAATTTGTAGAAAAAAGATCGAAAGTATTGCTCAGAATTTTTTTTTTCGCCTTTTTAGTAAAATTTAAAAGAATTCGTTACTATTTCCGCGCAGACCACACGGCAGGTATAAGCTAGTGAACATTTCTATAGCTATAACATTACTATTATAAAATTTACTGTTTACTTTTATAAGATTGCGTAATACTTAACTGTTACTACAATCGTTTTGATTGGGTGATAATGAATCGGTCATGCAATCAACCGCGAGATGACTGCATTTAATTGAACTCCAACAATCTACTCACTCTTGGCATTTTAATACCATTAGAAGTAATCTAGAGTCATTGAAATTTTAGATTGTCCATTTCCATGACTAAATTCAACAAGAGAGAATCAATTCTCAACCTAGATTAAGTTAGTTAATCAATTGAACCTAGTTAATCAATTGAACGCATGATTAGACAATATTTAATAAAATAAATCTCCAGTATCGGTGGAGCGATGTTCACTACAATCAACATTAAAACAAAACAAATATACATTCTGTTTATGCACAGCAGACTCAGAGTTTTTCTTTAAGTCCTTAATGCAATAGAGGTTTATACTATTTTATAATAAATACCTCGCAATCATCAATGTCAATTTCACAATTAGCTCCCGTTAGGCCATCTTGACAAACGCACGAATATTTAGCGACGCCGTCGACGCAAGTGGAGCCGGCGGCGCAGGGATTAGTTTCGCACTCATTGATGTTTATCGAGCAGTCCTTGCCTAAATAAAGGAATAAGTCATTAGAACTAAAGTCGAAATATTAAAAAACTGCGACAGAAATAGGAAGATTACCTTCAAAACCATCCACACAAGTGCATTCGAAATTGTTTTCCAAGTTCTGACATGTACCACCGTTTTTGCACGGTGACGAAAGACACTCGTCAATATCTTGCTCACAGCTATCACCCGTGTATCCTTTAAATCACAAAACACATTATAAGAATTCCATAAATCAAAGGAGCCTTACGTATGAATATAATAAAAATTCATTATATTATACACACCTGGTTTACAGTAGCATTGATATGAACCTGGCACATTTACACAAACTCCGTGATTACATATTTTAGGCATCAATGCACATTCATCCTTGTCCAATTCACAATACCGTCCTGCGAAGAAAAATAAAATAAATACAGTCTAAGTTTAAACTAAAAACCTTAAACAAAGAATTTCTTTGACGCACCGTTAATTACGAGTAAAAAGCAAAATATTTTCTTTAGATTAAACATGGGTGCAATAATGTCACAACTTCAAAACATGAGAGGCCTAATTAAAAAATACATTCGAAGTAATATTAGTCACACCGCGTAACATCTCGTTTGCACAAGTGATTTGAATCCACTAGTGTATATGAAGCAAATTTTATCGCTACCGAGTGAACCGAACTGTGTGAAGTGAGCGTGTTTATGAATAATATAACAACTAATTATCGTTACGTGTTGAAAATATGCAAATAAGTAAACCAATTTCAAAGAATGTATAACAGTACTGCATTTACATAAAAACCAATAGTAGTTGGAAAAACCGATAAGAGATACTGTATTACCGAAGAAATATATGGACATCACTACTAACGTCACACTTCGCATCGCGTCCTTGTGCTCACGACGTTAAACAACAATAATAATTAGTAGAATTATGTTAACCGTGAATTTAAAGCAATTAAAACGAAAGAATGTGAATATTCGCTGAAGTTTATGTTAAACGTGCATAATGATATTTCCGACGCGGAACTTTTTAAGGTTATGTCGATACCAGAGCGTTGCAAAGAGTCGAGAAAATTATATTGTGAGAATTTACTGCGGAAGTTAATGAAAAATCCGAAAAGATAGTTACAAAAGAAAATTTCACGACACTTCTTGAAAATAATAAAGAAAAACTTATATTTAGTTCCTACTTAGAGCATGAGAAACTCGAGTTAGGTTATTTTAAGTATTACATGAAATCAATAAAAAAAGCAGCGCAAATCAAAGAGAAGCAATATAAAGAAAAGTCCCTGCCACCGCTACCAGAGGTGTTGAAATACTACGTGGATAATGACAAATTATTGCAAGAAAAATGCGAGACAGAAGATTCAAAACAAGAAAACACATTTCAATTACCTTTCGCAAATTCAACAAAAGTTAATATTAAGCTGGAAGACGGGGGACAAATCCAGAAAGACAATAAATTACAATCAGAATTTAACCGATCCAAGATAAATCAATGGATGACAAATTATGAACATTTTGATGACAGCAAACTAACAGCTCTTGAGTTAGAGGACGAAGAGACATTAGAACAAGAATGGTGCAAAAACTATGGAACCCCAGACCCAATAGTTAATATTAGTCAAGTGCCATGTGGAGGCTGTGGAGCTTTACTACATTGTAATGATCCAGCAATCCCAGGGTACCTGCCAAGTGAGATTTTTAAGGGTCGCACCAAGAAAGACTTGAAAGGTATAGAATGTCAGCGATGTCATTTTCTAAAGGAATATAATATTGCATTGGATGTGACTGTACAGCCCGATGAATATGAGAAACTTTTGCAAAACATAAGGTACACCAAAATAAGTGCATTGTTACAAAAAATTAAGCTTCTTAGTTATATATATACATATATATAGATGTCTATTTATCATTGATTAGTTAGTGAAATTTAATGACATTTAAGTTAGATAAACATTTTGTTCATCCCTCCTTCTAATTAAATTATTTCTAAAAATTTGTTTACATTATATTTCATTTATTGTGTTCCTAAGCTAAAAATAAATGACTTTTAATTTCGACATATCAATTATCTAACAAAGCTTATATATTTTTCTAGGCATATTAAATCCTTAGTGCTACTGATGGTGGACCTGATGGATTTCCCCTGTTCAATATGGCCGGGCATTGTTGATATCATTGGCACCACAAGGCCTCTCATAATTGTAGGGAATAAGGTATGAACCATTCACTTATATTTTCATAATTTAGTTTTAAGAGTATTTAAAATGTGTCATAATACAACATTAGAGGCAACAGAGAAAAACTTCCTGTGCATTTTCTACAAAATTGTAATGTTTCATCTTAAGTGCAGAGATTAAGCCAATTAAAAATTTAAATTATAGGCAACATTTACAAGTGTTTGTGTGTTGATTTATTGTTTACTTTCTGGCAACAATTCAATCAATAGTTACATTTATCAAAAAAATACATAATTAAGTATCATTTATACATATTTTGCTTAACAAATAATGTGAACTATTACAGGTGGTTATCTAAAACGCGTCAAGGAATCTTTTGTGACAGAAATAAACAAAACAATGTTGAGCAAAGCAAACATAAAACATGTTTCCCTAGTATCTGCAAAGACTGGATATGGAGTTGAGGACTTAATATCAGCAATGTTCAAGTTGTGGATGTACAAAGGAGATGTATTCCTTGTGGGTTGCACTAATGTGGGAAAGAGTTCACTGTTTAATGCACTTTTGCAGTCTGACTACTGCAAAGTCCATGCAGTAGACATTGTGAAGAGAGCCACAGTCAGCAGATGGCCTGGCACAACTCTGAATCTACTTAAATTTCCAATTAATAGACCTTCAGGATGGAAAATACATCAAAGACATAAGAGACTGAAAGCTGACGCCAAACTCCTGAAACTTGAAAATGAAATAAGGAAAGGGCAAGTGAAAGGAAAAATTTTTATCGAAGCACCGTCATTAATTGGACACATTGGTAGAACATTTTCAATACCATTAGATATTGAACTAAATGACAGTAAACCACCTCCAATGGTTATGGATGAAAACAGTGAACTGTTTGCAAAGAGTAAATGGTTTTATGATACACCAGGAGTAATACATCCAGATCATGTATTATCCCTACTCAGCACTGAAGAGCTGTTGCTGACAATACCAAAAAATACAATAAGGCCACAGACATATTATTTACATGTGGGATATACATTATTTATTGGTGGCTTAGCTCGTGTGGACTTTATTGACAGCTTAGAACCCTGCCGTTTTACTATATTCTGCTCTGAACATCTACCTATAACTGTTGTGAAGACTGAGGATGCAGACGAAATGTACAAGAAATTTTTAGGTACAGAGCTATTTGCTGTACCTATGGGAGGAGTCGAGAGGCTAAATAATTGGCCTGGTTTGGAAAGGAGAGAAGAAGTCTTAGAATTTACTGGACACGGACCGAAAAGTTGTTGTGGAGATATAGTCCTGTCTTCAATATGTTGGGTTGCAGTAACTGCTAAACATGAGACATTGTGTAAAGTTGTTGCATGGACACCTGAAGCTAGAGGCATACATAAACGTGTTCCTTCAGTGTTGCCATATGCCATAAACTTGAAGGGAAAAAGAATTCGTGATACACCGGCGTATAGGGTGGGAAATGTGTATAGAGACGATAATGTATGACTGTATTTTATTTAACACTACAAATAAAACAGTGAGTAGATTACAGTTGTTATTTATTTATGTATTTAACTAGCGACCCGCCCCGGCAACGCACGGGTGCAGTGTATTATACATATAAACCTTTCTCTGAGATCACTCTATCTAGTAAAAAAAAACCGCATCAAGATCCTTGGCGTAGTTTTAAAGATCTAAATTAAGTGACAAATAAAAAATAGGGGTTGATTGTAGAGGGGTGAACAATTAAGAGTAATATGAAATTGTTCATTCTAAGTCATGACAAAATAAAAAAAAAACTTACCAAAAAAATAAAAGTTTTTAATTAACAAATAGCGGTTGATCGTAGAGGGGTGAAAATTTAGGGTTGAATGCATTTTTGTATGCTGTATCCTTAAAAAACATAAAAAAAAAAATGGTCATAAAAATAAAATTAATGTGTGGACCACCCTTAACATTTAGGGGGATGAAATATAGATGTTGTCCGATTCGCAGACGTAACCGATATGCACACAAAATTTCACCAAAATCGGTTGAGCCATTTAGGAGGAGTTTAATTACAAACACCGTGACACGAGTATTTTATATATTAGACTTTTACACAAATCTGGTGTGGATGCAGACTTAATGCTTGAGGCATTCTCTACCAATCAACCCATTAGGTGGAGCCCAGATAAAAGTGGCCTAAAGAAGTATAATAACTTCAAAAAAATTAACAAATTTAAAAAGTAATATCTTTTAAAGTTAAAAGTAAAACAATTTAGCAAGGAAAATGAACAATGAATTATGAATAAGAATAAATTGCGATAAACTTAATTTTCATCAATTGGAAATTGATATAGGTATATTTATATGGAACATAGTTGATACTGTTTGTGAATCATTTGGTTCGCAAAGGTATCAACTATGTTCTAACAACAAAAGACGATATGAAGTTAAATGCAAATGAACAATAAAATACACAGAAACTAGAAAATAATTATCAAATAGGTAATTAAAGAATAGTTTTAGTGTGGTAGGTACTAGCAGCAGATTCACCCATTGCAAGAACGTTGCACATTTTTAACGCATCAACCATCCATCGGGTGTTGTAGATGTCCATGGGCGGTGGTATTCATTTAACATCAGATGAACCGCCAGCTCATTTGATAACTTTTCACACAAAGAAAAGCGCGTCGGAAGTACCACGAGCCCACAGAAGAAAGGCACTCCATTGTGGAAGTTTTTACAGGTTGACAATGGATTTGGACGATCAGCGCCGCAGCGGCAACTGTTGTGGACATAGTTCCATTGGCGGTAGTAATCACTAATATTAAGAAAACCATTTGCTCGCTTGCAAACTTATCAAACATGTTCGGGTTAAGTAACCGAACACTATGTGTAGTCGCATGTGTGTACCTACTCGACTCCAAAAAATTTGTAATATAAAGACGGTATACCACTAACTCGCGTGTCAGCCGGGTGCACCAAACATTACCGACTAAAAAAACATTACTTTTTCTAACAATAACTAACATTTTAACATTAAGAATATTTTGTGCCATCTAAATAAATTATTTTAATATCACTGTATAATTAACTTTACCGTAATCTTGCCACCGCGACAATGGTCCTTCAAGCCAGATTAAGTTTAAAACAGGCTGTGATCGATTTTTAATAAATCATAAAATGTTGCCGATGCCTCGAGTGTCCTGCTAAGTGAGAAGGAAAATGGCTCTAGAAGTAACGAAAGAAGCTGCACGGACCTGCGGTGCCGGGGGGGCACTGGCAGCTGAAGAGGCCGGAGTCGAGCGCCAGGCAGGTGCCGTTGTGGCAGGGCGAGGAGGCGCACGCGGACTCGGCGCCCGGCGCCGCGCAGCGCCACTGGCCCCCCTGCTCCACGCACTCCTGCGCAGCGCCGCATCGGTTACAGTTATGAAAACGGGCAAATCCTGCAGCCGATTGTCCCGCAACCGATTGTGGTACCTGCACGGGCCGGTGCGGGCAGCCGAGGGCGCGGCAGTCGAGCAGCAGGTCGCACTGGGCGCCGCCGTAGCCGGGCCGGCACTCGCACGCGGCGGGCGGCACGCACGTGCCCCCGTTGAGGCAGGCGCGCACGCACTCGCCCGCCTCCGCGGCCGCCGCCGCCACGTCGCAGCGCGCCCCGCCCCAGCCCGCCTCACACTCGCACCGGAAGCCGCCGGGGAGGTCCCGGCAGGCGGTGGCGTGCAGGCACGGCGCCGCCGAGCAGCGCTCCGCCTTCATTTCGGAGAGCGCCTTGCCGGCCGCCGCGCCCCCCGCCGTCCCTGCGCCCCCCGCCGGCCCCACCTCGCAGTACGCGCCTGCACACACACACACCAAAGGATTCACGACGACCGCCAACGCCCTCTATCGCTCCACTAGGACGACACGGAGACGAACGGAGAAAGCCACGAACGACGATGCAACACGCATGCTCGCTTCGACGGGACGCCATTCCATGGATTGGGTGAAATCGAAAAGAAAAAACATCAAACACCAAAACTCTCTAAGCTACGATCATACAATAAACTAATCGACGACCATTCGATACATCGCTTACGGGAGAACACAAAAATGCAGATGCCAGTACGGTTGAAATTGATTAATCGGTCATGTTAGTTATCGCTACGTGATATGGTTAACTTGATCGATTAGTCGACTTCTGCATATGGCAACGGCGACGAAGGCCGTCGAAGCGGAAAGGCGTAGGCAGGAGGGGGAGACACTGAGATGCGATCGAACTATGGCTCGGAGCCCTCGGGGCGGGTGCACTAACTGTTATAACCTGCGCCGGCCGCTCCGAAAAAAACCCACTGTCAACAACCACGCCCCCAATGGCGTTCCACCCTCTGTAAAAAGAGGAATACATGGTGTCATTTCACACTACCTGCTCCTGAATTTTAATAAATCCGCAGAATTTGTAAAGAAATTAAATTTGATGTAACAGTAGTACAAATGTATAAACATTAGTTCTCTCGTAACTCTTCCATAAATTTACTTTATTAAATACAATTTACCTCTGAAGCCCGGCGCGCAGAGGCACTCGACGCGGTCGGGCAGGCGCGTGCAGGTGGCGCCGTTGAGGCAGACGCCCGCCTCGCAGGCGGCCTCGGGCGGCTCGCACACGGGCGCGCGGCCCGGCACGCCGTAGTAGCCGAGGTCGCACACGCAGATCACCTGCTTGCTCACCACCGCGCCCGCCACCATGCCCGGCAGCCCGAGCGAGTGCGCGTCGCGGCAGTGCGAGCGCGCCGGGCACTGCAGCTCGGCGCAGCCGGACGGCGGGGCGGGGGCGGCGGGCGGCGCGAGGGCGGCCGGCGTCGGGGGCGGCAGCGGCGCGTCGCACAGCGGGGGCGCCCAGCCGCGCGCGCACACGCAGCGGTAGCCGGCGCCGCCGCCCTCCTCGACGCAGGCGCCGCCCGCCCCGCACGGGCCCGACGCGCACGCCGACATCTTCTGGCACTGGTCGCCCGTGTAGCCGGGCAGGCAGGCGCACACGTAGCCGCCGTACGTGTCGTAGCACACGCCGTGCCCGCACACGGCGCGCTCGCCCGCGCACTCGTTCACGTTCGCCTCGCACCGCGGCCCGCTATAGCCTGCCCGAGTGTACGCGCATCTTACGCCTCGTTCGCACCCAATAGACTGGGACTTGGTTCGATCCTCACTCTTTTATACTTTACATTGTGCATTTCAAATAAACAAGAGTCAATATGTAACAATAGTCAATGTATATATAACAATAGTCAATGTTAAACTGAAGTGATTTATAAGACTCTAATTAATCTACAAATTTGTGTAAGATACTTTGTGGATGCCTCATCTTGCAAAGGAATATAAACAAAATAATAAGAATAAAAGATTTACCAGTGCCAGCGCAGTCGCAGGTGTAATTGTTGACCGCGTCGAGGCAGCGGCCCCCGTTGAGGCAAGGCGCGCCCGCGCACTCGTCCACGTCCGTCTCGCAGTTACGTCCCGTGAAACCTGCACGGACACAGGTCATTGCCATAACAATCGACGCATTTCACATAGTAATTTATAGAACACCATGTCTAAGGATTTTATCATTACGTATTCTTACCAATTTTAAATTTAAAAAGGTCGTATTAAATCGGGACGCAACAGTTTGCTTATTACAAGTGAATCTCGATAGGATCAAGCGTTCCGCAAGGCTTTGACATGGTGCCGCTACTGTAGCGGTGGGTACCGGGCGGGCAGGCGCAGTGGTAGGTGTCCGCGCCGGGGGGCACGCTGCAGCTGCCGTTGTTGCGGCAGGGGCCGGCGACGCACACCGGCTCCAGCGACTCCTCCAATTCGCAGTGCACCCCTGACACAAAATTTACATAAGCTAAAAGTCAATTTAAAGTGCCTCGTGTCACTTTTTTAGGCTTTCAGATTTATCGATTAAGTTACGATTAAAAACATTTTTCCTAACAATCAATCTTACGTTCACGACATGTAAACTATGTATTATTTTTGGGTGAATTACTTGAAATTACTTTTGAAAGTAACGTCCCCAAGGCGAGACAGGCACAAGTTGGACACAGAACACAGGCTGGGTTACCGTGGAAGCCGGGCGCGCAGAGGCAGGCGTAGTCGCCGGCCGCGTCCTCCAGGCAGCGCGCGCCGTGGCGGCAGGGCGCCGACTGGCACGGGTCGCCCGCGTCCACCTCGCAGTTGTTGCCCGTGTAGCGCGCCGTGCAGTGGCACTCGTACCTGCCGCAGGGCGCACGCTCCCTTCAGACCATGGACACGTGCTCACGTGCTCGGACGGAAGGCGGCGAAGCGGCCGACAATCTTCGTCAAACGTCTATCTACGTTCCTTCCATTGCACTCGTGACGTTTCATTTTGAATGCAGACTAGCACCACAAGCAGAAAATAATCTCGAAATATTTTAAGAGCACTGGCGATATCTCTTGTAACAAATGTTCATCGTTGAATGTTATTTGTAAGGTGTTGTATGCCGTAAAAGAACAAACATAGAAATAGAAACAGCTATTGAGCTACATATGTGTATACTTCAATATGATCTAGTAGTGACCTAATAGTTCACTTTGGAATCCTAGGTCGGTCAATAACTAAGTTAATATAAAAATACATTATTGATTGATGATCATTTTGTCAATCGTGTGCTTGTTAAATCTTTTGGATAACCTGTCGTGTCTTGAGATGCAGGTGCCATGTCTCATGCAGGGCTCGTTGTAGCAGTAATCCTTCGGGGGTATCCGCAGTACGTCTTTTCTGTCAATACCTGCAAGTAACCATAAACCAGTGCAGATTTGATTGTACTGTAATATGAATTTATTTAAACTTACCAATATTCTTATTTCAACACATCCAAATGTTAACCTTACATGGAATGTGGTTAGTTTAAGTACTGATTGTCCAAAAACAGAATGAAAAGTATTCGATGTATTTTATGCAGGTAATGATAAAAGCCGTGTTGCTTATTAATAAGTGAAAGAAAATATAATAACTTTAAGAAATAAAGAATCTACCTTTTTGTTTAAAGAAAATGTACCTAATGAGAGTCATCTGATAAAGATCAATGATAAACCACCATTGATTCGGTGCTCTGTGTCCGCGTTATTAACCGGTCGGCAGCGACTCCCTTAACTTGGTCATACGATTGGGGTGCACACTATTTCTCAAACCAAGCGCTTTGCTCGCTCCGATCTCGCAGAAGACCGGCGTAATAATGAAGTAATCATACTTTCGTGTCCAATTCGTTCAGTAGCCTTATGGCCACCCTTTTAAATTTACCAACACACCAGCACCTGCTTTCGAGTCGACTTGTTTAGTGATATCTTGAATTAGTAGTTAGTTCCTATTCTACTCTATTTAAAAAAAAACATATGTGCATACATACATTCGTCGGTGGTGAGCGGGCACTGGCCGAAGACGACGTTGCGCGTGTGCGCGTTCGCGGCGTGGAACTCCAGCTGCGGCCCCTCGTGGATGCAGCCGCTGAACACGTTGCCCACGAGCAGCACCGCGCCCTCGGCCTCCAGCCCGCTGGGGCTCAGCAGCTCGGGGTTCCAGGTCACGTTCGATATCACCTGCCGCGGCGAAGAGCGACGCGCGTTCATTCACCGCCCCCACGAATATGGTTATCGTGGGCCCACGCAGCGACTTCTGCTGCTGCAGGAGTGGGCCCTCGGAAGTACTACGGCCTGACAGAAGACCGGCGTGAAGTGGATGTATTATACTTTCGCGTTTCGTCTGGGATGTATTATAATTTCTGAGGTAACCGGGGCCTCGTTCAAAACGTTGGTAACACCTCAAACCCTTCACAACGTTGGCAAACCCACGGCTATCGCAACTTTCACATAAAAAGACCCCGGACGATGTAGTGTCAACAAAATACATGTACAACTTTCTCAATTTCATTTTGTTTTTGTATTTAGGTACCTGACATTTGCTGTTGTTGTTACAAGTTTGAAAAATAAAAATAGTTAATTTGCATAAAACATTGTATATATTAGTTGTTAAACTTTTAGAACAGCATGTTTTGCCGCATCCATGTCTCATAAATAATATATGTACGATACATAATACTAATAAACGTATTTTAGATCTTGTTATTACTTATACAATATTAATAATTATATGAAAGAGCCGATCTGTGAGCATTTCTGTGCATCATCCATAACTCGGCATGCGTGCTCGCTAGCCTTTCCGTCGTTTACCGCTGCGATGGCATATTACGATGACGTCATATGCCAATGTTGCCGGAAGAGCGGGCGGCGTCCGTGCGCCCCATAAGAAACGGCCTGGCTCTTTTTCTTACAATTTACATTCGCCATAGAGTTTGCGGCAATCAATTTCGATCCTTTTGTTCTCCGCTCGGACGCGCAACGACAAAGCGATACTTAATTTGGCATTGTCTCAAAGTCCATTACCCCGCCCGGTCATTGATCAACGCTTCGAGACTTTTTACACGTTTTGCAATTTGCATTAAATCAAAATAGATTCACACCAAATTGGAAGACATCTGTCGTAACTCAGTTAGTCACTTATTTTAAAGTGTGAAACTACGTTGACTCTTTCACCTAGTTACTTTGCGGTTTGCCGGAACCTAACGCGTTGTCAGTTGCAATTTTATGGCGTGTTTTATGTAAAAGTTATACGTTGACGTCAACGTAGCCTCATTACGTAAGCATCATTGTCAATGTAATTCTTTTAACAAACCACGGCAATTAATTCGAAATGAAGTTATAACAATATCAAAAAATTAAAAAAAAAATAAAGATCACATTTAAATTTTTTTATATGTCATTTATTATGTACGCTTAATTTATTGGAGGAAATGGAACTGTTTTTTGTATTCAGATTCAAGCGACATTATACTTTATAATATCTGATAACATTTTTAAATGTGTATCTCGTTCGTTTCCAAGCCTGTGAAATCCAGCTGCTCCACGAGTTCTGCGTTCGAAGGGTCCTCAAAAGTCTACTGACTGAAAGGGAAATCAGTCATATAAACAAAGACAGTCTCCTTGTTTATACCTTTCGTGAGGAACCTACCACAATACCGATAACATACCGCGATAACACACCACCTCACCTGGGTCTCCCTGTCGACCTCGAGGAGTAGCGACAGCGGCTCCGGCCGGTAGCGGAGCGCCACCCAGTGCCAGCGGTTGTCCAGGGTCTCCTTGGCGAGGCCCACCTCGCGGTAGGGCTGCCCCGGCCGCGCCCACGACACCACCACCTGCTCGTACAGGGCCGTCACGTGCAGCGTGTAGCCCTCGAAGCGCTGCAAGAACAGCTCCCCGCCTGCGGCAGCGACGAACGGTCACGCGAAACGGCTCGCCTCAAAGTCAACAAAGTGCATTAGCTTGAAAAGAGAAAGAAAAAAAAAATATTTGCGCTTTCTTCCTTCGTTCGATTTTTCTTTCGTTTTCATCTATACTTTTTCTCCTTACGAATGTACACACAAGGCAGATTTTTAAGTACCAAGTTTAAAAATCGCAAGCGTTTGATGATAGATGATCGGATATCTTCATAATTATGAAGTGTTATCATGCTTTATATTTAATTATTTTAAACACCATACTTGACTCCATTGCGCAGTTGCTAAGGTGTTGGCTTCGACGCCGGGGGTTGTGGGTTCGATTCCCAATCGAGATCACTCTAGGGATCCCACCCACAGATAATTGTTTCGAATCTGGGTGTTCTAGTGAAATTTATGTTTGTAAAACGAGCTTACTTACTTTGGATATTGTCATCCTAAAGTGAGGGCAAAGTATTTAAAAAACACTAAAACAGCATACAAGTGTACGACAAGTGATCACCTTCGCTCATTCACGCTAAGGGTGTTGCAGAAATCTTGCCAAACTATAAAACGTTGAGCCTTCGAATAGACCACTCGCCGAACGAAAAGAAAATATGGAAATAATTTTAGTTCCTCCCGTTCTTCTGTGCTTCAACTTCCGCGGCCGAGACGACCCATTAAAGGAAACAGCATACCCGCTACGTGGCAATAACGTATGCACGTAATAATGTCTTCATCCACAATACAACTGTCCGGAACGTGTGGATCCGACATAATGGAACACAATAACGCCGTTAGAAGCCAAACATGCTACTATGCGACAAGGCGCGCGGGGATTTTAAATGCCCACTAACAAATAGCCTCGATCGAGCATGAAATCCGTGTAATTTCGCGATAGTGTAAGGAGGAACCTTTGTACGTAGCTAACGATGTAGGTGTAAATCTAGGGCTAAGCGGTGCCTCAAGTCAAAGTCAAGTCAAGTCAAAATCATTTATTCGAAGTAAGATTTTTTCAAACCGTTTTTCGACGTGTTACAATATGTCTTATAATATGGGTCTCTCATGCCGTGCTGGAGTATCGGAACACCAAGCCTCTTTGTCATTTAAATAATCATCTAACTTATAATAAGCTTTTTTAAACAGTGTCTGCTTTACAATAAATTTGAACTTTTTGTCCGGTAGATTTAAAATATCATCAGGAATTTTGTTGTAGTAGCGCACACAGAGCCCCACGAATGAAGTCCTAACCTTAGCTAGTCTACAGCGAGGAAGAACTAAATTATTCTTGTTTCTTGTATTACGGTCATGAATATCAGAATATTTACTAAAGTCATGGATATTCTTCCTAACATACATAATATTTGCAAAAATATATTGACATGGAACTGTGAAAATCTGTATCCTCTTAAATATTTTTTTAAGCGAGTCCCTACAGCGAAGTTGATAAATTGCTCTAACAGCTCTCTTCTGCAAAATGAAGATGGATTCAATATCAGCCGCTCGGCCCCATAGCAGGATACCATAAGACATAACGCTATGAAAGTAGCTAAAATAAACTAATCTGGCCGTTGCTTCGTCAGTTAACTGTCGAATCTTTCTAACTGCATATGCAGCCGAGCTAAGCCTTCCTGACAGAGAAGATATATGGGGACCCCATTGGAGTTTTGCATTAAGCCGTTCATTCATTATTCAATACAATTCCTAAACCATCATTACTTTTCACGTTTGGCAAAGTAAATTTAATTTAGTCTTTTTAGCATTCAGTACTAGGTTATTTACAGTGGACCAATTGTGAATTAGTTGAAGAGTGTTATTTTTGTCATCGTAGTTACTAGTTTTTCTACAAATTTTAAAAATAAGAGAAGTATCGTCTGCAAATAATACTATGTTTGTCAGATCCTGCACCACATGTGGTAAGTCATTTATATAAACTAAAAATGTCCTAACACTAGTCGAAACATATCCATGGACGACACACATGCAAATTATTAAAAAATATTGGTTTAAGCACTTGTTGCTTAGACTTTTAGGGTGTGCGAAAACTTAGCACGGAAAACGTCATTGAAACGTTGTCAGTAAAATGAAAATACAAGCAAAACAGTGGCTGACCGTTAGGTCAAAACGTGGTGAATGTTCAAAGTTTAAAATGAACTACTACGAATTATATTTATTCTCATTTCTAAAACTTCTGTTTTATAATGTACACATTAATACGTGAAGCAAATACTTTGTACCCCTTTTTTACGAAAATTGCGGACGGAGGAGTATGAAATTTCGCACATTTATACTTTATACAAAGGAGTGGAGAATGCTTATATTTTTTTTAAATGATGCATACATTATATAAATATAGAAAGCATTACACACCCTACCATGCATATTTAACACAACGCAAATATACTCGATTGTTTATTGTGTATTGTATTAATATTCTTAAGAGAATGGATTAACATTCTTCAAACTTATAATTTTAATCAATTATGGTGGAATTTCGACCACTCGGCGTCCCCTAATTATTGTAAATCTACGTACTGAATATGGTCAAGGCTTGCCGGTATTATAAAGGACGATGATCCGCTCAACGTTACGTAATCTTCTAAAGCATCTTCGACTTATGACGATTATTAACAGAAGTCAAGAAGGTTTTATTATATAATATGAATACTTCTGTAATCGTATGGAAATACAACCATCTTGACGTAATGCCGCCTCAGTCGGCAGTTACGTGCTCTCTCCTAACGGCGCAAAAAACTTGCGTTACTCAACTCGCGCGCAACCAGAGGCGATATGATTGATTTATGCACTCGCAATCTTCGCTCGTAGCAAATTCGAAGCGATCGGGGAAATACCTCGGCGATTGCACCTACACAATTTCGAACTCACAAAATAACACATATTACGAACGAAACAAACTCGTAACGTAACATCTATTATACAGCGTGTCGTTATCATCGCGACAATAAATGAACACACGTCTAACGCTACTTGCCAATGATCATAGAAAAAAATATAAACGTTAAACAAAATCCATAATTAAAAAAAATAATTTTCAAACAAACTAATTAAGCAATAAAGAAACAAAATTTGTAACATCCTATACAACTCACGCCACAGCGTCGTATTACAAGCCTCTCATTCTAACATACTGTTACTTACTGTGTTTTGTCTCTTTTAAATTCATTCAACCCAGTCATATGCTTTGTGACCTTTACAAATGAACTTTACGTTACGCTTTTATAGGTAAGGGTGTTCTAAAATTCTGTGTTTTGGAAAATTTTATAACTCTGTAAATATTGATGTTAAAAGAATTTAAATGTTTAATACAACTTTAAAAAGTTATCCCCTATATGTGTGTTCATTTATTGTCGTTTATTGTGGTAACGACACGCTTTATAATATAGATAGGTTACATGCACAAATAACTAAGTGTAAACAATTTTCAGCCCTATAATCTCGGACTCATAGAACAGGACTAAGGTATCCCCTGTCTGTCGTAAAAGGCAACTAAAAGGGGACGCGGACTGGTAGCAGCACGAAGTGGTCTCGAGCTGCTGCAAGATGGCGAAGGAATCGGGGTCGGAAGCGTGAACACGCGCAGTACCGAGGGACACGTTCCGTAGGAGATCCCGGAGTCCCTCCAAGCGTACAGGAAGTGGTCACCGAGATGGTTTTAGTGGGTAAGAACCCCACATAACCCTGTCATGTAAGGTGGCAGTGTATCTTTCGAAGATTCCCCCCTGCCCCCGATACAAAAAAACGTGTATACAATTTTAAACATTTTGTAAAACCTAACGGCAAAGGCCTATTATAATTTCTAAGAATAAATTGAGGACAAGAATGTGTGGAAATGACTCACGCTCTTCATTTGCAAGTCAAGTCCTCTGGCTGCTGTTGATTATATACTTAAAAAGTTTTGAATAGTTGAACCATTAAAAACGATAACAAGACCGCAGAGTTTCTTGCAGATTCTTCTCTGGTCCGATCTAGTATAGTGAACGGGTGGTAACTTTTTGACGTTCAATAAGAGCTTAAATTGAGAGTATATTGAATAAAGACATTTTGTCTTTGAGTAACTGTGGAGTATGGAGGTAGGTTCACATTTTCGATGCCTTCACGCTGTTACCATTGTTATTTTTGAAGTTTACACTCGTTCACTGTTTTAATTCCAATTATTAAAGAGTTATAAATTTATCCCTTCGCAGCAAGCCAATGCATGAGAATCTGTACAAGAGTTAAAATTCATTAAATTCTTCCGCATAGGCGCCAAGTTAATCCTACTTAGGTATAACGGGATTCCCTAATGAGTTTTCTAGTCGGAGGGGTCTTTCAACCTCGATATACAACAAGAGTTTCATCATCTAATCACAAAGAAAAATATGGAAAGTTTCCAAAATTTAGCGAATTTAATAGTTTATTAAGAAAATCTGTTTAAACAGTAACGCCCGGTTTCTGAAAGACTGATCATCGCTGATGTCAACTAATCAGCTGTCAAATGGCTTTTCAAATGTATTTTAGTTGCCAAAAGGATTGTTAAACTCTCTGAATTGACCAGAGTGATCTTCTTAATGATCAGAATGATCGATTCAAAGAGTTTAACAATCTTTTTGGCAACTCAAAATACATTTGATAAGCCATTTGACAGCTGATTAGTTGACATCTGCGATGATCAGTGTTTCAGAAACCAGGGGTAAATTTGCAATAGCTAATAGGTAAAGAATTAATAGGCTATCTTTGATATGAATGTGCTTGCATACTGTTCACTGATTCATTAATTCCCGCCATTACGGGCGCCATGTTGACATTGTTTCGTGTTGACACCGCGGCCGTTTAATGTGCGAACTCCGGTCGGATTTTGTCACGCAACCGACTTGAATAAATGATTAGTGTATTAAAGATATCTTTCATTGAACAATGTTTTTCGTCGGCTCAATTGAAATAGTTATTGATTGGGGTCATTTTAATGGTCCAACCGAGTGTTCTCTGCTTTGCCTTTCGCAGGGTCATAGTCGCATTGTTTAACTAATTCGGCATGCAGCACCCTTAAACACCCGTTATTTCCGTCGCGCCCGTCGATTAGAGGGCGTGTGTGCCAACCATAATTGGCGATAATGACCGTCACAGATAATAACGACCCAGTAGTGATGGACCATAGACAACATTTAAGGCGAGCATAATTCGGACGATTGGTCCATGGGGCAACTTACCGACGCACGTGCGGAAGCTGAGGCCGACCAGCTGTTTGAGGGAGATGGGGCGCGAGAGGCGGATGTAGGAGCTGCCGTTGAAGTAGGCCTCCGGGCGGTCCGAGGGGCCCACGGGGGCGGCGCCCTGGGCCCCGGGGCCCGCCAGCGCCCACACCACCAACGCCAAGTAGCAACCTGCAACAGGCAAGGCAAATAAATGAGAGGCGGCTCCACAAATATGTAGTACGATCCGATTGGCGTGGGGAGTAGTCAAAATACCCCTTGCGCCAGAGGGTGTGGGTTCGTTCCCCAGTACTGGAAAATATTGTGTGATGAGTTTTTCCACTGTCTGGATGTTTATATATGCATAATATGTATTTATTTACAAAAGAAAAGTATGTTTAAGTATGTTAATCATTTTCCTTTATTCCTAAATTATTTCTTTTTCAATCCATCCAAAGGTTGCCTGGAAGAAATTACTCTTAGTAATAAGGCCGCCCATTGTACCCATTACTTCTACATTAAGTTTTAATTTTTGTTTGTTTTATTTGGTGTGCAATAAAGTATATTCATTCATTCATTCATTCATTCATTCATTAATCGTCGTACTCGATCCAAACGTCAATGGCGACTTTCGCCATTTGATATTGCCAACGGCCCGCGTTGTACCAACATCAGCTGCGGGGCCCATGGTGAGCGGGTCGGCGGAATATTATGCTAACACATTATCTAACAGAGTACGCAGACGTTTGAGGCCGTGAGTCATAGTGGCCGAGGAACCAAGACCGGTTTTCGGAATTATTGCCTAAACTAAAGTCTTATACGTCAACATTCTGTGAGCCGTGATAGCCCAGTGTCCGGGCGCTCGCCTTTAATTCAATATACTCGAGCAACCTGAGTTCGATCCCCGGTGCCGGCACCAATGAAGTTTTTAACTTTAAGTGCTGACTTTTCACGTGCTCCGCGGTGAAGGAAAACATTGTGAGGAAACCTGCATATTTTCGAAATAATAACAAAAGAAATATTTTTCGAAGATATGTGAAGTCCGCCAATCCGCAGTGGGGCCGCGTGGTGGACTATGCCCTGATACCCTCTGTATAGAGGAGGCCGTTGCCCAGCAGTGGGACATGTATAGGCTGTTACTTTAATTTACTTTTACGTCAACATTCGTAGTAGGCTCGTGTGACCTCACATTGCGCACAAACACAACGGTTGTGGGTTGACGGCTCGAGATACGTTGCAAAAATTTCGTAATGCAATTCATCCAACTGCTAATATAGGTATGGTGACGGGATTAACAAATTAACGGGATTAAGCGACTTCTGAAAAAAGTTTGGGAAGAATTTACATCATCATTAGTTGTTTTTTTATTTGAAAAGGTGCCAAGCGGACTGGCGGTTCACCTGATATTAAATGATAACCGCTGCCCCTGGATATTTGCAATAGCCGTAGGGTTGCCACTTTTTAAAAAAGTGGGGCGCCCCGGTTACCTCACTTCCGGAACGCAAAAGTTTTACACTTCCACTTTACACCGGTCTTCTGTGACTTCGTGGTACTTCCCCGAACGTACCTACCTGCCCATTCGTGCAACAGCGAAGACTGTTGCGTCGCCCTACCACAGTACAATCGACCACCAAAAGTCTTATCTCCAAACCCTTCAGCATCGAGCTATTTTGTCTTACAACAGAATCTCTACTAATATTATAAATGTGAAAATAAGCTTGTTTGTTATGCTTTCACGCCAAAACTACTCGACAGATTATCATGAAATTTTGTATACACATATTCTTAGAGGTATTAAAAATGACATAGGATATTTTTATTAAAAAAAAGAAATTTATTAAAGGGCTTCAACGCGAGCGAAGCCGCGGGTGAAAGCTAGTAAATAATAACTAATAGCTGCCTAGCTTAACCAACTGGTGCCCGAGTCTATCATCATCAGCGTCACCTAAGCGGTCGGCGATGACGCGTTTCGTCTGCGAGTCGGCGCGTTAGGAGGCGTGCGTGGGTGGAGGAGGCCCATTCGCAATATTCGCATTCAGCACGCGACGCGGATGGGTGTGGGTGC
This sequence comes from Iphiclides podalirius, assembly GCA_933534255.1. Lineage (NCBI taxonomy): Eukaryota > Metazoa > Arthropoda > Insecta > Lepidoptera > Papilionidae > Iphiclides > Iphiclides podalirius. The sequence goes on along the minus strand of OW152817.1, from coordinate 425,769 downwards.
GCGGGGCCCCGCGTCAATACCGCCATTCGATCACGTCGATTCAATGAACGAGATTATATGTGCAATGCACAAAGCACCTAACCAAATTGTGATTCAATGTAAACACTGTATTCTATCCCAATCATAAGTAATTTTTTTATCATACGCGAGCGGCGTTTAGTTCTCACTATCGCGAGGTATATGCAGCAATCCATAAATATATACATAAATCAAATAAATCGTTTAAAAGCGCAAGCTTCGAGTGCGTTTGTTCCTTTTCACGCCGACACAACGGATTTGATTGCATCTTACGTTCCATAGAAAGCAGACTTTTTATCTACATATAGACGCATATTACACCTAATTCATTACACTAAAACCTACGTAGATCATTGTGAACACTACTAACGCATGCAATTAATTATTCAAAGGCGAAAAAGGGAGTATAACATTTAATTAGCACGCCATCCATATTATTGAAAGAGATGAATAGGAATTTTGTTATTAATTGCACGAATGGTACGTGACTAAGTAATGTCAGGCAAATGCCTCGCATTCATTGCCAAAACAGTCAAAAACACATCTATTTATCAAAACATTCTTATATAAAGGTCGTAGGTAGAAATCCACTATTTAAATAATCACGCAGACAAAGCCGTGGGTACAAAGTAGGAAAATGTATATAAGTACAAGAACTTAAAAACCTTTGAAAATCTCATTTCCCAAAAAATGTATCTTTAACTTTTAGAAAGAGAACTTTAATAACAAATAAATGTTAACATAGGATAGACATTTTCATATTATTTTAGTACGATAAAACAGATTTCGTTCTGTTTGCAAACAGCGTCCATTGTTCTCGAATACAACGGTGCCGTGGCGGCGAAATTGACACGCTATCTTCAAGCATCTCGTTCTGCCTCCGTGGGCGAACTCGGAGGACAGTCCGCGAACAAGATTGCATTGTCTCTGAAGAAATAAACATGTACACCTTGTCTTTCTTACCATGTGAAACTCATTGGGAGTAGAGCCCAGTACATCAGATCGCAATTTTTAAAGTACAAAACGGGTTTCTAAAGTATTACTTATAAAAATGAGATATGGTATGTTTATGTCATTACTATGGAGCTGCCAAACAACTTTTTTCCGTAAATAGACTGGTGATTTCGTTACCGATATTGAATCAAACTATAGATTCTACTCGAGGTCCCAGATTCGATTACTAAATACTTTTAAAAATATCCCCGGAGACAACCGATTCCACATATTTAAAGGTAAATAAGGAAACCACCTGTATTTCGCTACAAAAAGAGAGTTACAAAAAAACATACGTAGATCAAACTTTAAATTATAAATGTTTGTAGACAGATAACATATTGTGTAGATGAAGAGAACCACATAAAACATCAACGAAGAACCATAATGAATATATAGCATAAAATAAGGCACCAATTTTGGTTACCGTAACATAACGTTAAAATAATTTCAACCTGACGTTGTTCACGTAAAACGGAACATACTTGTAGATAGCCGTGATAGATAGCTCACTGTCCGGGCGTTCGCTTTTAATTCCATATACGAATGATCGAGCAACCGACACACCTGAGTTCGATCCCCGGTGCCGGCACCAATGGATTTGTTAACTTTAAGTGCTGAATTATCACGTGCTCAGCGGTGAAGGAAAACATCGTGAGGAAACCTGCATATATTCGAAATTATAACAAAAAAATATAAATTCGAAGATATGTGAAGTCCACCAATCCGCAGTGGGCGGGTAGACTATGCCATGATACCCTCTGTATAGAGGAGGCATTTGCTCAGCAGTGGGACATTTATAGGCTGTTACTTTTGTAGTATAGTTAATTTAAAAACACAGTTAAAAGAATATCGTCCGATAAGACACGAAGTCCGGCAGCGCTTTCGAAACTCCTATTGTGTTGCCAACGACCATGGACAACCCTGTACCGTATGAGCCGCCGGTGGGTACTCAAGAAATAAAACAAGGGGGACTAAATTAAGACACAGTCTATTGGAATTGCACGGTGCCGGACGATCGAAAAGCGATAGTACACACGCGGAATGCGGCGATCGGGCCTTTGCACAACGGACGGCACGCGAACACAATTAACCGGCCTCTGGTGGCGTAACCGCATCGCAAGAATAATTTCTGATATGCTGAGCTAATACAATTGAAGGCTGACCAAAGGCTGGATATGAAAGCAATGCTGTTTCAAACGACAGGAATAATGAGCCATCTCTTAACCTTCTCTGGGAAACTAACCGCCGCAATGAAAGTCTACCCAAACACCCTGCTCATACACGTCCCACTAGTGGGTTAAACCCTCCTCAGTACGGACTCTAAAGCAAGCCTCGCCAACAAAGTACGCAAAACTGTATTTACATCATCAATACTGTCCATTACATTGTTATAGTCGCAGTGCAATTCTAAATCCTCAGAATCGCATTAGCTATTGGAAACAACGAGGTGAGTATACGGCATTTCAATGGTAACGGACAAATCCTATATTACGTCAAACTCGGGCGAGTGCGTGCACATAAATGGGATTGGGGTCGATGTGGTGTTACGTAGGTGTGGTTACATTTCAATGATCTCGAAAAGCCCATGCTAAGTCTTAAGACTACTTTCAAGTTAAAAAGTATCCAAGCAAACAACAAATATTATTAGTAATCTACTGCTATAGGATAATTTTATCATATACTAGCTGACTCGACAAACGTTGTTTTGCCATGTAATTTTTTCTAGAGGAAACGGAACGCACGCATAAAGTGTTTGACAGGTTATACGGACATAGTAGATAGGTTGACAGGTACAGTTTGTATGGGTAAATAAAATTGTTGCTATTTCAATTTTCCATAATTTCTCATCGTTTAAACCTTCCCTGGACTACCACAAATATTTCAAAACCAAAATTAGCCAAATCGGTCCAGCCGTTCTCGAGCTTTAGCGAGACTAACGAACAGCAATCCATTTTTATATATAAGAAGATTGTAGGAGAGTTTGATAAAGGCATAATAAAGAAGGTGAAATGAAAATTGTTCCTCCTATATGAGGAACAATTTTCCATAGAAGTATTTCAGTTTACAAAAAGATGTTTAATAATAGTTTTGACCAGTAATCGGTTCTATGGAGGACAGGTGTCGATGGAGGTCGGATGGTTTGTATCGTTATTCCACCGGATTTCTCACTCATCACCTAACGCGCAGCGTCTTTAAGGTTAATGTTAAATAAATCCATTCCCAAAAAGACAATACAATGCCACTTGCATGAGAATATTATACAATTAAATTATAAACTAAAGTAAAGGTCGACAAATAGTAATTGTCTCAAACGGAAGGCGGGAAGTTGTCACTGATGACACGAGAGTTTGATGACTCCGTGGCGTAGTTGCCAAGGTATTGGCTTCGGCGTCGAGGGTCGTGGGTTCGATTCCCACACGGGACAACTATTCGTGTGACCCACAAATAATTGTTCCGAATCTGGGTGTTTTTGTTAGCGTGAAATTAATGTTTGTAAAACGTCCTTACAACACAGGATAATGTTATCCTAAAGTAAGGACAATGTTTCTTTTTTTATGAAAAAAAAAATTATATATTGAGATAATTGAGAATTTGTTGTATAGCTGCCTGCACTCCTTCAAAAGTAATACTCTTTTTTACGTACTTTGTTCGTACAAGTAAGCTAGGACGACGAAGACTGCGTTTACTTAATTTTGCAAATTTTGTTATCTTTGCAAATTTATACAAAATTTTGTTGGTGTCATGTACGGGTAACGGGATAGTATTTTAAATATTTAATTTTGCAATCTTTGAAGTTCCTGTAATTTAGTTCTTCTTTACAATTGCGTACAGATTTGCCTGGTGAAATGCGCAATAAAGCCATCACATGACGTCAGTAGAAAGCAAACAATTGATACATAATCCACGATTCTACAGCTAATACTATTAGTGAGCGCTGGATAATCCAATAACCGGCACATTTCTGGCAGAAAAGCTGCGACAACTGGACTGCTTCCTGAATCGTGTGTCGGTACTAATTAGAACTCTATAAATAGCTGTATGATAAACCCCACCTCCGCATCGATTGACCCCGGAATCTCTACCGTAATTCAGAAAGTTATGAATGTCTGAAAACACTAGCGCGACGATAGAGTCAACAAGATCACTCAAAAGAGTTCCCGTTCTTTGGGACGCAAGAGGTCCTATTTGTTCGTAATTAGACAATGTGTTTAGTGTATTAATTAGTACATTTGTGTAATTTACAATCTCTTCCCTTTTTTTTCTTTACTTATTACTGTGTGTGTGTGTTTTACTAGTCCCAGGGCTGACTGGTGCAGAAGGCATTATATTTGCCATAATCAGATGCATAAACAATAATTTTACTATAAAAATTAACTCCTAACTCTACAATTCAATACCTAATAGTTTTGTCCGAAAATTTGTCGAAATTTAAAAGATATTAATTACCTATATGTTTTATTTAACTTTAAGCGCTACTCTCTGCGCTTAAGATAAAACCTAAAACATGTAGAAATAAACGGAACAATTGTTCGCCGCTACCAGGATTCGACTCGCTAAGCTACATGTCACATTTATTAACGTAGTACCCTCCGATGAGAGTGAGCAGCTATTAACGCTATACCAGCATGTAGCCCACAAAACGCCTCTCACTTAACACGGGTTGAGATACACAGACCCGTCTCATAACATGTGGATATATTCGCCAATTGGACAATGCAACGCGGTCCAGGCGATCGATGCAGGTCCCACGGCAGTGCTATTTAGGTCATTATCGATTGAACCGCGCCGCCTCCCCCACCTGTAGGGCATAGGCACAGGTATGCACCCTCCGTACGTCCGCGGGCGTAATGACTCATTACTCCCACAATTTCTTGGCCTAAAAAATGCTCAACACTCGAAAATTCCAACACGATACCAGCAATATTGTATTTAAACAAAGAAATATAAAACTCACCTCTTTTATTATCCTTGATAAACTGTTAAATCTCCATTGTTATGAATTCATCGAGAATCGAGTATTTAGAGGAAAAGTACCTACTTAGTTAACCTTAAACTAATTAATTACTACTACTGCTAATTAATTACTAATTAGGTACTCGACTTTTATACTTTAGAATGTACATTTTTCTAAATTATAAAATTCTTCTAATTAAAGTCGTTTACATTTTGACTAAAATAATGTACAGAAATTAAGGACTATGAGCTAAAATTAAAAACAATATCTACATTAGCATATAGCAACAAGTCAACAGGCATCTTTTATCTGTTGGGGGACGAGAGAAAAAGAAAATTAAGTGATTTGGTGACTGGAGATAGAATTTTTGTAAGTATTTTGGAGCTGATGTCCAAATAAGTCTCGCTAGTAACCAAATCTACGGCCGTTATTTTTTTTTTATGGAAAAGGGACAAACGAGCTGGAACCTGATAGTAAGTGATCACGCTTATAGACACTACTGACCTCCTTTTCAGGGTTCCATACCAGAAGGGTAAAACGGGACCCTATCACTAAGACTGCGTTGCCTTTCTGTGTGTCCGTCTGTCACCATGCCGTATCTCATGAACCGTGATAGTTAGACTGTTGAAATTTGCACAGATGATGTACTTCTGTTGCCGCTATTACAACAAATAGAAAAAATCAAAATAGAAAAAAAAAATTAGTGGGACAGCATTTTATGCAACAGACATGTTTTTTTTTTGCCGTTTTTATAGATAATGGAACGGAACCCTTTGTGCGCGAGTCCTACTCGCACTTGGGCGGTTTTTATTTTACTTTACTAATGGGCTCCTTTTTCATCTTCCGGTCCGGTTTTTATTCGACGGTGTCCTGTGAGGGCGTGGTACTTCACCGGACGAGCCTGCCCATCCGTGCAACAGCAGAAGCTGCTACGTAGCCCTAGCACAGTAAAACTTTTAACTGATTATCATATCAACAAACCTCAACTGTGTTCACATTTAAGAAAAATACACAGGTCATTTACTCGTTACTACGGACCTCCGTGGGGTCCACAACCAACGGGTGTGCGTTGCAAGGCGCGTGATGACGTCATCGCTATGACTCAACGCCACAGGTATAGCCCCATTGTTGCGACTTGGGCCGTTCCCGGAACCGCCGCTTTGGAGTTTCGCGACAGCCGTTAGGAATGGCATAAGTCAAGTTCGCTACGCGGTCCACATTGATTCGTCGTTTGTCATACAGGAATTTGCATATATCACAATAAGTTCTCACAATAATCACTGTAATTTTCACAGTTGATAAATTAGTATAAGCAAGCCCCCGTGTCCTCATTTGAAAATAAAAAAATTAACAAATAAAAAACAATGAGTATTTAATATACATACTGTATTAAAGTTTTATTTATTTGTCATGTTTCATCCTAAAAAAAAATAAACGAAATCCATAAAGTTTCAGTATTGTGTAATCGCATAAATACAAGACAAAAATCATCTTAGTGTAGAGACTAAAAATAAAAATTAACAAAAAGTGATGTTTTACTGGTACGACATAAGATCTCATCTTTTGCTTATAGCAAGTAAAGTGTACTGGTCGCTATAAATTAATTTAATTTCAAATAAATTTTAATTTATAGTAGACAAACAAATTCTATTAAATGGAAAATATTCGAGTCAGAATCTAGAACCCTGCCATATTTCGGTGGTCAGAACACTGTTGATGAAACTTTTAAGTGCATACCATTACAATTTGTTTGAGTATCATTTTCCCATCAGCGATAAGCCTTGGAACCAAAAACTTGGAAAAATAAACAAACAATATACACATTACATTGCGTTTGAACAAACTTAAACTGGGCCAATCGTCGACGCGCCATTCTCAACGCTAATCTCGACACTTTTGTCTACGGACTGAAATATATAACCGTGACTAATCGAAACTGAAGACCAAAGGCAAAGGCTGGTGACTGTGGCAGATCGTACGGCGGGCACAACGCGGCGCCGCATTCGACAATATCGGGTACCGTTAGCGGAGTGAGCGAAACGCGTCGCTCCGACCGTAAGCGAGCACGGCGCGGTAACAAAACAATGAGGGGGCACGAGAAATCTAACGAATGCCCAACCCGGGGGATGATAGGTCGCGATTTAGGACGGTCTCCAATCGCTCGACAGCCATCATGTAAATTAGGCAGAACGTAACAGCAAAGATAAACTTTTTTTTGATTGCAAAAAACATTAAATGTTTGATCGTTTACATCACAATACGATGTAAACGAACAGCATAAAGATTCCGCGTTTATGTATATTTCTATAAATAAATATGACTGTTCTACTAAACACATACGAAAATTGTAATAAAAATCATTTCTAATATTATTACAGTTCTTTTTCAAAATTACGGCAGGATACTTTGGGGTCTTATCATTTTTTTAAATTATGTATACAAAATTTGTTAGGCATAATATCAGTCAGCAGAGTCATTTCCTCCTTCATCAGAGTCATTTCTTGTCCTCAACGTCTTCTTCGACATTATCTTCTTCTCTTTCCATTAGGGTAGCTTTTACAAGATGTTGAACTTACTTTTAGCTACTTGTTGATTGGTTATTTTATTTTAGTGTATAAGGTAACACATCTATCAAGAAACGACTTTCTGGTTTTATAGTCTAAACCTCGTTACTACGGTATCAGCACGGCCCCAAAGCTATGTGGTAGGTTTTTCCAAATAGATGAATATTATTACGTACATACATGATGTTCTCCAGTAAACATAACGACAGGAGCGTTAAAACGTTTATTTGTTTATAAAGATGCCGTAGTGACTCACGTGGACCCAAGCCATAGACAGCCTGTCAACACATCATAATAAAATACTATAATAAAAGTTAAAAAATAATTGTAATATAAACATCTGCCTTATAAAGGCGAATTCTAAGTTAATCTTTTAGACCTACACGATAAACCGCTTCAGCTCATGTCTTGAGCCGAAAGATTTTGACTAACGGTAGCGGGCGATGCCGTTGTTCTCAGCCATTAAGACGACCACCATCTCCAATTTGCAACGCTACCTCTGGCCCGGCAGCCTGCCAACAAGGCCATACCATTCGATTCAGTTACAGGTATATAAGAAATACGCTTCACTCAAACAGCAGATGGAATACCAACGCAAAAGGGATATTTATCGACTATTTAGCGAAAAGCTTCAAGAAATAGTAGGGGGAGAATAATTTAAGACGTGCATAGTTTATTTGTTACTAACTTATACCCGTGACTTCGCCCCCGTCGATCTACTACGAAAATAAAACTTAAATGACATAATATATAAACATTCAAAAAAACTTTTATGTTCTCATCTTATGAACCCTGTAAAATATCTTATAGACGAAAATTTGTATGACATCCTTCTTTGAAATACTACAATTTTCTTCAGTTTAAACGGAGTCTATTCGAGACAAACTTCTAAACAAATACACATAACCTATATTCTAAAAACAAGATCATTTATTAATTTTATAGAAAAAATTAGACACTTAAAATTTAATACTGGTACAGATTTTAATATTAGTATAGGTAGATAGATTTCAACTCATTATTATTTCATTAGCAGTCTCAAGTCCGGGACGTCAAAGACACGTCAACAAATTCTTGCAAAATGCTGAATCAACGCGTGATCTCTAATCCATTTAATACGAGTTCACGTCTCTGAGTGCGGCTATGACTAAGTGAACCTTTCTATAACACCTGCATAGTTCATATCGTTATAGTTGAGATTCTTTAATTGATAAACAATAAACAAGAAAGATGATACCTTCTCATATATTTTCATTGCTAATGTTTCTCAAACGTCAACAGTACATTACTGTCAATTCGTATGCTGATTATTTATTAAATGTCGGTGTATAATTGTCTATAGAAACATAACTATTATACGAAATGGTGCTTCAAGTAGTTGCCTAATGACTTCGTGACATCGTAAACCTTGTTTCCCCAAACAATACAGCGGAATAGTTGTTTTAAGGAAGGGGCGAACAAAGCGGGACAATGTGCTGAAAGTTTTAAACGCAGGTGAACTTGTATAGGGGTCCATTTTAATTAGACCGGCGATACGAAAAGTACTATTATTATAAAACGACCAACCACACAAAACTTTTCTATTATCTTACAGCTAGGACCAACAAATTATTGTGTTTTTTATATATTATTTCAACAATATAACAAAGGTGCCACAAATTCTTAGTTTGTCATTGTCTCATTGTCGCTAAGCTCGCTGTAGCTATTCTGTAAATAGAATGTCATAGTAACTACACGACGGTTAACACGACCGCGCACAATTAGAAATATCTAGAATGCCAACAAGCCGTAGAACGATAACCGCACAGAAGTGATTACAATAATTTCACCGCGCGCAAATCCGTGGGGTTACGGTCTTTATATGTAAGCTACTTCGCTTGTTTGACTGGCAAATGAGAATTATGCGTTTTGTTACACATATGAAACAATCACCATAACTGAACCAGAGAGGTTAATACGTGGACACGATCTTATTTATATGTTCGCACACACAGCTGACCGCAGCGCTGTTGCTGCGTCATAGGTTTCGCGCTGGCGCTCGTGGGTTCGAGTCCCGTACGGGACAAGTACTTGCGTGACCCACGGATACTTGTTCCGGTTCTGAGATCCGATCGAAGTAGCTTAGATATAAGGACCGTAACACCACGGGCGATGTGTGCGCCAGGTGAAACGCACAGGTCTTTATTCCCAAGGAGGGTTGACGTCAGAGGCGCGGTCGGCAGCAAAAAGAAAGCATTACCACTACTTACAACATGATTTGCATGTTATGCCTACCCCACCTAAGTGGGATAAGGGCTCGAGAAGAGACGTCACGAAACACAACTTACTAATATTAAATCTAGGGGTTTCATTGAACAAAGATGAGTTATTTTACAATCGCCGTTTTTCAGAACGTACACTTGATATTTAAAGACCGAATTCGGTTATTGGTAACATAGTTTTCCAGTTAAAAACGTAAGCTTTCGAATAGTTTTTTTTTTTCGTTGATTTATGCTTGTAAAATGCGTACAGAATTCGCGTAACGGATAACTTCGTATGATATAAAATAGCCGAAATGGCAGAAGATTTGTCACGTGTAATCAAAACAAAACTGTTTTAATTATACGTGGCAATTCTTCTGCCATGAGCAGCCATTTCTGGCGAGTTGATTCCACCTTGGAATGCTGCTCATAAATCCAGTCTATTCTCGTTTAAACACAACACTAGCAACATTGTTTCAATTGTTATTTTAAAAAATGTTTAAGACATTAAAACAAAGAACTCTTGAAAAGGTATAACGTGGGAACAAATCTGTAGACGTCGACTCAGCTAAGCACATATTTAAAATTCCTACCTGCTAGCACTCGACGCGAGCAAAAAATATATTTTTCGGCGGGGTCGTTAGCAACATATTTTATGCTTTGCAGCTCGCAACCCTCATTGATGTGTGGCTTTTTTGAAAGTGAACTTAAACATTTGAAAGGGACTGAAAAGTTTTTTACTAAAGCTAAGTTTTAAGGGCATTTCTAAAGGCTAATTTTTTACTCTGAACAATGGGAATGCAGATAAAATATGTGAAGTGGTTAACGCTATGTTCATCGCAATTTGAATTTTAATACTTTCACATTTCATTTTGTCTTTAAACTGCCCCGAACTTCCTACACTGATATGAAACCATCATCAATTTTTGGTTATACCAGAGATTTTACTAAACCATATTGGTCGTACAGCAATAAAAGCAAATTTGTTTGGTTTCAATTAAAATGGCGCGTGGGAAAGCGTGTCGCTGTCATGGCCGAATCAAAACTGCAAGCACCAGCAAATAGTACTTAAATAAATGTTATGTAGAAAAAGATACCGCTTCCGCGCATGTGAAATTAAACAATAGAAGTCTATTTTATCCTTTATAAAATTACTGATGTATGATAAATATGAGCTGGACACCCTAAATATGAATTGTAATACGGAACTACAATCAAAATTAGGACAAAACTGACAGTACAATACTCCCTTCAATTGTTGACAGAATGTTAAACTCGAAAGCGTCATACCGGGCATAACGAAATCATCTCCATGTCATGAACACGGCCATGTGCATATATTATCTGTAACTGGGCCGCAATTCATCAACTATCGTAATTAGCATACGCCGAACGCGAACTGGACTGCATTATTACTAAGTCGAAGTAAATCACCTAAACCAGTTTCCGAAAGTATAACACGCGGAAGCTAAACTTATGGCTATTTCTTCGTATCGAAATAAAGTGACTTTTGATCAATCGACGACTTGATGCTTTGCAAAAGGAAAACAGTCTGTTCACAACTTGTTATAATTTTAGTAATTTGAACTTTCATATTTCCTCAGCTGCGGTTGCGAGATGATAGAGTTCAGGAAAACCAGGTTAAATATTTGATTTCTCATATATGACAGTAACATATTATTCTACTGAGTAAATAGAATGAATTCGTACTCTCACGAAGTAATTGCGGTCAAGGCGATATAGCAATGATAGATGAGCACTAACAGACACAGTTGCAGTTTTACGTGATGATTAATTACTTTTACATTGTTCTACCATTTTCTAATTTTTGGGGTTCCATACCCAAGGAGTAAAACGGGATATACGAGATAAATATATAATATATATATATATATATATATATATATATATATATATATATATATATATATATATATATATATATATATGTATATATATTAGGACACATTTTTACACAATGTTCTCTAATCCCAAACTAAGCAACGCTTGTTCTATGGGTACTAAATAACTGATAAACATCCTTTTTTTTTATAGTATATATATATATATATATAAACACTGGAAAAACACTATGATCATCACACAATATTTTTCCAGTTGTGGGGATCGAACCCACACCCTCTGACGCAGAAGGCAGGCACACTACGCCATCTGGTCGTCAATCTAACGACCACACAACCGCAAAACCGAATACACTCATAATCGATAGTTCTACCTTTTATCTGCCATATTATTACTTACTTGTGCAACATTGAATAAATAATAAAGTTTAAAAAAAGAAGAGAAGCATAAATGGTCTGCAATACAGTTAATTAATATGTTAAACTGCAGAGAGAAAAAGTTTAAGTTAACGTTGCATTGCAAAGTACGCTTGTCGCCATAAGAAAGACAAACCAATTTGAGTAAATGAGAGAAATCTTGTACAACTCTCTGAAAGTATTATAAATCTTTCAGCCGGCAATTTTACATCTGGAAGATGTTAAACCTCCTTCCTCATATTAGCCGGCCCATTCGTGCAATAGCAAAAGATACGTAACTTTTACTTTTACACACAACCTAGTATACAGAAACTATATCAGAATATACGTAAACATGAGGTATTTTGGTAGATGCTTCTTCAGTTTAACGGGTGATAGAACACATTTTGTTGACTCCGTGGCGCAGTTGACGGGTATTGACTTCGGCGTTGGAGGTCGTGGGTTCGAGCCCCACAATGGACAACTATTTGTTTTTTTTTTTTTTTTTTCATTTTTTATAATATAAAAGTTGCCAAGCGAGAAGACGGTTCACCTGATGTTAAGTAATTACCGCCGTCCATCGACATCTGCTACAACCGAAGGATGCGTTGACAACCTTTTGAAAATTGGGCTCCGGCCACCTCACTCACCAGACGAAACGCGAAAGTATCATACTTCCAATTTACGCCGGTCTTCTTTGAGGTCGTGGTACTTACCTGGACAAGCCTGCCCATTCGCAGCCGGGGCTGCTGCGTGATGTATATTAATATATATGGTGTGTAAATATATTTGTTTCGCATCTGGGCGTTTGTCCACATGAAATTTACGTTACGTCCATACAACACTGGATATTGTTACCTACAGTAAGGGCAATGTTTAAAAAAACTAAGAATATAGAAAGCTCATTTGAGTATAGGTGAACTAGTCATCTGCCCTAGGATCTGGAAGCTAAGATCCTCGCGTCATTGCACTCCTGGTTGCAAAAGCCCAGGACCATATACCGGCCCCGGAGAACAGGGGGGAGCGCAGGGATCGTCTGCGCTCCCCCCATCGGGGAGTGGGAGCAGAGGCTGGAGCACCCCAGTGCCGGCCTAAGAACCGTAGAGGCAAACGTCCTATCCTCATGAGGGGGCTGGACAGGCGACACGGAACCCTCACCTACCGTGCGACGCAGATCCTCTCGGGACATGGTTGTTTCGGGAGGTACCTGTTTCGCGTGGCGAGGTGGGAGCTCACAGCGGAATGCCACCACTGTGACGTATGTGCCGAAGAGACGGCCCAACTTGCACTGCAGGAGTGCTCAGTCTGGACGGAGCAGCGCCGTGAGTTGTGCACTATCGACCTCTCGCTGCCGTGGTTCGCGCGTGTGACAGGTAGAAGGTGTGGGGTGCTGTCCTCGCATATTGCGAGGACGTTATCACCCGGAAGGAGGCCGCGGAGAGATTATGGGAGGCAACTGGCCAAAAAGGCCAACACCCTCGAAATCCGCCGCCAGAAACTAGGGCGTAGGAGGCTGATCTACGCGCAACCTTTCCCCCTGATAGTGAGACCCTGAGCGGCAGACATGGGGGTGCCTGTCGCTCAATATAGGGCTCGTGACGTGTGCTATGCCAATTGCACCGGCACAGCACCATATAGCACAAGATGTCTAAAAGGCCATAGACACGCCGGGGTCGCGGAAGATTGCGTCCACGTGTTCCTGTGTCCCCGGCCAATGCGACAGAGGCAGGTGAAACTTGGGTTTTTAGTGGGTACCCATTTCTCACCGGGACTCCCACATATCCCTGACACTCCCCCGATCCAGTGGCAGGGGTCCATAAAGGATTTTTCACACGTAAAAAAAAAAAAACAGATGAACCATGTTCTAGGATTAATATTGAAATAGATTACTCGAATCTTCACCGCGTTTAGGAGCACACAACCCGCGGCATCAAAATTCGTCCACGATAAACGTTCCCACGCCATCGCCTCAGAGCGTGGTGAAGATACGATAGCTAATTTAAGGAAGCCCGCGGCGCTGTGCGCTCACGACCCGCAATTGACACGTCTCTCGACGGTAACATTTAACCGGCAGCACTGTTAACGTTCGTGTAGCGAGATGCAAAGTGTCTGTGTCTGCTATTAGCATGCACACTTTCTAAAAGAGTTATTACAGCACAGATTATTGTCGGCGTTCACGTTCTGAGTCGCTTTCAACAATTAATCTACGGGTGGATTTTGAAAGTAGAACGATCGATTGTCAACAGTCCGAAGGATATTTTGTTTTAAATAAGATATAAGGGTACAGCGGTAGGGCTATGGACTGATGATAAGTCAAAAGCATTCACTCATTATAAGCCTCTTCACACGCACAAGGAGAGGGCTGGCGGAAATTTCGCTCGGCACATAAAATGTCCTTAAATCTGCTTATTTTAAATAGATGGAAAGCTTATCAAGAGATTCACCTGATGCCAAGTGAGGACTGTCGCCTATACAGATGAGTGTGAGTAACATCAGAGATGTTACCTCACAAAGAATGTGAGGGCCTCCGGTGACCTAACTCATTCGACTAAGAGTGTAATTACTTTTGAATGGAACCCGTCTACTGTGAGGTCGTAAGACTAATCTGATCTGCATGTCCTATTTACGTAGTAGGGGCCGTTATGTAAGCTCATGTTGCCCTGCCACAATTGTACTTTTTAAAGATGTGCCAATCAATCAACATCACATACGGGGCTCTGGCTGGATACGGGACTAGGAAATTTGATTCGTCGTGAATAACACGACGATAGCGCGAAGTGTACAGCGTTTCTTTAGAGAGTGCAATGTGCATAGTAGGCTGTGCGTTAAGTTTACAGTAAACCGAAAGTACAGTTCTACATAGCAGGCCTCTCACCGTCAAAGAGAGCGCCCGCGCTGGCCAGCGGACTGTAACCAATGGCATTTCCTACTCGAGTTCGCTAATTGCTTAAGTGACTTTTACTGCTGACAGTCAACACTAACAGAGCTTCACATAATAAACTATTTCTTTCTTTGGCCGTTAGTGAGTCGAAAGTTTGGTTACTTTGGAATCTAAGAAATGAATACGATCTATAGAACTTCTTTTAAGTAAAGAACGGGGAATATGACAGGGGCGTGAGTTCGTCAACATTAATTAATCACTCCCTCTATTGTAGAGTAAAGCTCAAATCTAAAAAAAAGAGAGAGAGATCTTTTGAAGCAGTGATTCGCTAAAACGAACGTATTACGCGCGCAAAAAACAACATTCACAACAATTGAAATCCAATTCTGGTGATCGGAGCGCTCGTTGTAAACGTTATTAAGGTTATGGGAAGAATACACCATTGTAAATCAAAATCCGATATAATGTATTATATTTATCACAATATTTTTTATTTTTTTTTAATGAAAAGTTGCCAAACGAGCAGACGGTTCTCCTGATGGTAAGTGAATACCGCCGCCCATGGACATCTGCTACACCCGAGGGTTACAGAGGCGTTGACAACCATTTGAAAATTGGGCTCCGGCTACCTCACTCACAAGACGAAACGCGAAAGTTTTCTGGAGAAGAATGAGATTACGCTGGTCTTCTGTGAGGTCGTGGTATTTACCCGGACGGGCCCGCCCATTCGTGCAACAGCTGAGGCTGCTGTGTGGCCCTACCACCGTTAAAGCATATAATAGCCGGCAGGAAATAGGTATATATACAGCGTGTCTTTACAATCGCGACAATAAATGAACACAAATATAGAGGATAACTTTTTAAAATTGTATTAAACATTTACATTCTTTAAACATCAATATTTACTGAGTTATTAAATCTTTCAAAACAAAGAAGTTTAGAACGCCCTTACGTATAAAAGTGTAACGTAAAGTTCATCAAGTTCAAGGTCACAAAGCATATGAATGGGTTGAATGAATTTAAAAGAGACAAAACATACTGTTAGAAGGAGAGGCTTGCAATGCGACGTTGTGCCAACGAATGGAAAATATCTCTGAAGGTATGAATCAGTCAGTTGTAGTTGTATAGGTTACAAATTTTGTTTCTTTTTACTTAATTAGTTTATTTGAAAAATATTTTTTTTAATTATGGATTTTTTTAACGTTAATATTTTGTTATGATTATTGGTAAGTAGCGTTAAACGTGTGTTCATTTATTGTCGCGGTGGTAACGACACGCTGTATAAAAGGCAACACCATCCGCGACTATGTAACATTTACTGAATATAGTATTTTTATCAATATTCATTTTAATATACTGAAGAAATCCTTCCACTCGCATATCGCGATTGCAAAGAACATTAGAACTATTGAAAAACGGAGACCACGTAAGGGGAAAGATGAAATGATCAACGAAAGTTATATAAGTACCTATTAATCCACAAATTCGCTGTTACATTAAGCCCAATGCTTGGCCCTTCTTTAATCTTATCTCCAACCGCGTAAATGTTTTGACGTTGTGTCATAACGCATATGGCAGGGACACGTGAAAGCTGTGTGGGTTTTGACTGAAGCATTGATATTGCACTTATATTAAATTACTGATACAAATACGATGAGATATGGGTGAAGTCGAGTTACATGCTGACATACAATGTGCAGCTAGACAAGATCTGAACATCCAAGCATAAAATTTCTTACCCCTCAACATCCAACAATCCAGAGTTCTAGACCTGGATTTTGAAGAATAAGCCAGAAAACTTTTCAACGGGCTTTTTTTAAGTCGTCTCCTTAAGGAAAAAGTCGCTAGCAACGTTACGTCCTGGGCCGATTGATACACGTATTCGATTTTTTATGTCCTACATACATAGCAATTACTGCAAGTGGTATACACTTATGTAAATTGCTATACAAAACCAAGGGCTTCTCTACTGGGGTTAAGACAAATTATGCAACGCAACCTACATACGGCGTAATATAATATTATATATATTTCATTTTATTTCATATTGTCACACATTTACTTTTCACCCCCTAGGAAGTTATAAATGAAACAAATGTTTACGGATTTATCGCGTTTATTTTTAACTTTAAGGTTAAAACCCGTAGTAGTAGTAACCCAGATTAACTATGACAATTAGACGTTCAATGCCTCAGTCTTTCCCGTGACCATGAACGCTGTAAAGGGTTCGAAACGTCGGTAATTAAAATTAAAAACAAAAGGCGATAAATCCGTAAAAATTAGTATCATTTATAATGTGTAAAAATTAACGCGTAAATACAACAAATTACTCCGAGTAAGTTATCAACAGAAACTTGTGGCGAAACGCACCTACAAAAGTATCGATGCCGAATCCTTATTGCCAGCTGAGATCAGAGTATCCTCTGAATCTGCGATGCCGTAGCTCTCAATGAAATTACACGCATAGCCTATATAACCATCTAGAGGTACAAGAACATAATTATATACAAATAATTCGGAGGGCCTTTTGGTTTATTAAAAGGATTAATGAAAGAATAGAGTGAAATTGATATAAGTAAGTTTACTAATAATCACGCTGCACATTTTATTATAATAACATATTGTATTACATATTGAAAGATACAAAGTCGACGAGTATCACGTTTCCAGCATCCACGTAAAGCTGTGGGATCTGACTGCGCGCCCAATGTTCTCTAGTGCAAAGGCTGCAATTAGTATTCGGGTGAATTACACACAAAAAGCCTGGACTCTCAACAGCAAGGGATTTTCGAGCGAGTTCAACGTCCGGGACCTATCACGTCCAGTCACACGTGACCCGCGCAGCCTATGTTGCGTGACTCCGTGACCCACTGCGAGGACGCCGCGATACTATCAAAGGTTTCGACGCGGGACCGCTTTGTACTTGTCGATGTCGACGACCCTCGCCTTTCCTCGAATATGTGTTATTCAATAATAACGTTGGTCAGTCAAGATGGCAGCGCGTGGCAACGAAACGCTACCGCAAATCCACAACCGATTGCGTCTTCATAAAGTAAAATTTAACTGTCACGAGATATAGTGTCATAAGAATTGGTCATGCCCGTAAGCTATTTATATCAAAATTTAATTGAAATCGATTCAGCATTTGCGGCGTTAGAGGACATGAAAACAAAGCGTATCAATAGGACAGAAATGTTAGTATTCATTTAAAAGTACCGCTAACAAATTGAGTAAATGCGATGCTAAAACTGTTTCTTTCGATGTAAAAATCTAAGCTATAACGCGTGTACCTTGCGTGTGTTCAATACTTCTCGCATTTTCGTAACCTTTGCTGTGATGGCTATGACTAAATAGACGACACTGGTTCGACACAAAAAAGGCAGCGAGCTTATCAGATAACGTTAGCTTAAGACAGTTTCGACATAAAATGGGTTCCTAATTGACTTTACCTGTACACGGATATGAAAGCTGGGGTTATCGTTGTATCTTCACTTCGAATGAGTCATCCTGTTGACGGAGGGTGAGTGTACTTGTCTGACAAACATGGTTAGCATTATGGAGGCGACTTCAATAAGATTACATTGGTCTTCTTATATATTTAAAAATATAAAAACACTTTTAAAAACACAAAAAATGAATTTAAATATCTCACTCACTATACATAATATTCTATTTGATTTTGAGGATTTCCCTGATGTGAATCCGAAATCCAAGGTCCCATAATAAAATTGCTAAACTGGACCCGAAGTATTTTTAAAATCGCTTCATAAACGATGAATGTCGCTTCATAAACGATGAACGCCGGAGTTAAGAGACATTAAAACACAACATACAAACGAATTGAGACATCCTCCTTTTTTGAAGTCGGTTTAACAGAGTATTAACAGACGGCTGCGGGAAACTGAAAGCTTGACTACCGTTACCGTTACGATAGAAAGGAGGCAGCGGGGACGCGAGAAGATGAGATTTTTCGTAGTCTCTCGCCGTCCAAATTTCCTTAGCAAACAACATTAGCGTTACGAGATGAATTATCGACATGAATAACAAACGAAATTATTAAACGTGTACTAATTAACATTTTCTACGGTGTCTATCGAATGTTGTGATCGCACTAGATTTTTTAAACATTAGGTTAACCGCTAGACTTCATTTCACATGATTACGTTCGTTAACCGCTTAATAGAATATTATATATAGGTACAAGCTTCCCTAGCTTTTTTTACATCGGAGATGTTGATGCTCATAGTATTCTGGACTAT
This sequence comes from Iphiclides podalirius, assembly GCA_933534255.1. Taxonomy (NCBI): domain Eukaryota; kingdom Metazoa; phylum Arthropoda; class Insecta; order Lepidoptera; family Papilionidae; genus Iphiclides; species Iphiclides podalirius. The sequence goes on along the minus strand of OW152817.1, from coordinate 406,598 downwards.
GTAAATCTTCGTCGGCAGCAAAAATCTAACTCGTAGAGATACTAGCGTTGGGGGGTAGGTGTCTAAAAACATTGAAGTAATAAGTGGCTGTGCCGCATTGCTAGAAAAATAGGCAGTGATAATTCACGGCATCACTTTCGTTTCAGTATGCGAGTTGGGGAGTCGTGATAGCTCAGTGTCGGGGCACTCGCTTTTAATTCAATATACTCGAGCAACTTGATAGCTGGGACCAATGAAATTGTTAATACCCTCTGTATAGAGGACGCCTTTACCCAGTAGTCGGTCTTATAGGCTGTTACTTTATTTTACTTATGCAAGTTGGAGTGGCAATTAGGGCTTTTCACGTCACGATGTAATCACTCGCGTGTGGCGTGCCACACTTACAGGGAACGATAAAATGACATACCCCCCCCCCCCCGTGCGCGCGATATCCAACGAAACACGTGACTCAGCTCCCCCAAATTGAAACAACTCGCGTGCGTGGCACACTGCCCCTTGGAACAGCAAAAGTCCAAAGGCCGGTGCGTCACGCGCCACCGGCCGCCACCACCTGCCTTACACCTTACACGCACAATACGAGGGGACAGTTCAATATGACCCCTGTTACATGAGAATAACAGTTTCTATTCGCACGCAGGACGCGTTTAACATAACTGTACCGCGGGACATTATCGGTCACCTGGCGAATTTTTTAAGTGTCAACAAACCTTACGACGATTTTATGCAATGGACGATCTTGGAGTGCTTCAGTGACAATAATATAAATAGCAGAACAAATAGCTGTATTAATGCCACAATAAAATGCTTTTGTTATTTTATTTCTTTTATCTTATATATTAATTTTTTTTATGTATAAGACACGCATTCTTTTACGGAACTTTGTTAATGAATTTTTTTATCAAAAGAAGTAAAATAAAACAAATATGAAATAACAGTTTTGACAGGGATAGTAAGGTACATCAATAAATATTTTCCCTTTTTTTTTCATCAAGAAAAGCATAGATACAGATCCCATACTTTCAAATAACAATTAATATGTAAAAATATACTTCAAGGTGTTTAGAAATACACAGGATAAATAACCAGCACATCAATTAATTAACCAGCGTGCTGAGAACAGTCGATTCCACTTGAGTCATATGACTAGTCTATTTTCACTCAGTTGTACTATTTAAAGGAGAATGTCAGCTACTTTAGTGTTTTCTCTTACCACACTGCTTATGTCTTATGTCCCTTATTCCTGTCATTCTTCTCTCTGAGCATTTCTGAGACTTTCAGCTTTACTGAGTGCAGCTTGGTTAGTCCTCATGTTTAACATCAGTATGCTAAATATTGACAGGAAGATTGTAAGTTTTGAAAGGTGTCCTTTTGCATCCTCGGCTTATTAGATTTCATGATTTCCGTTAATGATCAATCTTCTTTGATCCATTTGCTATTATTCGATGTATTTCTTTAGTAGATTACTTGTCGTAGGAATATGTTACATACTTAAGTAGGTGGTAGTCAATTTTTATAGGCGTGTATTCAGAGTTTTTGAAAAATTTTGTTATAGCATGTTCATGGAGAAACTGGCATTCATAATATCTACACTAAATGATTGTATTTCTTAAAGGTATTTTGTTAAAAAATGTTACTGGTTTAGTTTTACACCATATATTTGTGGATTGAATCTATCCCAGTAAAATTTGCAGAAGATATCATCTGGAACAGCTGAGAATATTTTCAGAGGCAGGGAATCTTGCTATAATATTAATTATAAGGCCTCTCATATTCTTGAACTTGCTAACTATGATTTCCTATTTTATAGATTATCCTATTTATAATGCTATTATTGTAGGTAAATATTCTTGATGTATTTTGAGAATACTCCTGGTTATTCTAGGCTCTCCCTTATTCCTTTGTTGTATACACTCTCAAAGGTTTTGGAGTAACTGCGGAATACTAAATATAGTGTTTAGTTACAACCGCGACAATAAATGAACACATGTCTAACGCTACTTGCCAATAATCATAAAATCGTTAAAAAAATTCATAATTAAAAAAAAAATTTCAAACAAACGAATTAAATAAAAAAGAAACATAATTTGTAACATCCTATACAACTTCATTCATACATTCAGAGACTTTTTCATTCGTTGTCGCTGCGTCGCATTACAAATCTCTCCATCTAACAGTATGTTTTATCTCTTTTAAATTTGTTCATATGCTTTGTGATCTTTACAAATGAACTTTACATTACAGTTTTATACGTAAGGGTGTTCTAAAATTGTTTGTTTTGAAGCATTTTATAACTCTGTGAATAATGATGTTTAAAGAATGTAAATCTTTTATACAATTTTAATAACTTATCCTCTATATGTGTATTCATTTATGGTTGCGTTAGTAGCGCCACGCTGTATATATGTATTTGTTATAATCAGTGTATTTCTATATAGTCCAAGGTGGAGCAGTAATAAATAAATTCCTTCCAAGGTTAATGTTGCGAATACCTTATAGAGCAGCATCAAACAAATTCTTGTCCCAGCAGGACATTGAACCCCCAAACTATTTTTATTATGATAGAGTGGCACAGCAACTTATGAAGTATGATAAATGAACATGATTGCCACCAAGTAGTACTGTCCTTTTGCATTACATCTTGGAAGTTTGTTGCAGCTGTAGCCTCACTGTTTTTATACATGTGGAATGTTTTTAATGTCAGCTGGAGCACTTGTAACATCAGCTTGTTTTCCACATTTCCGACAAAAGACGCTCTGCGAAAGCTTATGAAATCGTCTTTAAAAACAAAAAAAATTATAGTACAATTGAATAAATTGAACTGAATAATTTCTGATATCTAAAATATCTGACACAGCTATCAATAAATCCTGTTGTTTATTATAGATTTAAAACATGGTTATAAATAGCCATGTATTTAATAAGGTTTCCAATTTTTTCAACCCTTCTTTATCAATCAAATTTTATCCTATTTGATCTCTTAATTTTTTTTTAAGATTTAAACTAAAGATCCACAAAAGTTCTATACCCTTTTCAGTAGATTAGTTCCTGTTCTAATTTTAATTCTCTAATAACATACCATATTACAAAATACAACAATGTATATTATATTTTGAAAACCATACCTTAAAATCATATTTATAATGTAATTATGTTTTGTTTTTTTATTTTTTTTTAATAAAAATAAACACATATATATATATATATATATATATAAGATAAACAATAATTCGAGAACCATGACGCCGCTGAATTTAGAATCTACAAGTAGCTTCGAAAACTCTCCTACATTATTTGTAATCGTATCGGTCACTGCACTAATTGACAAACTTAAAGAAACACCACGTCGTTGTGTAAAACGTCTTTCTAAAAAGTTTCCTGCAACTGCAATGCCTGCACTCACTGCTAACATTCATGATATAGAAACAATACCTGTGTCACCATCTGCATACAGTAACCAGTCTGATGTTGAGACATTTTTAGTACCGTCGGGTCTTTGCTGTCTAAAATCCGTCTGATAATCCACCAATCGAAAAAAACTACCAAGACAATAATGAAGACGTCTTTAACACCAAACTCGACACGCTAGTGCTACTGAAAAAAAAAAAGCAAACAGCCATCAGTCTAATAGTGAAGATGGTCCCTATGCTCATCAGTCACATATAACGTCTCTGTCACTTGCACCCGAACCGTATTTCCAGCCGAACGATGAAGATATTTCTGTCACTGACCAGTCCGAATATCCAGCTTCGTTGCCTTTAATGAGCAGCCATCAATCTGATGAAAGAAGTGGTCCTGATACTGCTCAGCCTGATATAACGGCCCCTTCGCGATCAAAAAATAACCAACAGCCTGACATTAAAGATGTTTCTGTAACTGGCCAGTCCTATGTACCAGTCTCGTAACCATCTAAAAACTGCCATGAACCCGTTGACGAAGTTACTTATGATGCTGCCATACCTTCATCTTCTTACAGTAATAACGCTACTAATCGTATATTACCAGAATCTGTTGGCACAAAAAGACGTCATGCGTCTCCAGAACAATCGGCTAAAAATAAGCGTCGATATTTAAAGAATCTTGGACATGAGTATAAAACTAAGCGGGGCAAAATTGTTAGTGCTAAAGTAATCGGACCACCTTGTAATTGTAAATACAAGTGCTACGAAAAATTAAATGAAACCACACGAGAACAGATGTTTTCAAAGTTTTGGAAATTAGGAAACAGATCAAAGCAATGGAGTTTTGTAACAAAGTTAACCAAAAATATGAAAAAAAATAGATGTTTAAATCGTGACTCCCTAAATAAACGTCAATTTTGTATAAAATACTCACTACCGATTTCAGAGGGGATAGTGGATGTCAGTAAAATAATGTTTATAAATAATTTGAGCGTGAGTGGAAGGATTCTTCGCACGGCATGGAAAAAGCATGAATGTAATTCTGACGATGAGGACGATCAGAGCGGTAAGCATAAAAGCCATAAACGAGTTATAGTCAAAAATATGATTAAAAGCGTGTGTGATCACGTTAATTCGCTTGCTCCCGTTGAATCTCACTATTTACGAAAGAAAACCACAAAGCTTTATCTTGACGGTTCGTTGAATGCAACGAAACTGTACAATTTATACAACGATTGGTTTGACTCTGAAATATATTCAAACCAATATAAAAGTCTTCGACAATACAGACAGAGGTAATGACAATATCTCTGGATATGTGTGAGGATGTCTTTAGATATGTGTGAGGAGTGTCATACTTATAAAAATATCGAAAACCCCACAGAAGTTCAAACTGTAGCTCGACAAAAGCATCAAAACAATAAATCTCTTTCTCGTGCAAAAAAGGCTGCCGACAAACATAATGCTATACACTCTGAAGGAAAATTAACAGTAGCTGTATTTTTAATTGATTTTTAAATAGTGTTGACTTGCCCGCACGGTGAAATAAGCGTTTTACAAAAGAAAGTTTTCTTATTTTAATTTTACTATATTCGACATGGGTACCAAACGTGCAGTCTGTTACGTCTGGGATGAAAGCGTTGCAAATAGGGGGGACAACGAAGTATCTAGTTGGTTATTGAATTTTATACAAGAACAGGTTGAAGCTGGCGTAACCGAATTAAGATTTTGGTCTGATAATTGTGGTGGCCAGAACCGCAATCGTATAGTGTTCTTCCTTTATACATATGCTGCGAGAAAATATAATGTAGACATTTCACATTCCTTTCTGGAAAAAGGACACACGCAAAACGAGGGAGACAGCGTGCATACTGTAATTGAAAAAGCCTCCTCAGGAAAAATTATTTATACACCAGAAGAATGGAAACTTCTCATCAGATGGGCTAAAACTGATCATAATAACTGTGGTAAAAACTATTACCCAAGAAAATATCTTTGATTTTAAAGGCGAAATAATTGATGCTGTTTGGAAAAAAGATATTCAAGGGCGAAAACTTTCTTGGAGTCGGATAAGGGAAGTCGTAGTTAAGAAAGAAAATCCGTCTAAATTACTGTACAAAATAATTTACCTGATGAATACTCCACAGTAGTTTTGCGAACATCGACACGTTCGGAAGCATCTAGGCCTATTTCTCAAATTTCGAAAGCATTAGCTCCAATACCAATTTCTGATGCTAAATCAATAAGTTTCATTATCTTCGCGCGTCGCTCGAAGGGACAGCCGCCGTGGTTATCCAATCCATAGAATTTTCAGCGAGTAATTATGCTATGGCTTGGAATTTATTATGTGGACGTTTTAATAATAAACGTCTTTTAATTCAAAATCACGTTACGGCATTATTTAACATTGAGGTCATTACAAAAGAATCGTCATTTATTTTAAAGCGCATGATTGACTCTTTAAATAAAAATCTAAGGGCACTCGAGTCGTTAGGTGAGCCTATAAATTATTGGGACACTTTATTAATTTTTATAATTACGCAAAAATTAGACAGCAAAACTTACCGTGAGTGGGAAAAATATAAAGGTCGCTTAGATAATAATAAAACCATTTCCTTTGAGTCATTTTTAACATTTTTACAAAATCGCGCCGACCTTTTAGAAACACTAGAACTTTCTCGAAATTCACAAATTAACCAAAATAAAAAAAATACTAAAATTAAAAGCTGGGTGTCATTCACTGAAAATCAGACACGGTTAAGCGGGAATAGCGAGGCGTCTCAGTCCAAATCTTGTCCAAATTGCAAGGGTGATCACAGTCTGAACAATTGTTCAAAGTTTTTAGGGCTTACCTGTGAACAACGGTTCGAATTAATGTCACAATTTAAGGTCTGTCATAATTGTTTACGTTCCGGTCATTATGCGAACCGTTGCAAGTCGATTGGTTGTAAAATATGTAAAAGAAAGCACAACACTTTGATTCACATTTCAGACATGAAGCCGAGGACAACTTCCAATCTTCCTTCCCATTCAGAGGACCGTCCCGTCTCCCTCCCTGGTACGTCATGCGACAATAATGGTAAAAATAATGTAACATTATCGGCGCAAGCTTCTACTTATCTAGAAAATAAATCTCAGGTACTTTTATCTACTGCCCTTTTAAAGATTTACGATAAAAACAATAAAGAATACTTAGCTCGCGCCATTCTTGACTGTGGAAGCACTTCTTGTTTAATAACAGAAAGATTAAGTAAATTATTAAATTTAAGTACAGTTAACGTCAACGAATCTTTATTAGGAATTAATAACTCTAAGTCACACATAGGCAAAATGTGCTGCGTACCTATAAAATCGTTGAACGAAAACTTCACTACTAATCTATTCTGTTTTATTATACCCCATATAACTGACGAAGTACCTAGTCAGCAAATTCATTTAAACAATTTTAATTTACCAAGTAATCTATGTTTAGCTGATCCCTACTTCCACACACCATCTTCGGTGGATTTAATTATTGGTGCGGATGTTTTTTTGGGACCTACTAGGTGTACGTAAAATTAATTTAGGAAATGGAACGCCGGTACTTTTTGAATCTAGATTAGGATGGCTAGTTTCTGGCCCTTTAAGTAAAAGCGGTCTTGTACCTCATTTTATTTCCAATAAGTCGTTTTTTACAAATGTAAATTTTAATGACAATGTCTCTTTGCACACTAATAGTTATGATGATAATCAAAACCTATTAATGCGTTTTTGGCACCTTGAGGAGGTTCCCATCAATCATCAGTTTTCTCAGAGGAAGAGAAAATGTGTGACGAGCATTTTATTAAAAATGCAACGCGTCTAACAGATGACCGTTTTTGTGTTAAAATACCATTGAAACCGTCGTGTGACATTTTAGGCAATTCGCTGCAACGCGCTAAGCATTGGCTTCTTTCGCTTAAACGACGATTTAAGGGTCAACCCCAATTTAAAAATAGCTATACTCAATTTATGCCTCAGATCGTATCTAATTATTACAATTCATCACTCGACATATAGGTTCTATGGAACCCATTAATACATTATGTCTTAGTTGGCTTATCGAGTTTGATGAACTATTTACTTTTTATTTTTATTTCAGTAAAATTGTTTTAAATAACCTAACAAAACGTTACGGAATACTTTCTGTTTTGTCACAAAAGTTTGATCCTCTAGGTCTTCTTAAATGCACAATTGCTATGAAGATATTAATACAAGGGTTATGGTTACTTAAACTTACATGGGACGACCAGTTGCCCTCTGAAATAAATAAACCGTGGCCGTGAATTGTAGAAAGTTTATCGCTTTTCAATAACGTACGCATTCCACGTCATGTTGTTTGTAATCAAAGTATTTATATAAACTTACATATATTTAGTGACGCGTCCCAAGTAGCATACGGTGTATGTCCGTAGCGCGAGTAATAATAATGATGTGTTGGTGCGTTTACTTTCAGCCAAAATTCGTGTCGCTCCCATAAAGCCCACCACAATACCGCGCCTGAAGCTCTGCGCTGCTCTTGTCAGAGTTCATCTTTATGAGATAATATTGAGTTCACTTAGAGTTCAAATAAGATCAATTACTTTCTGGTCAGACTCCACAATCCTTATAGGCTGGATAAAAATTCATCAATCAATTAAAACCATTTGTTCGCAACCGTGTGGCTGAAATTTTAGAACAAACTAATTCATGTAATTGGAGGCATGTTATCCCTGATCAAAACTCGGCCGATTGTTTTACTTGTGGTGCGAATATTAGTCAAGTTAAAGTTCTTTATTCGTGGTGGTTTGGACCACAATTTAAAATGCGACATTTGTTGGCCTAGTAAACGTGTTTTAAGTGATAAATTACCAGAAACTCTTGAAGTTTCTTTAACTAGCACTAACATAGAACTTGACTTTGAACATTACTCAAATTTTAATAGATTACATCGTTATATGGCTTTACCATTTGTAAAAGATAGCTACCCCAATCTCAATTTCTAAGTAGTTGTATCACTTTTGGGAAAGATTAAGGTAATACAAAATTTGCTGAATAATTATAAAAAAATGATAATTAAATTGAATTGTCACAAATGGAGTCACTCAACCAATATCTTAGTGCATAATAAAAAGTTATTGTAATCTTTTCAAATTTAACAAAAATAAAATAACGTGGATTGGCGATTGCTTAGGAGATGCATTACTTTTCTATGAAAAGAAACATTTGATTATTTTACAGTCCACTCATCGTTTCACAAAGTTATTTTTTAAACATATGCATATCCAACTTATGCACGCCGGTCCCCATTTAGTACGACCTTTAATAAGAGACATGAAATGGCCGATTGGAGGCTTCAACTAAGCTAAACATTGCTATCGGCAATGCTATTTATGTTGCCGTTATAAAGGAAAGGAAACCCTCTAATGGGCAATCTGCCTCAGTCCAGAGTAACTCCCGGTGGCTATCCTTTCGAGTGCGTTGGCGTGGACTACGCTCGTCCTATAATGTGCGCTGGTCGTCAGAATCGCGATTGTAGGCTAACCGAGGGGTATATTCTTATTTTCGTTTGTTTTACGACCAAAGCTGTACACATCGAGTTGACAGGCAGCCTTTCAAGCGATTATTATTATTATTTTTTTAATGAATTATTTATCAGCACTTCGTCGATTTCGCGTCGGTGGAAACCTAAGAATTATATATTCAGACAATGGAACCTCATTTGTGGGCGCGTATAATTAAAAGCAATTGCAATTTACAATCTGGGAATGTGGCTATATATCTAAACATATATTAAATAAACTTCCATTTTTATTCCTCCGCATGCTCCTCAATTTGGTTGTCTTTGGAAGGCAGGTGTCAAGCCTATATATTAAATTTCATTTACGTAGACTTAGGCAATATTAAACCTATAATAAATTATTCACTTTTTGACTAAAGAAGAAAAATATATCGTTATTATGACTGTTTTACATTAAAAGGCAGTTTTAATAAAGTTAAATTGTGTGCTGTGATTCTAATAATTTTGACTGACTAATAATGTAAGAGACGAGTATAAAATACTATATTAGAGTCAATTGATAATTATTGAAATAATAATTTTGATCTCATATAAAAATCAAACAATATTCTTAATCTTGTAACTTTATTTCTTATACTTATACCTATTAAATATGTAGGTATTTTTTTATAATTTTGACTGATTAAATAAGTAAGAATATTAAAAACACCTGCGGTTTATGTTAAGTGTACTATTACAACAAATAAAAGTTATTTTAGAAAAATACAATTTTTTTTGAAGTAGTTTAACAATCTTTTTACTAGGTTTACTCATGATACATACTATGTGTTCATAATCACCCACTTTTTTTGTTTTTTTGTACAAAAAAGTGCTACATGCGTTTATGTCATACATATTTTATGAGTTTTTTGTAGAACAACGTTATATATGAACATATGACCTATTATTTTTTGGAATGTTCCGTTGAACAATGTTATATATAAATGTACGGCCCATAATTTTTTGCCATTTTCCGTAGGAAAATGTCATTATTACACATGGAACCTCTTATTTCCTAAATTTGCATTAGCAATTGCTATGTATAAAAAAACTATAAACAAAATAAAAATATTAAAATTTAAACCGGCCGTCCTGAACAATTACATTTTTGCAGATGTTACGTTATTCTACGCAGGGTGCGATATAGAAGGAAGACATAATTATATAGAAGAATTGTAAGGATTGCCTTTTACGTAAACTGTAGGAAAGACAGTCTTCTGATCCACAAAAATCCAATTCTTCGTGATAAGTGGGTAATAAAGTAATCCATTGTAATAATTTGGAGTATAGAAAAAGTGAATGCACAAACCTGCTACGTTCAGCGCAGCGCGTCGCCTCCAAGCAGCTATATCCACCTTCATTATGTTGAAATAATCAACAAAATACACAAAAACTGATCACCAACTACGAAATAACACAACTTATACGTTAATACATGATTCTTTTGATAATTTTTAAGTAACCCAAGGGAAATTAAACGAAATCATACGAAAAACGCAAGAGAATAATGGTTAAAAATAAAATTTGAAATAAACATCACCGTACAACGTCCATGATTGACTGAACACAAAATTGACGTTTTAGTTAACTTTGGTAATGTAGCATAACATAATGTGGTATAACATAGAGTATATGATGATTTGTAATGTGGTATAACATAGAGTATATGATGACAAATTGCAGCAGAAACAAAAAAAAAAATAAGCATAATAAACAGCAGTTTTCAATAATTTTGTATTTCTTATACCATGGCATGTTATAACACTATATTTAAAAAAAATTTAATGCAACTTTCTTTTTTGCAAGCATTTCAAGAAAGGTATCAGGTACTTTTTTAAACATATAATTAAGAGTCATTATGACTCGAAAAACTGGGTAAAATTTAAGCCTCAAATACAAATGATTAAAATATCGGAACGGAATGACATGAAAATAAATGTTGCTATTTTTCTTAAAAAAATGGCAGCCTTTATGTCGTAAGCTTTTCTTTTTCTATATGAAAAGTTTTTAAATACCGATTTACGGATGATTTATAATGCAATTTGAGAAGATTCACGAGGTTTATCTATTTTCACAAAGAAGTAAATAATATTCTAACGCTAAAAGTTACTATGAGCGTCAATATCGCAGTAAGTACCTACTACGTGGTTAAATTCTTTTTGTAGCTGTAGATTTGCTATAAATTAGTTTTTCTCCATTTTATTGTCAGTTTCGCAAGACTCTTTATTTGTTGATAAGAAAACTTTGTAGTGTTAATGTTCGTCCTTTTTTCAGGTGGTGTAGGCTACTGTGCAAATGTTGAACGGATTCAACGATAAGGAGAATAATAGTTCCAGAAAAGTTAAAGAGAATAAAAGTAATATGAGCGCCGGAAGTGCGACGCTAGAAAGAGAGCTGGCTAGCACCCGGCGATTGCTATGGGGCGATCACGTAAAGGAGGATGTGTTTCGGCGATGGGCGCAAGGGTTCCAGTTCAGCGCTGACGAACCCAGCGCTCTTATTCAACAAGAGGGTGGACCATGTGCGGCCATTGCCCCTGTGCAAGGCTTCCTTCTCAAGATACTGTTGTCGGAGACTCCTGGACATAGTTTTCAAGACTTAACATCAGAAAAGTGCAATTCTTTGCTTGTTAGGGCTGTGTGTATGATAATAAGCCAGTGCCTAGTTACTAAGTACAATGTGGCTGTGTACCGCAAGAACGATTCTGAGGCAAATACTAGCGCTGGCAACAATGTGAGTGTAGAAGAACAATCTTGTGATGCAATTGACCATTTTCATCGAAGAATTGAAGTACACTCGTTCCAAACATTATCAGAAGTTGAGGCTTTCTACACAAGAAACATAAGAATTTTGAAAGACAAATATGGTGTTCTGCTACTTTTATATAGTGTCATTCTTAGTAAAGGAGTTAGCACAGTGGAAGCTGAGCTTGCTGAACTGTCAGATCCATTGATACACTCTACATATGGATATGGTTCCCAAGGACTTATTAATCTCATGTTGACGGGTCGGGCAGTGGCACATGTCTGGGATCATGACCAAGTTGTTGGTGGATTGCGACTAAGAGGAATTGAAAGGCAGAATGATATAGGCTTTCTAACCATTATGGAGCATATGCAATACTGCACAGTTGGCTCCTTTTATAAGAACCCTAAGCATCCTGTTTGGGTTTTGGCTTCAGAGACTCACTTGACTGTTCTGTTTTCTTTGGAACGGAGGCTGGCTGCTCCAGAAACTGCAGGGGAATCAGCTGAACGTATCTTTCGCTCATTTGATCCAGAAGGCAATAACTTCATACCATCCGCTGCACTTCAGGATGTATTGTGTGCTGCAGACCTTGTTAGTGAACCTGAATATGTAGAATTAATGAGAAGAAAATTAGACTCAGAGAATCTGGGTATCATTCTCTTAAGTGCATTTATGGATGAATTCTTTCCGGGTTGCGAACGCGGTGCGCCAGATACATTTACTTTGCATCACTACAATGGTCTACTTCGTAGCAGTCCTGGTGGTCGAGTAGTGTACCGCACTGGTCGGGCTGCTCTGCTTGAGTGCCCAATGCATGCTGCTACCACTGACCCTATGCTCACATGTCTTCAAACTAAATGGCCCAGCATTGATGTTGTCTGGGATGATGGGCAATCACCCTCACTTAACTAGCATCTACTACTTTCACTTACCAGCCGTGCTCGGAACTGATGCTGTGACACAGTGTGGAGAGTCAGATTGTAACTTTACTAAGTTACTGAAATTCCATTACTTTATTGTATTAACTTATAAATAGAAATTATATCAGATAATAATTTGTGGCCCACATATAAACCTCGCACTCTCTTGGGCAGCTATTTTCCATCAAATTTGACATTCTAAACACAAAATAAATGCAAAGAAAAAGAGATGTCTTCAAACAATTTTAGTGGTGGTAAATCTAAATAAACCAAACAATTTCTGTGTAGGTGATTAGTCTTAAACTTTTGTAAGACATTTATTTGACAAGCAATGCTTAAAGCAAGGGTAAATTTTATTAAATTGTAAAATGTGATTTTACAAAATTACATGCTTCAATACATATTGAAATTTGACTCTTTACTCAATGGTATCTGATTCAAAGTTATTGTCCAGTTTGCTTTCGCTGTATTGGGGAATGATCCCTTTATTCTTGTATGGAGCTAATTTGCTACAAGAATTATGGCAATGGATCCTGTAGCCTTTCTATCCTAAATTGTTGACTTGTACACACCCCAATGTTCGACACAATATTGTGATAATTTTAAGGTTAATTGTTAGTCAAAAGTTTTATCATCCTGGATCTGATGATAGACTCAAGCATTTAGGGGCCTAAATTATGGTATTGATCATAATCCTCCTCGGCTGTCAACAATGACTTGATGAATTGAATATACATTTTAGTGGCTAAAGGATTTATGCCTTTTATTTTAAGTTAACTAATAATTTGCTAGATACTGCTGTATTAAAAAAGAAAGAAGTTGCTTGTACATTTTTTTACTGCCTAAATATATTTTCACTACACATATCTCTATTAATCAACTGGTCAATATAAATATCATTTATCAATTCTTATTTACTAAAATTAATGATACACCTGTTATTGTTAGATTTATTAATTATTTATTTATTAATGCATGACTCAACTAGACCAGACAATGAAAAACTTAGCTGCACATGAATTATTGAAACATTTATTTTATAGTTATACAAAATTTATTCCTCATAATGTGCCTACTAAGTTGTTCATTTTTAAAAATTAGATCAAAATGGTAGCAATAAATCTTAACGAACTAAGATACGGTTTTCGAATGTGCAAGAACTAATATAAAATTGAGAGCTGAAGTCAAGATATTTATTATCAATAAATAGCCTGTAGCCTGAAAACATCCATATGACATTAAAATCATAGATTTGCAGTGCTAAATCATGCTTCTAAAGACTGCATAAATACTAAAGTCGCAAATTCAAAATTGTAGGACAAAACTGACAACTCGGGCCTTGCGAAGTGTTTAGGTATTAACTAATAACTAGTTTTACTGTCTAGCCAAATCAACATTATTGCTTAATTTCAAATTATGCAGGTCTGCTTTATCTAATTATTATTATTTTACAAACTATATATTCCTAGGGCCTTAGTTGCATTCATACATCATCACCACAGATAATGGTATATATGTCTTGTCTATATTATTCAGTATATATGTCTTATCTATGCCCGCTCCGCTATAACCTTCGGCTTACCCCTCGGAACCATTATCAAGACTTGATAATGGCTCCGAGCCCTACCCACTAAATTTTCATTGGCAAAAGTTAAAATATCCTGATAATTTCGTTCTGTTCTGTAATTTTCATACTCCGATTAGAAATGCTCCTTTCAAAAACAACTATTTTCACATATTTTCACTTTTTTATACATGCTCTCTAGTTGTTGGTCCTAGAAGTGTACTACACTCTACCGTAATTTTACTTTAAATTGTAAATTTTAGTAGATAAATTAACAACTATCGGTGCTGTGGGATTCGAACCTGCGTCTTCTGAATTCGCGCCCAGAATATACTTTGCTGTTTTGGAAATGTTTGCTTGAGCACTAATTCGATAGGTATCGAGTTATAGTAAAAACAATAAAACTGAATAAAAATGTTTTTATATCGTTGGCTATGTATGGCTGATAGGCTGGTACTTTGCTGTTATTATTGTATGATCCAAATATATTTTGTCTTTTACATCTTCAAAAGTAAAATAAGTCGATGCTCACAAAGAAACGTATCATAGCGAATAAAAGAGGTTTTACGGACGAAGTCTTACATAATCTTTGGGAAAAGAGAACGAGCGCTGCATCGCATACCACAATAAGTCAGTACAGTGGAGGAACAGCCATTAGTTTTATGTGATTACCGCCGCACATTGACATCAACAACACCTGAGGCACATCCTCAGATGCGTTGATAATGATTAAAAACACGTAGACCAAGGTGACCACTCACCAGGCGAAAGGCGAAAGTATTATACTTCGACTTCACGTTAGTCGGCTGTGAGACCGTGTTACTTCCTCGGACAAGCCTGCACATTCGTGGAACAACCGAAGCTGCTGCTTGGCCCTAACATGGTGTTTATTCTTTCATTTTATTTGTGTGGGCATATTTTTATGACCGTCACTTAATATTTATTTAATGTGTGTTAAAAAGAAACACATTGAAATATTATACTAAACAATAAAACTATCTGCCTTTTTAAAGCCGACAACTAAATGTAAAATAATAAAACAAATGAGAGCAATCAAATTAAGTTTCTGTTAACCCCAAACCCTCCGAAGTGTAGTTTGCATTAAGTCCTTTGAAATACATAAATTTTTGGGCACAAGCCAGCTAAAGTCACGCACAGATAAGACGCCCAGGTACATGAGGTGCGCCGTAGCAGCCCTAGGCCTATATATTATATCGATATTTTTGATTTAGTATATCCTTTTGATCTGATATATCATATTTATTTATTTTATTTTATTTATTTGTTTGAATATGGTATAAAGATGTTGACAGTCATATTACACGGTTCAATCATATTCAACTATTTCTGGTATACAAAATGCTTAGACATATTCAAGGTTACATTCTATACTTATTTTTAGTTAAGTTTGTCACAATTTACTTCATATATGATAACAAAAATATCCATACAATGTCCTTTTTATAAACTATGTCTTGAGAAACTATGTCAAAATTCAATTATTTGTGGGTCAAGTTGCATAAAATTAGACAAATAATATATATAATAATTAAAGGTATTGTTTGGAACTGTATTCAAAATATTCTTGAACTGAATAAAAGCATGTGTTCTTTAGCCACTCATACAATTTCTTTTTAAAGATTGTACACGGTAAGTTTATGATTTCCCTTGGCAATTTATTGTACACTTTTATAGCCATTACATAGCAATTACTGGAAATAAATTTTTTCTTTGTTTTTGGAATTATCAGCCTTTCTCCGAATCGGCTACTATACATTGCGATTTCATTATGCTCAACAAAGAGGTACCGGTTATTTTTTACAAAAAGGCTTAATTCATATATGTACATCCCAGTTAGAGTCAATATACCTAGTTTAGGAAATAGCGTTCTACAGCTTTCTAATGGCCCAACATTACAAATTGCACGTACACACTTTTTCTGCGCTAAAAATACTTTACTTATTTTTACAGCATTTCCCCAAATTATCAGACCGTATCGTAGAATTGATGATATGTATCCATGGTAAGCAGTTAATGCGGCTTTTTGTGAAATACATTTTGATAGTTTTCGGAGCGGAAATATGAATTTATTTATCTTTTCGCAAACACATTCTATATGCTTCTGCCATGTACATTTGTGGTCCAAATTTAATCCTAGGAATGTAATTTCATTAACCCTTTCTATATTTTGACTATTGTAACTAATTTTTAGATCTTCCTTTTTTTACAATATTGAATTGCATTAGTTTGGTTTTATTAATGTTAACTGAAAGGTTATTTTGTTCCAACCAGTGCATTACTGCTTGTACAAATTTGGAGATTTCGTTACTATATGTAGTTTTATCATTACATTTGACGATTACTGAAATATCATCGGCAAATAAACAACATTTATGATGGAGAGCATTTGGGAGATCATTTATGTAAGTAAGGAACAGCAATGGCCCTAACACACTGCCTTGGGGAACTCCAAAAAGATTTTTTCTAAATTCAGATCTGTATGTTATTGCTGTCATTTTGTTATTAAGTCCTGAAATTTCTACACATTGTTCACGACCAGTTAAATAATTCTCAATCCACGACAGAGCCGGACCTCTTATACCGTACTTGTATAGCTTATGAAGAAGTATTGGGTGAGAGACGAAGTCGAACGCTTTACTTAAATCAAAGATATATAACATATTCAATATCGAAATCGTATCAAAAACGATACTTTTATTCAAATTTGATTCAGCTGAATATTAACAGAATTCAAAGCCGTAAAAGATAGAAACGAATGGAAATTAAATAAGTTTTGTCTGTGACTGTGAGAGAAAACGAGTGGAAGTGTCATTTGGGCATTTCTATTACATATTACTCAAAGAGAATGTAATCACTAGTTCACTACGTTTACTGGTATTACTTTACTTTATGCATTTGGGCGTAACCCGACGACCCCTGTTTGGGCAAAGTTTTACTAACTGAAGTAGTGTTGCATACCGATACTCTGCTATCGATAGACAATCGATTATCTATCGATACTTAAGGTAAAAGCAATAGTATCGATAGTCTATCGATACTATTGCTAAGTATTGTCACGTGTCAATACTGTCGATACTACCGATAGTATCGATGGCTCTCCAAGTGCTAATACTATTGATAGCAGCAATAATGTCGATAGTATCGGTAGTAATGCATGCGATAGTATCGATGGTATCGATAGTATTGCAATTGCCATTAATTTTTGACAAAAACTATCGATACTATCGAGCCTCGATAACAATAGTACTGCTATCAATAGTATTGGCACTTGGCGAGCCATCGATACTATCGGTAGTATCGAAAGTATTGAATTGGACGATATTATCGATAGTACAATCGATATCCTGAATAGTTTTCGAGGTCAACTATTGATAGTCAAACTATCGATGGTTGTGCAACACTAAACTGAAGGCTGAATAATTTCTGAGTTCCTAGTCAGACTGACTACCAAAGAGTACATTATTAATATAGAGTCATCAGTCTCCTCTTGAGACAGCGACATCTCTTGATGCGGGACCGAACTACAAGCTGTATTCAACTAGAGTTTTCTATATAGTGTATATGAAATTTATTTTATTTATATTTGATAACATTGTATACAAAACTGTAATTGGATACAAGCTTGCTAGATGTTATTTTTGGATAAAGTAAATAAGATACAGAAATATGTTTTACGAACTCTTTCATTTTTATAATATTCACACGCTACTTTTTTTTATAATCTTTGTTATGAATGATTTCGAGTTTGGTGCCGTTTAGTAAATTATTTACGTTAAATTATTTTTGGCTATCCAAAATCAGTAAATTTCCTCCAATCGATTGAATCCATGTTTTAAATCAGTCACTATCATTTTCAGGTGAGAAAAAGAATGCAAATTTGCGTTGCAGTCTTTACCTGTAAATAAAATGTGAATGTTTTGCCGAAACGTATAACAAAATAAAATGATGAATAATGAAAGATAACCGAATAAAATAAATTAATAATAACCAGCCGCAGTTCAGTGTTACCAACTGTTAAAAAAAAACTCCTAAAGAATTTCAAAAACCTCCTGAACAGTGGATTGTTTTCAAAAAAAAACTTCGTAAATGAAAAAAGTGACCTTTTTTTTAAATTACCTAACAAACTAGAATAATTATCGGAAAATTTAATTATCTGGGTAATCAAAACTGTTTTATTTAAAAATTAATTTAACTAATTTACTTGACCTTGAACATTGTTCATTTACTGGAAAATTATTTATACAAATTAAATACATTTTATCGTGATGTTATAATCATTTTCATTATTTTTAAGAATCAGATAATAAATAATGGAAAAAGTATCATTCAATTATAAAAGATCTGAATGAAACATACCTACTTTTAAATGCATTTCCTTTTTCCCACTTAGCTGCATATTTTTGAACATATCCGATGGCAATTTTCTCACCATTTGCCATTTTATAATATTACTTATTAAATGAATTTAATATGTTATGAGTAGCCGTATATTCACAATAAGAGTTTATGGCGGGACAATTTAAAATATTACATAGGTCAATGCTGCCAATACTATATTTTGTTTTTTTTTTTTTCAAATTAATAATTTTTATATAATAAAATAAAATTTTCTCCAAAATAAGAACCATTTATATAAGTTTTTTTAAAAATTTATTTTAACTTAAAAACTAATTTAATGGTACCAAGGTTGACCATTTAAAACAACATTGTTTTCATTAACTGGAAAATTATTTATGACAAGCTCCATTAAATATATCAATTTTATCGTGATCAGTCTATAGCATCATTTAATATATTATTTTATAGCTAATCAATCAGGAATAAACAGGTAAATAATGTAAAAGAACACATTTCTTCTATCAATACATTCTGTGTGCCTAACTAAAAATATTTATTTCAGGCCTGGCTTAGAAGTCCTTGATACCGGGCCATAAAATAAAAAAAATATTATATTTGAGGCTTTGAGGTTGGTTGTTTTGTCCAGGGATGCCAACTTAGGAATTTTCTTCTCATTTGGCGCTGTGATAAAGCGGAAATGTTTCTTACCTTTTTTAATTTAGTATCCTACTCTAATAATTTGTGGCGTTCTATTTAAAATTCTTCCACTTGCTACTTTAGCCCCACCTTAATTTGCTCCCTTTCACACTTTTTAATACTTTTTAATACACTGAGATGGTCCTCCTTTATTCTACCCTCCATAATTGATAAATAAATAATTCGTAGTAATAATTCACAATGACACATGGTAATATCCACTTTGTATTGTTGAAAACATTACAACTCAATAAACCTCTTTTAATGTTGGATTGGCATTTATATTGGTCTTTTATGTAAATTAACAAAATTATAGCATATTTCCGTACTATCCCTAAATATGGATAGTATACAGTACGAAGCATTAAATTATAGTACAAATACTATAATTACAATACAAAATCAACACTGGCCCTAAGTTATTACTCGTAAACTTATGAAACCAAAATGGAGCTCAAAAAAGTCAATTGAGTTGTTAATAAACACATATTTTCATACATAGTTTAACAACTGAAGTTAATGTGTGTGAAAAATCGTGGTAAATAATTATATTTTGAAACTTGAATATCAATTTTTTTAAACGCTTAATTTTTTCTTAGATAAGATTTCGCCATTGTCCTTTAGAAATAAAAAATATGGAATGGAAGTTTTTTGAGAGGTAAATTTTTACGGGAATATTTTTTTAGCGGTTAAATTTTATTCAAATTTTCAAAAACAAAACTACTTATTTTAAAAAATTAAATTAAATTTTACAGTGCTGTGCTGCTTTGGACGACGTCAGGCCAAAGCCTATGTGTCTGGTATGAATATTTTATGTAATCTAATTATTATTTGTTTTAATATTGTTTTGATTTTATTTTATCAGATAATTATTTTTCCTTTACCTATAATATAAAAAAAATCGAGATAAGATTAGATTTTAGATGTTTTTGTTTGAATTTAGTAAATTTTAGTGGGTTTTCGAATTGCTTGAGTATTATTTTTTGAACAGTTGGTAACACTGGTTTTGTCCCAATTAATATTATTAATTTTATCTTCTAAAATTTCAATTCGACGTTCGATGAGAAATTTTCAAATCAAACATTAATATTAAATAAATAGGAATAATGCCTTATGACAGTGAATTTGGAAAATATGCGACTGAATATGATCCTATCAAAATAGGTTCTATTGACGGTGCGTTTATATATTTTATCAGTTGTAAAATTAATTTTTAACCTCATAGCATGTAATAAAACAAATACCTGTTTAAAACCTATATAATATTCATCAGGCACTGATACTGAGCCACATGATCGGGCAATCTGCCGAGCCTTAATTTCGGAATATACTCCTAACAAACAAGTGCAAGGTGATCCTCAACTCACAATTTTCGTTGCTCGGTTGAATCCAAGAACAACACAGGTACCTTATTCATAGTATGAGTTATTTGCCTGTAAACCCTAAAGTAATTTTTAAGTGAGCATACTCGATTTATATAAATAAAATATGTTATCATTTCTCTAATCCTTTGAAAATATTATTGCTTATTGGGAGATATGTATCAGTAATTTTTGGCATAACAATGGTAATAATTTATTATATTTACGTTACTTGGATATTTTAATTGTTTTTAGGAAACTATTCATTCAGAGTTTTCAAAATTTGGTAAAGTTGTACGATGTAGATTAGTAAAAAGATATTGTTACTGGGAAATCAAAACAGTATGCATTTGTGGAGTATGAAAGCATGAGTTCAGTTGAGAAAGCCCTAAAAGTAATGCATGCAGAGTACATTGATGGCACAGAGGTAATAGTAGAAAGAGAAGCTGAAAGAAGGCTGATTGGTTGGAGGCCTAGGAGACTTGGCGGTGGGTTTGGTGGACGCAAAGAGTCAGGACAGCTAAGGTTTGGTTGTCGGGAGAAACCATTTAGGAAACCTATTATTGTGACACAAAAACAAGATAATGAATTTCCTGCTAAGAGGTACAGTTTAATATAGTTACAATAAGGTATTTAATACAAAATTAAAAATGTTAATCCTTCATACTCTATTTATAGGTCTCATAATAGCTGATGTGAAACAAAAACATAAAGCGATGTCACCTTAGTAATCTAATAGGTCATGCAAAGTCACCATATAATTAGTGAAATAAACATGTCACCCACGAAAAATGCATAAACAATGTGCAATGTATGTTGCAAAGAGTTTAAAGGATGGTGCAAATCCTTTACTAAAACAGAAATTGCACTGGCAATTCTACAGGCAGTGCTATTGGTCATATTTATTGCTTTTTTAACTTTTTTGATACTACATCTGATTGCATGTTTGAATGGAGAAAAATTCAGTGATATTGAAGCACCAAAACTTGTATCAACAACACCCAAGGCAATCAGCGTCATTGGAAAACCATCAACACAACATCCTCTTTCAAGCAATGTAACATTGGACCCAGCAATTGAGTGTACTTGGAAACCATCAGAGAAAACAATAGCTGAAGAACGTTATTACGAAAGTGATGAGGTCACAACTGCAATACCAATGTTAGTTCCAACAATTTCTAAAATACAAAATACTGTAAATGAACCCCTACCTAAATATGTTGATGGTGGCATTGAAGTAAATACATCCATATTGACTAGCGGCTCAAATGTTGACTATGTAAACAAAGGTTTCTTGATAGCTCTTGTTAAACTGAAGCTGCCGCAAGATGTTACTTTTGGCTGTGTCTTGACTATTATCTCAGAATATTGGACGTTGACTTCTGCAAGTTGTATTGAAGCAATCGAAGAAGTGGATGCAGTAGACTCTTTTGTGATGATGGAAGGTTATGTCGAAAACAATATAGGAAAAACACATACATTGTCAGACGTCTTAATACATCCAGAGTATCATGGTGTTAACAAGAAATATGATGTAGCTGCTTTAAAATCTGAAGACCATTTAATAAACAAAGGGCAGAATGTGGTACAGTTACCAACTATGTTGGATGCTCTTGTGTTAACTATCGGAGAACAATTGAGCCTTTTAGGTTATGAAGGGTTCAGGTAATTTATATTTTATTTTCAGCTATTACTATTTTCATTTCAAGGCAAATCACTTCATCTATTAAATATTGTATACTTTTATTAATATGTTTGACTTAAATTTTTAATCAAATATTTAAAAGTTATTAACCTCATTTGAAATAATTACCCTGAAGTCGATGAACTTCCCTCTTTGGTTGGCCAGTTACTTACATATATGCTGAAGTAATTTATTTAGCAGCATAGTATTGAATAGTCATTGACAGATTTGAATCCCCGAATCCAAATGTAGGAACAGATTTCCTCTATTGGTCGAGTGTATGTTGATCCGATCCCATCGAGGGCGGCGCAGGCTCCGCGTGCGCGAGGTGGTCGTGCACACGCTGGCGGGGGCGCAGTGCGCGGGCTCTTGGGCGCCGCGGCACCTGGCGGGGGGCGCGGCGGTGGCGGGGGGCGGCTGCGGCGCGGCGCCGCTGTGCGTGGGGGCGCCGGGGGCGCGGGGCGGGCGCTGTGCGCGGGTGCGCTGCGCCGGGGCGCCCCTGCTGCTGGGCGGCGTGGTGCTGGGCGTGGCGGGGGCGGCGTGCGGCGCCGAGCCGTGCGCCCCCGCGGCGGGCGCCAGCGCGGCCGCCGCAGCGGACTGGCTGCGCTCCGTGCTCGCTGGCATCCACAGCCTCCACGGCGACGAATAAACTTTTTCACTGCTTCTATCATGTTTTATTTCAATTTTTCTGCTTTCACTTTGTTTACCTTTATTTAGGGATTAAAGTACGAACTCTGTATTCGCAATTGACTTTCAAAACAGAGTTTTTCAGCCGAAATTTATGGATTTACCCTGAACAGCAGATTTTCATAGGTACACAAAGTTCACCTCTACCATTTAATAATGCAATCATTCTAAATATTACTGTAAAATATTATAGTAGGCTTACTATTCTGGCCATATGACCATAAACGTCATGGTAATAAAACACGTTATTTGTCGTATATTTGTCTATTGCAAGGTAATTTTTATAGTGTAAAACGACAAGAAAATTGCTTATCTATGAACATTAAACTGTTCATTTAGCGTAATAGTGGTATTATCGATAAAAAAAATCCAGTCATAAATAACTAGGGACTCGAAGATTACGTATCAAACAGAGTTGACATAATTTATTCCCACCGAATCTACTGAAAATGGAATCTTCTTTTTTGTTTGACATTACTCTGTAACTGTTATTTAACAGTAAGTCAGTCAGTTGTCACTCGGGATACCGTAGCATTCAAGTGAAAAGAATACGGTAGTATTCGTGACATGAACAAAGCTCTGGCCGCGTGGTCGGTTGTGATGGCGGTGTTCGTGGTCGCGGCTCTGACCGTGTCCGTGATGCAGATGGTGGGCGACGCCGGTACCCCCGCGCCCCTGGACTACGAGGACGAGCCCTAAACTGACTGCGCACTAGTGGCACTAAGGGGCATACCCTCGCCCCTTAACACGCAATGGGCTTCGATGGAATTTGTATGGTTTTTCTGTCAGTGAAATATAAGTTTACTTTGTAGCAGTATTCGCTTGTTACCTGTGTTGATCATTTCTGATTAATAGCAGTTTCATCGGATTGTTTTCACACCTTTTGAGGTGACATGACAACGGTCTGCATTAATTTTGAAATGTATTTTGCTATGACTATCGCCGCCCACAGGCGTGGGGTTGCAACCCTTAAAGTGAGTGGGCCTCGGTGCCTCTGTTTACTCGCCTGTTCTTTACAGGCATATTTTTTTGTAGGCAAGATTTTTCAATCGATTTTCGGGGATATACGAGGCGCAGACTCGGAATAGTACGCTTGTACGTGACTCAAATATGACCACCAAAAAACTATTGCATTACTGGATTTAGTTGTAGTTGAGTTTTCTAAATAACCGAAATGAAACTCGTGTGTAAGCATTAACGTAAACAATTTATTTAAATATTCTTCACAAGATCGATTCACCATTATAACACATGGGGAATGGATTACGGGCTGCGTTGCTTATATACAGACACGTGCGCGCCGCTGTAAATTATAAAGCGTCTCACATTTCATACGATTTCGCGATACGCCGAAGACCCTTTATCCCGTACCTCAGCCCCCTTTTTAAGAAAACGTATCCTCTGTACAATCTCACTAGCACTAAACGATTATGTTAGTATGAAAAATTACACGAGCGCCTACCGTTCAGTACAGGTTAATCAAATTGATTGAAATATAACAGAGGTGGTCGAGAGCGATGCGCATCAACTCCTATTGCAGTAATGACTTTAGTTTAAATCAAATTACATTTAATTTATTATCATTTCACTTTAACATTATCGAGTAAGAGAAATGCACTCTTTTGAATGTCACCATAATTAATATACCAGTGAATAAAATTAAAAAATATTTACTATAATCTGATCTAACAACACTCTGAATGATAAACAATATTATAAATAAAATTAAAGTATAGAATAATACAATTAAAGGGGTGTATCCGAGTTATGTATCACGTTGAGTAACTTATCTTTACATATCTATAAAATATTAAATAGGTATAATAAACTAACGGAATATCATCTTACTGTCTTAATGTCTTCCATTACCCTTTTATAAGTTAAAATTCGTGATACATAAGCGGCGGACTCAACTGATTTCGAATCATAAAAAGAATAATACATCATTAGGAAAAATAAAAACCAATCATGGAACTTTCACGACAGAAACGTATTGCAAAATAAATAGGTCAAATTATAAATTATGTTACACACGGTGGCTACAGCTTGCCGTTGAAATTTCCATTATTTACAACGCAATCCGTTTTTGGCGCGAAAATTGACATGCCAATTGTAGTATAAATAAATTCAATAATAATAATTAATCGAATAATAATTGAACAAAATGTCGAAGATAAACATAGTAGGTATTTATGTTATATTAATATAGTGTATCCTAAGCACGTGAGCAAAACTAGAGCGAACAGGAAACTGTCCGAGTGGTGTTCTAAGCCACCGATTCACAATTAAACGCCTACCTTATAACTCTTCCCAATCATTTATATGTATATCTGAATAAACAGCGATTTCGAATTTCGACGTAGATAATTAATGAACAAATAATTCAATCATTGAAAATGAAAAAAAAATCGTGGGTATAAAAAAACTATTGCAGTGTTGCTACACTTTGTGAATAAAAGTCTTTAAATTAAAATGATTGATTCTCTATGTATAATGTATTCCGTCATAACTATAAAACGCATTATTGCGTGAAATCGCGGTCATCGGAACGATTCAAAGTAATTAAGTCAAAAGAACGAAAAGTTAAAACGGAAAGTTCGAAAAGTAAAGAAATATTTGTAAATGGGAAATCACGACGAGTGGTTTTGCAGTGAGAAAGGCAACGCTGCTACGTTAAATGCCGCTGCGATATGGCTCCCCATCACCTGTAGCCATTGTTCCGTCGTAGTAGTCACCCTGCTATTGGTAAAACAAACATTAATTAATTATTTAATGCTCTCATACACCATACTACTATAAGACGGATTCTTCGGTCGGTTTCAATTTTCTCTCTACAGATACATTTGGTTACTGCTTTCGTCAAAATTCTATCTCCAGGAACCAAATCTATCTGTTGATAAAATATTGGAACCGGTCGTAAGACTAAGCGGATATACAGTGAAAAAAAAAACTAGTGTCTACAAATTTTGACTCGTGGAATCGAATAAGTCTAAATGTTAACATAGAGAATGCATTCCGAAAAAATATTAAACTTGCAAAATATTTATAATAGTACCTACTGAACCATTTGAGACTAGTATAACAATACTACTTCAATCTATTTCTACAAAAGTAATGCATAAGTGTGAGTAATTTCACGTGACGTAAATTTAACGATATGGTAGCAAAAGTTAGCTCCCAACGTGTAATATACCTGTTAATGTCCGTTGGGGACGCTCTCGGCCTCCTGGGTGCATGCGGCAACACCACACTCAAAGTTACTTAATACAAATACAATTCTATGATGAAACATAGGAGGATGGACGAGTACTTCAAGGCCGATGAGGATCCGACGGGATCGATGAGGGTCAGGACGAGGGGGGCGGGGGGTCGAGGGTCAGGGTGGCCGAGGCGACGTCCGTCCGCTCGGAGCATCGGAATTCGATCAGAACACGTACAGCGATGGTCCATTACGCTGGGTTTGGGGGTGGGGCACGGTACCTGAGCGAGCGGCGCCGGCACGAAGTAGCCCTGGGGCGGGGCGGGCGGCGGGGCGGGCGGCAGCGAGCCGGCGGGGGGAGGGGCGCGGGCCGAGGCGCCCGCCGGGTTCAGCACGTCCACGTACGACTTCTTCAGGTCTGTACGCCACGGGCGACGGTCACTTTCTCATTCTAGGGGGTCGGGCGGTCCAACGTTCCCCACATTCGTATAGCAATGTTCTGGCTAGACTTCGGTAATATTTATCGAGGTGAAGATCTATTTATTCAATATAGGCTTGTTTTAAGCTCTTATTGAACGTCGAGAAATTCCCACTGGTTCACTAAACTAGATCCGTCCAGGGAAGAACTCGCAAGAAATTCTGCTGTCTTGGTATCTTATTTTTAACGATATAGTACACAAAATTATGTAAATATAATAGAAAGATGATATAGGCAGAAAGTTGGTCACTTAAGAGTACGTCACTGCTTACCATCACGTGATCGAGAATTACACTGTTTTTCAGAAAAAAGCCGCAATGTCTTTTGTACTCACTTCTTCCCTTCTGCATCTTGAAGATGTTGGAGACGGGCGGCGCGCCCGGTGCCCCGGCTGCACCGCTCCTGGCAAGCGATGCAGGCAGCTTAGCATCATCCATTCGCTGATCTCTTATTTATTATTAGATGAATGAACAAAAAACTTCTAAGGACGCAAACACTCGCTCCACTTATCTGACAGAAACGCCGAAACGTTTCTAAAATACGTATAGAAGTGTATATACGTAATATATGTTTATGTATACGTTTTAAATTTAATTATATATGAACATGTATATAACATTTATTTACATAATAAGCCTTTACGCAATGAATACTTTTTGTGTAAAAGTTTAATAATAAATAAATAAATAAAATAGCTTCTATAAGGAAAATTCTATACGAGTAGTTGACGCACTGTTGGGCGAGGGCGGGGGCGTGCGGGTGCGCGGGCGGCGGCGGGGGAGGGCGCGGCGCCTCCTCGCCGTCAGAATCCAGGTTGCGCCAGCGCTTATGCTCCGCGTCCCACACGATCTGCCGACGCCAACCAAGACGGATATAAACTCACGTTCGCTTTCGAATGACTAAACTCTGCTTCAGTTGATTAAAATTTGAAACGTACCGCTTTTAAATAAGCTCCTGGCACATTCGTAAGTTCGTCGATTCATTGGGTGCAAATTTCGAATGACGTCAGACACGCATACACGAACTTTTACGACGCATACGCCCGCGGGGGGTGCCAAACTTCGTATCAAACATATTATCTGATATGTGTGCACAATATATGTACATATCGAATACAAAAAATAATAAAAGTTTCTTTTCGCTTTATAAAAATGCAGCCGTAGGGAATAAATGGAATGAAAAACAAGAAGTAGTGAGAGCTTTATTTGAGAACAAGCAAAATAACATAGAATAAATAAATAGATAAATATATTAGATATTGTAGATAAAGAAATATTGCAGACAGAGAAGAGACGAGGGTCATAGGAGGGTGGGGGCGCGCGGGGCACTCACGGTGGGGTTCTTGTCGTCGGGCAGGATCATCTGGTTGGGCGCGCGCAGCGACAGCTTGGTGAGGATGCCGCCCAGCCAGCCGCCCTTGGCGCGCCCCTCCGCCCCGCCCCGCCCCCCCCCGCATCCGCCTTCGCCCTCGCCCTCGCGCCCTCCGACGCCTCCGGCTCGCGCTGCCAATTTAAACGTGGACCCAATAGATGAATTGGTGCAAGCCTTTCGTGTCTAAACGAAACGGTTGTCGAGATTTTCGCAACGTACGGATACCGGGCATTTGGCTCAGTCGACTTGAGCGTATGGTCACATTACCAAGATGATGTAGACTCGATTAGGTTAGAAGACAAGACGAATCTTGGCATCATTTATTTCCACAACTACAATTAAACTGACATTATTTTTTATGTGAGAAAGTGGAAAAAGAGCTGGCGGTTCACCTGATGTTAAGTGATAATCCATCTTTTAATAAGGTGGGTCTCGGCTACCTCAGTCAGCAGACGAGATGCTATGAGACATGAAATAGGGCACTTTCACTTTACGCCTGGTCTTCTGTGAGGTCGTGGTACTTACCCGGACGGACCTGCCCATTCGTGCAAAACAGCGAACACTGTTGCGTGGTCCAACCAAGTCCAAGACGAGTTTTATAAATGACGCAGCCATGAAACGGTGTTACGAAGATAGGTGGTCGCCAGCATTGGGAGAGGAGAGTAATGCGTCAAGGTGTCCGGCACATACATCGGCGTCGGCTTTGGGCGGCTCGTCCGTCTCGTAGTCGGCGAACGGCGCGGGCTTGGAGGGCGCGGCGCCCGGCATCGTGATGCCGTCCCCAGGCGCCATCTGGTGGCGACCGCTCCGACGGTTAAGCTCCACCACACGTGACACAGTGAATATAATGTGCACTATTTAATTAGCTGGTCCAAGTCCGGCCCGTGCCAGTGAGTAAATATTAAAATAAATAATTGGGCTCTGTGTTCGTTTTGTAATTGATTTTCACTAGTTCCCTTAGCATCTCCAGAGCCCAAGACCTAATCCCAACGAAATTAATATGGGACCACATGGGAAGCACCACATCTCAAATAAAAAAATAATCATCAGAATCCGTTCACAATCGAAAGTTCTGAAGTAACAAACAGAAAAAAATACAGTCGAATTGAGAACCTCCGTTTTTAGAAGTCATGTGAAAGTAGAAGCAGATTAAAGTGGGAAATATCAACAGACTAGTATACAAGAATTTTAGAGATAACTACCATAAAATTGGGCCAGAATTATTATTGAACCAAATGACCCAATGTAGAAATAAAACAAACAATTTAGTAAAACGTTTAATAACTGCTAATCTAACAAATAAGGATGTGTAATTCGTTATTAACATCTAATTAAAATAAATACATGTGCAAAAAAGTCACTAAAAAATTTACGAATTGTGACAGATCTTATCAAACAATAAATAAAACTTAATTTCACACAAGTTACTCAAGTTTGAATCACTGTTAGTAAACACATTCTAGAAACAACAAATATTACATTGGGGCAAAAAGCTCGCAACATTGCTGAACAAATGATAAATGCAACTATAAGTTATTTTTATATAGCAATTTTTTTTAAATCAAATTCATAATAAACAAATTCACATAATACTGCAGATCTTTATAGTTTATCACAGAAAAATAAATTTAAAATGATTAAAGCCACAATTTCGCTTGCAAAATCTCGAAGTTATCTTGTTGCGAAAAATCCAATCACAACATTTTCTTTTGTAGATACAAAGGCGCAATGTTAATTTCTCATGTCATGGTAGCGACAACAATAAACTACAAATTCAATATAGCTAAAAAGCATTTCCATTTTAGTTGAAATAATTAAGAACAAAATTAACAGGGGCAATATCAAATTTGGGCTAACATTATGCTATTATAATTGAAGAAAAATATAAATGCATAAATGATTATCATTTCAAAGAGAAATCCACAGATTTTAAAATATACACGTTACTATATTATAACGAAACTATATATTATGAACGCTATTATAAAGGAAGCCCAATTTTGGTGTCTAGTTTTTGGGTTAATTATAAACATTTTTTCATTTTAAGTAAACAGAAAAATGGGAAAACATTTAATTCTCTGCAAGTCTGCACTTAAGATGAAACTTAATTTATCGTCGCAACCAGGATTCGAAGCTGCACTGTCCGGATTGCGCGTCCAGACGCTCTAGCCACTTAGCAAAGCCGAGGTCGAAATCCCCACTGAGCGTACATCTTGACATCATATTGACTTTGTTTATATTCCTTTTTAGCAATGTTTGGCGTTATCTCTAAAGGATGTATATTAGCTTCTCTTTCTCAAGTTACATTTTTACAAGGAATGTTTATTAAAAGTAGAAATTAATTCTTATAACCTCCTTCTGTTTGAAGTCGGTTAAAAAGAAGGGACGTCGCCTTTGCTGATGAAATTTGATTTATATTATTTCAATTAAAGCGCTAGTCTCTGCATTGATGATGACATTTTAAAAATGTGTAGTAAAGAAGTGAGCAAAAATTTTCGCCACTGTCAATTAATTCAAAAAAGGAATCCGGAAAGTGCAGGTTTGAATCCTGCCAACGGCGTTAAAGTTTGCAACAGTTTTGTTACAAATTTTTATGGTACACATTTTTCTTCTTCAGTAAGTCAAATAAAAAAACAATAATACATCTGAGATGTCATTTCAAGTTAAAGTTGTATTTTTTATTTCATATCACAGCAACAATAATACCTTTATTTTGATGAGGTAAGCACAGATAGTGACAGAGTATGCTCATCACAAGTTTTATTTGTGCCTGGTGCATGAGAACAGTCTTATGTTTATTCACTTGGCTTGCTTTCGGAACCTTAACAGCACCAGTTGACACTGTCAATAGTATGCTTGTAATTTTTGAACTGTGGTTTCTTAATACAATTTACTATAAGAAATATATAAATAGCTTTAAAACATTTGGTTTGTATTGACATGATAGAATTACATAATTAATTAGTAAGATTTAAACACAACATTGAATACATGCATAAGGTTTTGAACAACTAATTTAATAAAGAATAATACACTTGAAATACTGATCTTATGAAGGTTTTCAGATCGAAGTGAGATTCCCGATTGTCGTAACGTTGAATTGTCGTTAAAGTGTATGCTCCGGGAGTAGTGTTTTCAATCGTAGGAGAGGGGCTCGTCGATGTCGAAGGTCTTGGGTCCGGCGAGGTAGTAGCGGGCGGGGCGGTCGCGGGGCGCCGACGGGTCGCGGCTCGCTTCCAGCTCGAGCGGCTCGTCCACGGGGAAAGTGGAGGCGCGCTGCGCCAGCTTGGCCTCGAAGCGCTGCAGGCTGCGCTCCACGGTGCGGCGCAGCTCGGCGCGGTGGCGCTCTCTGTGGCGCGGGCACCGCCACGGCGAGGGGCAGCGGCAGGGGGAGGCGCCGCCGTGCTCGCGCAGGGGAGTGGGCTCGTCGATGGGGAAGGTGCCGCCGAAGACCAGCGGCTTGAAGGCGCCGTCGGGGCCGAGGCGCGACCACGCGTCCACGGTGCCGGCTATGAGGCTGCCGCAGCGCGCCGCCCCCTGGCCTCTCCCCTGGCGGGGCTTCTCCTCCGGCTGCAGGGGGGCTTCGGCGGCGTTCGGCGCCGGGGACGAGGTGGCGACGGGCCCGCCGGGCGGAGCCCTGCGGCGCCGCAGCCCGCCAGCGGAGCCCCCGCCGCCCGGGGACTGCCCCCACAACACGCCGTTAGCACACACCACTCGTTACACACAATGTTACACTTTCGGCACTGAACACCAGTTTTACGAAACACATAGCGGAAATACTGAAACTGTTCACGTGTCGCGACGTCATAGAATTCTCCAAAAAAACTTTCTTTCACGGCGATGAAAAGAAACGACCGGAAAACAAATAATATCCCACCACCAAACTTTGATATAATACATACTCATCTCTCAACGCAATGTTATATTGAATTTCAACATTTCTTCATGCATATCATAAAGCCAGAAAAGAAAAATGAAAACCATTTATTTTTAAATATTTCCACATTAACGTTAATGAGGAATAATTTTGCATCTCAAATACTATAAAGGCATGTAGAATAATAAATAATAAAAGGGTTTACCTCGCCATATCCGTAGTGAGAATCATTCTGCCAGTACGAGTCTGCGTAGGACTGGGATTGGTCTTCAGCGCGTGGAAAGTCCTCGGCGTAAGAGTGGGCTTGGGGGTGGGACTCGGCCTCCCCGTGGGCGCCCCCGCTCTGCTCGTGTTGGGGGTAGGAGCCTTCCTGCTGGTAGTGCTGCAACTGAGGCGGCTGAGGCGGCTGAGGCATCTGAGGCATCTGCGGCTGCTGGGACTGCTGGGTTGCCTGATAATACTGCCCCGAGTAATCGGGCCTGTCCTCGGCGTCGTTAGCGTATGTCTGAATGGGCTGCTGGTACTGAAGAGTCTGTAAATGGTAATTGATCTGTGTAAGTTTAAGAAGATAAAACACTCTTTATTGAACTATAAATAAATAAAACCAGTGAACATTTTCTTCATATGACATGTCATGTCTAATGATTAAATCAAATATGATAAAATTTAAATAATTAATTTATTACAGTATTGTAAACTACTCATTAAGAAATAATATTACCTTTTAATATAGGAAAAATATGCTAATAACTAAAATGGTACTATAGAGTACATATTTATATGTAAAAAAAGCAATGCGTTCTATATATATGCAGTGTGTAATAGTTTTAAAATGCTGTCTGTCAAGTTTGAAGATTTGAGAGATCTTTGATCCACATTGTAAGAAAGGAAGAAGTCTGACCTGATCGTGGTAGATGGGCTCTGGCTGGACACCATGCTGCGGGGTCTGCTGTTGTTGCCAAGCCTCCGCCTGGAAAAGGAAGAAGGTTTGATACGTCTTACTAAAAATATGTTGCAATAAAAAAAAAATTCAACAGAATATTTTTATAAGATATATGTATGTTTCATTGTGATCATACTAGATCATATTTTTAGTTCTGGAATAAAGTACGGAGTAAAGTAAATTAGTTTCTTTTTTGTTTGTGTTTTAAAAAAATATTTTTTTTTTTTTTATATTTCTTACTTCTTATTTATATAAAATACCGTGGAACACTAGATATTGTGTATGGGATGTTGTCTTTAATGAAAAGTGTTACTAGTTAACGGGCTGTAAAGTTCTATTTACATTGGACAGTGGCAAGTAGCATATTTTACCTATTTACAGCAAGTGATGAGTCAAGTACAAAATAGCAAGGTATTCTATTCAGGTCTAGTTGAGAGGCAGCTTGCAAGCCAAGTTGACTCGCTACTGTCCGATGGTTTACACCATTGTACTTGTCTACTTCACTGAACACGGAACCAGTGTAAATTGGGCTCAAGAACAAGCTTCACCGAATCTGCCATAGCGGATAGGACGGTCACCTGCAGCATGTCGGCGACCTGCTTGACGTCGTCGAGCCACTGCTGGTGGTGGCGGGGCGAGGGCTGGCCGCTGCCGTCCGCCGCCTCGTCCATCAGCGGCGGCTCCTCCTGCAGCGCGGGGTCGTAGTACTTCAGTCTGCGAGGGGAAATCATTTTAGAGTGGGTGCCTTTGACTCTATTGCCTTCAAAGGGTGCAATCGCAGCTGTTCTCGTGGTAATTATTGTATTGTTGATTTTCATCGCTGCTTCAGGTGAATTGTTGCGCCTACGTAACAGCTGATCGCACGTGTTATTCGTGCAACAGCGAAGGTTCAGCGGCAGAGGGCGCACCTGTCGGCCAGGCGGGCGAGGCGCGCCGCCAGCGCGGGCGAGTGGCGGCGGGGCGCTCGCGTCACGGCCCTGGCCGCCCGCTCCACGTAGGCCAGCGCGCGCTCGCACTGGCCCGCGTCCAGCAGCCGGCACGCCGCCACCAGCTTGTACACCTGCCGGAGGAGACGGTTTCTATCGATCCTAATGCTAACGGCCGCTTTCAATATTCCATTTACGGATACATTTGGCGCCATAATACTTCCTTCAAAAGTCTATCTGTAGGTTTATTATTCAAACCGGCAATAAATCAACGATTTCACTGTGGTAAGGCCACGCGGCAGTCTTCGCTGTCGCACTGATGGACGCTCACAGGAGAACGTTGTGAAGAGATGAATGGATTAAAAAGAATCTAGTGTTGCTTAATTTGGTCCTTCCAGTCGGATAAATTATACATAGATAATAATGTTTCGTTCATTCTTTCGACTGTTATTTTTGTAGTAAGCGTATTGTGCGCGGATAACCGACCGACCTGGAACTCCTCGATGACGAAGTCCTCCTGGCTGAGCGAGAGCGCGTACTCGTAGACCTCCGTGGCGAAGATGGCCTCGTCGGTGGCGAGCTGGTGCAGCGTGGCGGCGCGCGGCTCGGCCAGCAGCAGCGCCAGGCGCGGCGTGCAGTTGGCGGCGGCGGTGGCGGCGGCCGACGGCTGCAGCGGCGCCAGCGGGTGCCGCGAGAACGGCTCGCCGCCCGCCACGTAGCAGAACTGCGCGCAGAACGGCAGCCCGCGCGACGCCAGGCTGTCCCCTGCGGCGGACGCGTTACGCCGTTTCGAGTTAATCATGCTCATCGGTTTATGGCGACGATCGTATGCCACAGGTGGCCGTTCCGCTCGAAGCGTAAGTACCGAGCTGCGTGAGCGTGCGCCTGTCGTGGTCGGGGCGCGCGCCGCCGTTGGCGAGCAGGATGGCGGCGTGCGGGCGCCAGTCGCCCCAGCGCTCCTCCGCCACGCACTGCAACGAGGCGAATGTTAAATCGACTAAAACCCAAAGTTCAGGAAGAGGCTTCGGTGGGATGCGAGCCGAACCGTGGCGGCGGGCGGGGCGTGCGCCGCCAGCGCCTTGTAGAGCGAGTGCAGCGGGTCCTGCGGCGGCAGCGAGGCCACGAAGCGGGCCGCCACGGCCGCGCGCGCGCGCCGCTCGCCGTGCGCCGCCAGCTGCAGCGCGTGGCCCCACAGCCCGCGCGCCATCGCCCACTCTGCGCACGCACACGCACACACGTCAGAGCACGGCTACAGCGCCCCCGGCGGGCCGGGCGATGGGGCCGTGGCTCACCGAGCGCCTCCTGCCGGTTGCCGTAGAGCAGGTGGTCGCGGAAGCGGTCCAGGGCCGCGCCCTCGTCCTCGGCCGCGGCTGCGGGCGGGCCGCTCTCGCCGCTCTCGGCGCGCTGCTCCTCGCGCTGCTCCTCGCGCTGCTCCTCGCGCGGGCCCTCGCCCGACGGGCTCGAGTCGTTACGGCTCTCTGGCATGAGGATTGGAAATTAAAATCGATCGGTGTTCGCATCCAGACATTAGAGCGAGCAAGTGTTCATACAATATACCAATATACAAATACAACATGCACAAATTAAAATTCATTGAGCACGATGACTGACCAGGTCGCGGCGTGGCTTTGTTAGCAGGCTTGTATTCGTATTCTCGGGCGTTCTTCATCAGTAACTCGGCGATGTCGGTGCCCACAACCACCTACCGGGAAATCACGTATATAATTATGAACTGCTTCCATTGAAAGAAATAAATAACACGTAATAAGACCACTTGAATAAATAGAAATTCACATCTTTTATTTATATATAACCAAGGGCATAATTATAAACCTTGTGGCACTCCATCGTATTTTGTTAAGATCAGACGTATTAAAGACTTGTTATTCTACAGTTTATTGATTTTTTATTTATAAAAAATCTAATGGTTAATAATGACGAATTGCAATAAATGCGGAACATTTAAAGGCAGCCAAAACAAAGCACGAACCCCGTTCTGGCGCAGCATGAGCGCGAGCAGCTCCCACAGCAGCACGTAGCCCAGCGGGTCGCGGCTGAACTGGGCTTGGTTCACGCGCGACTTGCAGTACTCTATCACGCTCTTCTTGTGCGTCACGCCTGTTGAGTCGCGCAAATCATATAGCTAAATGCCACATCAGCGTTTTTTACAATTTCTGATTTATAACGTTTCTGCTTATACCATAAGGGTCAACGATGATAAGCGATCACCACTGCCCATGGACATTCAGTCTTTCAAATGGGAATAGCTGTCTTTTCTTCATCATCATCCATTCAGCGTTACCCCCTTTAGCGGTAAGAAATTCCAAAAGGAGTTGGGCGTGGCCGACATTGCCGGATTGATCAAACAGCCCTGTTGATCTGCAATGGTTTCTTATGTATAAAGTAATAAAAAAAGACTTCAATACTCTTACTTACTTAGTACGCTTCGCTCAAAAAAATAGGCTAAGGCGGTGTGATGAGGGGTTTAAATTTCGCGCGGGGCTCGTAGCAATTGCTACTCTTGCTACGAGAAAGGTGCACGATTAAGTGCAGTTAGAAGAGAATATATATAAACCACACTCAGGTACGTCGGTGACTGTAGCGGGGGCACCTCGGCACACTCGGGTGCGATACTTTAGATGCGAGGGGAGGTGGGGGCACCTCGGCACACCAAGTGCAATAACGTAGATACGAGGGGAGGTGGCACTAGAGCGCAGCGGGCTAGAGAGAGGAGGGCGGGCACCTCTGAGCAGCGGGCCGGGGTAGGCGAGCAGGTGTGGCAGCTGCGGGTCGTGCTTGCGCGCGGTGGCAAGCGGCAGCAGCTGCACCGTGGCAGGCCGCCCGTCCACAGGGTACGCCGCGCGCACCACCACCAGGTGCTGCGCCGACACGCTGCCCTGCGACGCACACGCACGGCACTACACTTACTTATTCATCGTCAGGTTCGGCAAAGTAAAACCGCTGACGTGAGAACCGGCGAAAGATACTCGGCTCGACAATTTTCTTTTTTTTGTTTTATTACCATTATTTGACAATGAAACATGTTTACTGTATTTAATATACCACTGTCTCTGTCTTTCCATTTGAAAGAGCCTCAGGCATCATTCTTTAATTTTTCAATTTAATTTAACAATTGATACATATTGAACGTTTTCCGGAGTTTCATTGTAAAAATTTATACATTATCCCATAAGGCATTTACTTATTCTAAGCGATCTAGTTGTGAAAGCAATTAATTTGTATATTTTTCCTACTATTTATATCATGCAGATTAGAAACCTAATACTTATTTTTATGGACATACGTAACATTTTCAAGTATGTACGGAAAATCCATCATTTCATTCAATCGACAGAGAGCCAATTGTGTCTAAGGTAAATGACAAAAGAGTAACAACAAGATGAAACTCGCTGATGCATCCATCTCCTCCTCCGCACTGACCTTGATGTGAGCGGTGGAGAACTTGAAGGGCGTCATTCGCTCGGAGCGCACGGTGGACTCCTCCAGGTGGAGATTGAGGGACGCGTCGGTGTTCAGGTCTCTAAGGGGCGGACCAATGCATATTCACCTCGACTTTTACTTCCTTACGTGACTCACAAATAACGAATACAACTTGTAAAAGTTTGTTACATACAAAACTAATTTACGCATGTAGAATATTTACTTAAAGCTTTGAACGGCTGAAAACAAAATGGCGCGGCATGATCATGAATAAGTTAGTCTAGTGCATAAGTGGAAGCGATGATGGTTAGCAGATAAAAAAAGTGAAACAAAAGTAAATGTAAAAAGATTAATTCTGTTAATTATGACATCAAGGCGATGGAATTAATTTGAAAGCACAAACGATCAGAATCTGAGCGCAATGAGAGCCGATACAATTAGCAGTCAGACTTGGTATTAAGACAGAATTTGTTAAGCTCCCGCCAAAATCACACAAGTCATCGAATGTAGTCCAAGCGAAAACCGCCCATTAGCCGGTGGCATAAAGGTGATAATTGCGCCCAGATCCCCGTCGCGCAGGGCGTGTACCTGTCTGACAAGTCGGTGCGAAGCGAGGGCGCGTCCCGTAGCGAGCCGCCGTCGAGCCGGCACCCGCCGTAGTACCTACGTACGCACCGCGTGACGTCACTATCGCACTACCAGACCCCCCTCCCCCCCACCTCTACCGCACCGACGATGCAATTCGTGGAATACCGAACCAGATTCAATTGGAGTAGTCTCGAAGAGCAGGTTAAGGCAATGGAGGAATTGCATCGCCGGTGACAACTCTCCTACCCCCGGCCCTTTCATTGCCCGCTAAGCTCTCCGCGGCGCACCCTTACCGCTACAATGTCAGCTATTGTGCCTATTCTCCATTGGCAAAACGAACAAACGAAGCTTCATGAAGCGTAATTCCCTCCCATCTGAAGGTAAGCGATTTATGGTCGTCGATAATGAAAGCACTCTCTCAGTAAAGGTCCTCATCTCAAGACGACCGCATAAATCAAGGGTTATTGTCATATAAAAGTGACTCCAAGTGCCAGTATGAGAGCATCCGCATAGCATTATAAAGCACCCTATCCGAGTAGTTGTTAAAGCTTGTACATAATTTATTGGACATGATGATGAAGCTTAAGAATCATCCCATACTGGGATGATTCTTAAGCTTGGTGTGGTCTATGACGTGTGCCCATTTCTTCTATAGACATCGACATGAATTCGAATGTGCCACTACAATATATTCTGCGTTGATATCTTCCGATGACAAACGGAAGTTAATGACATCACGTGGTAATGTCCGAGGAAACTTTGGTCCCTTTAAACTTCGTAAGTCTGTGAGTGGAAAAGGTGATTAGACGAAAACTAATAGATACTTAATTAGAAATACATTTCCAATAGTATTCTAGTCTATTAATAGATAGTTAAAATACATTTAAGTCAACATTGTTCTATTATTTGTGGTCTATTAACAAAATTAGATAACAAATTGTTCTCGAAAAGCTATGGTACAAACCATGCCGAATAGTAATTGTAGTATGCAAATGTATGTGATCGAATATAAGATGTTATGATGACCAGTTAGTTTGCAAACGTGATATTCAGTGAGATGACGGTAATTAGTTAAAATAATACGCGTGATTTTACCTAAAACTAAATAAATTCACTATACTTTGACGAAGTACTTTTAAAAGAAGCAAAGAAATTGCCCCTATTCCAGCAACATTATTTGTTTAACAGTTATCTCTTTATCATTATATATTACACCAATTCATGTACCAAAAGATAGGAAAAATTCAATTGCCTTTTAAAATAGGCTTCCATAACAATAGATTATTATACAATTATTGGCAGTTTTCTTTTTGGCCAACATAGTGTATATTACGCATATTTGACGTAAGCGAAATCTGGTGGGGCAGTTGGATACGCCTTCGAGTGCGTGTACGTGTGCGTGTACGTGTGCGTGTGTGCGTGCGCGCGTACGTACGTGTCGGTGGGCTTGAGCCCGTTGGCGCTGGAGCGGCCCGAGTGCACGCTGGCCCGCTCCTCGCCGCGGGCCTCGTAGCCCATGGGCCCGTAGCCTGCTACGAGACAGGTTTAAGGTCACGATCACATCTTATAGCATGAAAAGATTTTTTCATATGTAAGAAGATGGCACACGTGCTGGCGTATGACGTCATGTTATGTGATAATCGCCGCCCATGGACATTTGCAGTGTTCAGGCAGCATCCGTAGGGTTAAAACCTTAACCTGCGTTGCCACCTTTCATTAAAGCGGGCCCCAGCTACCTCAGTCCCCAGATGAAACGTAGAAGTGTAACACTTCTACTTCACGCCGGTCCTCTGTGAGGTCGTGGTACTTACCCGGACCTGCCCATTCGTGCTATGTAAGTTTGTCCGATTTCTGACTTGCCATCAAAACATATGTTGAATAAAACGAAGATAACATTCGATTACTACGTCTATTAGCAATATTTTTTACGGGCGGTTTAAATATTCTATCTACAGATAGATTTCGTTACTAGCGATAGGTGTTTGACATTAGCGCTATAATACTTACGTCAAAATTCTATCTCCAGTAAGCAAATCTACCTGTAGATTGAATCTTGAAACCGGCCGTTAGGGACGATTAATCATAATTCACTAATATTATGATAAAAAGAGAAGTCATTACTTTTCGACCTAAAAAACTGTAACGCACCTTCGGCATATAGGTTGTGGGGGGCGGCCAAGAGCTGCTCGTAGAGGCGCGTGTAGGCCGCAGGGTCCGTGCGTCGTAGGCGTTCGTAGTACGAGTACTGCTGGCGTTGTAGCAGGAACGGGTCGCCGTATGTCCTTCCGTAGCCGGCTGCTGTTAGACAACACAGGTACACCTTATATCTCCCTCTCTTCCTCTGGGTGCTTACTCTACCTCGCATCTCCTAACCAACGTAATACCGCGTCTTGTCGGTTGACCATCCATCTATACATAATTTGTATGACAATCGCCAACGAGACAATTTGCGGCATGTAAATAAGTCACAACAAACAGAAAGGGGTTAAAGCACAAACGAAAAGGAAAAAAGGAAACGATTCGCTTCGTTATTCATAATCCGTACAGCTATGGAATGGAACCATCCTTCGTCTGTCCGTTCGATTATAACGTAGACGTCTTCGAGGCAGTGAGTGGGCTTTTAATGAGCCGGCGCGCTTACCATCATGTGGTACGACGATCAAGCGCTGGCTGTTGGAATAAAAATAAAGTATCTCAGGAAAGAGAACGAAAGAAGAGTAAGAGAGCGAAAAGGTCTCACCCATGTAATAGGGGTCCGGCTGGCGGTCGCGGGGCCGCCTGTCCCTCTCGCGGCGTCTCCTCTCCGAGTCCGGGGCGTCCTCATCTGTCGCCGTCGCCTCCCGGGAACCGGCTCGCGATGGTGAAGAGTACGTCTCGCCTGCGACCACGGACACCCCCATTTGCTCATTTCATTTTTATCTATTTACTTATTCTTTATTGCAACCTTTAAAAGAAGGGATTACGGAGGGCGAACTTAATGCCTATTTGCATTCTCTCCAAGTCAATCCGGGTCGTGGTGGGTGCAATTATTACACTAAATTATTTATATGTATTACATATATATCATGTACCACTTTGGCGGAAATAAGGTCTCGGTCGTGGGCCTAGCTTTTTTCTTTTGCGAAGTTGACTTGGGACCGGGCGAGTAACTTAATGTTAAGCAATAACCGCCTCCCATGGACATCGATTAAATCTGAGCGGTTGCAGATGTGTTGCCAACCTTAAAACAAGCGAGCACTAGTTTCGCCACCAACCAGAAGAAACGCGAAATTAAAGACAAAAGCTTATCATTTTTTTTTACAACTAAGAAGACTTTTCGTATCATTAATATAAACCTAAGAATATGTAAAGCTTCGTAAGTAACAAATCCTGCTGAAATGCTAGATTTTGGATAACGGCGTTTCTTTGATCCTGGACCCTTGATTTAACTCAATATCAACATCTGAAACAACGGGCATCTGTGCTATGTGAATGTACACTACAAGATTGCGCGCTTTTTGAATTTTTTATTGAAGCGAATAAACCACTTCTTACTAAAATAGTATTGAAATATTGAAAAGATGCAACTTCAAATAAAAATATTTACACACCGTTTGACTTATATACAAGACCTATGGCATAGGTAATATATCATTCTATCTTAACTAATCACACTAAAATATTTTTGTATGCTACATTTTCATAATGTGTGTTGAGTAATTTGTAAATATTACGTAGAACCAATCAAAAAAGCAAAGAAGTGTGCAATGAAAGAGTTTCGACGATATTTGAAGGCCAAAAACTTTCTATATAAAATACCGAGGAATCCTTACTATCCTTACTAATATTATAAAGGCGAAAGTTTGTATTATGGATGGATGTTTCTTACTCTTTCACGCACATACTACTGAACGGATTTGAATGAAATTATACAATAACTTATACAACAGAATAACACATAGGCTATAATTTATATACATAATTTTATGTATATCCGTCTTTCTGTCTGAACGTTGCGCCTTATTAGCATATTCTACGCACACGTAGTCGCGGGCAGCAGCTACTATATTATAAATTGAATATCTTTATAATCGGTCAAGCGGTCGTAATTTATGTCTTCGCTATCGAAGTTTCCGTCGAGCATCAGTCGCATAACAACCGGTCTGTATCAAACAAAAATAGCGACGAACGCCACACGATCTGAATACGATTTTTCCTTACTTTCTAATCCAAGTCCTCCGCTATTTTGTACTATACTCGCAGTATTCCGTTGTGCATTACGACGAATTCTTAATAGCGTTTATGACGCTTTCGAAACATTGTGGGGCTTCGCGGTTGGTTTCAAGTGCAGTCCGTGTCAACTTCTATTATATGCTACTCTGGTGGCTTTATTAGAAATAACAAGTTAGTGTCAGCCTTAGCGCTCGAGCAAGTTGAGTGCTGGCACCAGTGAAATCGTTTATTTTAAGTGCCGACTTATTCCGTGCCCAGCGGTGAAGGTAAGCACTATGGAGGCAACTGCATATTTTCGAAATATTCACCAAAAAAAAAATTTTTTCGAAAATATGTGAAGTCCGACAATACGCAGCGGAGCCGCGTGGCGAACTATGCCCTAATAACTTCTGTACAGAGGCCTTTGCCCAGCAGTGGGACATATATTTTTACTAACACTACAACAATTCAAGCTAGCTAATATTGCGTGAGGTATGTTTCGAATAAAAAAATACTTTCTAAGGAAACTACGTATTAATAATACTTCTCATACTCGTATTTCTGTCAAAGTTAAAATTTCTTTATTCAATATATACTTAATTTAAGCTCTTATTAAACGTCAAAAAACTACCACCGGTTCACTAAACTAAAGAACCGGCAAGTAACTCAATATCTTTTTTTTTTATTACATACATACAGCGTGTCGTTACCATCGCGACAATAAATGAACATATGTCTAACGCTACTTGCCAATAACCGTAAAAAATATTAACGTTAAACAAAATCCATAATTAAAAAAAACATTTTTTAAACAAACTATTTAAGTAAAAAAGAAACAAAATTTGTAACATCCTATACAACTCTTTGTTTTGTCTCTTTTAAATCCATTCAACCCATTCATATGCTTTGTGACCTTTACAAATGAACTTTACGTTACAGTTTTATACGTAAGGGTGTTCTAAAATTCTTTGTTTTAAAGAATGTAAATGTTTACTACAATTTTAAAAAGATATCCTCTATATTTGTGTTCATCTATTGTCGCCATTGTAAAGACACGCTGTATACAAGAATATTTAAGTATAAAATCAGTAGACAGGGGACTTGAAAGTGCAGAGCAAGAGTAATTACCTCACGACCTTGTCCCCAATGTATTCTTTGACATTATAACAGGTCCTTACAATAATCTTACTTTGTCTGTACAATGTGAACTTAAGACTATACCAACGATATTATATTCAAAGGTCCTACTAGGTGCACACTACGTAACACTAATGTGACACGAACGCATCGAAATTGAGGCACTCAAATTACAGCAATTGGTGTTATTAGATTTCAATTCTGTAGACTGCGGTCGTATCATACGTTCTATTATTATCATCTGTCACATTCACTTATATAATCCATATTAATATTATAAATGCGAAAGTAACTCTGTCTGTCTGTCTCGCTTTCACGCCAAAACTACTGAATCGATTTAAATGAAATTTGGTACACAAATAGTCTAGAGCCTGAGAAAGGATATAAGCTATTTTCAATTGGAATTTTTTAAAGAAAGATATTTATTTAAGGTCTTCAACGCGG
Source organism: Iphiclides podalirius (assembly GCA_933534255.1). Classification (NCBI taxonomy): domain Eukaryota; kingdom Metazoa; phylum Arthropoda; class Insecta; order Lepidoptera; family Papilionidae; genus Iphiclides; species Iphiclides podalirius. The sequence continues at coordinate 363,029 of OW152817.1, read as the reverse complement.
GCGCAGCGGAAGCAGCTGGCGAAAAGCTAGTAAGTATGTCATATAATCTAAAGCGGAACAATTCTTGAACGCCGCGCAGTATGGACACGCGTCGTCAATATTATTGAACATCATTGATAGCACCGATAAGTTTAGGCTGCATTGCAGTCGACTCGTTGGAATTTGCACCGTCCGCGTCGACCCCGTTTTAAGCCACTAGACTTTCACCTTGGCGCTGACGGCGTATTCGCGCAAGGAACCTTAGACAATGCTAAGTACGCCGACGAACAGTTTTAATTCGAACAATATAAAAATGACAAAGAGAATCTTATTGCATGATTATATTAAAAGGAGAGAAAAATATTTTTTTTTATGTGAGAATGTGGCAAAGGATCTGGCGGTTCACCTGATGGTAAGTGATAACCGCCGCCCATGAACACCTGCAACACCCAACAATCGCTTACAAATGCGTTGTCGGCGAAGAAAAGAGTGTGCTCCCTTCCTGAAGGTTTATACTTCTACTTCGTTGGTAATAAAAGAAATAACAAAAGTTAAAAGCAACGAACGGCAAAAATCAAGAATATGGGCAAATAAATTATCATACATTAAAATGCCAGTTTTTAATTTCCTTAATAAACAAATATATTAGTTGTAAGCATGCTTGAAAAAAAAGGCTTGAATAAAAAATTACTTTGAATTGTAAATTCTGGCAAAAAATATAATCTTAAGGTAGAATTACGAAAGATCACAGGGATTTCGAGTTTTTTTTAAATAAAACAGTCCAGTGTTGCCATCCCACCTATGTTAAGTAGTGGTATAATCTTAGTTCTTAAGGGATCATACATTTAAAGACCACCTATTGCTAAGTGATTACGTTTAAACAAGAAAGATATAGATAACTAGCTGACCCGGCAAACGTTCTTTTGCCATATAAATTAATTGTAGGGTAGAAAAAAAATTTTAGGTGGACCACCCTTAACATTTAGGGAGATGAAAAATAGATGTTGTCCGATTCTCCAACCTGGCCGATATGCACACAATTTCACGAAAATCGGTCGAGCCGTTTCTGAGGAGTTCAACTACAAATACCGTGACACGAGAATTTTATATATTAGATGATATAAGCGAGCTTGTTCGATTAACAAATGAAAGTATACGTTTTTTTACACATACAACACAGAGAGGGTTATATATTTATAATGATATTTCAGGGATGCGATTTGATTTATATTTTCACAAACACAGCCGACCAAAGCCAGACAATATTTGTGACCAACAAATAATTGTTACGGAATGTTTAATCCACAGGAGCAAAAACGAAGCCAACACCATTGACAACATGATTAACATGTCGTGTCGACCCCACCTAAAATAAGATCAGGGGAAAGAGAAGCTCTAGTGGACCGCGCTGTAAGCCCAAAGGTCTGACCTCAGCGCTAACAACCAGTATCTCACTTTTGCGCTCGACATTTGCGACTAACTTGTTATGTATGTCATTATCAATCTCAGTTCGCCTCGCTATATTTCGATCGATCATGTGCTGATTTATTCGTTTTATTTACTCGCACCGCGTTTATTCTGTATCAGATAGCGATAGCCTACACTAAGTAGATAGGCCGCGATATGTGTATCCGAGATACGCGCAGGCATGTAAGTCCGCGAACGCAGCGCGGCCGAGACGCTCTAAATACGATCACAGATCGCGTAATCGGTGGGCCGGATTTGGCGGCCATTGAGTGCCCACTACACACAATAGCCGCAACGTGGAATACCGCTTGTAAGGAGTACCTATAAGATTGACCTTGATGTGCGCAGCCGGCCTGCAATGCATTTATACACTTTGTAAATAAGGTCTCACCATGAACCCCTAGGAGGTAGATAAGTTCAACCGAGCTCGCAAACTCAAAGACGTGACAGGTGGCGAGCCTGTCGTCGAACAGAGAGACAAATGAAATAAAACCGTCTAAAAACTTTTAAGTTAAACGGTTTTATTTTATGTACACTGAAAACTACAATATTGTATTGTCATCTAAATTAAATGTGTATACCAAATTTCAGATCAATCTGACAACGGGAAGGTGCTTAAATTTCAATTTCTAATTTTGACCCAAATAAATAAACAAATAAATTCCGTACGGGTCGAGCTAAATCATCATCATCATCATCATTTCAGCCTGTTTGAGTCCACTGCTGAACATAGGCCTCCCCCATAGACTGCCATGAAGTACGATCCTGAGCCACCTGCATCCATCGACTTCCCGCACATTTGCACAGGTCGTCACTCCATCTAGTGAGGGGTCGTCCTACACTGCGATGGCCAGTACGAGGCTGCCACTCGAGAACCTTTCTTTCCCAACGGTTATCGGTTCTACGAGCTATATGGCCGGCCCATCGCCACTTCAGCTTGCTAATCCTCTGAGCTATGTCGGTTATCTTAGTTCTACTGCGGATGTCTTCGTTACGAACTCTATCACGCAGAGAAATACCGAGCATAGCCCGCTCCATAGCTCGCTGAGCGACTTTGAGCTTCCTCATACGGCCAGCAGTGAAGGACCACGTCTCGGTTCCGTAGGTCATCACTGGCAACACACAGAAGACTCTAGTCTTCAAACATTGAGGTATATTCGAGCTAAATAAAACCGTTTAAATATAGAGTTAGTTATTCAGTAGTCTAAGCTAGTTCTATTGCAGTCGATTTAATATTCAGACAACTTGTTTAATAATCTAGGCGCGGAGGCAATTATATCGCTAATGGCGAATTCAAGCGCTACACGTGGCTCCCAGTAAAAAATTGCCGCGAAAAAACTAATTGTGAGGATGTATTATTACCAAACACATGTGGAACTTGTCAAACTGAGTCGAATTTCGTCATCTATTTTTTATAACTCTTCTAAGCTCACATAAGATAACATATAAGAATTAACATCCCTTAAAATTCTTTAAAAACTTTTCGAAAATGCTACAGAAAATCCGCCTTAAGACTGTTTTGGGTATTTGAAAATCTTCGAACACTTAAAATTTATGATAATTGTAATGACTGATCGATGTAACAAGTAATCATTTCTTTTTAACTAGAGGTATCTCTCATGGCCTAGTTGTGATGCACAGACAAGGTAAGATTGTATACTACTGTACTGACTCAGCAGATTCCAGATTCAATTGGGAGATTGTTTGTCATATGTTTTGACCATTAAGCGACTATTGCTTTTTATTAGTAATGGATTATAGATACATAAATGTATACAATCATTTCTTATCAAGGCAATATCTAAATCAAAATATCTAAAAATTGTACTTTTCTATTTAGATTAACTACTATCGCACCTAAAAGTGGCGACGTAAACAATGAAACCACTGATACTATAACAGCCCTTTTACTGTCGCCTTGAAGATGCTCTCGGTATAATGGGTACCCTTCCGTCTCTAGTCGCGTTATGTAATTCAATATCATTTTAAAATCGATGAATATTGTAATGATTGTCAAGTCCACTCCACAAATATGGATATGGAAGAGACGGTGTCAGTAAGTAATTCTGATGATACGAGAGATAGGAGTCAATATGTTTAATACCAGAGCACACTACAGAATGCAAAAAATGACAAGATGAAAAACCGGCAAGATAGCTTCTTTATACTTGGACTAGATTGGTCCTGTCTAATTTAGTGATCCCAAATCGATAGATAAGGCTCAGTAATTGAGACCAACTCATTTAAAACATTAAACTTATACTATTATCCTGTTTTCGAGGACAGTACAATAAAAGCACAGTTGAAAAACATCGGGTAACAGCTAAGTTTGCAAATATATTGCCAACCTTCAAAGCAGTAGGTCCGGTTAATCCATTCACCCTACAAAACCAAAAAGTATAATCTACTTCTCGCCAGTGCTCTGTGAAGCTTGCCCATTCGTGATATAGCGGAAGCTATTTGTGCGGCCCCACCAATGTATATTCACCGTTCAAGTGCAACATAATGTTACAAATCGCACAACTCTCAATTCACTTTCGGAAACGTAAACAGGTAATTTTAGTCGGTCCGTTTGTTTCTTAACCTGTTACCTAAGTGGTTTGTTAGCAAAGTATTCATGACAAGTGAAGAACACTGTACAACACTCCTGGTCAAAATTAAAATAATGTATGGTTAGTAAATACGTAAGATGAGTTTAATAAATCAATAGTAAATGTTTCAGGTCATATAACATTATCTAAGCAAAAATTGTACTACGGGTCAAAGAAAACCCAGGCATCAGAAAAATACAGTTCATCGCCCAATATTGTTTCAGGAGTGCGGATCGAACCCACACACTGGGGCACCAATCGGAAATGAAAGAAAACAAAGGCATAAGACACGGCCAAATCTTTCGCCCCGGAGAAGGAAATAATAAATTCATTTGCATTTTCGTACTTTGCACCTCGGAAATATATTCTTCAGCTCCGTAAACTATATAATGAGGTCACAACTATGTAAGAACTTGTTGAATTGACTTAAGACTAAATTGAAATGAAAAGCGTTAAATTTACAGCAAGCGTTGAAACATCATAGTGAACCGACGGCAACGACAAATGAGAGACAAATTTAGTTCATCGCTTATTAAATAATGCAAAATTAAAAAAAATAAAATAAAAATGGAAAACACCCATTCACGAAAAATGTTATTAAAGGTGTAATGTATTAAAGCGGACACCTATAAATAAAAATGCAATCCGCCAGCCATGCAAAAAGGGCGGGCGTGAACACAGTGCCTTGCGGAACTCCTGCACAACGAAAGTCCACACAAAAATCTAACTTATCGCTTACAATTACTAGATTTCGCGTCCTTCGAGAATGTGACAACTGAAAATAAAAGATAAATTGCCAAAATAATCCGATGGTCTTCAACTAAAAATTAACTCCGATTAGCTATGCACGCTTTAAGTGTGAATATTTAACGCAGCAAAACAAACGGCGGGAAACTCGGTATCAAAATACATAGAATTGTTCTTTTTGTAACAACTGACGTAAGAGAGCTAAATCTGCCATTTGCACGCCCCAATTAACGATTATAACAACCGAATGTAGAATGCTTACATTAACAAGAAATAGTGAGGTCGAATTTCTTTACATTGAACGTATAATATATTTCAAATAATGAATTGATCAATTTTTGCAAAAGTTTCTTTAAACTATGTATATAATAAACAAGTCACGATAGCTAAGTAGTAGACTTTATATAAATATAGAGTTCAAATGACGATGCTCGCATGGTATTTATTTCTAATAGCAATTGACATTTTCATATGTAAATGCTTTTGGAAAAAAACCAGAATAGAAAAGTTTCCTTAATCAGCGTTGGGGCGCTTAGCGAACTATATCATACCTCCATAACTTCTGGACGATCACTATCACACACTGTGGTGAGCACAGTCAATTAATTAATATAAAGATTTTTACTTTCATGCCCCAGTTGCCAACATATTATTGGCTAGGGCGTCGGTGGCCGTGGGTTTGATTCCCACACGAGACAACTGTTTATGCGTCCGACAGATAGTCGTTTCAGATCTGGGTGTTTGTCCACGTGAAATTTGTTTGTAAAACGTCCTTAACAACACAGGATAATGTTATTCTAAAGGAGGGGAGCGTTTAAAAAAAAAGAGGATGAAACTATTAAAAGCGAAGAACGACACTCACCTCTCCTGCGCTCTTCCTCCTCCCGCCGCAAGTTGCCGTACTTCCTGGTGGGGTCAATGTCCCTGTACCTCCTCTCGTACCGGTCCCTGTGGCGGTCGCTGCGCCGCCTGGTGCCGCCCTCTTCGTCGTAGTCGTCGCGATCGGTCGTCTTGTACCGCCGACGGTCGTCGTGCCTCGCTTGTCGTTGCTTCTCGTCCGGCCGGGGGGGCTTCGACGAATATGAGCCCTCCCTGTAGCGCCTGAAATCAGCCGTCGACTCAATGTACGCACGACCTGTGCGGTATCGCTTTGTGCCAAAAAAAAAAAAAAGAAACGGGTGTAGTGCCTGTTTATAAATGACCTGGAAAAAGAATCACAAGTCGGCAATAAGGTCCAGGCGTAATACACAACGGCAATAAATGGACAACAAACCTTTATCCTTTCACAACGTGTAAATAACATAAATGCAATTGATATTCAAAAGTAAAAAAAATACAAAATCATTAATTTCTCACCTGCGATCTCTCTCCCTGTCGCTATAATAGTCAGTGTCCTCTGTTTCGTATCTGTGGCTTCTTGTACTTCGTCTGTGTCTGCGCGATTCGGGGCTCATTTCTCTGTCTCTGTTACGTCTTTCACGCTCCTTGTCCCTGTCTCTATCTCTGTCTCTGTCCCTCCGATCCTTTTCGGATCTGCGGCCGTCTCTGACCGACCTCCTATCTGGATCCCTGTTAAAATCCCTGTCGCCTCTCGAATATCTACCGTCTTTATCTTTTTCCCTATCACGATCTCGATCTCTTGATGACTTATGCTTATCCTTGTCCAATCTTGGAGATGATTTAAATGTTCTGTCTCGTTCAGAATCCTCCCCTGATGTATTAACGCGGTTAACAGATTGTCTTCGCGAACCGTTCGCCGGGTACTCGACGGAGTCTGAAGCCTCGTGACTTCTGTCTTTACCAACTTCGGTGATGTTTCCACTGACCACATCGAATATCTGTTCCCTTGAGTAAGTCATTTCTGCTCCAGATATGATACTCAAGTCCTGCAAATTTTCTCCCTCCATCGTCACCTCACGCTGTTGCTCCTCGGGCGCTGCGCCGAAATCTACTGAGGAGTCGTTAGTTGGTTCCCTTAAACCAATTACGTTTCGGGCAGGATTTCTCACGGTTGGCTCAGTATAGTCTGACCCATCAACGTTCTGTTCGCGTACGTCCGTAGGGCCGGTGTCTGAACGCAACGGATAGTCATGGTCGACTCCAGTAACAACTCTCCCTTCATTTGAACTCCCGTAGTTCCCACCTTGGGAACTATACTGCGTATAATCGTTATTACTTGATTCTCCGGGAACCATTCTATCTAATCCTATAGGCCTTCTATCAGAACTTCTGTTGGGAGGTGGCTGAGTATAATTGTCTGAAGTTTGTTGTCCATCAGCTTGTCTAAAAGTGCGAACTGCGTTGTCATTCATTTGACCGTCGACATGACGTTCCATGTAATTGTCGTTAGACTGAATATAGATACTGTCAGATTCAGTTTGTTGTCCAGGAACCATACGAGCTAGACCAGGAGGGGGTTCATCGCCAGAAACATTTAAATTTTGATTGTACTCTGCTTCTTGTTGACCGACCACCATCCTTCTTAAGCCAGGCGGTGGTATGTTTCGGCTAAAATCTGTGTTTTCTCCATAGTCAACGCTGGACAAATGTTCTGTTTGTAAATACTCATTCCGGTCATTCTGAGGAGCAACTTCCAGGTTATCAGGAATCTGCTGAGATAAAGGCATTGGCCTAAAGCTTGCTGCTTGCGGTTGATCAGGTCTCTCTGAATTGTCAGGAGTTGTTTCTAAGTTGGCTCCATAGCCAACAGGCATTCTACTGTTTTGCGAGATTTTACCTATTACTGTTGGTGAAGACAAATTAGAATTAGGCTGAGGTAGGAATGCCTGAGATGGAACATTTGTATGTGCTTTAGATATGTTTTTGTGAGAGAAAGGCCCTGCATGTTTAAAGGGATTTTGAGATGTAGTTGGTGGAGGGAAAATAGTAGGAGGAGGCCCTGATGCTGTCGCTGCTGTAGAAGGTTGTTGGGTTGCTGTCGATACTGGTGGAGGTGGTGGCATAGCTGATGAAATATGTTTTGTAGGTACATTTGAAGAAACAGACTGAACAAAATCAGCAGGTGAAGTAGCCAGTGGTGGTTGGAGGGGAGGTGGCAAAAATTCGGACACTTTTTGTTCAAGTTCATTGTCAGTTTTTGTGATATTAGAAACTATGTTTTCCGCATTGGATATACTCATTTCCTGCATGGAACTTGATAATTCTTCATGACTTTCACGTCTGCTACTACTACCTTTATGACTCTCCATCAAAGTGCCATCTTCATTGGAATGCTTTGACCACTCACTGCTATGAGAATACATCTCATCTAAATGAGATTGAGAGATATTGAAATTTGAATTGTCAGAGTTGCCAGGACCAGGACTGCCCTTACTTGAATTTCTTGATGGATTTTCACTTCTATAAGTCCCTTCAGAGTGTGTTTGAGGTCCATCACTAGATTCTTGGGACATTTGTGACTCTATTGACCATTGAGGTGTTAGATTTTCTATATGGAAACGCTTACCTAGTGCCAAATTAGGTAATCTCTCTTTAACCACATCTCTATCATTCAAGGTTTTTACTTCTTCCGATGGGTTTTGATTTTGAGGATTACTCACATAACCCTGACTGGACTCAACCTGAGGTGCAACATCAGGTTTTGGATTCACTTGAGAATGTACAGATGGTTCCTTATTTTCTTGTACTAGTGTAGATGAAGATGTCTTTTCTTGGGGTTCTTTTTTTTCCTCCATAGCCCAGTTCCATGTGTTGGTTGGTACAAAGCTCTCCTGTATAGCGTTTGCGTTATTCGATTCTATTGGCTGCGTAACACTCTCTTGTGTTGGCCTTTGAGTTGCAGTCGGTTTCTGTTTAGATGAATCTTCCCAACCCCAGTCCCAATTATCTTCCCAACTATCTGTATTTACATTATTCTGGACAAAATTTTGCTGAGGCACTCCTTGATTTACATAATAGTTTTGTGGGTATCCTTGCTGAGTGTTATTAAAGTTTTGGTTAGCAAAGTTTTGATTGTATTGATTTGGCGGTTGATAAAACTGATTAGCATTATTTCCATAGCCCTGCTGCTGATACATCTGACCATATTGCTGGTTAAATTGTGATTGGGGTGGCTGCTGCTGTTGGTGCTGTTGCATTTGCCAATATTGTTGTTGTTGTTGTGTACTAACTGGTGCACCCTGATAGTTTGTGAACATGTTTTGTTGGTTCCCATACGGCTGAAATGGAAAAACTTATTTAAATTAAAAATGACAGTACATACTACTTTCACGGTATAAACTAAATAAAACAGGCACAACCATCAAGTTATATAAATGTACACTATAAACGAAAATTATAGTGTTTTGGCAGCGACCGATATGGAACAATGCTGTTTATCAATCATATGATTGAGTGGCTCTTGGGTTGTTCGTCCACGTCATTGTTTACGTCGGTGGCGACATAACCTGCTCACCTGGGACGCAGCATAAGGCTGCTGTTCTGCGGCGGGCGGTGGCGCGCCGCCCTGTCCACGCTTCATCCAAGACATTCCGCGCTACCGCCGCTTACGTAACATTCGCGGAAGATTCGCTCACATACATTCAACTCCACAAACAGCCTCGTCACTATCTTAGAACAAAAGTATACAACACACTTTCACTTTCGTTAAATTACAATATTTAACACTGATATAACTACTTATATATTTGAATAATGATATAATATTTTAGATGGGTCGTTAACAGCGTTAACTTAATTCTTGGATTTATTTTGGATGTATTTCAAAAGGAATTTGTTGACAGCAACCCATCGATCGAAGGTGCCCTGTTGGCAGTGTAGCCATGCTAATTTTGATTGACGTTTCCGATTCAATGCTGAATATTTTGATGTGTAAAAACAAAACATGTGAAATCAATATATTTATTTTTAATAATGTAAGAATCCTTTTATAAAATATGATGAACTTGAAATGTGTAAAATAACTGATAAAAAGGAATTTCCTAAGTTCCTAATTTTTTTCAAATAAATGGTGAACAGATTTTTTAAAATGAAAGTTCGAACTTATAAGAAAATATTTTACATACATTAAAAAGCTTTTTCTTTTATTTTTATTGTTTTAATCAAATATTATATTTTACCTCTACTAAATTTAAAAAGGAAGCAGTAAAATAAATATAAAAATTGTAAATGAGAACAATACTGTCACCTGTTCTATTTTTATTTGCATTTTGAGAAGGTACATAATTTAAATATATACATTATAGCAATTTGATATCATTTCTGTAATATAAGTTATTGTAGATAAATGAAGAAAAAATTTGGTAGCCGCGGGATTCAAACCTGCGTCTTCTGGTTACGCACCCAGACGCTTTACCAACTAAGGTAAGTGAGCGATAACTTTTATACTCACAGTGTACATTTTACTTAATAAATCAAATCATATTTCAAACAACATGTCTTTGTTCTTACAAAAAATATCATGAAAATAAAAAAAAATAATAAATAATTATTACGATATAATGAAATGCTACTCAATAATATTTTTCATGACAGGAAATACACTGAGAGAGAGCCACACAGGTGATTGTCACAATATTCATCTAAACCACAAAAAACAACGGAAAGTAGTTTTTTCCTAAAACAAATTATTGAATGAACAATAAAAATACATAATTACTCCTGCTGTACCATCTACACGCACAAAAAATTTATTGCATTATCGTTGTCTTCTGTTTTCTAATGTCTACTATGTTTTATCTGTGTAAATATTTTTAATACTTTGCAGTGTAGCAATTTTGTAACTTTCCCCCTAAAATGAGGGACAAAAAAATTGTATCGGGGATTTTTAAACAGAAAAATTATGTCTTTAAATATTATTTACCGTAATTGTGAATTCAATGAAAGCCCGTTTAGTACTCACCCGTCTTAATTCTGATCCCAACTGATGACACCTACCTATTTCAATGTGTACATTTATATCTAAATAATTTATGTGATGTAAAAACGCATGCGCTATAGTTATGGCTCCCAAGATATTCTCGAAGAAAAATACAGGACTCATATATATGGTGAAAATAAGAAATGGAGAATTAATGGCATCAAATACAATATTATTAATACAAATTCTGGAGCATTTTCATTAATTCAGAAGCATTTTACATGGAAGTTGGTAATTAAAAATGTAGTTATTTTTTATGTCAGAAAGTGGCAAACGAGCTGTTGAGTCACCTGATATTAAGTGATTACCGACGCCCATGGAAATTTGCAACAGGGTTTCATGCATTGCCACCTTTAAATAAAGTGGGCCCCGGCTACCTCACTCACCAAATCCAACGCGTAAGTGTAAATCTAATTTATTTCGGTCTTCTGTGAGGTCGTGGTACTAACCCGGACGGACCTACCCATTCGTGCAACAGTGAACACTGTTGCATGGTTCTACCACGGTTGAAAAACACCTCAGTTTAAATTTGGATTATTAGGCCATTTTCGAATTCGATTAATTGTTGCTTAGCTTCTTTCTATTACTTTAACGAGGTGTTATGTGTACAACCATTACCCATGGTGAACAAAGCCACCGACTCCAAAATTGTTAAAATGTTAAATTTTGTTAGAGGTTAGGTAGGTAAGATCACATATATTAGATTTTCAATATTTGTTTATATTAGATTTAGTATTATTATACACTTTGGCAAATGTAAATAACTTTAACTGCGGCGTAATTCAATTAAAATAAATTTTAAACGATAGAGATAAATCTCTAATGAATTAATCAACAAGCAGAATTCGCTTATAGTTTTCGAAAAAATAAATAATGAAATAGTGTGATTTTTACTATATAAATCCGCCATTTTTTTTTTTGTTGTCAATATGTCAATTCTGCTCGTATTTCTTGGTGGTCATAAAAAAAATAACCTAACCTCGAAGGTTAAGGCGTTCAAAAAACTCTTTTTGAAGTCGATTATTTTTATTATCAAAAAGGTTTTTATTATGCAAAAGTACGTTAATCTGGAATAACGAATACGGGAACTCTGTAAAACTTGATGGCAACACTGATAAAAAGTCAAAAGTGTTCGCGACAACGATATTGTTAGGGATGGGTCGTATCGCTTTTTCTGAGTACCGCTCGATATCTGATATCGTGCATTGCTTGCCGTCCCACTCTAACTAGTAAGTATTTATATCTCACGCGCTTTGTCGCTCGATATCTGATATCGTGCATTGCTTGCCGTCCCACTCTAACTAGTAAGTATTTATATCTCACGCGCTTTGTCGCTCGATATCTGATATCGTGCATTGCTTGCCGTCCCACTCTAACTAGTAAGTATTTATATCTCACGCGCTTTGTCGCTCGATATCTGATATCGTGCATTGCTTGCCGTCCCACTCTAACTAGTAAGTATTTATATCTCACGCGCTTTGTCGCTCGATATCTGATATCGTGCATTGCTTGCCGTCCCACTCTAACTAGTAAGTATTTATATCTCACGCGCTTTGTCGCTCGATATCTGATATCGTGCATTGCTTGCCGTCCCACTCTAACTAGTAAGTATTTATATCTCACGCGCTTTGTCGCTCGATATCTGATATCGTGCATTGCTTGCCGTCCCACTCTAACTAGTAAGTATTTATATCTCACGCGCTTTGTCGCTCGATATCTGATATCGTGCATTGCTTGCCGTCCCACTCTAACTAGTAAGTATTTATATCTCACGCGCTTTGTCGCTCGATATCTGATATCGTGCATTGCTTGCCGTCCCACTCTAACTAGTAAGTATTTATATCTCACGCGCTTTGTCGCTCGATATCTGATATCGTGCATTGCTTGCCGTCCCACTCTAACTAGTAAGTATTTATATCTCACGCGCTTTGTCGCTCGATATCTGATATCGTGCATTGCTTGCCGTCCCACTCTAACTAGTAAGTATTTATATCTCACGCGCTTTGTCGCTCGATATCTGATATCGTGCATTGCTTGCCGTCCCACTCTAACTAGTAAGTATTTATATCTCACGCGCTTTGTCGCTCGATATCTGATATCGTGCATTGCTTGCCGTCCCACTCTAACTAGTAAGTATTTATATCTCACGCGCTTTGTCGCTCGATATCTGATATCGTGCATTGCTTGCCGTCCCACTCTAACTAGTAAGTATTTATATCTCACGCGCTTTGTCGCTCGATATCTGATATCGTGCATTGCTTGCCGTCCCACTCTAACTAGTAAGTATTTATATCTCACGCGCTTTGTCGCTCGATATCTGATATCGTGCATTGCTTGCCGTCCCACTCTAACTAGTAAGTATTTATATCTCACGCGCTTTGTCGCTCGATATCTGATATCGTGCATTGCTTGCCGTCCCACTCTAACTAGTAAGTATTTATATCTCACGCGCTTTGTCGCTCGATATCTGATATCGTGCATTGCTTGCCGTCCCACTCTAACTAGTAAGTATTTATATCTCACGCGCTTTGTCGCTCGATATCTGATATCGTGCATTGCTTGCCGTCCCACTCTAACTAGTAAGTATTTATATCTCACGCGCTTTGTCGCTCGATATCTGATATCGTGCATTGCTTGCCGTCCCACTCTAACTAGTAAGTATTTATATCTCACGCGCTTTGTATCTCTGATATCGTGCATTGCTTGCCGTCCCACTCTAACTAGTAAGTGTTTTTATCTCACGCGCTTTGTCGCTCGATATCTGATATCGTGCATTGCTTGCCGTCCCACTCTAACTAGTAAGTATTTATATCTCACGCGCTTTGTCGCTCGATATCTGATATCGTGCATTGCTTGCCGTCCCACTCTAACTAGTAAGTATTTATATCTCACGCGCTTTGTCGCTCGATATCTGATATCGTGCATTGCTTGCCGTCCCGCTCTAACTAGTGAGTATTTGTATCTCACGCGCTTTGTCTCTCGAAATCTGTTTAAAAATCAGATATTGTGGCAAACGCGTATGATATCGCCGTATCGCGATTCGTGTCGGTATACCGAGCGAGCACGGTACATCAGATTTCGGAAATATCAGATATTGTAAAATACATAGATATTGAACGAGCCAGTAAGCGATATTGGGATATTGTACTAATATCTAGTTTTCATATCTGATACGATTTGTATCGCCCACTTCTAGATATTGTTGATTTGATATTGATACTATCATTTTTTAATGAATTGTAATTTGTGAATATTTAGAAATGATAATATAAGCTATTACTTCCAACCTAGTAATCTCTCAAGCTGTAGAAATATTTAATAGCCACTTAGTAATAAGATTTTGATTGCTATTAAGGTATTAAACCGTATTTATATTTTAATTTTGTGAATATTTGCAGCTTTTTTTTGAAAATTTTGTCTGTTTACCCACAACAAAAAGTTTTAGTAGTAATAATTATTTTACGAAATAAAGTTTTTGGACATTAGAAACATGGCTACCAAAAGATCAAATCCATTTATTGAAGACTTTATGCCCCAAAGCAAAATTCACGTGGGGCTCAAACAATTCAACAACAATGAAGATAGGCTGAAAAAGGTTTATGGTAAATATCAGAACTATGTATATCCTAAAGTAGATACTCTGAATAATACTTTTTTATGTAATGGTATGATCCAGTCATATGCTATACTAACACACAACATATTATAGTAATGTGCCATTCATGAAATTTAATTTAATTTAACACAGACAGAATAGAGTATATTTACATAGCATTATTTATTAAACATAATTATCACTTTCATTAATAATGAATACTAACACTATAGTTGATTTATAAAATTTATTCTAACATAAGAGCTGAAAGTTTTAAATATGTTAAGAGCAAAATGCATATTGCAATTTGTTTTTTGATTTAATCACTCTTTTATATTATAGACAAAACTCTTGAACTTTTGTTCAAGGGAGCAAAAAAAACATCAAATCAAGATAATGTAATTATTAATAATATGGTGACAATTAATAAAAAAGATGGAATGAAACAGCTGGTTATAGGTAAAGATGGTTCACTTCTCAGTTCAACGGCAAAGGTAATGCTATATTTTTTTTAAAGAAAATCCAAAATAAAATATACCATAATATAAATTAAAATATACCACACAAGTAAACTGTAACCTATACTAGACTTTAGTAATTTAAAATTGAACACATAGAATGTTATACATTGAGGACCGCCTCGATTTTTTCAATTTTTCACTAATTCACAATAAACCAAAACCTAAAACTAAACTATAAAACCAAACTACTTATTTAAATTCTGAAGCAACTTTTGAATACAACTGAATAAGCAATGGATGTTGGACTTACGAGAGGAAAATATTGTTACTATAGATAAAGTTCATTTTAATTAAAGGTTCAAAAAAAGCTTTCATCAGTTGAACACTGCAGCTGTGGCAATATAATGGAAATCAACTGTGGCTACTGCGAAAGAGTGCTCTGTGTTGTTTGTCTAAATTTTTGCAACCGGTGTGAAAAAAGTTATTGTTCACAATGTTCTCTCATTGGGTAAGAACAATTGATATTTTTGTTTATTAGTTTTATAATGTCTTAAGCTCTCAGTATTTTGTACTCTTTAAATCACTATTATATTGTTCAAGTTTATTGTAAACATCAGCCTGTAAGTTTTATTTTGAGGACAACAGTGTATTGTCATACTGATAGTGTTCTCTTATTTAACTTTAATGTACTGCTGGGCCATATAAATACCACTTTTTAATGTCAAAACAAGATGTCTGATTGATGTAGAGAGTTAATTTTTAATTGATATTTTGTTTCAGAGGTGAAGGTGATGTTATATGTGTATCTTGTTATGGTTAGCTATTTAAGACATATCCTAAATACTATCTATGTTTCTTAAAATTTAATTAATCTTTAATATATTGTGATATTGATCTAAAGTAAGATGTTATTCAATAGATATGTAATTTATTATAATTAAAAAAGACCTACTTTTCTGTTACCGAATGCTAGTTTGTGTTAATTTATAAATGGCTTAGAGCCATCTAATTGAAGATTTAATGGGTCTAGTAAAAACTTTAATAAATAAAACACATCTCAGTTTATGTTAATTAATATGCAAATAAAAAATATTTTTATGTGTATTATAGTTATTAATTAACACAATCATTATTTAACAAAAACCATTATGTTAAAAAACATTGAAAATTGCCACAATGTAATTATACAAGAGATTGGTTTTATTAATCTGAGGTATTTTTCAATAAATTATATAAATAAAAAAGGAAATAAATAATATACAAAGTTTTAAAAGCAGGAAACCAAATATTATGCATTAATTTATTGGAAAATTGATTTTTATTGGAATGTAGGGTATTGTATACTTTGACCACAATGAGTTTTTGGAAAAGAAATCACATTCCTAATTAACTTCTACATACAATGTTAATCTATCAGCAACACAAGCAACTTTTAACTAAAATCTTGAAATTAATAAATTTTAGTTGGGTACTCATAGTTTAGTTAGATGTGGTCATGGGTTCATAATATAACTTTAAATACCATTACCATACTTAATAACAATGAAATTATAAAATGAAAACAATGCTATTAGTTATCTGAACAATTTTATTTAGAATTACAAACATTAGCATAATATTGCTTCAATTTGGCTGTAAATGCACCTCGAGGAACAAACAACATAATCCGTTTTCTGTTAAATATCTACTTTGTGCCAAGGAATATAATAAGACTTGGATTATTATGTATATATTTATTAATTGACGCACGTTGCTGACCTCTTACAAAACATCAGCACCCAAAGTCCCTTTTACACACTACTTCAGTTTGCATCCATATAAATAAAAGCCCCCAAAATAAAACTTAAATCTATTACTATAGCTTCCCTCACACAATGAAATTGTACTTAATGACTAAGAAACAAGTTTTAAATTCAAGCACTGTAATAAAAGTAATTATTACCTCCATAAAAGGTGTATCTTTTGACCATTGGTCACAAGACCTTTCAATACATTTAAAAAGCAATAACAAATCAATTATTAATATATGCATCTAGATAGTGTCACTAATTACGATTCGTAATTAGTAATTTTGTATTTATCATGTAAATAAGCATTTATGTGTAATATTGTGACCAGGCAGAACTTATATGGCTCTTTAATAGAAAAACGGCTAAAAAATAAAATAAGAACAGGGTAACAAAATTGCCCTGCTGTTTGAATGTGAGAATGTGGGATTTGGGAGACAGTTCACCTGATGTTAAGTGATATCAGTCACCCATTGGTGTCTACAAAACCCGTGCATTGCCGACTTTCACGTGGGTCCCCGATTACCTCACTTATTCGACGAAAATCAAACAAGTAGAATATCATTTAAAAAACCCGACTGCTTTTCTGAGTAATTTATTATTTTGATATATCCAGTGTCACTCTCGCAGTAAAAACGAATCTAAGAACACCTCTCAAGCTAAAATCCATCAAGCCGTTCAGGCTGCAGAGCGTGCGAAACAAATATACATACATACTCTCGAAAAATATAACCCTACTGGCGCAGGCGGGTAAAAAAACATAATTTGGCCACCTGTGAGACCACTGTGGTATTACTCCAAAAGGAACCCTATTCATACAACAACATGGTACAGCGACTTTGCACTACCGCAGTAAAAAATGTTAACAAAATAAAAAAAAAAAACATTTTTTTATAAATTATTATGTATGCAACATGTGTTAAACTGCCAGTAAAGCAATTTTACTGAATTAAATAGCAGTTTTAATTAAACAGAGCACCAACGAAATATGTGAAACGTAGGAAAATCCGTAAATGTATAATATTACGGCGAGTAGGTAATATAAATAATGCTCATTGTAAGCAAACGCTCCGGCTTCCATCCTATAAATTTCCAAAAATATTCAAACAATTATTGGATGGAAAATTGGCTGGGTCTGATATACCCTGTACTTTAGCTGCTTTTTTTTATATCTTTAATATTTATGTTTCAATTTTAACACCACAATAATATTTTTTTAACAGTTTTAGTATACAATATTCACTTGTCATTCCTATAAAGCAACTTGTGAAAATAATATGAAATATACTGAAATATATGAAACGTGAACCGTAAACAATAAGCTAAGGGTGCAGCTTAAACATTAGGATGTTAAAACAAAAGAAAAATTGTTCAAGAAAAATTTACTAAAGAAGTGAGGTATATTTCTTGGCAATATTGTTACTTTCACACAAAAAGTTACCGTGACATAGCTGGGTGGACATTTTCAATGCATTATTGCAAGACTAAAGTTTCTAAAAGGCACTATACGTATTAAAACGCCCAGCTGTGTCCACAAACAAACGACTGAACTCTCAGTGACAAACACATTTAAATAGGGTAAATAGCGAACTCTCTCACCAACCAGCTTGGCGGCCAGTAATTCAGCCACCAATAGTGGAATCTATATAATTTATTGCTACAGTTAAAGGTATCCTTAATAAAGCTATACACGGTACGGCGTGGCGGGGCGCGGTGGCGTTACGCGAACAGGTACCGGTAGAGGATCGTCGCGGCCACCGCCAGCGCCAAAGGCACCAGCCACGCGCTCCACACACTGCCACGGAAACACATTAGTACTGGTTTAATAGAAAAACAAAATGAACGCAATACTCGATAAAAACTCTTCTATAATTTTCTAGCCATAGCAAATAATTATTAGTTACACATAAAATTAATTTATTCCACCATAATGTTGTAAAGAAAAAAAAACTTTGTTGATTGTGTCATTTTTTTTTTCGATGCACCTTTTTGTCACCCCAAAATTATTCAGTTCATATTAAAATAGGTTTATCATAATATGACAAATAAATTTAAGTAAGAGTAAGTATATGATAAAATTCAGAAAAGATAAAAATAGTGCCGACATAAAACATGCAGATAATGGGGAAAATGAGAGAAGTGATTAATAGGAGGATAAATTAGACATTAAAATGTAATTAGTAACAGTGACAGTTATAATAAAATGTGTTAAGGTAATGTTAAAAATGTTTTTTTACTAATGCTTTGCATTATTTACTTTATAGCACATGGTTCTGTGTAATGAAACTGATAAGTTTAGAACATAAAAGAATACACATGATGAGTATAAAATAACAAGCCATAATTTGCAATATGTGCTTTATTGATCCACTCCACTATTACAAATGACACAGGTATATTGTATATTATCATACATTTAATAGAAAATTAACAGCACCAAATAAATAGGCAAAAATTGCCCCTTTTAATGCTAAATATTATAACATATGAATCACTTGTATTATTGCACATGATATAAGCTACAATGTTTCTTTATATTTAAACTAGCTACAAAACAGCACACACTCTCAAGCAAATCTCGCCTACATTACAAAAGCATTTTCTAATAACAATAATACTATATACTATATTGCTGATAATTATATAATGAACAATTTTATATGATCTCAAAGTAATATAAGTGAATTATTTCAAACAAGCTACTATACTACTCACTGAAAAGGAACAGATCTATAAAATCACATTATTTTATTTGGCTTTACTTAACCATCATAGTAATGCAGATCCATGTGCCACATTGAGGTTAAGTTAATAACATTTGGGAATGTGTGAGGTAGATGGAATGATACCACTTCTTCAAGCTAAAAATGGTAATATTGCCATTAAAGCAACTGAAGGTTAATAAAGTAAGTACCTACACCCAAATTTATACTTTCAATATATTCTTACTTATGTCAGATATCACCTATTCATCATCCAGAAATAAAGTTGTGCTTAAAATATATCTATTTAACAAGGAAAAGGCTAGTTTTTTTTTTGCTCTAAGAAATACTTATTAATACAAAAATAATTATTATAAGGCAACAGCATTATAAAATTTGTTATGAATACAATAATATAGCTTTGAGAAGATAGAATGAGAAGAACAAGTCACAAAAATTAAGAGAAAATAGAGAAGAATACATGGAAAATATTATTATAGATTATAAAGAAATTATGATGTACAAGAAATATTTTTTTCGCAATACTTTTAACATACATCCATTATAGTATGAATATCAAAGAATCACTGGTCACTCCCAAATAAAAAAATCACTGGTTTTCAAGTGACTTTCATTAGTTTTAGAAAAATTTACTAATTCCACATAAAGCATCAAGCATAAGGTGTGAGGGTTATGAATGTGGAATGTAATCTAAACAGTTATGTTGAAACTTCAGGACCTAGTTAATTGATTATGCATCGTGTTCACCACTTCGTAAACTTTCCTTTGGAGTGCATTTAATCCCTGTTTAGACGTGCTAAGAGAACAAACGTAAATGTGTTGCAATGTTTTTTGTATGTTTATAATCTATACATACATATAATAAAAATGTAACTCATTGTTGTCTGTACATGGAAGATATTTGAGAAAAAACTATTATTGGGGGCCTTTATCAATGCAGTAGAACACAAAAAAATTATTGTTAAAAGTTTTGTCTGTCTGTGCGTTTGAGCGCAGTAATGACAAAAACTGCTTAACCGACTTGGATGTAACTTCCTCTAATGCATTGGAGTAAAAAGTAAAGTAACAGCCTATACATGTCCAACAGCTGGGCAAAGGCCTCCTCTAAACAGAGGGTATCAGGGCATAGTCCACCACGCGGCCCCACTGCGGATTGGCGGACTTCACATATTTTCGAAATATTTTTTTTCGTGTATTACTTTGAAAATAGGCAGGTTTTCTCACGATGTTTGCCTTCACCGCGGAGCACGTGATAAGTCAGCACTTACAGTTAAAAACGTCATTGGTACCGGCGCCGGGGATGGAACTCAGGTTGGATATTGAATTAAAAGCGAGTGCCCGGACACTGAGCTATCACGGCATTGTAGTAAGCTTCACTTAACATTCACTGTTAGATTTATTTAAATTGGTCCATAAATAAAAAATATATCATTTTAAAGAACCATGTTGATGATATGTTTGATAAAATGGTATATAATAGCTACAGTTCAATTGGATGAAACTATAGTTAACTATAACTATATATAGTTACATATATGGTCTGTAAAATGATGATGATTGTAAGTTTATAAAAATTGGCCTAGTGCGAGTTGGTCTCGAGCACGCAGGGTAGGTACTTTTTAAGCACGATATAAATTAATGTAGTACATGCGGGCGGAGCCGCGGCCGTAAAGCTAGTTTACAATAAATATATTGAATATAGTGTTGAGGAATGCGACAGGGATGTCGAAGTGAAGAATTATATCGATGTATATATCGAAGATGGTATATAGGTCCTTTTTCTTTGTCAAAAAAAAAAGGTATGTCAAGAATTAAATATTTGACACCACGGACTCTGCGCCGGATTATCGTTTTTTTATAATATTTTCGAAATAGAACAATTTGTATCGATATATCGGATCCAAATGTATCGGATGAAAATATACAATCAAAAACATCGATATTTATTCGGCATCCCTTGGGTGTGAAAGAGCAGTCCTATTTGTCTTCCAAAGGAAGGTCTCTGCAGTGGCGTGGGTCGTGGTCTGAGGTGGTCGTGTGGCCGGTGAGTGCGTGAGTGATGGTCTTTTCGGATTAGGCAACTACGCACTTGCCCTGCTCCTTTGGCTGGTCGTTGCTCCACTGAGGGGCAAACGCTGCTTTGGTCTGTATGCGGTCAGCCTCCACTAGCTCACCGATCTTGTACTTCGCCATCAGCGACCTGCGTATACAAGGTTTTGCGATCAGCCGACGGCTCTAAAAGCATACGACAGTTTTACTTTGTTTACTATTATTAGCCCAACCACAAAAATGTACTTGTGGTTACACTAATGCTTGAACAGGTAAATTGGTAAATAGTTGTAGTAAATCTTGGGCCCTTCCCTTGGGCGATCTAAATCAAATCTCGTTGACAGGAACGATACATTAAAAATATAGAAAAATTACGAAAAGATTGTCGCCGCTGTGGGAATCGAACCCACGTCTTCGGCATTCGCGGCCTGACGCTCTGGCCACTGAGCTAAACGGCTGATAGCCACAGCGACGAAAATCTTAACGCCTTCTTTCTACATTGCGACAATCTTTTCGTACCTTTTCTACATGTTTTAATGTTCAATCTTAAATGCCGAGATTAGCACTATAAAAAAACTTTAAAATTTAAAAAAGAAACGATACAATTAATATTATCGATATTTAAAGTTACGATTATCACGTGATCGTTATAACTCAACGCATCAAACTTCATATGCCAGAAACATATATATTTTTTATGTGAGAAGGTGGCAGGCGAGTTGACGGTTGACCCGATGTTAAGTGCTAACAGCCGCCCTTACATTTGCAACACCCAGGTTAGGGTTGCAGTTGCGTTGCCACCCCTTAATAACGTGACCTTTATACATGGTGATATAACTAAATTCGTCTAAAAATTGTAATATTTTTACATGTTACGTAATTGATATGTCAGTAATAAACTAATTAGTAAATCTTGTGACGAACAATCGCGACAAGCAAAGTTCAAGGAGGAGTAAAGTCTTATCTACATGTTGTGCGCAGAAGTGCCGCGTTTCGTAGTCTGCGTTTGTTGCTATATTTTTTGCACATCTATTTACCTCGCGTCGGAGCTGTGACTGACATCTTCGAAAGGTTCCGTAGCGTCGAGCCCCGCCTTCTCCAGCAACACCTCTTCGCCGCCGGGATGCTGTTGAAGAACCGTCACAACTATTATTATTTATTTTTTGTTGGCGAATGCGGCAAGCGAGCTGTCACCCGATGTTATGACGACCGCCGAAGTGTTACACTTCCACTACACGCCGGTCCTTTGTGAAGTCCTACTACTTTCCCAGACGACCTACCCATTAGAGCAATAACGAAGATTGTTGCATGGCCCTACCACAATTTTAGTTATGCTGACATTATATCATAACAAGTTCTAACCTTAACTTTTCCCCGATATGAACATGTTAACCACCAAATATAATAGATATTTTTTAAATAACTTATTCCATCGGAGAGTTAAATGCATTAGACCCTACCCGTAACTTCCGTTCCATTCCCATAGTGGGAGTTAAGAAAATACTTAATAATAATAATAATTTATTTATTACTTTTTTTATTTTCCTTCGAAATTTCTGAATACATAAGTCCGACTTAAAGCCTTTAGGCATCCTATGGTCAACCCATGTTGCGAATAAATACCCGTATGAATAAAACAATATATTATTTACGTAAATAATGTAAATTAATAAATGATAATGAATTAGGGCGATAATTTTATCGCTGTGATTTTAAATTTATGCCACAACAGCTTAAATAGCAATCATGGTCACGGGCCTGCAAGTAACTAAGTAATTACGTTTTACATTATTTTCGACGTGTACAATTTTTTTTCTAAATATAGACCTCATACATGACAATTTTTTTCCTATCTCGATGTCAAAATGCCTGTCAGGTGGTTTTGCGTTTCTCTTTTTCCTCAAGTAAGGGTGAACGCCACATATACGGGCTTAGAGCGTCAAGAGGAGAAAATTCATTCATTCCAGAAGGCGACGTGTACAGAACGTGAATGACCCAAATGTGGACTCAATGACACACGTGCGCCAACGGAGCGACACGCGCTGACTTACAATTATCTGAATAACAATGCTTGTGTATTATTAATATAGTATTTATTATCTGCTCCAAACTGGAGATGCTTCTGACGGTTGACTGATAGACAACTGATTTTTATCTTTATTGTCCATAGACTATTGCAAACATTATTACGTAAATTTGATTATGCTCCATTTAAAATAACAATGAGAAGTAGATTGCTTAAATATGTACCATTTTGATAAGACGAACAATCAATAAAAATTTGGGGGTCAGGGGCACTGCGATAAGGCAACGACCACTATAAATAAATTTGTAACAGTTGAACACATATGTAGGTATACCTCCGAAAATAGGCCTTTTATTACAGCAGCTTCGGCTGTTGCACGTATGGGCAGGCTCGTGCGGGTAAGTACCACGACATCACAGAAGACCGGCGTAAAGTGGATTAAATCCATAGAGGTATTCGTACATGCATTGTGTTTCATTTTTAGGCAAAGTATATTTATCAAAAATAAAGTAGCATACGTTATTATGTAGCATACGTCATTATTTTATATATAATAGGTTCGGCATCCTAGGTGCAGTACACATTTCACATTCGGATTTTTGAACATACATTATTATTAAAATACTATCTATTCACACAAACTACTATTCAATACGATCAAGTAGGGGTAGTCACATTGCGAATTTATAACCGCTTGTCAGCGCCAAGGTAACTTTCTCACGTTATTTCTTTACCCAAAGCTTTTCGCAAGGCATTGCCATCAGAGTACCGAACACCACCAATTCTTTTCTTTAACTGATGAAATCAACCATAATCACACGGACTTAAGTCAGGGGAATATGGTGGTTGAATCCAACGGTCAATCTTATGTTGATCCTTAAATATGGCGCAATAAAAATTCAAAACCGGGCGGGTTTGATCCGAACAACCTAATCCAATACTCGATTCTGCACGTGTTATATGAAACTGTCAATTTGTAATTCAAATATTCTTATCCCTTATGGCAATCTCCATACATATTTTGAAACATTGCTTACTTTTAATAAAACGCTGTTGTGTCTGCGGTGTTACAAAATCAAAACATTTTAACTATTCAAAGGGGAATGAGTCTGAAGTTACACAAATTAAAAAAAATAGAGATAGGAGCTCCTAATATGGTAGATTTTAACTTTTGAGGCGTTCTAGACGTGATACTAATTTAAGACTTGAAATCGAAGACATAAAATACATCTTGTCGTACGATTTCGCTAAATTACTTAGAATCGATTATCTACTTGTTTAGAGTGAATGTGTCATTACTTAAGAAAGTGTCGTCGTCAATTCACTGTACAGCTAAAACTGGAAACGTTATCGATTTAATCGTTGTTGTATTTGATTAATTATCAACTAAATTAGCCTGTTGTCGATATTATGGACGAGGTTATCCGCTTATTGTTAGCACCAAACAATGCAATGCTCCTAAAAAGACGTTAAGACAATCAATTGCCACAAATTGCGTAGTTATGGATAGATATCTTCTTAACGCGGGACGAGACGGTAAGAGCATGGCATTGTTAATTTCTTTTTAATCCATCCAAAGGTTGCCTGGAAGAAATTACTCCTAGTAATAAGGCCGCCCATTGTACCTATCACTTCTATATTAATTTTTAATTTTTGTTTGTTTTATTGTTGGTGTGCAATAAAGTATATTCACTCATTCATTCATTCAGTGTTGTAGCTCTTTTTGGACTTCTAAATTTAAAACAAGCCTATTTATGATGAATAAAGAAATTTTGATTTTGACTTAGTTGCATAAAAATATAATGTCGTTTAATTATATTATAAACTGTATATCTTTTCCATTCTTGATAGTAGATTTGGGCCTTTGAGGTAGCAGTAGGCTCTCTTGTAAGAACAGTTACATAAAACTCTTCGCATAAATGTTCATTATACAAATGCTGTGTCCTCATGTTGGTAATCCAATAAATAAATAGAACAGAGTGAAAAGAAACTACAATTAATAGTTTCTCCAGCACGTATATTAAAATAGTATTAAAATTCTTATTCAGAGACCGTTCGTGCTCCGAATGTAATATTGGAACGGAATGTAATTTGTGACACTGTAAAAAATTTACAACAATCCATCCATTGTTGTCAATTGTCATAGAATTAGAACACAAGCTGTTGTTGACCTAAATTACACAACATCTTATTGGCATTGTTGTAACAATTTCTTGAAACATTCAAAACACACGAATAACTCATAAAATAGACAATAAAAAAGATACGTTATACAGTCAATATGTTGATAAATTACAAAGTTTATAAATTAAGTCAAAACAATAGTAATAAAACTCTACTTCACGCACAACTATCGTAGTGTTTACGATAATATTTAATTATAATGCAATTAAAAGCATCGAATATAATCGAATAATCGCTTTTAAGAAAATTTAGTTAATTGTAACTTATAAAACAATAAGAATCAATGTTTTCGGCGATATTAAATATGACATAATGCATTAATATATACCTTCTTCGCGAGTGGAAAGTCTTAAGTAAATTTTAAAATCATTACTAGTGTTAATCTAGTGATCGAAATTAGACCATAGCAGGCAGCGGGCAGTTCCTGATTTTAATTGAACACCGCCACCCATGGACATATACAAACACCCGAGGTCTTCCCGATGCGTTTACAACCTTTAAAAAGTAGTCCCCGGTTACCTCACTCAAATATAATTGAACGGAAACGTGCATGAATTACGCTATTTGATTTAGTTACAAATTGTAGCCGACGAACAATTTTTCACTTAAACGAAAATCCGGTTCACATATCTTCATGTATGGTGAGGGTTATCCTTTCGTTGTGAAAACCAAATGTTTTCATATTACGTATCCATAAATATAAAAGTTCGATAATCCGTGTAAATTTGAATTATTATGGTACATTTATTGTGACTTGATGTAGAAGTATGAGCGTATGTGTTTTTGGCAATGTACTTGAGATGCCATAGTTTTGACGGCATTATCCGCTAATTGACCAATTAGATCAGAGCTTCGTTCGGATGGTCAAGGATTTGTTTCATGACAATCTAACGATTTAAAGCAAAATTTATGTGTTTCCTATCGGTATATTTTATTCTTATCAGTACACGCGTCTAATGGAAGACAAACATTTTGAATTGCGAATTGTGTACGAAAAGGGGCGAATGGACAACCACATACAAAAACGGAACGATGACCAGTCGCATAAAATGGTTTAGAATGCCTTTACAGCCAAATCTACAATAAAATCGGAACTAAGGAGTCTAGATAATGCCACTAGGCATTAAGTCCGTCAATTGTGTAGCTTAAGGTATTAGTCATAAGGAATGATAATGAAAACTATTTGAAGTTTGCGAAACTGATGGAAAGTTACAAAAATCGTCGAAGTCATTCCGCTCGAAGGTTCATGATTAATGTAATCATTTGCTTATCGAAATAAAAATTAAACATTTCATCTATCGATTGTTAGTTTTTTTTTAATCTACCACAGTTTCATAATGAGATTCCTCTAACGGGGAAGAAACATGCTAAGGGTAAAACCGTACCCTATTACTAAGACTCCGCTGTCTGTCCGTTTGTAATCTGGCTGAAAAATCTCATGAACTGTGATAGTATGACAGTTGAAATTTTCACAAATGATCTATTCCTGTCGCCGCTATATCAACAAATACCAAAATAAAAAAATATTTAAGTGGGGCTCGCATACAACAGATTTTTTATGCTGTTTTTATAGATAATGGTAAGGAACCATTCGTACGCGCATCCGACTCGCACTTGTCCGGTTTTTTTTCTCAAAACATTAAAATACCAAACATACATTTTTTTTTACTACGGTAAGATTTCCATGGTGGAAATAAGTTCCGTAATAACTACTCTTAAAGATGACAAACAACTGTACAGAAGACACTAGTCTATTTTAAGCGTCATACAATATTTAAACATAATTTTATTCCATTATAGATGAAATTATCTACGAGCGTCAACGCGGCCGACGCGTCTGCGTTTCAATTATGCGAGAACCCACACGCCTGGAATCTTTCATTAACTCCGCACGGAATGTGAAATGCACGACTTGGACGCTTTGGCCTGCTATTAACCCCCATTCACACATTCTAATATAATAGTATAATAGTTACGTAATTTTTTCATGTTTTCCACATGCATCACCACCGTTCCAAAAAGTACCCAGAAGTATAATACTTGATGCTTATTTAATATAATTAATTATAATTTTCTCTAAAGCCGAGACACACTTGCCCAGGCGAGCCTGTACATTTGTGGCAACAGCTTACATCAAAGTCGTGGCTCTACCACAGTTAAAGACAGAATATCTTTTTAAGGTAAAGCCAATTTCGGCTAGAGCTACAGAGACCAGAAAAATGTTTAGAGGCGCATTTGAAAGAAATCACACTGAATTATTTAATTTTATTCTGAACTGAAATCAGTAAAACCTAATGTATTATCAAAAGCCACATTAAATGTATACTAAATTTTCTCCATCTATTTCATGTAAAATTTTTTTTAAAAAAATACTTTTCTGAACCTTCTGGTTCTATTAGTTAACATATTTATAGAATGAGTTGCGTTATACTTTTCATGTTGAAAGTAAATTAAAAAAACAAACGATAACATGTCTTGGGTCAATTGCAGGTTAACTGGACAAGTTAAACAAATCAAAAATTTATCAATACACTATATAATATACAGACAATTTATCTTCTTCAATTAATATAATAAAAATCCATCTGTTCAGGGGCAGCTTAGTCTATTAATAAATTTTTAACTTTTTTATTTTCTATAATATATTTATATTATTCTTGATTATATAATAGAAATGGTTCTAATGGGATTTAATGTGTTTAAATAAAAAGACCCTGCTCAATAGAACATATTATGAATTCTTCATAAATAATTTCAAATGAAAAAAACAATATTGAAACTTTTTAAAACATTCTGTGACTGTAAGGAGATAAATAAATACATTTTAACATCATTAGCTGACAGATACGATACAATGAATGTGGGAATTACAAAGTGACAAACTCAGTAATTTATGCAAAAATTTAAATTGAACGAAGAAGCAAACTACTTACTGCTAGTTTTCGATGATAGTGAACTAAATACATTTTTAAATATTCTTAATGAACAACTACCAACATACAGTGCTTAGTGTTAAAACAGATGTATTGTTGTTATATAGCAAATAGTATTATATTTAAATATTACAAACAAAAACAATTGGTAATTATGTACAATCTTATGAAACTTTTTTGACCTTACAAAAATTAATTGATAGACAAATGTCAATATTTAGTCAGTGATTAATTAATGAATGTTCTTAGTTTACCAAACTTTTTGACATCAATTTACTGGCGCTCCTTAGTATACAAGAATGTACACATAAAAATCAAACCTAACCATTGAGTACGGGACCCTATCTTATAAACCTATAAAATTATCTAAATGGAAAAAAATTATCACTTTGTAACCTACTCATTGTCTAAGTACTTATGATGTTTGGTAGGGCCAAGCAACAGTCACTGCTGTTACAAGTACCGCCAGCTCATTTGACATTCCACTCTCTATAAAAATGTAAGTAGTAGTAATAATATAAGTTCAGTAAAACTGCACAATAGACTGTAAACAATTACCTAAAGATGCCTTGATATTCAATTAACGCCAATCAAATTTATAAATGTAAAAATGTGTTAATCGATAGCAAAAAGTTACCTTTAAAATAGTTATAATGCAAAATAGTGTGGCAAACGGGTAAAATTAAAAAAAATTAAAATACATGCATTATACGTCACATCATTGTTGTCTAAAATGTATGACAGGAAATGATAGAGTATATATCTATATATCAATGTATAAAGTATAAATTGAAAGTAATTCTGTTACTAAAACTTTTCATTCATTTTTGGTAAGTTAAATAATCATTAATACCCTAAATATTAATATACAATTCGTTTTATAACGCTTTCACATAATTAATAACGATTTCTTTGGTTAAATTGACAACAACAAAAATAAAAAGCAGTAGTATGCCGTCTCACCTCATCCAGAAACTTTGTAACATCGTAGACACCATTGTGAATGATGAGGATTGCATCGTCGCGCGTGTTGCGGCACTTTAACTCCTCTCGAGTAAATAACTTAACTTGCTGCTCCATCTTCCAATTAAGAAAAACTAAATATAAATATATAAGATAATCAAAATTAATCACTATGAAGAAGAGCCGCGTTTAAATCGAGTACGTAAGTCGGCGAAGTAAAGATCGGGAATGAGCGCAGATTTACCGAATGACAATGAAATGACAAGATATCAAGAAACGAAATGATAAACATATGTCAAATGTCAATTGGTGACTGGCGTTAGCATCTGTGGTGACTGGCTGACTGGTATAATTCGCGAACTAAGGATGCCGAAAAAATATCGATATATCGATGCAAAATATTAATGGCATCTTGGCAACAAAAAAATTATTTGACGTCGTAAAAATTATTATCATTTAACCACATAAGTAACTTCTTTAAATTATCGTTCAGCATTTTCATGACAATCAAATAACTATTACTAAATTCTGTTGATCTAGGCCTGTCTTTTAGTACAAGTCGCTGCGGGTTTTTTTTGAACCATTATTAACTTCGTTTTAAACAATTCTTTACGTTTTTTTTACAAAGTTACATATTTTTTTAATTAGTTATTTTTTGATTCGATTCAAGGCAAAAAAAAAACTGATTTAGTTTACTAAATAAGCTATTTGTTTTTTTTTCCAATGAAGGTCTTGATAAATAACATACCGAGAAATTTAGATTAATAAAAGAAATTTGATTAAAATTAATAAAAAATTAACGTTTTATTAAAATTTCTCATTCATTTAAATAATGTGAACTTGGTCCTAAAAATTACTATTACTTATTATTGAATCAGACTGAATTAAATACATTATTTTTTTTAAACTTAAAGTATGACCGATATATAGATTTTTTTCTTTTCGATATATCGAGGCCGATATTGATATTTTTATAAATATCGATATATCGATATTTATTTCAACTTTCGGCATCCCTATCGTGTACTGTGTACGGCATTCATAGTGTTACTATGTTGCTAAATATACAAAAATGTAAACCATAAACCTATGCGATCCCTTGATTGAAGAAATGTATGAATCACATATTTTATTATATATTGTAAACTAATAAACATTACAGATAACATATTATTAATATTCAATTACTTTATGAACAAAAGTGAAATTACCCTAAAAAAAGCCTTGAATAGATTGGCAATACTTAATGTGCGTGAAAAGATGATACTTTTTAACAAATATCGAAAACTCAGTATAAATTTAATATTATTTTATTTACAAATTTTTGCTAATTATTGTTCTTTCAGATTAATTTATCACACAGTAAAATGGTGTTCTTAAACCGTTTATTATACATAATCACTTACCATCAGGTGAGCCTCCTGATAGTTTGCCCCTTTTCTCCATAAAAAAAAAAACATAAAATGTTTCAAATAACATTTGATTAATATTGTTTATATTATGATGATTACTATAACTGCACCACTTAACCATTCCATATATTCAACTTTGAACATGATGTGGGTTAAAGTAGCCTCTAAACATTAAGGAAAAACCTCCATCTTTTTATACAACACTACTCACGTAGGCTAAAATAAAGACTTATCCAATAAACTGTAAATTGAACTTTTTAAAGAAGAGCAACTCTTGACTCTTGAGTTTTGGCTGGTTTCTTCTCAACAGAAACTGCTTTCGGAACCGGTGGTAACTTGTGAATGTATTAATTTTAATTACCATGGTAAAATGCTGGTTATATAAAGATGCTGGTCAAAAATTGGAAAATGGATTCAAGTAGGGATTTAAAAGAAATATATGAATAAACCAAACAACTATTTAATATTATAATTCTCTATGTCTAAGTGGCCTACTCATTGCTTATTACAAATATTATAAAAGTTATTTTTTTTATACTTTGATACTGCTTGCTTCCTGTATCTCCTTCTGTTTGTGGGTCCCATCACAAAAAGGTCTATTTTTTGTTTGTTTACAATTGCACAACCAGTATTCCTTTGTCTTTTCAACTGTAAACCTTATTGGCCTGAAAAATTGGGATTGTATGTTATCAAAACAAACAATAAAAAAAATACTTCTTGTTTCATGTCAATATTACAACTGACAGATTTATTCTTGGTTTCTATAGAATTCAAGGAATTATTTATAATTAAAGCCTTATTTGTTCTATACCATTAAATTTGTCATACCTCTGTGTTACTTTGAGGAATATATCTTTATGGGTGCCGTCACACATTGGTTGTGTTTTGGAACGGCCGCATAGGCACCATTGGTAAGTTTTCCCTTCTTCAAGAGTTAGCTTGAATGGTTTTCTGTCATACACTATTCCATTATCTTTTTGACAATTAGCAGAGTACACTGTTTTCAAAGGATTGTTTGGGATTTCAGGCTTTGGTGCTTTGGTTACATAATTTGCCTGAAATTTATAAATTAATTTGAACTGAGATGTTATGAATAAATAAGTCAATCCGATTTTATTAAATTGTGTGTTGTGGATGCTCAGTGCCAATGCCCACAGTGGCGGATTTCCCATAAGGCCCAATAGGCCTGGGCCTAGGACCCCTATATATTAGAGGCAGCCAATCATGACAAAAAGTTCACTGATGATAACAAGATATACCATGGACTATGAGAAAGGGGCGGCTGGAATTTACTACATGGGCTGGGGCCTAGGGCGCCCAAGACTACAAATCCGCCACTGAATGCCCACACTAAGTAAATTGTTAATTTTAAGTGCTAACTTATCTCATGCTCAGCGTTGAAGGAAAACATCGTGAGGAAACCTGCATGTTTTCGAAATAATAAATAAATATTATAATAATTTCTAAAATATGTGAAGTATGCAATTCTGCAGAGGATCGCATGTTGGACTATGCCCTAATACCCTCTGTACAGCAGTGGGACGTATGAAGGCTGTTACTTATTTTAATCCGAAATTGCTTATAATATATGGTAAAAGTCATAGGCGGAATGTGTGAAGTTATGTTTTAATGTTATAAATTATAACGCTTACTAACTCGAAGTGCACATGCAAATATCCTGTAGGCATTTTTCCTTGCAAACATTATCATGAAAATTTATTATACTTAATAAGGGTAAAGTAATATTTCTACTTAAAACTTATCAAAACTAATTCATTAATTATTCCATAACTAATTTGCTGTAAAAATAAGTAGAAACCAACAGGAAAATGTGACAGTGACAGTTACATAGACCGTGTGAGACAGTGCTGCCAATTGCTAAATGGCCCTAAAATCAAGATGAAAATAACCCTAAATGCAATTTTCCAAAGCCCAAAAAAAAGCCCTGTATTGACTTCAGATATTGTATAAATAAACTTAGGTTTGGTTAAGGTAATTAAAATATAATTTAATTTTAATTACTTTTCATTACAAATAGTTGAAAAAATTAACAAAGCAACAAAATATCAACTATCATTTCATTAATTACATTAAATTAATAGACATTTTGCCTCTTTTTACTAACTGTGGTCAGTGAAAATAGTGATTCCTGAAATATTATTCATTGTCCTAAAAGTGGCCGAAACATTTTTGGACCCTAAAAATGCCCAATATGTATATTTCCCTCCAGGCTAAAAGCCCTAAGCCCTTGGCAAGGCTATCTGGAAACCAGTTATACAGTAAAGTATTTTGTGCTTTCAAGTCTTCAAAATGAATACTCCTAAATAAATTTCGAAACTATTCAAAGCCAAAACTTCAAAAACAACAAAATATAATGTCACTTTGTATTACTAGATGGGTCCAGGGGCATGTTCGCTATCAGTTTTCCTTCAAATCTGACTTAAAATCCCGACATTTTAGTTATACCTATTCTAAACATGTCTTCGTGACGGTATATATTGGAAGTAATTACTGAATTAAACTCTGTTAACATCGCCTGTTCAAGTTAGTATTATACCGGCCAGGCAGGACGGTCCTTATTATCTTGACTGACAGGGTAAGTAAGGTAAGGGGTAAAGTAAGGTAAGGGGCTCGAATCTATGAGCTCTTCGCACTTAGATAAAATCTCCGATTGAATTGACTTGAGATCGCCGTCACGGCGACCTCCAATCTCACGTCCCATATCCAAATAGCCCTCATAGACTGTTTCGATCGGATCGTGGTAGTGAATGATAGCCGCTTCGAATTGCCGGAGAACCTCAGGTGGCTATAACGTGAGAAAAACTCAGTCAACCATGCTTTCGAGTGATATCGAGAAGGCCAGCTGGCGATGTTAAGTTATAATAAGATGGGCCCCGATTACCTTATCTCCCAAAAAAGGAAGCCCTTTAAAAGTGCATGCAGGAGCTAAGGAGGCCTTCTCGTTCTGATTAATGCACTTCTCGACAGCTGCACCTTGCATTCTAATATCAAGCTCATCGGAAGCTTCAACAAGTATGAGAGCGTTCACAAATACTTACGCTCGCTTTGATGTGCGTTGAAATACCGACACGCTAATGGCAAAAATGAAATAACAAATAATATAAAAAAATATTTTTCCAAATATCCTCCCACACATAGCTTTAGAAAATCTTTGCAAACATTTACAAGTCTAAAGATCTACCCTTGAGACTTGTAAATGTTGAGAGGTCAGGCACTGCACACCATAATTAGAGTCCAGAGCGGTAAATAGGTAACAATGAATTAATCAATAGTTCCAAATTCCTCTAGAATGGTGCTAGACAATGGTTATCTACATTTTTGAGTTGAATTTTAATAATTAGTTATTAATTATTAAAATTCAACTCAATGGTAACTACCACTTTAATCATACCACTGCCTACCCACAAGCTATTCTAGCGGCTCCAATTTAACACCTATACATGGGCACATATTATGAATATGACTAGTGCTTCAAAACTGGTATAGATGTTGTTAAAAGTTGAATTGAGATTTTTGGTAAATACATTTTTTTACTGCATTTATATAATAATGTTAACACGAGTAAATTTTATCCCAGTTGACATTGCAATGAACGCAACATCAACTCGTGTGATTTTGACAATATATGACAGTGACGTTTTATTTCATTTTTTTGGTTTTATTTTTCACATGTTTTTCGTATAAAAATGGTTGTTTTCGTTGATATGCTTTTCTAATTTTTATAATTATAATTTGATTTAGGCAAGTAGTATGCTATATTTTTTAGTTTGAAAATAAAACATGATACAATTTTCACGAAATTATGTCTAGAATAAGAGGAATTGAGGCCAAAACGCAGAAAAATGTGCACCAAATCTCACTAACATGTAAAAAAGTATGTAATGAAATAAATAAAAAGAAACATGAAGGTGAAACGTATAGTAAAGAAGATGCCGAAAGTAAATACACTTATATGCTTAACAGGCATGAAAATCGTGTAACGAGTCCTCATACACTATTTTTTATTTTTAGAGCAACAGATTACTGATTTGCTACATAAGCTTCCTACTTTGGATAAAATATTTGAAGTCCATCGCAAGATTGGGGAAGGCACATTCAGCTCTGTATATTTGGGATCACTAAGACGTCATGCAGTGCTTCCATCCTCTGAGCGCCGCTGGTTTGCTATCAAACACCTTGTGCCAACTGCACATCCCGCACGCATTGAGCATGAGCTGCGATGTTTGCAGGACATGGGGTACATGGTTTTTGTTGATAATCACTTTTATGGATACACTTATTAATTTTCATATTTATTGTTCAGCCAGTTCCAATATACTAAGCATAAATATGCCATAAAGTAAGAACTAATTGGTGATAGATTGAAAACCAATACCGTTATTGGTGTGGGCTGTTTTTTTTGCATTCTCAGATAAATAGAAATGTTGTTCATAATTTATCAACCTTTGCTTTAATCTACTTGTTGTTTCTTTCAGGGGGAAAAATAATGTCATAGGTATTGAACTTTGTTTACGCCATTTTGATACAATAGTATTTATAATGCCTTATATACCTCACAGAAAGTTTTCAGTAAGTTTGTATTCATATTTAATTTTTACAAATTAAATTCTCTCAAATGAATCTTAAAATATAGACTTTTTATCTAAAATGATTATAGAACATTTTTGTGGGCCAACCCATTTTTGGTGTTCACATAATAGATTTGGATATACCATAAATTATATCTTAGTGAGGATATATGAATGGTGATGGCACCAAATTTGCACTCATTTGTTTGAGTATATTAAATTGAACCCCATGAAAAGTTATCTTAGTTTGTTCTTTATTGATTTAAATATGTTATATGATATGCTGAAACATAAAATTGAGGAATGGTCCAACAACGACAAGCAATGTCATATAAATCTGGAAAAACTGTTACTGATAAATTTAATATGATAATTTCAGGAATATGTGGGAGAAATGGATGCTAGTGAGTTGAGACTATATATGCGTGCTCTGCTTGTCGCCTTGCGCCACGTGCATTCGTTTGGCGTCATCCATCGAGATGTGAAGCCCAGTAACTTTCTCTATGATCGAGAGAATAAAAGGTAATCTTCCCAAAAATGTGATGATCAAAGGTTTTTGCTATAAGTCAAAATAATGCATATTAATTATCAAAATAGAAATGGCTTTGTACTGTTGTTAGTATCTTGTAACTATGCCCATGCATATAATGAAACCTAAACACATGTTAATATTATAACAGAAGGATTTATGAATAGGGCAGTGGTACCAATGTTACCCTAACTCTTTAGTTTTACTCATGTGTGATACAATATCTAACAAATTACAATGTCTGTTAGATACTTACTGGTAGATTTCGGTCTGGCGCAGCGGATTTGCCTTGCACCCGATGAGCCTCCACCGCCCACCACTAATAAGCGGGCAAGAGAAGAACTAGAGGTATGTTGGTATCTATTCATAGTTAAATAATTTTTTGTCCATTAGATTTTTTTCAAGAGATTCTGCTTCTTATTATTAGTATTTCTATTTAGTTAATAAGTTTCACACTTCACTGTGTCACACTTCTAATATGTTTCTTTATGCGAAAAGTTTTCAAGAGGGCAGGGCAGCAGTTCATAATTGTCACATTTAGTTCATTTTTCTGTGGGCTCTACCACTTTCTTCACTCTTTTTATTGCTCATAATGAAATAATTACGACAATTTGATTGTTATCCTTATTAAGAAACATTTTCTCATATTGTATTACAGTGAATGTTTGAAGCACTTATTTTGTTTCATAAAGATCATTTTGTTCCTTACAATGTAACAATGAAACATTGTAGTCTATTCGTAATAAAATAGATTTTTAACTATTATGATCTAAAAAAAAACAGTTTTATGGTTTAACAGTTTTTTTTTATGTGAGAAAGTGGCAAACCAGCTGGTGATTCACCTGATGTTAAGTGATAACCGCCGCCGACGAACATTTGCGACAGACGTAGGGTTGCAAATGCGTTGCCACCTTTAAACAAAGTGGGCCCCGGCTACCTCACTCACCAGACGAAACCCAGAAGTGTAATACTTCTACTTTACGCCGGTCTTCTGTGAGGTCGTGGTATTCACCCGGACGGATCTGCCCATTCGTGGAACAGTGAACACTGTTGCGTGGTCCTAGCATTGTTAGTTACACACTCTTAGAAGCATAAAATAAGAATATTTTCAAGAATGTTTTTGCCGCTGCTAGGATTCGAACCTTCCGGATTACGCATTTGAAATAATTGCTCCGAAAATCTCGATGTCATATTACTTTTGATGGAGAGCCTGGGCAAAAAAATGCTCTGATGATGATTTTGTTAAACAGATTATTAATCACATGTGAATAATTGTTATGTCAGTCAGTCAGTTAAATGTGAGAACGGAGCTGGTCAGTCAATTGCAATTTTTATATAAAAAATTTCTAGGGCTATTTATCTTTATATATTTATATTCTTCGGTCTATGTGTATGTCATTGTACTCCCCCTTATCAGCTGGACCGATTATAATGAAGTTTTTTATGTCTTCAGGTCAATTCTAGAATGGTTTAGATTGACAATTCGGTCTACAATTTTTTTTTATTTTTATTACTTGTTGGATTTAAGCCGTGTGAACAGGATGTTTGTTGGGTACACTAGTTATACTATATAAATTAAATGGTAGTAAGCCATATTCTTCAATAACTTCAGTCAGTAAGCCAAAACATGTATGCGCTTACAATAGTCATAGGGAAAATGAAATTCAATTATATTGTTTTTATTTATATTGATATTTCTTATAACATTTGAGTAACCAAAAATATTTGGAAAATCGTACCGACTTCTTTGGGATCTTTCTATAATTTTATTGAAGCACCAATACAGTTCAATTTTTGATTACACGGCGTGTCGTTACCATCGCGACAATAAATGAACACACGTCTAACGCTACGTGCCAATAATCATAAAAAATATTAACGTTAAACAAAATTCATAATTAAAAAAAAAAAAATTCAAACGAACTAATTAAGTAAAAAGAAACAAAATTTGTAACATCCTATACAATTCGCGCCACAGCGTCGTATTACAAGCCTCTCCTTCTAACATACTGTTACTTACTGTGTTTTGTCTCTTAAATTCATTCAACCCATTCATATGCTTTGTGACCTTTACAAATGAACTTTACGTTACGCTTTTATAGGTAAGGGTGTTCTAAAATTCTTTGTTTTGCAAAATTTAATAACTCTGTAAATATTGATGCTTAAAGAATTTAAATGTTTAATACAATTTTAAAAAAATTATCCCCTATATGTCATTTATTGTCGCAATGGTAACGACACGCTGTATACTTGTCTATATTATCAAAGTCTACATAATTAATACGATAAAGCTTATTGAGAAGATTAGGTGAAATGAAAAAAGGTAAACAAGTTAATGAAGACATAAAACATTAAGATGTAGGATCCAGTGACTTTGGATGGTGTTACGTATTTGAAAAGTAGTGAGAAGAGACAAATAAATATATTAAATAATAATTAATAATGTTGCATGGACTAAATATGCGTAATCATGCCTTGTATTTTTTTACTTTTAGGATGATCCATGTCCGGGTGCGAAACGCATGGCCTTAGATCTGACCGTAGGAGCGAAACGAGCGAACGTTAGTGCTCCTACACCCAAAGAGGGCGGGGGCGGGGGCGGGGGCGGGTGCTCGTGCTGGGGCGTGGGCGGCGTGTGCGCTATGGGCGGGTGCGGCGCGCGGGCGGCCATGCGGGCGGCGCGCGCGGGCACGCAGGGCTTCCGGCCGCCCGAGGTGCTGCTCAAGTGGGCGCGCCAGGGCGCCGCCGTCGACCTCTGGGCGGCCGGCGTCGTGCTGGCCACGGTGCTGGCCAACAGGTGCCCTCTTTCTGCCTCGACGGGGCTGCACATAATAATATAATGAACAACTTCAAACGGATCCCCCTCTCTCTTTTTTTTTTTTTATGTGAAACGTTGCCAAACGAGCAGACAGTTCACCTGATGTTAAGTGAATACCGCCGCCCATAGACATCTGCTACACCCGAGTGTTTGCAGATGCGTTGACAACCTTTTTGGAAATTGGACTCCGGCTACCTCACTCACCAGACGAAACGCGAAAGTATTTGTCATACTGCCACTTGACACCGGTCTTCTGTGAGGTCGTGGTACTTACCCGGACGAGCCCACCCATTCGTGCAACAGCCGAGGCTGCTGCGTGGCTCTACCACTCTTGCGCGACAGGTCGTGGGTTCGATCCCCATTGTGTTATGAACGTAGCTCGCTTTTCCAGTGTCTGCGTGT
Source organism: Iphiclides podalirius (assembly GCA_933534255.1). NCBI lineage: Eukaryota > Metazoa > Arthropoda > Insecta > Lepidoptera > Papilionidae > Iphiclides > Iphiclides podalirius. The sequence continues at coordinate 323,896 of OW152817.1, read as the reverse complement.
TTTTATGGATATCTATAATATGTATATATTTACGAAATAAATGTACGTTTTAGTATGTTTATCACTCACATTGTACAAGCTTTGCTTTGTTTGGAACTAGATAACGTGGAAATATTTATTCACTCGTATCGAACTTATTGCCGTTTCGATCAGAGATAGAGCCTGTGGGCGCAGGTACCCCTTCTTCCGGGCCACGGACGACGTGTCGGCGCTGGCGGAGGTTGCCGACTTGCTAGGCACCGACGCTCTGCAGCGCACCGCACTGGCGCTAGGTATGCGAAACACAATTCTTGGCCACATTCCAGGACACATTCAAAATTATCCTTGAACTTATTATAATTTAATAATTTCTTGTATTTACGCGATTACACATTATAAATGAAACTAATTTTACGGATTTATCGCGTTTATTTTTAATTTTAATTCCCGACGTTTCGAACCCTTTACAGCGTTCATGGTCACGGGACAGACTGAGGTGTTAGACGTCTGATTGTCATAGTTAACCCGGGCTACCGTCAGTCAGAATTAAAATTAAAAATAAACGCGATAAATCCGTAAAATTAGTTTCATTTATGATTATAATTTTCTAGTTTAGAAAAATAAGGTTTTGAGAAGAAAAAGAGACAAAATGTTTTTATTAAAAAAAAAAAAAACCGATATTACCGATAATAACCGGAATAATTTACCTCCTCCGTTGCGTGATCTAAAAAAGACAACTAATAATTTCAGAAGTCTTTTAAGAAATTTTTTAATCAATCATCAGAAGGGTACATGCTAATTATAGCTGCTGTATTAATGTAATAAGATATTGCTTATATTAATCGTATTAATTTATTATTATTGTTATTTTTGTCGTGTGTCCCATTCTATGTCATGTTATATTTATTTGTATAAGCATAGTCTGGTTAATATTATATAATGTAATAACACTCGTGTAAACATCATCTCACTACTAAATCAATATTACTTTTTCAACAACGAAGTCTAGGCATTCCGATAAATACCTATCCCTATGGTAATACTTGTCAATATTCACGTATTGAGATAATTATTGAGACATGTACAGTTTTTTTTTTTTCTCTAAAACGTAGTGGTTCTTTCTCTTTAGTTTTAAATAACTGAAAGTTTGCCTACTATCCTAATGTGCACCGTCCGATACGTTCGGACGCCTGGGGCCTACTGAAAATTAGCGCTGCGCACCTGCGGCTTATGCTGAGACGGTCCCTTCCGCCACCTTATCACAACACACATTTAATTGTTTTAATTTGTTAATATTATTACAATACTTTACTACCCATTTTTTTTTCTTTTTTGTAATATTTTTTCTCTTTATGTAAACATTTTTTTCTGTTTTTATTTTTTGTAATTTTATTGATTAAGTTCTGTACAACTTTTTTAAGGTGACGGAATAAATGTCTTTAAATGTCGATACCACACACTGTACTTTTTCTAATGGAGGAGGTCCTTTTTTGAAGTTGGTTGGTAAATTGCATTTAAATGGCTATTTTTTTATGGTGTAGGTACTATATTTTTTAAGAAATATGTGACGTCGATAATTGACGCGTGTTAAAATTATAGTAGTGTATATCTTTGTGAGTGGACTCAGAGTACGGCGTTATGATGTAAGGACGACGCGTGGTGACCTCGACTCGGCGGCCAGGGCTGTGCCTGCGCAAGCTGTGCGCGCGGCTGCGGGGCGTGCCGGTGTGCGGGAGGGGCGAGGGGGGCGAGGGGGGCGAAGGGGGCAGCCCTGGCGGGCTCTGCGCCGCCTGCCGCAAGCCGCGCCCGCTCTGCCTCTGCCCCGACGAGAACGTACCCGTGAGTGCCTTTGTCTCATCGATAAAACCCCCAGAGCCGAAATTTGACCGACTGTGCTAATAGATTTAGATTACGTAGGATGTCTAGGACGCACACAGCAAGCGCATGAATATTCCTGCAGTGTTTATTATAGCGGTTCATTCCTTCATTTTAAAACATCTCTATTTATTATTTCCATTTGTTGTACAAGATTACAGATGTTTACGAATACGAATTGCAATAATCCGAAGTATTTATCACATTAATGTTTATATTCCACATAAATACTATTGAAAACAACTACGCCACCGAAGCCGTGTTTTTCAATGCTTATCAATGAATTATTAACATAGGTACAAAAATAATTATCAATACGATTTATGTGCGTTCTCTCTTGCTACGCCGCAGTAGATGGATATATTTTAGAACACATTTTTACACAACGTTCTCTAGTCCCAAATAAAGCAACGCTTGTTCTATGGGTAGTTAATATACTTAAACATACGTTTCTTTTGTAAATAAATACATATTATACATACATCCAGATACTGGAAAAACACTATGTTCATCACACTATATTTTTCCAGTAGTGGGGATCGAACCCACACCCTCTACTTCAATCGGGTCGTCAAAATTAAAGTCAGAATCGGAATTAGGATAACCTAATAAAAGCTTAAAAGAGGTTACTCTTTTTGATGAAAATTGTGGGGATGGAGGAGTATAAAATTTCCTACAGTTATAGTTTATACAGGAAGGCTTTTCTTAGTGTATCCATTGTTTTTATTAAATTCTAGACATAAATAAAATTATATAAACATTATAAATATTTAAAATTACTCGTAATTAATTAATTACATTCATTTGAACTTATGTCAGAAAGTGCGTGATTTATTATTATACGCGCGATCATTCATAACTAACACGCGCACAATTTCGTTTCAAAACTATACGACGCATTTATAAATGACTACAAGTTCTGTTTTTTAGGGAATAGAATGGCAATTTTTTTTTTTGGAAAAAAAAAAGTTTTTGTTTCAATAAACGATTATACTACCGAGTCTGAACCTCCTGTGTGAATTTGGGCACCCTTATAAAAGCCGGCCTGTATAGAGAAAGCGTGCAGAATGCAAATATTTCGCTAAAGTATGCACTGCGAAGGCCACCTCGTTGGACCCGCGCGTGTCGGTGGCGGGCTTCCCGGACAGCGCGTTCGCGTTGGCGGCGCGCCTGCTCGAGCCCGACCCGGCGCTCCGCATCAGCGCCGACCGCGCGCTGCGCCACCCCTTCCTCGCCGACGGCTGACCGCTCGATCGACTACTTGACCAGTCGACCTAGTCGACTAAAATTACTGTATTGCCGGCTATGTTTTAAGGACCGGTTATCATTGACGATAAACGGCCCTATTATTACATTGTCAATACGACGTTACGACGTCGAACCTGTTCAACGCACATATGTCACTGCTTTTTTGACACCGTTGACCTTTGTTTCTGGCAATCTAACGGCCGGTTTCTGAAACACTGATCATCGTAGATGTCAACTAATCGGCTGTCAAATGGCTTTTCAAATTTCATGATCAGTGTTTCAGAAACCGGCCGTTTGTGTGACAATTTTCTAGGTGTCTATGCGCAAATTTAAAATTATTCAATTTTTCTATTTTCGGTGTTTAGTACTACCAGATGTTATATTGGTGCCGTTAGATGTGTGAATTATTTTGATTGACTAGTATTTACTAAAGAAACATGTTTTATTATTATCAGGTACAGCTGTTTTATATAGATAGTCACAAAAAACTTGATGAATTTACTTTTCAAAGTAGTAAGTATTTAAAATCACATAACTAGCACTTCAAGCAAGTAGCAACAGTAGACCAGAAACTATCCTCTTAAATTGAATAGTTCCTATTAGCAAACTAATGTGAAACTCAACAACTATATGAATCTATTCCAAAATTCTGAATTCTGGTCTGTACTTGCTTAGTATGTATATAAAAATTAATTTTGTCCTGAGAAATACATTCGAGTAATGATTATAAATGGTTATCTCGGCCGAGGTGCGAAGACATACTCTATGACATTTGAATGTTTTTCCTTTTTTCATGTTTATGTATTATTTGTACGGGTGTTGTACGTGTTGCGTGAAGTTATCGCCCGAAGTTTTGCGTTTTTGAAAGTGTTTTAATTTAGATTTTTTATCTTTATAACTTATGTGCCCTATTTGTTATGTCTCAGCCAGTCAGCCTCGTGATTTAACGTGTTGTGTTGTAGATGGAATGAGTATTTCTTTATGGTTTGTGTTACTAAGTCCCATGGAGCTGGGAAGTTATTTATTTAATTAGTTACTTGATACGCACAGTTTTATTGTTTTCAAGGTCTATTGGTTATTTCGCTACAGCTAATTTTAACCTCAAGTCAAATTCGTCAAAATAAAAAGTATAGTTATTAATATTGATTCTATGTACCTACCTTATAAATAATTATTGGAACCGATGTATTATGTATGTATGTATGATTATCATTAGGTGTCTACAATGGTGCTGGTGCATTTTCCGTTGAAATAAAACCGTTGTAATTTTCTTTTACTATTAACTGAATTAACTATTTGAAGAATATGTAAAAGGAATATTTATATTGTTTGATTGCAATATGTGAATAAGCGTCGAATGCGTTTGTGCAGCATTAGATACTGCTTTACGATACATCACAATTATTCTCGAGTGGAGCGACGCAACCATTAGTTTAATCGTTGATTAGTTGTAACGAAGATCTCAAAGTTCAGGTTTAAGTTAACCGAAGCGAGTACAAAGTAGTTTACGTCTTATCTATATTTATATATTATGTGCTTGAAATGACTGAGCATTTTTTTTACTTGAGATGATTTTTTTTGAGAATTGTTTTCGTTTCCTGTTGTAGCAGGACTTTGTTCCTGCTAAGATTGACCCGAATCCTGTACAACCAAAAGCGTGTCGTGTGTTGCTTGTGTACTTTTTGTATTGTATCAATTCCGCCAACAAAATTAAAATTCTAATTGAAAAAAAAAAAAAAAAAAAAAAAACGGTGTCCTTTAAAAGGTACAAAATTATATTTTTTTCTAAGTCTGTGAACTGCATTAAAGACGAACAAAAATACAATTTAATGTTAATATGTATGGCAAAAAGGTGCCCAAATATTTCGTAGCAAAGATCCTCCATAGTGAGATTTTGTGGAATTAAGTAAGTGCCTTGGATCACTCGTGTTCAGCCGGGCGTTGTTTTGTTACCCCGTTGTTAAAGTTTTTCAATGGAATAAACTATGTTTATAATCACATGTGTTTTATTTATAGTTCATTGGACCATCTTAATCTCAGGGCTACAATGGGCGGAATTTTTCAATGGCATCCTATCTGTAAAATCAGGCCTAACTTGCCCATCCTTCATAGGCTTGGTCACTGTTGGTGGAGCCAAGTGAAGCCACACCCGGCCGGCCCGAGAGGACCACTCCGACTGGGCTCATGGAACACATGGAACACACGGGAAGAGCACTGGAAGGATGCGAGGGACTGCTCTATGCTGGTGGAGGAGCCACTCTCCGCCAATAACAAAATGCAACATAAAATTTAAATTATTTTATTGTAAAAGATATAATTTTATAAGCAGTCTTTGTGGTATAATAAAAATTCTACGATAAAATTGCATCATTATTTATGTCGCATCAAATGTATAGGCTAAATTTTTAGACCAGATATCTCATTTTACGGAAGATTAATAAACTTTGTTGAAAAGATAAAGTTAAAAGGTAAATTAGTATTGAGCCTAGTATATATTGTTTCCGTACCATTATCATATAAAATCGGCAAAAAAAATCATATCGGTTTATATGGGAGCCCCACTTAAATATATTTTTATTCCGTTTTTTTGGTATTTATTGTTATAGGGGCAACAGAAATATATCATCTGTAAAAATTTCATGAGATACAGCATGGTGATAGACAGATAGCGGAGTCTTAGTTATAGTGTCCTATTTCACTATTTGGGTACAGAACCCTAAAACAAAATGTACTTTTTATTAACAACAATTATTTTAATTTTGAATGAATCAAAGTAATTTATTGTGAGCTAACAATAATTATACATATATTAAAGATATACATTTTATATAAGTAGCAGAATTCTTTAAGTAAAATTAGTCGATAGTTTATTGCCATTTACTACTAGGGTTCTCAAACATGTAATTTAATATAAGGGCAAAACAACATGGCTATATTATCTAGAAATATAATAGGTAAGGTTAGAGGTATCCCTTAATTTATATTTTCTTTTGTTTGTGTAATGTTAATCCAATCATAAAAAATTTCTTCAGTTCATTTCTCACATTCTACGTCAATGCCAATATTATGACCACACTTGCCAATATTATTTTTCGTAATAATAATGAATGCATGTATAAATTTCTTTATAAACAATATATTAAATCATACCACAACTATCAAACTCAGATGAGGCATTCACAAACCAAAATGTATTACAATAATGTTTCCACCTAACACTCTTCACTTAAATTAAATGTTACACTAGTTTTTCCAAAAGTTGGGGTTCTGCTGCAATCTCCGTTCAAAGTTCTGGTACCAGGTGTGCAATGTGTTAAGGGGGATATAGGACACCCCAGGTGTTGGCGTCATCTGATCTTGCGTTACCGAAAATGACGCCACAAAATTGACTAGGTTCTCTAACATTTTTTGTGCAAATGTAACATATTGGTTTGTTTCTTGTGCCTGTAAATTAAATATTTCATGAACAACAGTTTACTGTATATATATGTCTAAAGAATTAATTGACCATAATCATTGATAAACTATGCATAAAACATACATTAAATGTGATAAATAACCATTGTGCAAAACAAAATACTCACAACAGAGGAAGCAAGTAATTCAACATTCGCCTCAGGCTCAATTGATATACCAATCTGTGCATAGTTACAAATCTGTTGCTGACCAAATGCACCACCAAACTTGTTCTCCGCTGAAACAATATGATTTCAGTTATAGAAAATTATTTATAAGATGACTAATTTTAGTATTAGGTTAAAACTTTAAAATCTAAAATCAATAAATTTCTAATGAGTTATGAACATGTTAATATTTTTGAATAATGTTAAGGACATGATGTTCACATAATGCATTTAATAATTAAAATAAATTTAAAATGATACAGAAAAATCAGTAATGAATTAATCCTCAAGCAGAATTCTCTCGCTTATAGTTTTCGAGAAAAAACTATTTAAATTTTATTATTTTCACTAGGAAAGTTTTATTAATTTTATTTAATTTACTAATTTTAGTAACTTGACTTCAAATACTCAATATCTAGTTCTGCCAACATGATAAATATAGGAAATGGCCGACGTTATACTTGTATTGATTGTTAAATTTTTTTGTAATTTAATGAGTCTCAGAACTGACACAGAACAATCCGATTTGGATAGATAAGGTTAGAAGGTTAAGCCTTCGTAGTTATTTTTTTATGACCTCCCAGAAATAGGAGCAGAATTGACATATTGACAATAACAAAATGGTGGATTTGACTAGTGAAAATATCCAGTTTCATTATTATTTTTTTAAAAAGGCGACCAAAGAATTCCATTTGTTGATTAACTCATTAGTGATTTTTCTCTATCGTTTAAAATGTATTTTAATTGCATTACAAGAATGTCAATGTTCTTTACATTTACCATATCACATATACACTGGATGCGAAATTTAAAGTGATTTACTGACGTACCCTACTAGAATATGCAAAAAGCAATCGAGAATATAAATAAAAACAAGACTTTTGAACCTTATTTGATAAGTTGTTATACTTACTTGATAACTCATGCAACTTCTTTAAATTTGAGATCTTGAATATAGTGGATGGTTTACTATTGGAAATGTGACCCAAGAGCTGCCAGTTGGGTGGAGCTGCAGGATCTGGCCAGCTCCAGTAGACCATGCCTGCAGTCCCAACTGGGAGAGGAGTCACACCGGTCAAGAATACCGCCACATGGTTGATTGTATCCGTATCGGGAATGGTTATTATGAAAGTTGACTCCGTTAAAGGTGTGAAGTCTGTTTGCACCTACACAATGACCATGGGAAATTAAGCGATTAGTGTTTTATTATGCGGGTAGTAATTCTTAGAAAGACTTTGTATAAAAGAAATCGTAAACAATGTTAGCTACGGAGTTTAATGAGTAAATCCAATAAATTTCTAACAAAAAATCATGATATTCTAACCTCTTCATTTAAAGAAACTTTTATTTAGTACTGAACAATTTAAAACTAAACATTCACTTACCAGCCGCCCCGAAACAATTAAACCGAAAACGTTCGACATTATGTATGTTACAAAATACCTAATATTCTTATAATTAAATACTATGTACACAAACAGTAAATGACATTTGCGTTATAAACTTCCACTTCATTCTAGAAAGATCAAAAAACTTTAAAGAAGTGTTGCCTATTCGGATAAAATATTATAAATATACAATCTTTATTGATCTAATATTTAAAAGCTTAATCTAAAATTACATATTATCTAATAAACCTAAACCACGCGGCATGGTGCCAAGAACGCTAGTTGCATTTCACACATTGAATAGTTATGCTTAAGCTTTGAGCGAGAAAAGAAATAATAACATAATTTGTTATTATAATTATGTGCTTGAACCGATGTCGGTTGGTAATTATTGTTTCATGAATATTAATTTTCAGGGATCAACTTAACGATAAAATGCATACACATGCAGATCAAGGTAAGCTTGGGTGAAGACAAAATCATTCTCATACAAGTGTTACGATTAATTCGATCAATAGATATCGAGTTTATAAAAACTGTAAAAGTTAAAGAAACTGGGAATAGCAAAGGTCATAAAACTTCACCCTTTTGAACGCCACCGCTCATTTAGCACTATGAAGTGAGTTTGTCAATTTGTCTTCGATGCCTATACGCCCATACGGAAAATGTAAAACCGATCGATCCCTGTTAGAGCTATATTAAGATCATAAATAGATGACATAACATTCAATACAAAATTTCAAAATCAATCGAGTAAAAAGCTTTCCTAAAATCAAGCAGGTCAATGAAATTTCACTTATGATTTTCCATTCCCATTCTCATATTTTCCATTTCTTTTGGTAGTATAAAACAAAGTCGTCCCGTTGTCTGTCTGTCCATATGTATGCTAAGATCTTTTAAACTACGCAACGGATCTTGATGCTGTTGTTTTACTCTCTACATTTAACCAGACCTCCAGACAACGTAAAATATGTAATACGCAGGGTTTACCTGATTTTTGATGAGATTAAAAGTATTTTAAGAATCAGTAAAGTCCACAGCACTCATCGATTGTAGTGCATCTAATTTATTCCTTTTTTTAACGTTACCTGATAATATTATCTTAGCACCTGCCATCTACTTTTCACCATGACAAGGGTTTTGCCTATTGTAGCCCATAGCTTAAGGTGTAGCAATGAAGCTTAAATAGATAAATAAATTATCCTGTACTAGCTGTTCACCACGGCTTCGCCCGCGCGGCCAAAGAAAATTAACAATGAGTTTTTTTTTTATTTTACACCGGAATATCTCGCAAATGGCTGAAGTTTTCATTACCTGTATTTTGGATAATTCACACCATATCTTTATAAATTATAGCCTATGTGTTATTCTGATGTAAAAGCTATATTATTGTAAAGTTTCATTAAAATCCATTCAGTAGTATTTGCGTGAAAGAGTAACAAACATCCATCCATGCATACAAACTATCGCGTTTATAATATTAGTAAGAATTAGTAAGGATGTTAGGACAAAACGTTTTTCACCGCTGCAGGAATAGAACCTATGTCTTCTGGCTTTAACCACTAAGCTAAATGGCTGATTGCTACATCGACGAATATCTCAACGTATTTTATCTGCTTTACTTTTTTCCAATTTTAAGTAATGCTCGGCGCATCTAATGTTATATCCTTAACAGCAGGGGTCGCCAACTTGGTTAACCCAAGATCTACTGTTCACTGACGACACCCTGTGCGAACTACCAAATACATACATCTTGAAATTTTAAATGAACACACACAAGAGCATACTTCAGTACACAATTATGTAGTTTTTTTTTTATTATGAAGGAAAATATAAAACTGAAATTATTCTTAGTAACTACTTATTTATATTAGTGTGAGCATTGTGTTATGAAGGAATGATGAAGGACCTCCGATGAGTCCGAAATTAGTCGTTACATACACCGGGTTTACCTGAGTTCAGCCGTCTTATTATTACGTCAATAATGTCTCACGAAAGTTTTAATAATTTTATTGTGTTATGTTAACACGTTGAGCTATGCTCGGTATTTCACTGCGTGAATTCGTTCGCAACAAAGGATAGTAACCGATAGGTCTTGTATTAACTGATGGTTTTGCTTTCAATCCGAAGAAAGGTTCTTGTGTGGATGCCTCATACTGGTCATCACAGTGTAGGAAGACCCCAATAGATGGAGTGACGATAGCAGCATGCAGGGTGCTCAGGATCGTGCTTCGTGACAGTGTGTTGGGGAGGCCTATATATTCAATAGTGAACTCAAACAGGCTAAAATGATGATGATGATGATGACTGAGCAGAGCTTCGTTCACCCCCGTAGTATAACTATAATTTACATTCTGTATAGCGTGTCTTGTGGCTTTCTTAAAAATATCGTCGGCGTCACGTCAAGTACAATATAACACCTTACTCTAGAAGTGGGCGATACAAATCGTATACAGATACGAAAACTATATATTGGGACAATATCTGAAAATTTACTGGCTACTGGCTCGTTCAAAATCTATGTATTAGACAATATCTGATATTTCTGAAATCTGATGTACCGAACACTCGCTACTCGCTATACCAACACGAATCACAATATCATACGCGTTTGCCACAATATCAGATTTTTAGACAAAGCGCGTAAGATACAAACATTCACTAGTTAGAGCTACCGGCAAGTAATGCACAATATCAGATTTTTAGATTTCGAGCGATAAAGCGCGTGAGATACAAATTTTACATTAGTTAGAGGACGTACTGCTCTAACTCTGCAGCAACAATGGTGTAGTGGGTAATGTACCTGCCTCCTGCGCCAGAGGGCGTGGGTTCAGTCCCCACTACTGGAAAAATATTGCGTGATAAACATAGTGTTTTTCTAGTGTCTTGGTGTTTATATATCTATTATATGTATTTATTTACAAAAAAATAAGTATGTTTAACAGTTTTCTAGTACCCATAATACAAGCGTTGCTTAGTTTGGGACTAGAAAATGTTGTGTAAATATGTGTTTTAAAATATTAAAAAAATATTAATTAATATCAGATTTTTAAACAGATTTTATTTTATAAGTTAAGTAATTTTGAATCTTAACAGGATGCAAATAAGATCCGTTTCATTTAAATACTAAGCATGGTATCAACGATTACGATATCTTTTAATTCTTTTATTTAGCCTTGAGCCGTAGCGAGCGACAAAGCGCGTGAGATACAAATATTACACTAGTTAGAGGGTACGGCAAACAATGCACAATATCAGTTTTTCAAACAGATTTTATGAATAAGTTAAGCAATTTTGAATTTTAAAAGCATGGAAAAATACTCGGTTTCATTTAAATACGAATCATGGTATTAACGATGTCTTTAAATTTTGTTTAGCCTTGACCTGTAGTGCATTGATACTTAAGCACGTAATAGTAAAGGATGCCAACCTAGGAATTTTCTTCCTAAATTAAGGAAGAAAAATTTTTAGGAGTTAAATTTTATTCGCATGTTGAAAAAAAAAGTAAAACTACACAAAACGAAAAAGAAAAATATAATTTAATAATTCCGTGTTGCATTGGTGGACGTCAGGCCAAGGCTTATGTCTTGTGTGTATATTTTAAATTCTTCCGCCCTAAACTATAATATTGAATGTTATTAATTAATAAAAATATTGTCACTCGACTTTTTTTTTATGAATTCAAGGTACATAAAATAACGCGAACATAAAATATCTAGATATTAAAATATATAGATTCGAAATCTGATATTTGAAATCGAAATCTGATTCAGATACGGTTCTCAGAAAAAGCGATACGACCCATCTCTACTTTACTCCTTTAAATTGGCTTCTTGTTAGCATTTATTCTTATATGGATATGCCTGATCTATAGCATAACAGATATATTTTTTTCAACAAAAGTTGTGACCTTCATTCAAATATTCTCTCTGGTTGTTAGGGGTGTATTGTGTTTAGTCATTTATTAAATTTATTTAAAAATTAAACTCAAATGGAACAATATCATTATTTATTGAACTTCAATAAATTCCAATAAAACAACAGTTGCCTAAAGCAGTTCCTAACTAATAAATATAAATGTCAATTTGAATTTAATCAACATGGCTAGAACTACACATGATAAATATTACAACTTAACAAGGGTAGTACTATTAAAATATTTAATATACAACAAGAAACTGGTTAAAATAAATTTGTACAATAAAAATTTTAAATGCAGAAGTTGCCTCAGAGTATAGGCTGGGGCTGATAAGAGATTCTGTTTAATGTAAGCATAGAAATGATAAGCTCAAAGCAAATTATGTATTTGATAAAGTCAGTTGTGGCCCAAGCAGAGTCCTATTGACACATAGTTATACCACCAGTTTCAGTTTCCTCCAACAAATCAATTATGCCACACAAACAACTGACATTCTTTAATCTCTATCACAAGGTAACACAATTAAATCTAATTCATCTATAATTGTATTAATACATTTTTCCTACAAAAACAAAGTAGCAGTTTATTGTGTGTAAGTGGATATTTTTAATTTGTTTCTCAAATCATTTTTTAGTTTCAATTCTAAATATTAGTTGTAGTGAAGTAACAATGTTTTGAAAGAGTGTTATTTTATTTTTGCTTATAAATTAATTCTATAACTATTATTGTTGAATTCTTATGATAATAATTTCATGTATTATTGTACTCATAGAAGTTTAGTACATTGTTAAAGTATTAGTGTAACTCTCCTCCTATAAAGAGTTTAATCTCTCATGTACGGGTAGTCTATCTCACGCAGGGGTACGAATGTTTCCTTGATAGATTGTGGTGAGGTCCAACGCATTACGTAGTTAGGTCCTCCAGCTTTATCATTAGTCCCAGACATGCGACCACCGCCAAACGGCTGTTGCCCAACTACCGAGCCTGTTGACTTGTCATTAATGTAGAAATTACCTGCAGTGTAGCGGAGTTCTTCAAGTGCGGTTATTTGGAAGTTCTTATCATTAGCAAATACAGCTCCAGTTAATGCAAATTTAGTTGATGAACCAACTAATGAGAGAGTTTTCATGACATCCTTATCATCATATACGTACATTGTCAAAACGGGGCCGAAGATCTCCTCTGTCATAAGCTTGTCATGTGGATCCACAGTCTCAATGATAGTGGGCTGAACGAAGTAGCCTTTGCTGTCATTATACTCACCACCACCAAGGATCTTATTCTTAGCATTGTTTTTAGCATTTTTGATATAGCCTGTAATTCTGCTAAAAGCTTTATTGTCAATAACTGCACCTGTAAATACTGAAAAGTCTATTGGGTCTCCAACTTTTAGTTTCGATCGTTCCTCAAGAAGACCTTGTTTAATAGGTTCATACAGTGATCGAGGAACATACATTCTGGAACAAGCTGAGCATTTTTGTCCACAATATTCAAAAGCTGAACGAATTGTTGCTGTGACAACAGATCTTACATCAGCAGTGGGATGGATAAAGTGGTAGTTCTTCCCTCCACATTCTCCAATGAGTCTAGGATAGTTCTTGTAGCGGTTAAGGTTTTTCCCTACTTCATTCCACAGCCAATTAAAAGTTGGAACAGAACCAGTAAAGTTAATACCAGCAAGGTCTGGTGAAGTAGTTATGGTACGTCCAAAAGTAGGCCCATCTGCAGGCACAAAATTAACAATTCCGGTAGGCAAGCCCGCTTCTCTCATGATGTTGAAAATTCTCCAGTTCGATAATAAGGCAGTATCTGACGGTTTCCACAATACACCATTCCCCATAAGGGCAGGGGTGTAAGCAAGGTTTCCTCCAATGGCAGTGAAGTTGAATGGGCTTATAGCTGCAATGAACCCATCAATTCCTCTAAACCTTAAACTGTTTCTGGTAACGGTGGGATTTTCTGATATAGGTTGATACTTGGCATTCTCTTTTAGAAAGTATACATTGAACCTGAAGAAATCAATGAGCTCAGCTGCGGAATCAATTTCAGCTTGAACCACAGACTTGGACTGACCAAGCATTGTTGCAGCATTGAGTCGCTGGCGGTGTTCTCCTGCCATCATTTCGGCGGCTTTTTGCCAGATGCGTACGCGTTCTTCGATCGGGGTGCGGTCCCATTTTCTTTGGGCATCCACAGACACTTGAATTGCTTTCTGTATAGTTTTCTCGCTGGCGTAATAGAACTTGGCTAGTTTTTTGTTATGATCATGAGGCATCACTTGATATTTCACATCACCCTCCTTTATAAATTCGTCACCAATAACAATCGGTACTTCCTCGGTTACTGCAGCCGTGCGTTTCAATTCTGCGGCAAGCTCCTTACGTTCTTTACTGCCTTCCCGGTAGGCGAGAACCGGTTCGTTTTGAACTCCAAAGTCTTGCAACTTGGGCAATTCGACGACGCTGGAAGCAGCACGTTCTAGAGGCCGAGCGCCGCGAAGGGCCTTCGTACATAAAGCAGACAGCATTTTGCTGCCGATTGATCAGCTGGGGAAATCGATATAGGAAACACTCCTTCAATTATTTTCTTGGAGACAGGTACGCAGCCACCGCTGTTACGTAAATCGCACCAGGTCGACGTGACACGGAAAATGAATCTCGTATGCGACTGACGGTCAAGCTTAACTCGACGTAATTGGCAACTGCAAATGACCTTCACCAATCCCCATTTTGTACCGAAACGAAATAAACCAGCAGTTTTAGTTATTTATTTGTTAAAATTGGGTGGGTTATACAGAGTAATATCGTTGCTGTTTTTGGTTTTAATCGATATAAATTTCTGGATCTTTAAAAACGCCAATAGGGATTATGGTAGTGCAGTTAACCATCGAGATTTTAAAAACAGACTACAACAAAGTGCAGGCAGTCAGCTGGCACTGCAGCGCAGTGCTTCGATTCGAGTCGATCATTTTCAGCGACTTCTCTTTGGATTCGGTCTGTGACTTACGCCATAGACATTTTAAGGTACAATTAAATAAGCTGATAATTAAACTAAATATTTCCCCAAACCCTAATGAAATGAACAAAATCATGAAAGTAACAAAAAGGATAACTTTTCATATAGTAGTTATATATTAATATAGCAGTTATAAAGTGTGAGCAACTAAAACACTTACAATAAAGATGAAATATGACCATAAGGAGATATTATTTTCTAATTTGTAAATATGAAGATAAATTTGGGCTAAATATCAACACACCTGCGTACTAGAATAGAATGATCTATTATTTATTTAATTCCATTGCCTGTTGAAAAAAAATGAGTGCGTGTAACGTTTACACGCGTTTGAAGTAAAACTAAAAAAAATGTAATACTTTAATATGTTATTAATGCCTATATTAATTAATAATAAATTATTAATAATTTTATTTTGAATGTATAGTTTAGTTACATATATACATACAAAGTAAATATTTAAGAACCGGATAAACGCGTCATTGCCGTAACGCGTTATATTGTCGTCGTCCAAAGTCCAAAGCATTCAGTTACCCCCAGATATATAAATTAATATATATATATTTCAGATATATAAAAGTACTCTTTGGTTACCCCTTAGTCGCGTTTAAAGAAGTTTTACTTCTAAATTTAAATTTCTTATAGTGCTAATCTCTGCACTTAAAATTGAACATTAAAATTTGTAGAAAAAGTACGAAAAGATTGTACGAACAATGGATGCGCCAAACATTGCTTCAAATGCTAAAAAATCAATGTAGATAAAAGACGTTAAGATTTTCGTCGCTGTGGCTATCAGCCGTTTAGCTCAGTGGCTAGAGCAAAGACCTTACACTTACTAAGTTTTTATGTGTAAGATCTTTGGGCTAGAGCATCAGGCCGCGAATGCCGAAGACGATTTCCACAGCGGCGACAATCTTTTCTTACTTTTTTACAAATTTTAATATAAAATTGATTTTTAATTTTTTAGTTCTTTAATTTTAATGCTATTATTTACTTCCTTATAGAGTTTTGTTCATATCATTTTCTTTGTATCAAGAGTCCCCATTTAATTTTGATCGATTAACAGTGATTGAAGATTGCCGTTTTCCTCGATCTGGATTAACTTTTTTTGCGTGTTCAATATACAAATATTTTTGCGTATCGTCAGTTATAAGTTCTTATGTCTTATATCTTTTTATTTCTTTCTTATATCTTTTTCAACCTTCCGCCATTAAACGGAATGCGGTCAATTTACGTTTGCTTGGGGTGTCCTCTGCGACTTTGCATAGCGGTGTATTACTGTACTATATACAATTTATTTGTTAGTTTTTGCACTCATATACAGCGTGTCGTTACGATAGCGACAATAAATGAACACACGTCTAACGCTACTTGCCAATAATCATAAAAAATATTATCGTTAAAAAAATTCCATAATTAAATGAAAATATTTTGCAAACAAACTAATTAAGTTAAAAAGAAACAAAATTTGTAACACCTATACAACTACAACTGACTGATTATACATTCAGAGACTTTTTCATTCGTTGCCACATCGTCGCATTACAAGCCTCTCCTTCTAACAGAATGTTTTTTCTATTCATATGCTTTGTGACCTTCACAAATAAACTTTACGTTACAGTTTTATACGTAAGGGTGTTCTAAAATTTGTTTTGGAAAATTTTATAACTCTGTAAATATTGATCTTTAAAGAAAGTAAATGTTTAATACAATTTTAAAAAGTTATCCTCTATACGTGTGTTAATTTACTGTCGCGATTGTAAAGACACGCTGTATATCTTTTTTGTGAGAAGTTGGCAAGCGAGCTGGCGGTTCAAATGAATGTTAAGTGATAACCGCCGCCCATGGACATTTGAAACACCCATGGGATTACAGATGCGTTGCCACCTTTTAATAAAGTGGACCCCGGCTACCTCACTCACCAGACGACACGTAGAAGTCTAACACTTCACGTCGGTTTTCAGTTAGGTCGTGGTACTTATCCGGACGGAACTGTCCATTCGTGCAACAGCCGAAGCTGTTGCGTGGCCCAACTAGAGTTGATTGTATTTATTTTTTGCATCGCATTATACCAACTCCTAATTAAATTGTTATCTAGTGGTTCTATGTGAATTTTAAAACATTAGTAAAAAAAACACAATTCACCGTTTCAATAAATTTACCCTTTAATTTCGTTACTACTGCGTATGTGCAGAATATAAAGTAATTTTGAGCTTTGACCTAGAATATAACACGCAAGCATAATAAGCATCATTGTCTTACTATGTCTGTGTAATATTTTTGGTACGATTTAAATGTTACGTTTTCTATAGCGATTTATTAGTAACAACATTGAATTATTTAATAGTATTTGAATAACATGACATCTCTAATTCTATAAATGAAAATTTTTGTCAATCATATGCTTTGTGACCTTCACAAATAAACTTTACGTTACAGTTTTATACGTAAGGGTGTTCTAAAATTTGTTTTGGAAAATTTTATAACTCTGTAAATATTGATCTTTAAAGAAAGTAAATGTTTAATACAATTTTAAAAAGTTATCCTCTATACGTGTATTAATTTACTGTCGTGATTGTAAAGACACGCTGTATATATTTTTTGTGAGAAGTTGGCAAGCGAGCTGGCGGTTCAAATGAATGTTAAGTGATAACCGCCGCCCATGGACATATGAAACACCCATGGGATTACAGATGCGTTGCCACCTTTTAATAAAGTGGACCCCGGCTACCTCACTCACCAGACGACACGTAGAAGTCTAACACTTCACGTCGGTTTTCAGTTAGGTCGTGGTACTTATCCGGACGGAACTGTCCATTCGTGCAACAGCCGAAGCTGTTGCGTGGCCCAACTAAAGTTGATTGTATTTATTTTTTGCATCGCATTATACCAACTCCTAATTAAATTGTTATCTAGTGGTTCTATGTGAATTTTAAAACATTAGTAAAAAAAACACAATTCACCGTTTCAATAAATTTACCCTTTAATTTCGTTACTGCTGCGTATGTGCAGAATAAAGTAATTTTGAGCTTTGACCTAGAATATAACACGCAAGCATAATAAGCATCATTGTCTTACTATGTCTGTGTAATATTTTTGGTACGATTTAAATGTTACGTTTTCTATAGCGATTTATTAGTAACAACATTGAATTATTTAATAGTATTTGAATAACATGACATCTCTAATTCTATAAATGAAAATTTTTGTCAACAAAATTGTTGAATTATTGAAATCTTAAGGAGGTAAAATCTACAGCGTGTCGTTACGAACGCAACAATAAATGAACACACATATAGAGAATAACTTTTTTAAATTGTATCAAAAATTTACATTCTTTAAACATCACTATTTACAGAGTTACAAAATTTTCCAAAATTAAGAATTTTAGAACAACCTTACGTATAAAACTGGAACGTAAAGTTCATTTGTAAAGGTCACAAAGCAAATGAATGGGTTGAATGAATTTAAAAGAGACAAAACATACTGTTAGAAGGAGAAGCTTGTAATGCGACGCTGTGGCAACGAATGAAAAAGTCTCTGAAGGTATTAATCAGTCAGCTGTAATTGTATAGGTGTTACAAATTTTGTTTTTTTTTTTACTCAATTAGTTTGTTTGAAAAATACTTTTTTAATTATGGATTTTTTAACGTTAATATTTTATTATGATTATCAACCCATTCATATGCTTTGTGACATTTACGTTACAGTTTTATACGTATACGTATATAAGGCTGTTCTAAAATTCTTTGTTTTGGAAAATTTAATAACTCGGTAATTATTTGTTTAAAGAATGTAAATGTTTAATACAATTTTAAAAAGTTATCCTCTATTTGTGTGTTCATTTATTGTCGCGATTGTAAAGACACGCTGTATTTTATGTTCTGTTTTTTTATGTTAAAAGTTGGCTAACGAGCAGACGGTTCATATATAGTGAATACCGCCGTCCATGGACATCTGCTACACCCGAGGGTTCCAGATGCGTTGACAACCTTTTGAAAATTGGGCTCCGGCTACCTCATTCAACAGACGAAACGCGAAAGTATTATATTTCCACTTCACGCCAGTCTTCTGTGAGGCCGTGGTACTTACCCGGACGGGCCTGCCCATTCGTGCAATAGCAGAGGCTGCTGCGTGGCCCTACCACCGTGATGTAAAACCGTTCTGTAAAATGATGATGATTATAAGTTTATATAACACAACAAAAACCGGCCCAGGGCGAGTCGGAATACTATAAAACTGAAGAGTTTGTTTGTGTGTACTCGCTAATTCACTCACTGTGGTAGGACCACGCAACAGTGTTCGCTGTTGCACGAATGGGCAGGTCAGTCCTGGTTAGTACCACGACCTCACAAAAGACCGGCGTGAAGTAGAAATTTTACACTTCTGCGTTTCGTCTGGTGAGTGAGGTAGCCGGGGCCCACTTTATTAAGTTGGCAACGCATCTGCAACCCTACGTGTCTTGCAAATGTCCATGGGCGGTCGATTTCAGGTGAACCACCAGCTCGTTTGCCACTTTCTCACATAAAATAAGGACAAATGGACCGATTTGATAAATTCTTGCATTGTTAAATAGCCCATTTATTGAGGAAGCTTATAGACTACATTTAAGCACGATTTAAAATGTCGTACATGCCGACGTAACCGCGGACGAAAAGCTAAATATATTAAAGTTTATTGCTATTTCCTATCCTGTTCAAGACGAAAAGAGTAAAATTACATAGGTCGCGTAAGTCTACGTTTATCCATCTTCCATTCCACTTGACTCGGAAAGAAATAGGGAAATAGTTTTGGTGGTTTAGTTTAATTGCCTTATTCATAACAAAACT
Source organism: Iphiclides podalirius (assembly GCA_933534255.1). Lineage (NCBI taxonomy): Eukaryota > Metazoa > Arthropoda > Insecta > Lepidoptera > Papilionidae > Iphiclides > Iphiclides podalirius. The sequence goes on along the minus strand of OW152817.1, from coordinate 304,020 downwards.
CCTATCGAAGGTATAAACCTATATTAGTTAAAGCGTCTTTTAAGCATATCAAACAGTCGATAAAAATCTTTATTCATAATCGTTTGATAAACCTCCGATAACTAAAATGTCTTTATTGAACATAATGCAATTTCGTAGAAAAATGGTGAAACGTAAATTATAGAAAAACGGTTTCATTTTTATATAATTATTAGCGGTAAAATAATTGTTAACATGTCTATGAGTTTTCTGACATAATATAAAACAGTTTTTTGTCTGAACCATTCAGATTTTTTATTATTTTTAATGTGTCGTTTAATACATTTATTGTTTCTTTGATAGTTTTGTAAGAGTTGAGTACTTAAAGTTTTGTTTTTAAATAAACTGTAGTCGACTGTTCCAACATCAGTCGGCTAGGCTGAGGATTTCCTTACATCACCTTTTTTATCGGATCGTATTAAAATAAATACGTTAATTTCACGCGTGCATGTAAGTAATGTCTTACTTTTAATTCACCTAGAAAATTGGTACTGACCGTATAAATAATCAGTCCCGAATCCATCTAGATTCTGGGATGCAAGGTCGACGCATCTCAGACTTTTTGTAGACCTTATTTTTTAATGGAAATAGGGAGTAAATAAAAAGCCAGTGTTTGCGAATAGATTTATTGCTTCAACCGCCCCGTGGACTCCACACGGATTTCTGAACATCTTCTCATTGCTCCCACAATCATCTTAACTTTATGGCCTATCCTATTGGTTAAATGTCTGTGTTAGCGAAATTACTGTGTAATGCATTTCTGTAAATATGTAATTGACATAGTATAACCGATATGTATGAAAATAGTTTTTGATATCATTGTTTCTTGTGTAAACGTTGATATGTGTTAAAAAGACGGAAAGTGGGAACATGGTTCGAGTCCTCGGAGCAGGTCCAGGCGAGGGTTTTGTCACGTCAGCGTCACACTGCGCCCTCTGCCTCACAATAAATCGCTACTAATCGTAAGGGCTAATTAATTCCAAAATACGCGAACAATACGATACGATACAACTAGGCATTGGCAAGTGTCGGCCGCGAGCGCACGCGGCCGGGCCCACTGCGACCGTACCGAAAGGGGGACTGGCCCGACTAGGCCCGACCAGGCCCGACTAGGCCCGACCAGGCCCGACCAGGCCCGACTAGGCCCGACCAGGCCCGACTAGGCCCGACCGATCGACGGTGGACGGAGCCGCGTGTGCGTCGCGGCTTTACGTACGAACAAAATTAATATGACACTGTCGAAGCGTGCCCGAGCGGGGAGCGAAGCGCACGATACACAAACTTTGTACAAGCCCCATTCGGTCCCATCCAAGTATTCCGGTGTGTATTTCTGGCCACCGCCATTGGCGTTCATGACGGTTTCTCCTTCACGGACCACTGGCCGAAGTGTTCCTTGTCTACAATATCACCAACAATAGCAAAAATAGTCATTTTTTTAAAATGATAAACATCATTGAACGTTACATGTAAGCGATTCATAATTTTGTATTACATAAACACATCCGCTCGCTAACTAACTTTATGCACACACATGAATACATCGCATACATAATTATCAGCATAATTTAAATGCTCTTATAAGTAAATGGGCAAATGGGTACAATTATATCGTTAAATCCATATCAAATTTGTATATGAGTATAAAAAGACTGTAGAGGAGGAATGAATTTCTAGGAATGATAGATAGATATAATCGATCACAATGTTATAACATCACCTTATGACTTTTGTAGATGGCTTGTATAGGCTCAACCGCAGATTGTTTCTATATACTAACTTAATCTAAAAATTCCATCAAAATGTCTCAAATGCAAAATGCTTAAAGTCACTATCAGCTAGTCAGTCAGCTTTGTCAATGAATTGTTTGTACCTTACAATAAGTACATATTAAGATATGACGCGGTGTTGCCAGATGCACGGTTTCGTATAATTAGCACTTGAGCAGATTTTCACTTATATTAAACACTAACTCCTCTCGCCTCGTCGAAATAAAACTAATTACATGACAATAAATCTTACTTCCAGTATACAGACACAAAATTCAGTATAAAAATATTACAGTACAAATATTGACTCGTTGAGTAAAATGCAAGGAGACTTCATTCACTACAGGAATGAGTTGGGAGCGGTTAAATAATCGATGAATGGGTACGATTAATTAATAACAGATTATTGCCCCCACATGAAACACAGCTTTGGCGAAATGACGTATTGTCTAAACGATCGTCGATCCACTTAAGATCCACTAAACAGTATCACTCGTGGAGTGTTCACAGTCGTGGCACACGGGTACACTCGCTGGCTCGAGAAGGAGCGCGGCCTAGAAGAGCAGGTCGGTGGAGCTGGAGAGGGCGCGCGCGTCGCTCCACGAGCGCGCGGCGTCGGCGGCGCACGGCCTCGCGTCGCCCGCCTCCGCCCCCGCTTCCGCTGCCGCCTCCGCATCCGCCTCCGCCTCCGCCTCCGCCCGCCCGCTCCTCCGCCGCCGCCTCCGCTTCTGCGAAAGGCAGACGCCTTTAATCGACTTCTAGCGATGGTTCTCGCACGGCCCCCTCGGGTGGCTCGGGATCGTACTTCGTGGCAGTGGACTCAAACAGGTTGAAACGATGATTTTGACCTATTTTTATCCTTCGAAGCCAGGCTCTCATCATTGTTGGTATAGGCGAGGCGAGCCTTTCCTCCCTCCGGTCTGAAGCCACCCACTGCGCCTCTCGTGCGGCATTGTCAATTACCATCCGATGGTTGTGGCACTGGACCCACCTGCGTGCGGCCGCGTGAGGCCGAGCTGGAAGGCGTCGGCGTGCGTCTTGCTCGGCGTGTACCGCCCCAGGGAGCCCGACACTGCCAAAACGATTTCTTAAAATGTTATCATGAGCGCGAACATCGATTGTTATAGATGTTATTCCAAGCCGTAAATTCCGAATATGTAAAAGGAAGACTCATATGTGACTCGACATAATTGTAACACTAGCGAATACAGTGAAACAAAAATCGATGGTGTTTCAATCGTCATAAGCTCCGATTAAAATCGTGTCAATTTCCTAATTCAACTTGAGATTTTGATTAATTGTGCACTATTACACCCTGAGTATATAATAAACATGAGAAAGATCGAGTCATCGAACTAAATAACTGTAAAACAGAATAATGCTTTAGCATATCGTTACACGAGCGAGATACAACAAAATGTAAACGCATTGACTCCGTGAGTGAGTGATGTGCTACGAGCTGATGAACAACCCATTTACGAGGTGGCTGGCCATTGCATGAGCGAAATACGTTGGGCGATAGAATAGGCGAGTGATCGAATGATGAACGAGCGAACAAGCGAATGACGAGTTCGGCCCTCTCACTCTAGCGCCGGCGTCCCGCTCACACGAAGGCCCCTGCGGGGCGCCGCGAGCGCAGCCGCAGCGAGCCGCCGCGCCGCAGGGGGCCACTGACCACTGACACATTATATTACCATTCGTCCTTACTAACGCTATATAATCATAATTCTTCATCATGCAGCATATATAACGGGTGTATTAACGGGTATCGCGAATGTATAGATAGATATAATAAAAAAAAACGTATGTGTGTACGCACGGAAGAAGTTACACTTCTTCAGCGCAACGAAACAAAAATAATTATAAACACCATCTTGTTGCCCATACACTTTGTTTGTGAAAGAAAGACATCAAATGGAATTGATAACGTTTGAATGAAATAACTTGGAATTATAACTACATGAGAAGTTGTTATTGGTCGCAACGGTCGCAACGGTCGCAACCACGAAATTGGTGTCACATGTCGCAAAAATTCAGTCATCATTTTTCTAAAACGCGCCAAACTTCCATAATTATGTTATGTAACAAAAAACTTTAAATTAACTTTTAACGGAACAGATTACTTTTTTATAATCACTTATGTTGTATTGTATTGTGTTTTTATGATCTTAAATGTATCAGGGTATATGCTAGAGTTGGCTTTTCAGCAGCACACTGGATTCCCCTCATTTCTCTAATAAGGGCAATAGGGTAGCCGCATCATTTTGAAAATTACTACAACCTTAGTTCGTTGAGTTGATACATAATTATGTCAGACGGACAATCTGTCAGCTTCTATAAAATCTATAACGGATCGTGGTAGGCCCTAGCCCCATAGTCTTACCCAGGTGCGTGTTGGCGGCGAGCGTGGCGGAGGCGGGCGCGGAGGCGGGCGCGGAAGCGGAAGCGGGCGCTGTGGCGGGGGCGGGGGGGGCGGGAGCGGAGGCAGGGGCGGAGGCGTCGCCCGCCGGCGACTCCTCGCACATCGACGTCTCCGATGGGTACTCGAAGGTGCGCGTCAGCGAATCGTCGAATTGCAGCTTTAACTGGAATAGATATTGCGTGGTTTTTAGTCAAGGAATTTACCTTTCGAGTGATACGGATACGAGCATTTCAGTTGCAATAATTTGTGCATGTGTGAAACATAAACTATAGAACAGGTAAACGAAAAGAACAGCCTCTCTTTCTGTGTGGGCAAGTGGGGAATGGGAATAAACTTAAAACCGTGAAAAAAAAAAGGTAAACGTCGGTCACCTTGGCGATGCGCTGTCGGTCCGGGCGCGCGCACATGGAGGAGCGGCCGTTGATGAGCACGTTGTCGTTGACGAAGCGCACGGCGCAGGGCGAGGGCGCCCGCTCGGGCTCCCCGTCCGACTCGGAGCCCGAGTCGCGCGCCGCCGCCTCCGGCCGGAGCACCACCACGCCCGGCTCGCCCCCCTGCGGAGACACCCACACGCGTTACACATCAATAGGATCGGTCCGAGCACGCGCCCTAGTGACACACCGGTTAAGTGTTTAGCTAAGAGGACGAGTATACAGTGGTGTAAAACTTTGTTTGTTGTTTAATTCACATTTTTTTAAATTTTTCCAAGGTTGTTTTATATACTGTGTAGTTACATTATTTTCTAAGTTTTCCAAATTAGACCGTAAATAAACGTAATAAACTTCTTCTTCTAAAAAACCATCGGACAGTAGCGAGTCAACTTGGCTTGCAAGCTGCCTTGCAACGAGTCCAAAATAGAAACGCTTTGTATTTTTTGTCCTAAGTGCACCCCTCGCGCACCCGCTTAACCCCCCGCGGGGCATTAGACTTGTCACTTGCCATAGTGTAAACAGTCAAATTAGTACAGTGGCCGGCAACAGCCAACAAAATTTCACGTATTTTTTTCCGTCAGGTAAATGCCTCTGTACTTGATGTAGTGTAAACAGCCACTTGTCCAGCCCCACTGGCCCACTTGTACTCGCCACCGTACTTGTACTTGGTATTCACCACTGTCCTTGACAAATTTAAATCGATCTTTAGAGCAAGATTAATCGGTCCGAGGACGCCCCAGTGACAAACGAGGGCATGATACAGTGCGCCACTCAAATCGCAGGCCCTTAATAGCTGGACGTCGGAATTATTAAGTTGTGCTCGTCGGATGGAACAATAGCGGCTACCATTTTAACTGTGGTAGGGCCACGCAACAGTGTACACTGTTGCACCAATGAGTAGGTCCGTCCGGATAAATACCACGACCTCACAGAAGACTGGCGTAAGGTAAGTGTTACACTTCTGCGTTTCGTCTGGTAAGTGAGGTAGCCGGGGCCCACTTTATTTAAAGGTGGCGTGGCATTTGTAACCTTATGGGTGTTAATGTCCATGGGCGGAGGTTATCATTTGTGGGGTGTGTTAGGCAATGAGGTTCACCAACGAGTCGCGTTTTGCATAGAGGTTGTATAAATTACATCCCTCGCCATTATTTAATTCGATATTATGTATGTCTATTTTCAATGATTTACTTAACTTTTCAGAGTCGTCGTCAGTTTTTTTAAGAGCCATGATAGCTCAGTGTCCGGGCTCTGGCCTTTAATTCGATATACTCGAGCGAGAGTTCAACTAATCTGAAATATTCGAAGATATGTGAAGTCCGTCGATCCGTAGTGGGGCCGCGTGGTGAAATATGCCCTGATACCCTCTGTAGAGAGAAGGCCTTTGCCCAGCTTGGGACATGTATAGGCCTGTTACTTTACTTAACTTTTCTATACCTATTTAGAAAAAACTCTAGGAATACAGCTAAACCAATCGAGGAATATTGAACGTGGAAGTCAACCGTGGGATGCTAATCATATTTTAAATTATATGATGTTATTTTCCAAAGTGGAGAGCTCTTCGCCGTCTGAATAAAGCGACTCGTCCCCACGCTTAATTTAAACTAACCAGTTAAAAGAAAGTAGTGTTTAAAATTAGGCACTTAAAAGAGGGAGGTTCAATATTTATTATAAAGAGGAAAGATTTGATTGTTTGTATGTATTGAATAGGCCCGAATCAGCAGTTTGGGTTCGCGCTTGACATAGGGGAAATAGGGATTCTTACAAAAACTTCAATAATGTAACCCAAAGTGTACAAAAATTAGCTAAAATATTACAAGTTTAAAAATGTTAGTATATTGTAATTTAACTATCCAAACAGCTTAGTGACTGACTTAGTGGTTCTTATAATTTTTCAATCACATTTATGTTATTAAATACTAAGGAAATTTAATAGATTTTAAAATGCCTAAAAGGCATCTTGCCCAGGCGAGGACATAAAAATACGTCATAATGGGAAAGAGTCAAGTAGTAGTGGCTTGAAGAGTGTACTGAGCGTTCCCACGTACACGAGATTAGAGAGAAAGATAACAAAAGTCAACGAATATAGTTCGTAATCGAGTTTTAGCTCACAGTAACAGATCAGCTTTTATGCATTTTGCTCAACAGTCTTCCGTCCAAATCGTAGCCACGAATAAGATCTGCTCTAGGTGTTCTGCCAAAAAAACTCTTTTCTAGAAGACAGCTAGAAAAAGTAGTCTCCCAATATTGAGCCGCCACAACCAATAAAAACATCTTTTTACAAATAATCATTCACCATCAGGACATTTTTACCCAACATCCGAAAGTCAATAGTGGGATTCGTTTGACGCGAACTTTTAAAATAGAGGGACAAGTATCATTATCATTTTCCTGCCCCTATCCCATCTAGTTATAAATCATATGTTAGCGGTTTTGGCTATATTTTTACCAACCAGCCGCCTGCCTGACGTCAACCCTCTTGGGAAACAAATACCCAGATCAAATTTCAACTGTGTAATTATCTGCTTCATGAGATACAGCCTGTTGAAGAGGGACAGACGTAATCGTCCCGTTTTACCCTTTGGGTACGCTTAATAGTGTTGTACGGTAGACACGGCTAATTTAAAATGTTCTCTGAGTACACCGATTGTATGATCCATAAAAATATCCCTTAATAGTCGTAAAAGGAGAAGACGGTTAATATTTGACTATTCCTCGGCAAGGTACTGTGCGTAACAAAACTGTGACATGCATGGAATTTTATGCATTTAGGTTGATGGTTAGAGCTACCTGTTCTAATCCATTGCATTATTACTGGGACTTATTAGGGTTCCGTACCCAAAAGGGCAAAATACCCTATTTAAGACTCCGCTCTCCGTCTGTATGTACGTATTCTGTCCATATATCACCAGAGCATATCATGAATCTTAGACAGTTTTTTACAAAAGATAAATTTCTGTTGCATAACAAAAATACAAAAAATATAAATAAGTCTCCCATAAAACAGACATGATTTTTTTGCCGTTTTTATAGATAATGTTGACAGTAGTAATGTTTTTGACAATATGTAAGTGTAATACTTCTATATTGAATAAAGATAATAAAATATGATTTTTTTTAATAGTGATTAGACGTAATTTCAGAAAGAAATTCATAAAATTATTCCCCAAAGACGAAATATTCGGAAGGTTTTATGTGTGTGTATGATAATTTTTAGTTTTAAAAATGTTTTTAAATACCCGTGCGAAGCCGGGGCGGGCCGCTAGTATTTAATATTCTATTGATTTACATCCTGAGCAAATGCTTTACAATTTTCTATAACATATACATCATATCGATAAAAGTTCTGGAAATGATAAATATGTTTCGACAAGTAAGTGACATAGCATATGTAATTACATAGATACGTTGTCGATTAAAGTTGATTAAATTTTATGTTTAATCAAATGTCAAAAGATAAATAACATTCTAATTTTAAATTATGATTTTCAAAATTAATCCACATTTACTGATAGTTATAAGTATTTCCCTTAGGCTTTAGAGCTTGGGTAAAGGAAACAAAAGTATTTCAACATATTCAACTCCAACGAGTATTTTTTCTGATTAAAAAGTTTTGAATTAACAGCAGACAAAATCTTAAAGAAGAACTCGTTCCGTCGTTCTCGCAACACTTTCGTGCGATCAGTATGTATCATGTTTTCCGATCACTGGCTGTATCGGAAACGTCTCATTTTAACAAACACTACACTATACTTAGCGATGATAGATTAATTCGGCGATCGTCACTAGAAAGTGGCTCCGCTGTGACGTAACATTGTCGGTTTTGGAACAATCCATCGGCGATCCCACGGCATCAGGTGCCGACGTATCTCTAGACGCGGCGTATGCAAATGCCGAACTCACATGGAATTAATTGGACAAGTCCCCCGTTGACAATTGTGATCGTATACGTTTTCTTCTCGTTACATATCAGTATCGAATTAGACGATATTCATTATACAGTCTGGCTTTCTTCACTGTGCGATATAACACATCAAATATTCTGTATTATTTAAAGTTCCCTCGACTTAGCAAATATGCAACTCCGGTTCACAAATTATGAACTGACTTAAAGAAGAGACCAACTTTATTTAAAATAACAGACACTCGAGTGGTTGATCAGTGATATTTTTGGTTCAATATATGTATAGAGATACTTGTCGTCTGTTGCCTTTTGAAGGCTGATAATACAACTGTGGCTTTGAAGGCTGATAATACAACTGTGGCTGAGTATACGGTTATTGAAGAAGTGTGTGAACTGTTATAATTGTTAAGCGCGTGAACGGTAGTACCCCTCTTATTTTTACATCGTTGCGTGATATTTTTTTTTGAGAAAGTGTGATTTTGAGATAACCACACACCACTACAGGACCTGGTTACCTCACTCAGTCAAACGTCGGCCTTTTGTGACGCGGTAGTAAAGTTTTTGCGACAATTCTTGAGCAAAAATTCTTTTGCTATTGTAAGTCCGAACAGATGCGAAACGCGGAGGGTCTCAATGTCTCAGCCAATCAGCATTATTTGTGATTTGATAACAAGAATTTATTATTTATACCCGACTCGTTTGGCACTATTGAAGCGAGTTTCTGGTTTCCGAACATACTGCGTTCGTTCACTGTGTGTTATGTATTCCTAGTAATGCAGGCAGCGAGACGGTATAGAAAATTCATGTAACCAGTTTTGAATGAAAGATCGTATTGTTTATGTCATGTCTGTAATTAAACATTTAAATGTGAGTATATCATTAAACAAGAACGAGATGTTAAACTGTACATGAACATAATGATTCGGAGCACGGTCTATCAAGTTTCATTTTCAAAAAGCAAACATTGAAATAAATAATGTAGTAGATATAATATTTGTCTGTTTGAATCAATACAAATACACAAGGACCCTCGCAAGTTCATTACACCAGCTCGCGATAGAAACAAAGACTTCGCTCGAACAACGCGAAAGGTAAAACACGCGAGCGGTGGACGGAGGGAACGAACATGATTTTTCACGCATCGCATGTGACCGAGACTCCAGAACGGGTTTGTATTGGAATCCGGCGCACGGGCAAGTTCAAGGGGACACGCGCAACAAGGCAAGGCGGCGAACAGAGTGCGCCGACACACACGCACGCCTATCGATACAATGGTGTTGTGGACTGCGAGCCGTGACGTCACTCGCGCTCCTTACGTATTCCTGATCGGAGACGAGATAGTTTATGATATGAAAATTGAATGGCATGCCGCCGTGCCCACTTTCGATCCTCGTATTGTTGCCTGCATCTATTTGGGAGTGCTGGATATGTGTACAATTTGTGAAACGCGGTTGGCAATGGAAACCTCATTAATTATCATTGTTATTTATTAATTAGGAGATTGATATGCATGTAGTGTTTTTGGCCATGACTGACGCTTCGGTTGGAAGAATAATAGATTATTAGCCTGCAAACCTTCCCTTTTATAAAACACTTCCCTATAAACCTTGGGGTTCGCGACAGATAACTCACTCTTTGACATTAGGTATATCTGTACAGAGTACAGATATATATTTCAATGTATTGATGTTCAGCTGAAGTGCAAAGGCCTGTGTTGCATAATGGGGCATTGTCCGCCATGCGGCATTATTTTAAAATATTTTCCTTATCGACCTGTCTACGGCTTGAGGTTCCGGTCTGCGCTCCTCATAAATGTCCCTGTGGCAGTGTTGTTGAGAAGCTAGGACATCACGGATTATCATGCCAAAAAAGTGCAGGCCGCTTCTCGAGACATGCGACGATGGCAAGAGACCGGACGGTATGAGTTTGATTCCATGGAAGATGGGCCGGGTGGTGGTGTGGAATGCAACCTGTTCAGACACGCTGGCCGCTTCCCATCTACATGGAACCAATAACAGAGCCGGTGCGGCTTGTGAAGCTGAAAAAGCTAAAGCCTGCAAATACAGGGGTCCAGGCTCCGAATATTAATTTGTCCCGTTCGGTGTCCGTGGCTTTTTAAGGAAATAGCAAAAAGGTTAGTCGACATCACAAGAGACCGAAGAGCTGGCAGCTACCTCGGACAAAGAATTAGTCTTGCTATTCAAAGGGGGAACCTTGCCTAAAGGGACTCCTTTTAATAATATATTTTAGTTATTTGTTTTTTAAGGTTTTTAGTTTTAGTTTCATTGTTCTAGTATATATTTTGTATTAGTTTATCATTTGAATGTTATTTAAGTTTGCTTATAGCCTTTTACTAGATATAATTTTTAAGACTTTGATTTATAATATAACATAAGGTTTATCATAATTAATAGTTTTAAATATTATCAATAAAATTTTCCTTAACATGTTTCGTTTGGCAACGTGCTAAAGTATGCTATGAAATAATTAAGGAGTACTAACTCCTAGTCGTACAATAAGAGGATACAATGCGTTTTAATTACGAGTATTCAAAAGTTGTCTTAATAAAATACTTAATACACGGAAAAAGCAAACGGAACAAACATAGGAATTCATGTTTGTTCTATTCTCGGTGATCTAACGCGTATACTTGACTTAAAATGCTTCGCAAGATTTAAAGGAAAATGCGGTCGTGCGATGCATGAGGATTAACTTAATGATACAGTTTTTCTAGGAAATTAGGACAATCCAGAATTTCAAAGTTCGTGTCTTGTTATGAGCTATTGAAATTCAAGGTGGTTTGAAGCATTAATAAAATTACTGTTGCTTCAATCTACTGACTAACGAAACTGCTACTTGTATTGAAGTCAGTACAAATCAATGTTATATTTATTTTTCATATGTCAAGCGAGTGCTGAGACCTATTTGTCCCGAACCAACTAGACTTTCAGCCTAAAAATCGAATATAGGCTGTATTATTTATGAAGTAAGCACTATAAAGTTATACTGCCGACACGAGCACTTACTTTTTTTAAATAATAATCGCTATTCATTGAGCGATACAACTAAGGAATTTTCAAGAACGGAACCTGGTTTTTGTACTATCGGCGGGCAGTTCAGTGGTGTTGCAAGCCGTTTTCAATAATAATAGTGAGATGCTCTCTAGTTGCAATTCCCGCCATGAAAAATCTTAATTTGACAACCAACAGTTTGACAAAACGAAAAAGGGAATGGGTCAGAGAACATAACATGCACTAGACTTAACCGGTTCAACCAGAAGGTACGTAATGGGAGCTCGCTCCAGATGGCGTGACCACCTGTTCAATTTTGGGGTATGTCGAACGCCGTGTTCACGTAGTTATTATAACCTTGAATTAAATGGACCCAACCAATGTGGTGCGAATAATAATGAACAATAATTTCACTTCCATGTATTAGAGGCGTGACAGTTCAGTGTCCGGGCGCTAACTTTTATACCGAAGCTAAGTTCGATTCCCACACGGGACTATAAAAAAAAGAAGGAGATGCATTCATTTTCAATCTCCCAAAGTATGATAATGTGTCCTTACCGATGTAGACCAAATTGCTTGTCCATTCGCCAGCGCCAATTTTGCGTGCACAACTACACATCAATACATCCTAGTGTCTCCCATCCTCCTACCTACGAGTTCTGAGTTACTTCAGTGTCCTCTCTACAACTAGGGCTTAGTCAAATATTCGTTTGGGACCCAATCTATTCTTCTTTGGTTTGCACTTGCTGTCGACATTAGATGGACAACCAATAGTTATTCGTTTAAGATCAAAGTACGAAAACTGTTTCTGGATAAATCGGTAGTTCCATCGCATCTTTGGTTACTTGTTTTTTATAATTAATTTATTAATATATTCTTATTTTTGTATAACTGTACGTATTAATATATTTGTTTTAGTGTTTTTCTTTACTTTTTTATCTCTGCATCACCTAATTGGTTGATTGTTAGAGAATGCCTCGATCATTAAGTCTGCCTATAAACAAGACTTGTGTAAAACTTAAAATAAAAAAAGTCTTGTGGCTTCCAAAGTTGGGAAGGAATATTTGTTGAAACAGTATCTACTTTGAGTTTTTTCAAGTCAATGAAAATATGTGTAGTATATAATAAGATCGTAAATATTTTATCAATAACTTTTTATTAAAAATATTCATCGTTAATATAACATTTCCCCCAAACAATATAATAATCCCCCAGGAAGTACTTAACGCTCGTTAAACCACCCCATACTTAACCCCCTCAAAAGTGCGCACATCCCTTTGCCCGCATCGATTGGTCACGTCGCCATAGTAAAATAGTTTGTTAGGCATTGAAAACCATATGTGCAGCCACGTCTGTCTTTAGACTAAGAATTCCTTTAACTACTGGTTGTACAGTCTCGTCTTTGCAAATATAACTCCAGTGTGGAATTCAGGAATGCGATGCCGAGGCTAAATCTGAACCATACAGAAATAGTGCCCACTTCTCGGACCTGTGCGACACTTAAATGTAATAACATTGTATTAGTGGTACCTAAACATAGTCATATCGGAAAAACTGAATCTTTACTTTAAATATGTTTAATGACGGAGTTCATTCCGAGCGTGTTTGTGATTGTAAATATTCATTTGTAATTGATGGATTCCTCATTATTATTTGGGGCTAAATACTCACTCATTCCGTTATCGTATGACCAAGTGTGAAACTGTTTGAAGATAATGCGACACAGGCCATTAAGGATAGATTTTGGTTTTGTTACGATTTCGAATACAGGAATATAAACAAACAATTTCAATATTTATATTAGGGAAAACTAATAAGTTATTTAAGACGAGGAAAATAACCCTACACCACAAATCTGAATTAAAACACAGCGTTTCAACTTTTGAGTTGGTGAGTTTGGTTCGCGTTAAAGTATTCGCATTTATAATTTCTGTGATGACTGTGATTATGAATACTGTGACGGAGAATTCAGACTGCTTGAGATAACAGTTATACAATAATTGCACTAAAATAATTATGGAATAACGCGATCTGCTATTTACAATATTTTCTTGAATTTTATTTGTAAAAATGACCTGCTTTAACATTAAGTGTGCTTAGCGTGTTAGTGTCTTAAGTATAAAATAAATTTATAACAAATCAGCCTCCCCGTGTATGAAGTCTTTGAAATATACTCTCCAAGAAATTGCGGATACAGAAGAAAAAATAAACGAAAAAAATAGGTAAGTACCATAAATTTTCGATCTACGGTGTCTTGTTGTTCCTTTGTGCATTTAAGTATTGAAATTATGCAAATAATTAACACTAGCATAACATTCGGTCTGATATTTAATGATACATTAATGAGCAATACACATATGGTTATTCGAATAACATAACGATTGTTGCGCAAGTATTGCACAATACTATTTTAATTAACTTTTAATTACATCACAAATTATATAATACCCTATAAGATGATATCTCTTAACTTTTCCGCTAGATCTTTGTTTATCCAATTCGTGTACAGACAAGATTTTTACCAATCGATCATTTGGATTTAATTAAATATCGTTTTCCTTTCCAACAACTCAAGCAATAATTAATGTACATCACATTAATTCTTCGATTATATCAAATACGACATGAAAAGCCGAGAGAACTTTCGGCAATCGATTATTATTGACATCATTTTTGTTAAGTCAAGGAGGAGTTATCACGTATTAATTTTATGCATTGGTTGTATCATAAAAAACTATCGTTTACATTGAAATGCATTGGGAAGCGTGGATCACGTGCCAGTTGTTTATTGGTAAACAGAGCTGCGTCGACGAATGCCAGTCTCGATTCTAAAAAGCACACGAGATGAACAACAAAGTCGGTTCTCGTTAAAACCAACCCCCCCCCCCCCCCACCCCCTTCATACCACCTGTGTCGTCATACGAGGGCAACAGCTCTAGCTAACATTTAAAGCAGTCTCTTATGACTGGTCCTATTATTTCGTATGTTTCGTGGGACCGCAAGAAACGTTACCTCTTCTGAAACTTTAAACACAAGGCAACTTCTCATAGTCAGGATTGCGGTCACTAATGGTGACTTCCTTTTTATTGTCAAGTCCATAGGACTCTTATTAACATTCCTTAAGACTGAATTTTACAAGTGAGCATATTTAATACTAAAGCGCTAACCGGAGTCTCTGTATGAGTGTTATGCTCAGTTCAATTTAGTGTTTATGTTTTTTTTTTTCGTTACACTCTTAACAATCTTCGCATGAAAAATACATTGTTGCATTGAAAAGTGGAAATCTTCTAAAACAAGAAAATATTTGCTTGGGCGGAGATGATAAACTTCCTAATTGACAATATTATTCCAGTAAAGTTATAACTATAAGATATAACTTTTATTTATTGTCCTAAATTATGTCGTTCGCGTGGCGACCGTACACACGACGACAGATAGAAAAAGTAGCGGAGGCAACTATACGCCAGGGAATGCGGTTCGATCCTAATGGAGCATTGCAACCGAGCTAAGATGGCAGTGATTGGTATCTAAACAAGGACTTTTTACATCGTTCCCAGTATCCGCTGGGAATGCGCAATGAATCGCCGGGACTAACGGAAAACGTTACTGTCCAACCGATATTTTTTTCACCATGTTTATGGAGTTTACTATGGTCGAAGGGACATGTGTGTACATTTTATGCGACCAGTGCATGAACATTTATTTAATCATATAGACTTGTATTGTTCATGCCCCTCAACTAAGTCGAACCAAATTATGATAATACGAATGTGAAAAGAATTAAAATCCGGTCGAGTCATCTATCAGAGTATATCTTCAGAGTCGTATGAATTTTACGTGAGCAAATTTGTGTTAGGGTGGGCTTTAAAACTGCAAATAAAGGAGTCATAGTAGTTAATTTTCTTTCTTTAGAAAAAAAAAACAAGCCGACAGAAGTGAAAACAAAATACAGATCAAAATTAAAATTCTATAGTATTTAATTCTACATATTTCATAGACATTCCGAACGATAATAAAAGTATTTATATCATATCCATAATTAAAAATATATTTTGGCGTATTCCTTTTTAACCGACTTCAAAATGGAGGAGGTTTCTCAATTCGACCGTATATATTTTTTTTAATGTGTGTTCGGGGATAACTTCGTTATTTATGAATCGATTTTGATGATTCTTTTTTGGTGGTACCATGATAAGGAAACCCAGATCTGATCATGGCATCTCGGAGAAATCAAGGGCAATCCTCAAATGTTACAGGAGTTGACAATGTTGTTTTACTTTCCGCGTTATTCAAGTCGGTTTTTTTTTTGTTCAAAATTATTTAAAAATAGCTCATGGAATTGCGTTCGGTGATTTTTGTTCATCCAAAAAGTGCTGAACGGCCCTAAAGAAGTTTTCACTTTAAAAATCTTGGTCAATATGAGTCGGCATGGAGGCGCTTGGCGATTTGGCAATATAAATGCGCGCCATCATGCACTAGAGAAAGACAACTTGCCCGACCACATAACGATGCGTTGTCGCTCAAAGTATTCGAGTTCAGGACAGCCCTCTAGGTATTCATTTCATATTCGAAACTGTGAAATGTTGCTAGTCTTCAAATGTAGGTACACAGTTTTTAGGTAACATAAATCAATAGTTGTTTAATTAATTTAAACCTGCACCAGAATAAATGTAATAAATAAAAATTGACGGACACATCTTTACACAACGGTCCCTAGTCACAAACTAAGCGATGCTTGAACCATGCGTACTAGAAGACTGATAAACATACTTTTATTTGGTAGGTATAAACACATATACATATATATAAACATCCAAACACTGAAAAAACAATGTGTTTAACATACAGTGTTTTTCCAGTAATGGGGATCGAACCCACACCCGCTGGCGCAAGAGGCAGCTTCACTACTCCCTGCTTCAATCGGGTAGTCAATGTGTACAAAATCGGTCAGTAGCAATATTATTAGCGACATAATACGCAAGCGGCCTTTGTGCGAGGACGAATCGTGCATGCGTCTCCCTTCCAAAGATTGACTTCGGCCGACGCATTATTTATTTGCAATTGTGTCTGTCTGACGTCTACCAATCCCGCCTCGTACGAGACGCATTTATAAGGACTATAAAATGTGACATTTATAATTAATACACGTTGGTGCGTCTGCTAATGATAGTGGAACTAGAAGGATTGATTGATTGGGGCCATACTAATAAAACATATTTGTTCTGTCGAGACGATGGTTCACAGATAACAACTATGCCTGACTAGAATACCTCTATGCCCTAAAGCAAACCAGAAAGCTTCGTATAAAACTTCATGTTGGATTAGACAGAAAAAATTCATAGGCATTTTAGGGAAACTAAATTTTCGGTAAATATGATTTATTTCGTCGAACTAGTTTAGAATTTATTTGGGCTCCGTATCGATACTGTAACGATATGAGGATTAGTAATGTAAAAAAATTCGTTATCGTCTAATATCACTATCAAGATAAGCAGTTTTAAATGGCATTAGCCTTATGTACATTACATATTTCTGCTATAGATATCACTAGAATCGAGTGGTGACACATTCCACGATATAGAGAACAGACGGTTCGGACTTTCTTCGGCTTTAATTTTCTCAACTTTACAAGTCCTTGCGTCTCTTAATTTAAGCACTTATTTCTGTTTTTGTCTTTTCCTTTTTATTGAATCGCGTTTAGTTTCACCGCAGGTAATGTCTATTCTGCTAGACTCCACTGACTCGCATTTTGGAAGACCACGCCTTCACATCTACAGCGTGTCATTACAACCGCGACAATAAATGAACACACGTCTAACGCTACTTGCTAATAATCATATAAAATATAAACGTTAAAAAATCCATAATTAAAAAAAATTAATACAATTTTAAAAAGTTATCCTTTATATGTGCTCATTTATTGTCACGGTTGTAACGACACGCTGTATATTACGCAATAAATAATCATTTGACGACATGAATGTACAACATTGTATTGCGGCTCCTTATAACTCAATCGATGATGCGCTAAAAGAAATTCCTTTCTCCATAAATCACCGAGAGTTATTTGACACCGTCCTTATGTCCGCCTCGATTCGTTGGTAGTGATGTTATCAGAAGAATTGATGCGGTGGCACTGATCTCTGAGGGCCTAAAAATAAACCCATTGGGTGTATTTTATCTCAATGCTTTCGGGCGATTGCCTTCCGCTGTTGCGTCTAATGCCACACATGCTCATAACGTCTGGAAACTTCCGGTTGTGACTAAACAGGGGGAGCGATGAGATAGATTTGATAAATGAACTGCGTTCTTTGTCCTGAACATAAATTCGATGATATTTAAAGGGCACAACAAGTCGATGATAAAATAATTACAACTCCAAGCTCGTTCAATTCCTAGGTGGCAATGAAACACGTATCGGAGCTCGGCTGGTGGCGCTGTCGTAAAACGTATTCGAGTGTTGAAATTTCACGACTCGCTTATCGGTTACTTACAATACAAATAAAAAAATAACACACACTTTCGGATGTGTAGTGTATCGACGCTGAGGTTATTAAGTAAAAGTCGCCCGACGGCTTCGGCGAATCGAGTTTTGAGTAAAAGTAAAAAAACTAACTCCGGAACAGCTGTTAAAATAAGCGTCAAATATTCATTTTTACATTAAGCAACACGCGAAGAGTAAACCCGCTAGACTTTTTAACTTCGGTGTCATTAACATTTAAATATGTGTGCCGAAGAAATCTGTTTTTAAATTTTTCGACTTGTTAAATTTTTAAAAACAAAAGTTAATTAGCAGTTAGAGCATTCCCTCATTATTATAGTATAGTAATAGACTTGCGGCCGTTTTATATTCAATCTACGAATAGATTTGGTTACTGCAGATGTACTGTTACTGTAGATTATAAGTCAAAATACCACTGGTTCGGAAAAGAAAGCCACTGAACTGAGAAGAACCGGCGAAAGAAAAGTCCGTTGAGTCTTTTTCTCCCATTTTTCGACATACACTGTGTGACATGAACTATTAAAAACAATATAAAAACTCTGATTGAAAGAGCATGGAGCGATCAATTCTTTACTAGAGTGTGTTATTATTGAAATAATCTTTAATATTATGATGGCCTTTAACATACAAACGTTCTTTTGCTACTTTTTCAAAATTAGCTATTGAACGAAAAAAAGTTCGATGCGCGTCGCTGGCGCATTAGGGTCAAATTCCAAGACAGCTTGTTTGAAACAGACTCTTTGTTCCACCCGGAACAGCATGTCTATTACAGCAAACGAGACTAATGCCCGGTTTGTGAAACACTTGATCAGAAACACTCTCTGATCTTTATAACAGTCAATTCAAAGAGTTTAAACATCTTTTTGGAAACCCAAATGACATTTGAAAAACCATTTGACAGCTGATTTGTTAATTTCTACGATGTAAACCGAGCGTAGGCCTGTACTTTGAACTGTAATATTATACAATGTCAATAATACAAATACTTGTTTAGGCCTTGTCGTTTAATGCGAAATGATTTAGAGCGATGGGGTCAGTTAGCCGGTCGAAGGACATTTACGCAAGCGACCGAATTTCAGATAGATTTCAGTGACGTAGAATTTGTCGAGTAAAAGTTGTCGAACTACATAATACATATTAATAGAATTAAGTAAACTATCCAGTCGATGTATAATAACGTATTCGTTTAATTTTGCATTGTGATATAAAGCGATTTTAAATCTTGATCAATGTATTAAGTTTCGTCTAGTTGTTCACTTGTATGCAATTGTTCATTCATTATCAGCAGTGGCCCAAACTAGGTATAGTATGAATAAGATTATATTTAAATTGTGCGCATAATTGAATCGAAGATTGAATGTTTCCTGCAATTGAGACACAAATTTTACAAACGGTGTAAGAATTTCTTAATAAGTGGAAGACGTGAACAAAGTAACGGCGCCATTCGAAACAATGAAATGCGGTCAGCGCATTGATGAGTAAGGCGTAAGCAACCCGCTTAATCAGCGAATCCTTTTCAAAGTAACCCACGACTCGTCGATAGGCACTCATCGACAAACTATTAAGCAATTGATTTTATTGCATTTATATATAAGTAGATACATGAAAGTTGTACATTTTTGTAGATAAATATATAAAACCTTCGGCGTTGCGGGATTCGATCCTGGGTCTTCTGGTTTCATGTACTACATCTTTATGAGACAGCGTATGAATTCTGAATAGTACTATTAAAAAAGGAATAAACAAATGCGAGTCGGACTCGCGCACGCAGGTTTCCGTACATTATCTATAAAAACGGCAAAAGAATCATAGTATGGCGCTTAAATATTTGTTTATTCTGTTTTTTAGTATTTGTTGTTATAGCGACAACAGAAATACGTCATCTGTCCTGCTGTCTAACCGTCACAGTTCACGAGATACAGCCTGGTGACTGACTGAAGGACGGACGGACAGACAGACTGCGGAGTCCTAGTAACCAGGTCCCGTTTTAACGTTTGGGTACGGAACCCTAAAAAAGAATAACATACTTCACATATAACAATGCTCAGTGTACACAGTAGCGAATTGTATACTATGGATAACGTATACATTTCACAAAAGGCTTATTAATAATAATTCAATGGTGGAGAGTGGTCAAAGTGAAACACGCTAGTTATCACACAGCTCCTACATATTATAATCGGGTCTGACACCCGTAATGCCATGTAGGCGGAACAGTGCTCCACTAAGCTGTCGTTAATTATGTGGACATATTCAAGAAGAAGCGTCGACAGAAGGCCGAAGCCCTACAGAATAGAGGCATGAAAACGGCCCCTGCATGCATCCACGTTTTCGTACGTCACGTCACACGCACATGCGGACGTCGCGCGGTTGACAATGGAAACACGTGCCGAGTACGTCATACGGGCGGCACGGAGCGTAGTGCCATTGTTTCAAAAGCAACAGTTGTAAGTGTAGCATGACAAAAAAAAATATGTCTACGACCTATACGATAATGTATTCTATACTAAGTGTAGTGGTCAGAGAAATTTATTAATTTATTAATTGTGATACGGGTAGCTCAGTATCTGGGCGCTCGTATTTAACTCAATACTCGAGCAACTCAAGTACGATCGCGGCGCCGGCAACAATGAAATTTTAATTTTGGATGCTGACAACACGTGCCTATCGATGAAGGAAAACATCGTGACGAAACCTACATATTTTCGAAACAATAACGAAAAAAATATTTCCAACATATGTGAAGTCCGCCAGTCCGCAGTGGGGTCGCGTGGTGGACTATGCCCTAATACCGTCTGTACAGAGGCCATTGCCCAGCAGTGGGACATTTATTTATAGGCTGTTACTTTACACAATTATTTGTGTATATATATATATAATTTACTTTATATAATTCCAACAAATAGAAGGTGGTGAAGTGGTCAGAGTTGGTATTCTAGTTATTCAAGTTTTCTACTAGTCGTACTTACGAGTTCCTTAGCCACCAGAGACATAAAAGTTTTAATAAGATGACTTGGGCAGTTTATAACTACAGTTTTAGTTAAAATAGATAAAGCTAATTGGTGTACAAATTAAGCGATAAGATATATATATATTCCGGGTAAAAAATTATGTATATTTTGTGTAAATGCGTCATTTATCTATACTGTAGGTATGCATTATCATTTTATCGTAGGTAACGTATCGCGAATTACTCGTTGGTATGAATAAATTAAAAAAAAAAAAACGACTGAAGTGAACAAATGAAAGAATTTAATTTTGGTTAAGAGCAAACTGGGGTGGCTTAATATATAATCCAGAAGTTAAAGCTAGAGGATGACAGAAAAGAATTGGATGGGGTGAGTATCGAGATGACGGCTGATAGAGTAAAGTGGAAGGCAAATACATGTTGTGCCAACTCCACCTAGCGTGGAATAAGGGCGGGAAAATGAAGAAGCGTAGGCCGGAAGCTACGTATAATTAGCCACTTCATATCTTCTAAAATAGCAGCGTTATGTTATCGACTGAGCGACAATGATCTAAGGATTAATAGAATATGCGTCCGTGCTAGTTGTAATGGCCGCTCTGTACAGTGGGCAATTTTGTGGGATAAGTCGTTCGCGTATCGTCGGGGGAACGCCTGTTGGCGGTGACTAACATCCGCTGGAAACGGTGGGCGATAAACATTGCAAATTCAGCGAACAATGAGCTTCAATACGATTTCCGCGACTCGGTCAATTGCGCATACAATTTTCTTGTTAGTAAAGGGCTTGAAACATTTGAACACTGGAAACAATGACGGCGTGCATATGCAGATTCCGACCAAACATATCCACGAAGAAATAGATTTGTTTTGGTTCTGTATTTATTTTGACCGATTTATTTGTATAAACTGGGCAAAATCACTATGTTAGTAAGTGTGAAGATTTGTTTAAGGCCGTGTTTAAGGCTCTGTGAAATCTGTTTCAATTATTTTTTTTGTTATAGTATTATTCTTGTTTACCTATTTGACTGTATATTTAAATATCTAATAATGTTATGATATTTTAATGTTTTTATAATAGCAACTATAGTTTGTGAATAATACTGATTGTTGTCCGTCGTATCATCGTATGGCTCTTTTTTGATGAAAACTATTTTAAAGGTTTTAACAACATATGTAAATATATTACATTTGTTGATACAGGTAACAATGTCAATGGTACATCAACCGCACAGAGTACACCCGAATAGAACAACTATTTGTAGATTTGTGTATTCTACATTACACAAATGTACAAATACATATTTGTTCTGTTTGTCGATTTGATGTGTGTGTGATTTTAGTCGTGTGAAAAATTTTAGTCCTGTTTGCAGCACCCAGTTCGGCAGTTCAAAACTAAATCCATTGCGGCGTCCGTGACGCGAGTGATCAATCGAAATTCCGGTTTCTGAAACACTGATCAACGTAGAAATTGAATATAGAATAATACGGGCGGGAAATTCAGAAACCAGGCTTTCTTTTTTTTTCTTTTTATATGTCGTCTTTTGCAAGAGAGGATATATTGAACTAAGAATACTTATTTGTTATAGCCGAACAAAATCGTAGTTAAAAAAAAGGAAAAAGGCAACAAACCCTAATAAATTCACGCTGCTAAAATCTTACTGTTTTGAGGTAATTAGTTTTTTATGCATTCAAGCATTTTTCGCCTCTGGTGACGTCACTGTTTTGTAGGTTGATACTGAGAACACTTAATTGCTATAACTTAAAAAGGAAAAGGTAACCAATATTAATAAATTCACGCTCCTACAATCTTATTGTTTTGAGATAATGAAAATTTTTTATATTCAAAAATATTTAGTCTCCTCGCCTCTGGTGGAGTCACTGTTTATGGGTCAAAAGGAGGGTATTTTAATTTTTGGTTCGGTGAGGTAACATATCCCCAGAGCACCTCGAGGCGGTGCACGATGGGCGAATTAAGTAACGCACTAAACGCGACCGCGAAGCAGACAGCGCGCGCGCGGTCTCGCTACAGTCGGCGACACGGCTATAATTAGAGCCGCTGCGGCCAATTTATCCGCGTGCAAGTTATTAAGTGCGCAAACAGTTACGCCACAGAGGCGTCTGGCGGCTGGCGGCTGGTGCCGCCGAGCAATTAAAGAACGAGATACGGAAGGACTAATGAGGAAGCCTAATTAAATTGTGTTCAGCTCGGCGGTGAAGGAAAACATAGTGAGGCACCTGAATATATTCGAAATGATAATGAGAAAAAACATTCTGAAGATATGTAAAGTCCGCCAATCCGCAGTGGGGTCGCTTGGTGGACCATTCGGAAATACACTCTAGGAGTAGTGCAGATACAGGAGGTCTTTGCCCAGCAGTGGGACATATGTTCCTTTATTTTAAATTTATTTTGTTTACAGCGTCCATGATCCCAGGTCTCTTAACCTCATAGTTAGCGCGGACAACTGTCAACTATTTTCAGCATACTTCAAAAGAAAAATGGTAATCCATTCGCTTGTATTTTTGCAATGGGCTTTTGCACCCCGACTTTATGAGCGGTGCAATGTAGATATTGAAAATCCCTCTTTTCTCTCCTATAATTTATAGTACCCGGAGGACTTTTTTTTTTTTGGTAAATCGTGTGTTTTGGAAATTACATTTAGATACAAATTACTGAGTAATGATATATGCATAATATTTTTCGATCTTACCGATGTAATAATATGAACTGATATTTTTCACAAAAGAAAGAACTTTTTAAAAAAAGGGAAAAAGTAACAAAATAACAAATCGACAAAAAATTAAAAATAAAGAAAGCAATGATCTGGAATCGAAAAAAAAGTAAGAAAATAAAAGTGTAATTAATCGTGACACGAACCACGGCCTTGTGTTTCGTGGCCACCCGATTACCGACCGAGCTATTATAACATTTTCTTTTGCGGCGAAATTTACCGTCGTATTCGACTGATATTTTTCATTCCCTGAAAACAGGGATAAAGGGACATTTTCTAAAAATGAAAACTAGCTAGATGAAAATCACTACTATTTCATGAAAATCGCTGGACCCGTTTCCGAGAAATATATATATATATACAAGCAAAGGATAAGATGTAAACATCCTACTACTTGAATCACTCTATTTTGAAAACCGATCTTGCGTAAAGTTCGTACAAACATCGGGAGCGACGTTGTTTTATATTTGTTTGTTTGTATGTCATTTTAGATGTTTCCTCATAGTTGAGCCTTACCGTATTTGGTAATTACGTGTCCGGGTATACATCGGTTTATATGTATATATGGATAGTTGCATTACGTAATCCCAAAAGTTGTTTGCTTCCCTACAAGACAAATTGGGTATAGAGGTTCCAAAGAAATGATTTGATATATATAATTACTTATGATTATGATCATGCAAACGAAAGAAAAAATTACTTCAGAAAAAACGGCTTACGCTACAACGACGTCACAGACTAATTACTTTGCCCAGTGACGTAATTACGTGCCGGCGGTCTGGCGACTTCGTTGAACACTTCCGTCGCGGTATCGATTTAAATGTCAAGTTCAACTTCGCGAAACTTGTGTAGGGATTTTTTTATTCAACGAAAACACTCCAAGTCAACCCTTCCGCTGTCTAGGGGCGCGTCTCAATTGAACCCTAGTCCTTTGCAACGATCTCCGGAATAATTGCGAGGGTGTAAGAAGTCTATGTGAACATATAAGGGGTTTTTTGCGATTGTATTCAAGCTCTTATGTGTTAATTGAAACCAGACAAAGCTTCGATTACGAAAGAACTTGAAAGGAGATACATACACTTTTTAAATTATACTACTATGTAATACTATTAGGCGACAGGTAGTAGAAATCTTCTTACTGCCTCAATGATGCCACAAAATCTCGCTAGCTAGTCTTAGGTCTAATCGCTAAGTCAGATTCTAGTTTGGATACTTTCAAGTTCTATACAATGTTTGTATACAAATTCAGAATAAAACTTCCATTACTTACATTACGAAAGTGTTTTACGAATTTTTATTTTCGAATTTAAGTCCCCGCGTTTGTGGTCACGTTCCTTTCGTTTGTGTAATCATAAATAAACACCATCCCAAAACTCTCGTTAAATATAATGTGCAAGATTTGACATTACTCAGGGAGAAAGTTAACTACAAATAAAAAGTAATGTAAAAGTAACCGTTACACGTGCCACGTACAGCCGGAACAATCTTAAAGACAATTAGCTTTATTCATCAACGAGGATATGAAGCTAATATTTCATGTTCACGTGAACCCGAGAACGCATGAATTTCGTCATGTCCTGTGGCGATTTGTTTGACGTCACAATCAGCCGATAGTGGCTGTTGCAAAGCGTTGCTGGAATTGAGCGTTTTATCGAAGGTACGCGCGTATCGCCGAGATACAGTATCTTTTAATGCAGCAAGTAATCTCGGCGATAAGGCGAATGCAAGGACGCTGCTCTTTCAAAAGTTCTCACTTTTTTAGCTCCCGTTTAGGAATTAACAATAGACCCGTGTGTGGCAACAGTCTTAAAGTATAGTAGAAGCTTATATCATTATTTATACCCATTGATACCCATTGCGGATCGGCGAGTTTCAAATATTTTCGAAGTTTTTTTTTATTATTTTGAAAATATACAGGTTTCCTCACGATGTTTTTTGTGTGAGTGATAAGTCAGCACTCAAAATTAACAGTTTCATTGGGGCACCGTGGATCGAACTCGGGTTGCTAGAGTAAATTGAATTAAAGGCTCTATGATTATGTAATCGAGGTATATGCGGGACCAAATCAAAGCAACGGATTAGATGAGATATGAGAGAAATGAGAGAGATAAAAAATACATTTGGAATCTATATAAGAATAAGTAATTTCAATAGTAAAGTATCTATTCTTAAAGGCAGGTACAGTATTAGATTTTGTATCATGAAGGAATACAAGTTCTAATCATAACATTACCGTGTTGCAATCAAGACTTGGCATCGTACGTACGTCTAAAAGCGAGTGACAATACGAATAGTTTTAAACAGGACAGGCTTAAAACACCGCGACTCCTTTGTCCGGGGCCTAGCCGAAGACAATGCGTCGCGAAACGCCTCCATCGAATCCGCGACCTCCGCATCGTGGTTTCACAATCGGGCTATTATCGCGCGGTCAACACAACCGCTTGAGCGGTGCTCGGAACCAGATCTAAATGGCAACGGGCGCGAATGAAACGCGGCTCGGACATTCCTCTAAAGGTGACCCGCCGCGCAGCCTCGCCGGCGGAGACTAGCGACATTTAATTCTCTCAAGGGACCGACGATGCGCAGACTTCAGTGTTCTCTATGCAAATATCAACTCTCGAATGTCCCCTTTATAGTTGCAGGTCTAAATAAATGTGTAAACATGGAAGTATCGACACCTTTTTATAAGAAAACTGCGGCGATTTGTCCACAGATCGAGTTACTAAACTATGGATATATACTTTCAGATGTAATTTTAATCATGGTTTAATCAAAATCCAACATCGACCAAGTTGTCGTTTAAAGTAAAAGTAATTACATGCCTCACAATAAACATACTAAACACACACAGTTGGATGCAGTGTATTACGTAAAGAAATTTATTCAGCAACGAATCGATATAGTTTCGCGTTCACACTTACCGGAGCGCTCAGACGAGTTCTATTACAAGGAAGTCGTACAATCGTCGTAACGTGAACGGGACAAAAGTTGCGGGGCTTCGCTCGGCCCAAAAGGGTTACCGGATATCTTTGGGGCGGATTTGTAGTCTTTAAACGGTGACGTCACCCGATCTCTGGGAGTGAGCTATACTAGGTTAAAACAAGTATCCGTTACTTAAAAGTAACAGTGACAAATGCCTGTTCCAAAATAACAGCCTCTTATTTCATACTATGTTGTGATTGCGTTACTGTTACCATAGCAGTTGTTACAGTACGTTACTCTATGGTAACGTCTGTGCATCTCTTTCTAGCAAAGCTGTTAGACAGATGCAAGAAAAAGAAAGAGCTTGTGACAGTGACAGTGATTTAGTAACAACTGTGACAAGGTGTAACAGTTTTTATCTTTTTCAAACTAAGGTAACAGTCGCAAGCATGAATAAAGAAAAGCTTGTGACTGCGTGTTAAGAAGCAATCAGTGTGGAACAGGAACTGTCATTTAAGTTTGCTCGTAACAGGTACAGTCATCAGTTATCTCGAGATATCTGTTATATTTAACTGTTACGATAAATACGCCTCGCTCCTACTCGATCGCCGGCCGCACAAACCACGAGGATGTAACCGACCAGGTCCTAGTTGATTAAGCGAAAGTATGGAAGGTGGATGTGCAAAAATAAACAAGTTCGAGCGACATGTTTGCGTCGGGGGCCGGTGTTGGTTTGTTTTCTTTTATGTCGCATAGTCGCCGGTCGTAAACTGGCTGGCTCAGTAAGTCTTTTCAATCTTGGCGTATAGACCCTCGATATAATCGCGAGGGGAGATGGATGTGTCGAGCAATTTGAGAAAAAATATATCAAAGAAAATATAATTATTATATTGAAGGTAATAGCACGGATTTTGATGGATTCAGTATAATGTTCCAGATGACGGGGGACTTATTAAAAAAATATTTGAAGCAACAAAAATCAAAAAAAGCAAAAATCTTTATGTGTATATTATTTCTCAAAGGTGTTTTTTTGTCGATATTTATTTATTTCCACAATTCTTCAACTGAATGATTCAAATAAACATTTTAAAGGTTATGTTTGCCGCTATTGACGAAAAATATATAAAGAAAATAAAGTTAGTGTTTTCGTTTAAACACTATAAAAACAATGTGCGATTATGCCATCTCTTGGCAATTTGTTTAAATTAAAGAAGGGAACTTAATTTAAACAGTTATTCTTTACAATAAGATACCTTTCATTGATACCTATTTGCATATTGTCATTTTCGTCATTTGGTGACTGATCACAGTTCCGTGATGAAGAACTAGTAAATTGTATTACTGATACATGACATTTGCTGAATTAAAGTAATGACACAAATACCGTCCAATCGGTTCACGGAAACGGGAAAAAAATGAGAGTAAGCGTTACTCAATAGCGTCGAATGAAAATAAATCTCGATCGTCGAATAAAATTACGTCAATTGGCTCGATCGGAGGCGAGCTGATGAATAATTCATGGGTCGCCGCGAAAGGATGTGTTGGTCTCGGGACCAACTCGATTTCACTGCAGTCCAATGCTGTATGTAAATTATGGCGGACAAGTTCGAGACGAAAGCACAAGTTGAGGTGCCTTATAAATACTTTTTTTTCCAAGCCACCGCCGTAGATTACTGTAAAGAGGTATGTTATCGCTCTCGTATCAGCATAGATAATGTAAATAATTAATGTACATAAATGTAATTTTAATTCGTGTTGTATGTATTTGCGCGAACAGCATATGTATTATCACATGAAACTTTTGAATAATTGACGAGATTTGACGAATGTTGCAATGTGTTCGTAACGGTTCAAACTACATTTGAACGCTCTAAGTTTATACGTTTGAAAAAGTTTCAAATAGACAATCAGATTAGACATTTCTTAGCATTTAATCATAATTAACACCATTACGTCGTTAAAATTATAAAACAGAGATACACAAATAATCATAAAGACTGCAAATCTTTGGCTAACACAATATTTACTTAGATGAACAACATTATTTTAATATGCAAATCAGAAAGCTACAAATCAATCCTTCATTAAAGACGCAGACTAATAACAGACACGAAATCATTAATATACCCTACAAATATACATATAAATTAAATTTAGTGCATAGTTTTTATGTATGTCTGTTACATATAGTAAAGTAAGTAAAGTAACAGCCTATACATGTCCCACGGCTGGGCAAAGGCCTCTATACAGAGGGTATCAGGGCATAGTTCACCACGCGGCCCCACTGCGGTTTGGCGGACTTTACATATCTTCGAAAAATATTTTTTTTTGTTATTATTTCTTAAATATGCAGGTTTCCTCACGATGTTTTCCTTCACCGCGGAGCACGTGATAAGTCAGCACTTAAAGTTAAAAACTTCATTGGTGCCGGCACCGGGGATCCAACTCAGGTTGCTCGAGTATATTGAATTAAAGGCGAGCGCCCGGGCACTGAGCTATCACGGTTAACCACTGTTTCATATGTAGCGCTCATATTAATTACCTGATGTGGGGATGCCCCGTTGCTCTCTCGCCGCGGCTCTGGGAGCGTTTTTGGCGGCGCCATTGTGAGGCTAGAAAGCGATGCCCCGACTAACAATAGACCATCGCATGGCGCCACCTTTCCGTGCCTACACCACTCTGGTTCCCGGTGAGACGATACCATTCGGAATACCTCGAATACAGGTGTTCGACTCTTTTTATACGTGGTAGAGCCACGCAACTGTCTACGCTGTTGCATCGGGGAAGTACCGCATATCATTTTACAAAAACCTGGTGTGATTCAGATGCATTAATTTATGTATGGACAAGCGTAAAAATTATGTTATTCATCCAAAGTTCTGATTTCTGAGTCTTAATTACTATAATTGGTGATCTGAGCTAACTAGGCTAATTGTAGGGGACGTGTAACTTAGTTCCCCGTAAATAATAAAACTATATTTCAAATCTACTTGCATGCAGATTGTATGAATGGCATGCAATGCATTTAGTATTATCTATTTACATACGCATTCAAATAAAATAAAACACTCGTAAGTCTTCGCGGGGTAAACTGATAGGTCAGTTCTATTTCTAACTATAGATGTCAATAATGTTGTTTCAGAGAAGTCCAGTACTACTCTATCGTGTATTGGACCCTCTCTGACTTACGAATAAGCAAAGTGATTTTCTAATACATTAAATATGTTTATCTAATCTAATCGAACTGTTATCGATTTCTGTTATTTACGTCAAATGGCATACGGGATATTAATCACACAATATTTTAGAGTAAACAAAACTACATACTATTAAAGATTCTGTTTCCGAGCCGGTCGACAATCGTGGACACAATCATTATCAACTCTGGTAAAGCCAATTCCGAAATAGTATCTCATCGCATCGAGTTCGAAAACATATAATGCATAGGTGCATAAATTGGGCCTTATCAGTGCGCCATCTCAATAAACAGCATAACATAGCGATGGCGTAACGTCTGCACTAACTTCACTGCAGAGAAACGCACAAACGCAGCGTGCGTGTTACGAGACGCGCTATAAATGTGTGCGATCGTTTGCGACGCCACGTGCGACCGGCGCAGTGGCTCTAACAAATGAGCCACTAAGAAAAGGGAGTTGACTCCTACAAAATCTGGTTTCTAAGGATTCGTCTGTCGCTTAATTGGTCACGAACATTACGCGGGCACACACACGCGATTTACGTAACCAATGTGCTCGATTTGCCTTAAATATTGATGCACCTTGGCGTCACAAGATAACACCCACTGGTAATTTTAGACCTGTTTGGCATTAGCAAGTTGTGTTATTGATATGTGGTCTGTGTTTTTGGATTATCTATGCGATGTTCTCGAATACGTTCCATTTTCTTTTCTCCCAAGCGGATGCGTTCGGAAATAATTAAAAAAATACTTTCACCAAACATGCTTTAAAAATCGATTAAAATCGTACAGTTGGCAAAGCTGTAACTATGTGCTTATATGCGTCCAGGTAAGAATTACAGCATAAGCGGTAGACGGACCACTAGCAAGGGAAGAGAATAATTTGCACAATTGATCCACGGTGTCTTATTCGATATAATAACCAGACTGGTCACTTTTTAAGTTGTTTTAATTCGTAGTTAACTAATCTACGATTTTCTTAGGCGTTAATTTCAGTTTTAATCAGATGTCCATAGTATCAAGCCAGATAAACTGTTCTTTAACAAACTTTGTCGAGTTTAACAATGTCTAGTATTCGCGAAAACACTAGAATTATTATTATTTAATAAGATTCGTTTCCCGCTTTCATTACTTAGTGTTCAACAGTAAAATGTAAATTTAAAAGCCCGGAAATCGCTCCGTCAACACCGTTCACAGAAATTGGCGTAACCTTGATTGTACCCGAACTGGCTTAGTTTGCTGTTAATAACGTTTATGTCACAACCTTTGGCGTTCAATTAAGACTTTAATGGGTGTGCAATTAATCGTTTAAATTAAATTGACGATTCCGTTAACGTAATCAGGAAAATTGTTATTTTATGTTGTTTGTTATGCACCAAATAAATATTTCTTTCTTTTTTCTTTCTTCAAATAGCTGACGAGCTTATGCGAATGGGAATATACGTTTATAAATGTAACGTGTACATACTTTATGTATTTTATTTACATTCCAATGTAAAACAGTCATTTATTGATTAGATCTACCAATATTTGTTAGGTTTCAAATGAACAGAGATAATTAATATGTAAGGTAGAAAGTAATATGCGTAGAATTCTTCATCAATAAATAATACAAAATGACACAAAACATATCAAGGTTACGTGACCATTTATTTGAGCTAAGCGGAGACTAAAAAAAATGTTCAAGGTTGGAAAAATAGCTACACACAACGACACTATTAATAGTTAGAAATCGTAAAAAATGTATACATACTTTTTACAGTTTCAATGAACGATTAAAACTCAATTGTAGGCAGTGGGTGAGGTCCCGCAACTGCTTCTGTCGATGCACGAATGGGCAGCGAAGTACCACGGCCTACAGAGGACCGGCGTGAGGTGGAAATATTACACCTTTGCCTTTCATCTGGCGGGTGAGGTAACCGGCGCCACTTTATTGAAAGATATAGTGTATGGATAAGGTGGGAACGTTAAAAGCTGCCGTGCTTTGTTTATGCGATATAAAATTCGTATATTAATGATTAGAAAATACGAATTCCATTACTTTTCGTAAACATTTACAATTCGCAAACATAACTTATTCCTTAATTTAATTCTCAAGGGCTGGCGAAGTTGAGGCATGTCAAGTGATTCAATAAATAATTCAAGAATAAAGTGTCGGACAGTGCTAATCCGATACAAACAGCTGCAATAGATGGAATGGAGGTGAAGAGGCGAGATGGTGAGGCACTCAAATTACACCAGTTGGTGTGATTAGATTGCAATTCTACAGACTGCTATCTCTTTCCGTATCATACGTTCTATATATCTGTTACATTCACTTATGTATGTACTATAATGTAAAGCGGAACGATTATTAAACGCCGCGCAGTATGGACATGCGTCATCTTCATTAAAAAATCGTTTCAATCGATGCGGACGTGTGTTAACCGGGAGGGCAGTTGGCGGTGAATCACCGAGCTGCCCCATTAACGCAAGGTCGCATAAGTCGCCGCGAATTGAAATATTCGCGAACGATTGAAACAGTAATTTGGATCGTTGAGTGGATCACAGCCCTTTTTAATGAACCCTCTTGTAGAGTACACTGAGTGAATAACGATGGGGGATACTTTACTAGGTCTACACATTCATCGACACATTAAGTTATATTCAAAATAACATATAGTTAAGCAATAGTTTGCCCTTAAGCTTAAAATTATACCTGGATGTAACTTTCCTTAACATTAAAACTGTACCGGATAATTAAAGATTTAGGTTTACTCAAATATAATACTACTATGACTGTTTGAATAAAAAAAATATGCATAAAGTTTCACAAATTAAACAAGGTGTAAAGGATTCCCTTCTCACTAGTTAAAGTTCGAACGGATGATTCAAGCTAAAGTGATAGTCAAGCAGAGTTAATGTAAATGTAATATCATCTTCAGTAGCCTTCCTGTGACAATAAAGAAAAACGATATTCTCAAAATATTCAACACGCGATTGCCTAGGTGACGGAAGGGTCATAAAGTCACAAACGAGAGCGTCCAAAGGGCATAAGCATCAAAGGTCTAACTCGAGTTCTCCAAGAACCCACTGCAACCAATGCGGACTGCAGACTTGGCGACGGGACAGAGGAGTGTCGCAACCAGAGTGCACCGATGAATCAGAAAGGGCAAACGGGTTTCAAGGTCAAAGCGGTTCCGTCTGCGCCGCGCCACCAAATAACAATCGCCTCCGGTAAAAAGCGCCGGCCTTGGATGGAGACAATTTCCGCGACGCGGTAAAAGTGTTTTTTTATGTGGAAAGACGTCAAGCGAGCGGACGGTTCAGCTGATGTTAAATGAATACGTGCTGACGCGTTGACGACCTTGAAAAAAGTGGGCCCCGTCTACCTCACTCGCCAGACGAAACGCGAAAGTTTTATGCTTCCAGACTTCCAGGTAATTCCCTGAACGAGGGCCACGCAATAGGTTCTGCTGTTGCACGAATGGGCAGGCGTGTCCGGGGAGCCCTTCTATGGTGTCATCAATAAATCATTTGAATAAAAAAGCTAAAATAAAATGCCTGGCAGATATTAATTATGCCAAATCTCATAATATGTCATGTGCGAAAGTAAATGGTTAAAATGGAACGGAAATATTTTATTATAACAATGAGATAAGAGGACATTCGACGAACAAGAAAATTCTAAACGATAGCTCCACGTATGATGTCACATTACGACGCGACAAATCGAATAGATTTCACTGAATTACCTCGAGTACACGTGTTATTAAATACTGATAAGTTCGGTTGTAACTTCTAAGTGATAAGTGTTGCATTTCGTTTATAGTCTAATAAATTCTCAAGACTATGTTCAATTAATACCAATTCAAAGAAAAATATGAAAAAGTAGATTGTTTAATAAGAAATGTATCTATTTCTAGGCAGTACTTTAGTATTGGGTATGACAATTAGTCACACAACACTAAGGTTACCCAAATAATGCTTTAAGCAAATAAATATTGTTATTATTATATTAAAAAAAATATTTATAATTTCAATAGTAAACATTATTTTATAAAATTTAAACATGTAATATTAAATAAACTTAATTGCCACTTCAATCCAGAAAGCTCGTCTCAAATAAGTCCATAAGAGTCAGCGATAATTATCTTTAGATAAAATTATTTCAGAGACAAACTGGCTGGCAACTACCTATAAGGTAGCCGTCGTAAATAAATCGTTCCCGGTTTAGGCTCAAGGATAACTGCGACTGCGGGGGAAAAACTCGATCCAGGGCTAGTCAACGGAGCCGGTAAAGCCGGGGCGAAAAAATCTTCGAGCGAAATATCAAGTTCCCATCGCTAACTCACGCACACCTATCAGCCACCTCAAGAAAAGCTCGAAAACATATTCAGTAAGGTTTTTAAATTTTAACTTCTTATTATTAGGGGAAGAAAGGTTCTCGAGTGGCAGCCTCGTACTGGCCATCGCAGTGTGGGACGACCCCCCACTAGATGGAGTGACGACCTGTACAAATGTGCGGGAAGTCGATGGATGTAGGTGACTCAGGATCGTGCTTCATGGCAGTCTGTGGGGGAGGCCTATGTTCAGCAGTGGACTCAAACAGGCTGAAATGATGATGATGATTCTTAGCCACGTAGCTTATACATCGATTCGCAATAAAGCAAACAAAGACGATATAAAATAATAGAAAATTTATAATGGAAGAGTTTTCATTTAAATACTCACTCTCACCGTAGACGTGTGCAAGAACCGGTCCGTCGAGATGGATTTCGGATAACAGTTGTTTAACTCGAGTTCAGCATAACATAGTTGAGTGGAAGAATCCAAAAGGAAGGAGAAATGATTTCTCAAGGTCTTTCGAGTTCGTACAGGTATGGTGCCGAAAATATTACGACAAATTGCCGTAAGATAATAGAACAGATTATAAGAGTTGGAAGACGCATTCATATTATGTCGTAAATTAGTCTCGAGACAATTACAACAGGTTCACTCGAGAAAGTGGAGAGGAATCTGCATAGCACAATGGCGTCACAAAAAGATTCCTCTAATGCAATTGACGCAAAAACAAACAAGCGAATGTGAGTGGTTAGCGTAATCGATACAAGGAAGCGGCGAGCGCGGAATGATTTGTTTGAACAACAGTTAGGTTGGGCGGTCCACGTTCGTGGCCTAGTCGCGGTTAAAAATTCAACGGGTGGTGTTAAACGTAGTTAATAACGTCGAGAAATATCGCGTCCGCCGCAGAAGGTTTCGCACGAAGGCGTCGTGACATTTTTTTAGGTCCGCAACAAATCAACAAAGTTGATGATATTCCAACTCGAAACTTCAATAACCACCACCTTATTAAATGAGCAAAGGAAAGTGAGAATGTCACGGGAGTAATGTTGTAGGACAAACCGCTCGAGGCAATAACGTGTGCTCCATCAAAACCTAACCAGCTTTTTGGCAATGGATGCTTTTATATTGTTCACATTAAGTAGGTTGGACGGAATTATCTGTTCTTGATTACTTTATGTAGTTTTGGAAGTTCTAAACATGATAAGACTATCTATCATATCTTATTCTAATATGACATGTTGACGGTTTAAAAACAAAATTCCGTAAAAACTGGTATCATAATTTAGATTACGCTCTGAGCACATTCCATTAAACAAGTTTGTTTACTCAATGCATATAGAAAGCTTTTTGTTATGCACAGCTCGCGATATGCAAACCATATATTAATAGAATGTGTATAAAACGAAACTTCTAGAATAATTAGAAGAAGAGTCCATGACAGTTATTGTTAAATAGTCAATTTTCATGCCCTACGTTTTTACTAGACAAGGGTATACTCGGCCATATGGGCCAATTGTTAGGGTTTCGTACCAAAAAGCTAAAACGGGACCCTATTGCTGTCTGTCTGCCCGTCTGTCACCAGGCTGTATCTCATGAACCGTGATAGACAGTTGAAATTTTCACAGATGATCTATTTCCGTTGCCGTTACAAAAACGAGTAATAACAAGCAGAATTAAAGAAAAATATTTAATTGGGGCTCCCATACAACGGGCATGATTTTTTTGCCGTTTTCATAGATGAAGAATGGTACGGGACTCGCACCTGTTTTTAATTCTTGCAAGACAGTTGATTTGGAGCGACGTATTGGTTGAAGGAAGAGGGCGTAAATAAAGAGCATAAAACCTATGCAATTAATTGTTCGTACGAAGCACGGTGGCGATTCGCGTCGCGACGGAATTCCGGAATGGCTTTCGTGGCATCTGCCGAAATCGAGAGTGTTGCCACTTTCACCTG
This sequence comes from Iphiclides podalirius, assembly GCA_933534255.1. Classification (NCBI taxonomy): domain Eukaryota; kingdom Metazoa; phylum Arthropoda; class Insecta; order Lepidoptera; family Papilionidae; genus Iphiclides; species Iphiclides podalirius. The sequence goes on along the minus strand of OW152817.1, from coordinate 267,877 downwards.
TGGGTACACTATACTATCGCCGACGGTGCGGCCTCTAAAGTAGCGTAGATCGATTTCACGCCCAAAGCAAACGTCGATGGCTCCAGTTATGGTCGATTATATTACGACTTGTGTCCCCAAGAACAATGGAGACTAGTTGCTTTACTACTCGGCTAGCGAAACGGGTCGAATAAGCAACCAAGTTGTGTAGCGGTAAAAAGGTTGTTTCTGAGCCCGGAAGTACTTTGAATTAGATTTCATGTTTACAACACCGTGATCGAGGAGGCTTTTCTTAAAAAAATATGTTCTAATTACTCAAATAACGCTTTATCACGGCAGAATAATTACTTGATAACTGATCTCTTAATTACTTGCGAATTTATCGCTTCGGAAGTCTAGTGTGAACTCTCGCGCTATTAACCCGTGACAGCACACAAAGAAACAGGTAATGTAATCTAATATTCAGCGTGTCAAATCGACAAGTGTGTCGCTTTGAAACCGATAAGCAATTTCGACAAGTTGCCACAAACCAAGACCGGCAGCGGAAAACTGTTTCTCGCCCGCATCAATTATGTCATATATTTTACAATAAAGAGATTTCTACTCTCGCCCGCATCACATGTTTACTCGTGCGTTTCCCCCGGCGGGTCCGGTACGGCACGAGTCACAATGGATACGGACGCAATGCAGGCGCGTGTCGCAACGCGGAGAGACACACTCAACGCGGTTACGTGTCGCCCGCGCAACGCGTTTGGTAATGTCAATGTCAGAGGCACTTGTTCCGATACGGAAGAGATGTGCTGTCGCAATGCTCGACGTAGAGTGCCGTTTGTACGTGATCGATTCGCATGTACAGTAGCGGTGAGCGTAATGTGACGGCGCATTAGTGATAGGCGTCAAGTTATCGGCAAAGGTATCATGTGTCACATTATAGTGTCGTAGTAATGAGTAAAACGTGATTCGAGGGCTGCGTGCTGTAATCGGACGAAACTAGATCTTATCTCTACGCCGTAAGGAGCGTTATCGTTGAAACATGGATCGTATACTGTGCTTGCGCAAACGAAACGGAGCGTGACACTCACCTTGATCCTGTTCCTTCGGCTGGTGCGCAGAATGATGCCGTCGTTCTCGATGTAGTCGGGCACCTCCTTGCGGTTGGAGAAGTTGAAAACCACCGAGGTGGCGGCGGGCGCCGGGGGGCGCGGCTTCCTCGTCCAGGGCACCGTCTTCGCGGGCTCCGGCTCGCCCTTCGCCCCCGTCCCCGCCCCCGCCGCCGGCTCCGCGCCCCTCCTCGGGCCGGCGCCGGTCCAGGCGCGCTCGATGCCCGCCGCGCCGATGCGCGATGCGGCGGCGCGCGCCCTCGGCTCCGGGTGCCCGTCGAGCGTCGCCTTCGGGGGCGCCTCGGGCTTCGGCTCCGCGGGCTCGGGGGTGCGCTCGCGGGGCGAGGGGGCGCGCGGCATCGGCTCCACGACCGCCGAGGGCGGCTCCCGCTTATCGGGCCGCGGCGGCTCCGACTCCGGCGGGGGCGGCGGCGGCGGCGAGTCGCCTCGCGAATCCTCGGCGGGTTTCTCGGCGCAGTCGTCGGGCGGGGAGGGCGCGGGGCAGTCGGGGGGCGGCGCGGGCGGCATCGGCCGAATGACGCCGACGCGGCGCGGCGCGCTCCAGAGGCGGGCGCGGCCCAGCAGCACCGGGTTGGCGGCGGCCACGGCGGGCAGGTGCGAGCCGCTCCTCGGCGCCTCGAACGCGTAGCGCACGGAGGAGCCGGCGCGCGCGATGCCCTCGAGCGCGGCGCGCGACACCGGCCTGGCGCAGGGCGCGGAGGGCGCGGAGATGGTGCCGCCCTCGGGCTCGTCGATGGCCGACAGGTCGGCGGCGGCGGGGCTGGGCGAGCGCGCGCGCGGCTCGGGCGTGGAGCAGCGCGGGCCGCCCTCGAGGCCGCGCAAAGCACGGCGCACACGCGGGCGGCGGGCGCGGCGCGGCGCGCCGGCGCCGCCGCCTCGAACTTGCGCAGCGCGGCGCGCACCACGTCGGGCGGCGGCCGCTCGGCGTCGCGCAGCAGCGGCGCGGGGGCGGCGGGGCGGGCGCGCGCGCGCGGCGCCGCGTCCGGCTCGTCGAGGCGGCTGAGCGCGTCCACGGAGCGCGCGCGCTTGACGGAGTCGCGGCGCGCGGGCGCGGGCGGGCGCGGCGAGCGCGCGGTGCGCGGCGCCCAGCGAGGCGGGGCGCGCGGGGCCGCGGCGCCGCCTCGAGAGGTAGCGCGACTTGAGGCGCTTCACGATGCCGGGCCCGTAGCGCAGCTCCTCGTCGTCGGCGGGCGGCGGGGGCGGCGGGGGCGCGGGCGGCGCGGGGGGCGGGCCCGGCCGAGGCCGCGACGCGCGCCGCTGCAGCAGCTCGCGCTTCCATTGCGGCAGGGAGCCGTTCGACATGCCTGCCGCGAGCGTCGTACCAAAACGTTATGACGTTTTTGCAACATCTCTATGGTTTCTCCTACATATTTTGTCTTATGGGCATAGGTAACACGGTCGGACGGAGATAGCTGGACTACGAAAGTGGGCTGTGTATATTGTGTGGATCTGAGTAATTTATTTACCTAATAAATAATTATATTGGTGTGATTTCAACTTATGATTGCTTCAAACATGAATATTATATTTCAAGATATAACGAGTTAAAGTTAAAATTATAAAGTTAAGATCAGATGGCTAAACTTAATTTCATCTTCACTGACCAGCAAAAGCTCAATAAAATGTTAATTTGCATTATTTCAAATTTAGCCAGCTTCAATATACATTAACCGAAACAATATATTATATTTAGTCATCATATATTCAAAAGTATGTGTAATAATGATGGTTATTTGTTCAATAAAAGTTTTCTTCACTTGAGTAAATAATTTTCTATTGCTTCCTCTTTTATCGTATTCTACATTTTCGGCCAAAGGCTATGGTTAAACTTTAGTTCAGCCAGCCAAAGATAGAAGAAACTAATAATAACAAATCCTAGACCTAGTCCACCTTTACCGGTAACATTATATATAGTAATCAACAGCAACTACTCAACACAATAATATTATTGTGTAATAAGTATATGTTGCAGAAATATTACAAATGAATAAGAACACATACAAATAGATTTTGATTTTAAAACAGTTTCATCATTTATTTTTTATTTATTAACTAAATTAAACTTTATGTCCAGGTAGACTTAAGGGTGGTGTAAAAAACAGTGAACAGAATGTATGAAACAATAGAAAGAAAATACTTTACAAAATAAAACACAATGTACAATAACAATCAATATTATATAAAACATGTACAATGAATATTAACAAGGAACTGATTCTGCTCACAGTTGTTTATGCATACAACCTTTGCTTTTAAAAGAATAACAACCCTTGGCCATCCTCATTTGGAGACATAGCGCATTCCATCTCTACCAGGATGAACTGAACAAAGAAAGATGATGAGGTTATAGTAAGTCTACTATGGGTTGATCGCAGACTGTTTGTATATCAAGCTCCCATTAAATAGGAATTCTTGATTAATAAAAATCTTCGATATGAATGAACTATGTATTTGTCATTGGTTCATAACAATTAACATACATTTTATTATTTTTAGAAGACATTGAAAGAAATAATATGATAAATAAGATGGGTAGAATTAAAAAAAAAAGAAAGAGTGGATAGTGCTCTTAAAAAACACATAATAAAAAATGCAGCTGAGAGGGTGAAGTGACATGTGATTCATAAGTCCAACAAATTTTTTGAGTTGATCTGCATGCAGGTCAAAGCAGCACATGTCACCATAGTCCAATATAATTTTGAACAAAAAAAAATCCCGATTTCAAACATAAAACTAAAAAAACATTGTCAACGCCTATAACATTTGAGGATTGCCCTCAATTTCTCTGGGATGCCATCATCAGATCCGGGTTTCCTTATCATGGTACCACCCTTGGGATATCTCCTTTCCAACAAAAAAGAATCATCAAAATCGATCCATAAATGACAAAGTTATCCCTGAACAAAAAAAATTAAAATATCTATGGTCGAATTGAGAAACCTCCTTTTTTGAAGTCGGTTAAAAAGGAAATCCAAGGCCTGCACAAACATTGTTTTTAATTGTAGCGAAGATAAAATATAGGTTTTCAATCTTTGGCTGATACAGATGACACAGTTGTTTTAAACTGTTTTTGGAAGATTCCGTGTCCAATAGTACTGTTTATGATATAAAACTAATGTTTATGTTATAAACATATTTTATGTATATAAAAGATTTAGGGCTTTCGACCAAACAAGGACCATAACTTCTAATGAAATGAAAAGTTTTAGAATGCAGTTCATTAAACTTAACATGTTTTGTGGTGGTGATAACCATATTGTTTTGTCAAAAGGGTCAGAACCATACGTAATTATTTGCCTTGAACGACTAAGCTTAAAGGAAAATCTGTAGGTTTCACTTTAAATTGAGTACAATCCATTAAAGAATGAGCCACAGGAAAACATCCACATTTATATACATATAGAGGCAATAATTAATAAGGGTTAAAAGCAGATGCATTAAAAGTTATTTGTGTGGGTTACACAACTTTAACTATTAAAGTTTCCCAAATTCAAATTTAAACATATTCAATATTTCAATTTAACATATTTACGAAGTGAAGGAAGTATTATAAATTGTCTTAAACTAAATTCATTAAAGACCTAATTATTTAATGGAAGTTGATGTAATAGGTGATTAAGCACTATCAAATTATGTGTTTTAATTAATACAACTGTTTTAAATTAAAATACAAAGTAACAAAACAATTTTAAGGGGGTGCCTAATAATATCAATCAATTACAAAGATAATATTTAATTGAGTCACAGCATAAATGATAACAAATATATAGTGGCTACTTATCTAAGTTGACCTCAGCGCTGAGCGCCCACATGCTTTATATCAATTATTCCAGTAACACTAGGAAAATAACTTTATGACAACCAATTTATTGTCAGTTACTACATAATTTATTTAAACAATGAACGTTTAACAATCAGTGTAGTTGTACAAATTGGTATCATGACCTTTGGAGATATACTATAATACATTATACCTCAAACAATATTTAAATATTGTAAAGGAAAGATAAACAAATAGGAGAGTTAAAAATTAATTTTATTGCATTTATGAATGATGGAATAAAATGAGATAAAATCCATGAAATAGTTTGTCAAATATCAAAGAGTGATAAATTTTTAGTTTATGACTTTCAATTCTATTGACATGACAGATGAAGAAAACACTGTTCTTACTATATGCTATAATATAGTTCAAAGAGAAGTACATATGGGGACTAATATATATAAATAAACTAATACATAAACAAATTTGCGAAGCTGACACCACTTACCAAAGTCCTGAGAGGACTCTAGGATAGTCTCCACCATCATCTTGACGAGGCTGGCTCGCAGGTAAGCAACTACAGTAACAATGGCAAAAAAATAACATTAAGCCTTCAGTAAAGCGTAAACTCAAAGGTAACAAAACAATCTTGCAATTTTATTGCTAATAGCAAGCCAATGTGAATGACAATAAAATATTTAGAATTGTTGATAAACTGTTGGTGAAGTTGCTATCAAACTAAATAAAAAAAAAATGATAAGGTAATGTTTAGGATATGATAACTAGTTACTACTGAACCAGCTTATTAGTCATTCACATATATATATATGATAGCTATATAATAGCGATTAGCATTATTAGTCATTCACATATTCTGTACATGAAGGACTAATATAAATGCTGATCTACAAAAATAACCACTTAATAAAAATAACATTTAGCTATTTTGGTTTGTACATTTTTAACATATTATATCTATGCATTATGTTATAAATTTTCATCATTCAACTGTTACAAAAATGATTAAATAATCACTAGATATTATAATTTATATTTATGATACCTGAGTGTTCTGTTTTTGCTTATATATGATGAAATGTCCGAATAATTAAAACATTAATGTAAAATAAAATAAATATAATCATTTAATACAAACATGAAAAGTAATAAAGATAAGGAACATATTTAGTGTCGTGTCGATATTCCAAACATATACTTGTATCAATACCTTATTTTATGCCATCTAAGTAAATAATTAATCTCCAATAAGAAAAACTTTGTTTGGATTAACATGAGTCTAAATAATAGATGGATTGTGATTTACACGGTGCGTGGATGAACCCGCATCACCCCGTCTAAGCTTCATCTAACTGTATCCACGGGCTCTAATTTAATTCAAGATTTGAAAACAAATAGCCCGTGGCCTATGGCCCAACGCCGCCCGCCACGCTCGATCAAAAACAATAGCCGCCATCGTTTACCGGCGCATTCCAATCCGCCATGCCTTGCATATCTCGATAATAACTTACCTACTAAAAGTCCATCGAAGCCTTTCAATATTATTAAATAGATTTATTTCGTCCGGTTACCACCTTAACAAAATGCCATCGAAGCGTGAAAACGAAAGTTTTATCACTCGCACTAGTTACAGCCTCATTTCAGAAATCACCCTGGATACGACACCCGTGGGCGGTCGATCGCCTTACAGAGATTTAATGACACATATCACATATTCAGTCCCGCTAACTATCCTTATAAAACACTCGATACTTCATCAGTTCATGAACTTTTAAAACAGAGTAATTTTAAAATTGACGATTTCAATCCCGTGGAGTAAAACACAACCGTTACATAGAGCAAATTAAATGACACTAATTTATTTATTTATGTTACGTTACGTCTCGGGCTAGACGACGAGTAGAGATGGATTTATGTTAATATGACGGATGTAGTTTAACTGAATAAAATATAGTTATAAAAAATCTTTTCATAGGTTTTGGTAAATATAAGTTTTGTACATAGTATTTTATTATATGATTTTTTATTATTATTGGAGTTAATCACGAAGTATTAATGTGCAAGTATTCATTTTTTTATATGGCAAACTTAATGTTGGCAGTACAATGATCCGATATTACCAACAAAATCAATTTTTTTTTTTTTGAAATACCAGAATTGTGTTTATTTGATTTTGAAAAACATTTAAAGTCTTAAATGGCCACAATACATACATTATTACACCGCTATTATTATACAATATTTTAGGCCATTCAAAATTCGAAAGATATAATTTATGAAGAGAAGATGACATAGATGGCGCTTATATTATTCTACTGTAGCAGTGGTGTGTTCACATTTATCTAGATGGCGTTGTTCTTTTTATTTTTAGGTGTTCCGTTATTGCATAGGTATGTGAAAAGATTACTTCTTACTTCACCTATAAGACCCCAAAATATTTTTTTTTCTAAGTTTTGGGATTTTTAAAACCATTGGTTCGTGATTCGTCGTTATAAATAATTGCTTGTTAGAAGGATTGAAAGTAAGCTCAAAACGATTGGTATTGTATCATTATGATCATTCTCAATCTTATTTTAACCGACTTCAAAAAAGGAGCAGGTTTTCAATTCGACTGTATTTTTTTATGTTTGTTACATCATAACTTTTGATTTAGTGAACCGATTTTGATGATCTTTTTTTTATTTAATAGCTGGCAGGAATATGGGACCACATGGGAAGTACTTCCGATGTGGTCCTATATTATTAATAATATTTCATTGGTATTGGGTCTTGGGTTCCGGAGATACTTAGGGAACTCCTGAAAATCAATTATAAAATGAACACAGAGTGAGATTTGAAGTCGGTTTTGTTTTTCATTCTCAGAACATTCGATTTTGATGATTCTTTTTTATTTGAAAGCTGTTGACTTTGGTTAGGTTCAGCTTCTGATTATGGGATTGACGAAAAAGTAACGGAACTCTTTAATTCTTAGGAGCAAATTACCGATATTCGGCCGAATCTTTAATAGGCTATCCGGATATTTGAGTCAGTCACTGTAAGGGTTTTATGGTCAAGTTATTATCGTAGTCGACTATGATGATTATAGAACTCTTTAACGGCTTACAGTAAGGGTGTGAACCGTTTTCTCGGAGACGAAGAGCGTTTTTGCTAGGTCAACCCACATTTTATAATACCTAAGTATTAAAATTAAAACACTAAAAATAAAAAGCTTTTTTACAAAAAAAGAACCGACTTCAAAAACCTCTATTCGCAATAATTTTTTTTAAATCTTTAATCAAATCTTGAAAAGGTAACCTATATAACCTTACCTCTAACAATATTTAACAATTTTTGGAGTCGGTGACATTGTTCACCATGGGTTATGGTTGTACACCTTGCTAAAAAATAGTAAGAAGCTGAGCCACAATGAATACTGAGGTTATCCAATAAATAGGTTAAAAGATAATTATCGGTATTTAATTACATATCTTATTGACCTAAATTGAGTCACAAAGTTATGAGAATGATTTTATGCTTATATTCGATATATTAGGCTTGGCACCGACTCCATAAATAATTGTTAAAATTTTTTAGATTATATATGTGATTAGGTTATATAGGGTACATTTTAAAGATTTGATTAAATTAAATTTAGTATTATTGTAATAGGTTTTTTATCAAGTGATATTTGAATAAAAAAACATCAAGTTTCTTTTTGGTAAGGCTTTACACCTTACACCTATAATTCCATTTATATCGTGGGGAGCAACTATGGAGTATCCGTTTATTACTTTGAGATCATGTGTTTCAAAAATTGTTTTAATTCAAATTCCCTATTAATTTATTGTAAGAAAAAAAATTAATACTTGTTTTTTTTAAATAAAATTAATTTTATACTAATACTTTTATCGAATACATAAATTCTTAACCAGTTTCTTATTTTCATATTATTAGTGATAGGTATTTAAGTGATAAGGAACGTGGAAACTGGAAATCATAATAAATGTAGTGATTACACTCTCTTTGCTGGAAATATTATACTTGTTGGATTTCAACATACCCTAATGCGCATTCCGGAATTTGGGACGTTGTCTATTTCGAGGAAGGCGTTTGTTAATTTTGTTAAAGTTACCCCTTGAGGAAGAAATTACATTGCTGCATGGGCGCTCGTTTCGACTGTTGTTCAGAATTAATCCAAATTATTTTATATTATGATAAGTGAAAACAAAATATTTTACATTATATGTGCATAGTGTAAAAATGATAAATAATATAAAAAATGATAAGAAACATTTTAAAATATTATTATTTACAGTCAAAAGAAAACAATCATACAGTACAATAATACAGTCAAAAAGAACTTTAAAATATTATTTGCCTTAAATTATTATTTTCCATTTGCCTTAAACTTACTATTTTAAAGAACTATGAACGTGAACTGCCATTTCGGATAATGAAACGGATATTTTATAAAGTCATATTAAAACACAAATATTACAAAATTTTCAGTAAGCTAAAGTTATTAAAGCTACATCCAAATTTTTTAATAAATACCTACCGACTGATATACCCAACATTGCTGTATCTGGGTAGCACGAGAGTCTGGTCGCAATTAGAATATGTAGCTATCTACAGCTTCGTGCATAAGATTTTTACCACTTTTTTCAATCAATTTGTAAGTGGGGTCTAGACTCACTTACAAATTTATTGAAAAAAGTTAATAGTGTTTGTTTTAGCAACTCTTATTATCGAGTTGCTAAAACAAACACTATTAATGGAATATAGGAGATAAAATAGTGAAAGCAGCATTCACAGTTTATGTGATTATAATTAAATTAATATTCATAAATGACATTGAAGTAGGAGACCATAATTTAACCTTTACAACCTTAACGAGTTGACTAAATCTTAACGGGGATATAACGAGAGGCAAAAAAGAGCCGAGCGCGTGGGCTTTGTAAAGAAATTTTAACTAAACTGTAACTGTACCCCTAACAAACTCCTTCACATTAATATTCCAAAGCGAGCACGATGGCGAATAACCTTCGTCATTTTAATTTGACAATTTCGGATTTGGTTTAATTAAAATTAAACGAAAAGCAGTCGCGAAAGAGGACGTTTTTGATGCCTTCGAATATAAGAGAGCCGTCATCGGCACACCGCTCGGATTGATTGAAAATTTTTAAAATTTGTCCTATGGCTGTTCGAGGCATTAATCTATAAAGTGAACTTTTTGAGACATTAATTATTTTACGAACCATTTAGGCTATTAGTTAATCAATTCGTGTACTTGTAATAATAACAAGTACACGAATTAAATGTTTACAAAACTGGCGTCTCTTTATTTATCACGTTTTTTAACAGGCCTCTCTTAATTTCACATTTTGCCAGAGGACTTCTAGTCATTAATTAAAATCATTTGGGTTATTGGTTCACGTGTGGCAGGAATTCTTTACAGCCTATTTAAAACTAACCGTAATTAAGAATTTTGTCTTCATGATTAATAATGTTGAAACAAAAGGAGAAATGTTTAAATATTTTGATTGCCCCTTGGTGAGGTTGGAACAACATGTTAATCATTATCTTAAATTATATAATCTTATGAATAGTTAAAATTACAGACTCATAATTCTTATAAAATACAAAATAATTAAAAGACTTTAACACATAAAACTTTGTCACATAAAAAAAAGAAAAAAGTTATTCGAGCTTTAAATGAAACGAAACGGAATAAAGGAAAGAATGAATAAAAACTATTTGGCGTCTTCGAAATTTTCGCACGGTACCGTGAAGTCATCCGATGTTAATAAAATAAAATAATAATAATTTGTTCCGTACCCGAACCATATTAAATAATTTATTTCATTTTTCGATATGGTTATTTACATTTAAATTGCGAGTGGCAACAGTTAATTGATAGGATTTTTTATATTTTTTGGTCTGGTAACAATCCTTTTCAACGCTGAAAACCGCGCTTGCCTCTGATTGGCCGAGCGATTAGTATACTTGCGCTCCGTACCTACGCCGAAACGTTAAGAACTTTGTGCTTTTGAAAAATATCGTGTGTCTCGTCATTACGACGAGTACGAACAATACCCGAAGAATACTGTGCCTGAGTGACTTGTGGAAGTACTATTCGGAGAGACACGGTATCCTTTCGAGAAACTGAATCTGCCAACCAGTTCTGCGAGCCCCAGTAGCGTGAGGCAGTGGAAGGCGGAGATCGGTGAGTTACCAGATCCAGCTCTTTCCTGAACAATGTGACAATTTCTTGTATTTACGCGATTACACATTATTAAATTAAACTATATTTACAGATTTATTGCGTTTATTTTTAAGTTTTATTTCCCGACGTTTCGAACTCTTTACATGGTTCATGGTCACGGGACATACTGAGGCGTTAGCGGTTAGATGTCTGAATGTTGACCTGGGCTACTGTAATTTTTTACCATCTGTCAAGTGCAATATCCTTCTGCAAGGTCCAGGAGTGTACAAGCTTGACTGAATGTGGGCTCTCTTGTATACCCGCGTGAAGGAACATAAACATAACAAAAATGATATAAAACATAATATTTTAAACAAGTCTGCAGTCTATGAGCACACCCTAAATCTCACCAACAATTATATCAGGTTTAATAGACCGTCGCAAAAGAACACCGATTTTTCCCAAGGTTGCTTCGGTTATTGTTCCTACTTTCAATAGGGAAGACGGTTGGGTGCTACCATCAGCTTGGGATCCTATTATCAATAAAATGAAAGCTAGGCCCAAACGAACAACTACTTAAAGACAAGATAAAATTAGCTCATTCTGCGTAGATCGAACGCAAAGTTAATAATTTAATAATTGACAGTAGCCCAGGTTAACTTTGACATGCAGGCGTCCAACGCCTTAGTCCATAGATAAGACATATATACCTATACTGAAATGCCTCAGTCTGTCTAGTGATCATGAACGGGGCAAACGGTAAGAAACATCGGGAAATAAAATTCAAAAATAAACGCGATAAATCCGTAAATATAGTTTAATTTAAAAACAAGATAATATAATAAAACTTTTATTTAAATAAATAGATTACACTTTATCACAATTATATTAAATTAACACTGTCAATAGATGACATTATTCTAAATTCTTTAGATGAGATTTTGACACGAAAGTTTTGGATGAAAACATTAATAATATTAGTTAATAATTATAGATAATATTTAGAAACAAAATATTGTTTTCTGATTAAAAATCTAAAACAGAATACGGCTTAGCGTGTTATGTTTTGTCTTCAAAAATCAAAATGCAGATGATGAATGCAGTATACAAGCAGCCTCCGTGGCAAGCAGAGTTACTGCAGAGAATCTAATTACATTCGTATTTGGATTGCCATTTGACGAACCAACCAACAAACTAAGCAGATAATTTATATTCTTTATAAAATTGATATTTGATGATTGATATACGAAATTTTATAACGTTTTATTAAAAGAGTGTATTTTGAAACGACCTTTGATTTCCAGCATAGATAAGTAAACTACCTGCCCGGCCCGGCTTCATTTTTTTTTAAACATTGCCCCCCTTACATTAGAATAACATGCTGTGTTGTAAGAACGTTTTACAAACATAAATTTCACGCGGACTAACACCCAAATCCGTAACAACTATCTACAAATAAACCTTCTGCTTGAATTAAGTACTCCATCTTTTGCTGAAAACCGCGTTAAAATCCGTTGCGTAGTTTAAAAGATCTACAGTTCGTTAAATGTACGATGATACGCGGGAAATTGACATGACTAAACTAAAGTGACATAACGAAATAAAGTACCACATTGTGTTACGTACATTTTTTGTTTAAAAAATACGGAAACTTCATATACGAGATCCATATTTGTACGTCAATGTCAATGTCCCCCGTATCAACCTATATTTAATAAACTGTAAGCGTGCAAACAACGGGAGCGACTTTGTTTTATACTATGTAAAAATTGAATATATACTTATTTATTATAATTGATCTTTAAACACAAGTACTCCAGTTTTAAATAGATTAAGTTGAGGTTCATATATATTATTGTTATCCTTACATTACATTCTGTTATAAATGAAACTATATTTTTTTTTATTAAGCAAGAGAAAGAATTAGCGAAGGTGTGATATTTTGTTGTAAAATCGAATAGCTTATAAAAATTAAGTAAACAAACATTTCACCATATTATGCAAAGTAAGTACTTTTCGGTTATGTGTAAAAATGTTTCAAATTATTTCGTTTCAAATATAGTTTTTCGGAAAGCATCTCGGTACTTATATAAATCAAATTTGACTCCAGAGTCCAGTTACATAAAATGTTTCTAAAAACGACATATATAAGCCACATAGCATAAAAAATTAAAAAAAAAATATTAAGGGCATGGCCTGAAATCATTGTAAGGTTCAAAAGAAAAGCTTTTTGGTAAATATTAGGCACAACATTTAAACGTTGACAAACAATATTGAAGTTGTGTTTTAATAAGATTTATTTCAATGTGTGTTTGTCTTTTTCTTATTTTACGTTAAGAGTTGACGGGGCCAAGATTGATATTACAGGTAACGGTATTAAGGCACACATAAAACTTTAAATTATGAACTTTATTAGATAAATGAACAAAAACTTGCACGACTGCGGGATTGCGCCTAGACACTTTATCAACTAAGCAAAGCGGCCGATAATCGCATGGCCGTTCTTTTTGTTTCATTTTTAGCAATGCTCAAATGAGTTATTAGTTACATGAGTATTTAGTTAGTATTATATGACGTGAATTGGATGTTAGCTTTCTCTATCGTCTGTAAGACAGCAGACTGCAAATGTTTGTCACAAAGGCTAGCCATGAAAATGTTGTTTACAGCCCCCAGTAATATTTTAGCATCTAACGCATACGTATTTTGTTAGGTGACGTCTGATTATCAAAAAAGTAGCTTTGAAAAGTTGTTGTTTGACTTTATAATAAATTTGATTTCCTTTAATAGCAGCGACTTTTCATAGGAAATTTTCTATGTAAAGTCTAAGTGAAAAAAAAGTGAAAAGTGTCTATAAATTTGAGACTGGATGCAGTAACTTTAGCAATATACTTTGTTAGGGGAAAGTAATTTGTGAAACAAAAAATCCTGTCAACTTCGCAGAGCAAATTTCGAAGACAACAAATTGCCCCTGTCAGTAACAGGAAATGGCCGGCGAAATTCGAGAGCGTTAATTGTAGCCTATTTGAAAGAATTTATTTTATTGCGAATTTTGTGACCTTTACAAACAGACTTTATTTCTTTTTTTAAAATTTAAATTGCACTATGTTGTCAGTGAGCCGTGATAGCTCAGTGTCCGGGCGCTCCCCTTTAATTCAATGTACTCGAGCAACCTGCGAGCTTCGCGTAGTTTGCGTTTTTGTAAGAATTTTTTTACTTAATGAGATAATAATAAATTACGAGATGAGTGGCTCGTTGAATAGCATGCATAATTTGGTTTTGTGACGTAATAATTGCAATAAAGGTGTGCCGTAAAAGATATTTAGCGTGAAATGAACCTTAATTCGATTCTTTAGAGACGCCTCATAAATTATTAGAACAGTTTATGACAGAGATATTAATTCCTTTTTAATGAGAATAGCTTTAAAAGTCGCATTTTAATGTATATAGGCGTTTAGATTAATTTTGGAGCTATAGTTTAATTATCTCGTCTTAGTACTCTTCTGTTGGTGAAGAAGTATTGTTAACTAGCTGCTACCTGCAATTACGTCTGCGTAGGATAGGCCGAAGACGTAACATTCAGGCAGAAAAACAGAAATACTTAAAATATGTATTTAAATTATAGCCTATGTGTTATTCTGATGTATAATCTATATTAATGTAAAGTTTCATTAAAATCTATTCAGTAGTTTTTGCGTGAAAGAGTAACAAACATAGTAGTTTTTATTTGAAAGCTGGTGCTTCCCATGTGCTCACATATTAATTTCAATGGTATTGGATCTTGGGAGATACTTTGGGAACTAGAACTCCAGAGATACTTAGCGAACTCCTGAAGATCAATTATGAAATGAATACAGAACGAGATATTAGAAGCCTGTTTTTTTTTGGTTGATAAAAAATGGACTTGTTAACGTACTAATTATTATTATTATTATTTTTTTTTTATGGGAATAGGAGGCAAAGGAGCATGTGGGTCACCTGGTGTTAAGCGATCACCGCAGCCCATGAACATTTGCAACATCGGTTGAGTCGCAATTGCGTTGCCGGCCTTTAAGGAAGGAATAGGCTCTCTTCTTGAAGGTCCCTAAGTCGTATCGGTCTGGAAATACCGCTGGCGACAACTCGTTCCACAAAGTAGTTGTGCGGGGTAGAAAGTTTCGTGAAAAACGCACATAATATATATTAATGTTATTATTTTTATAGCAAAATGTCATTTACTTAATGTCAAACTTAGTAAAACGTAGTTAAATTGTGCATAGTATTAATTAGAGATAAAAACAGAGTACCATGATGTTAAACAGTGTATATTGTTGTTATGAGGTGCGGGGAGCTTCCACCTCTATATATACATATAGAGGTATATATATATATATATATATATATATATATATATATATATATATATATATATATATATATATATATATATATATATATATATACCGACCGCAGAACATAGATATGTTGCTGGCTACTACGTATAGGATTAATGAAATATATAAATCATTTCAGTATATGAAATAATTTCATTGTTTAATTCCATTTGAAACGAAGAAGCATTTGTTAACAATTGCAAAAAGAAAATATAAGAAAAACATAAAACTAAACATGTAATTAGGTCACACTAGTTCCTCGTAAAAGTAGACCAGATTTTATTACGACGTAAAAGTAGCGATTCCCATGCAAGTAGTTTCTCGAGGTTTTTTCTTAGTCCCTGCAACAATTTTTATTCCAAATCAAAAAATCATCTAAATACATTCGCTATCTGGTGCTATATGATTACAAAGTGATGTGCTTTAATAATATTGAAGTTGCGGAAGTACGCGACGCTCTCAAAGTAATTAATTTCATTACTTAGCAATTCCAAAGTGAAATATTGCAGTTGTACACATAGCTTCGAATTGTAAATTCAAAGCTGTGTTTGTTAAGTTCGATCGAATTCAAATATAATCGTGCTACCGTAAACCTATTTAAAGTGAATAAGTCGACGTTAAGGAACAATCAATCCATCAATAATAAAGAAATGTAATTTCGTCCGATTTCTGAGAGACTGATTTTGACCATCCTTTTGGCAACTTAAATAACATTTGAAAAGCTATTTGACAGCTGATTAGTTGACTTCTACGATGATCAGTTTTAAACCGGGCGTTAGTATCACAATGGTTTTTACCTTATCAGTATTAAATGTTATGCCCTTCAATTGGGTTCATATTTGCAACTGTTATTTACATGTAAATAGGATATGTAAATGTAAGTTATCAAAACAGTTTACATAAATATCGAATCGATAATTTAGATGTACTACTGTAATAAATTGCTACCTTGGATAGCGTAAATTAACTGATATCCGTAGGGTTCATATTTTAATCAATGGTCCTTCAATACTAGAGTCCTGTCGCATTTTTCGTCACGTTGGCAAGAGACCCAATGGCTTAACTTTGATCCCTTAAGAGAGCGGCTCGTTTGGGATGCTACTTGCGTGGACACTTTGGCTGCCTCTCGTCTAAGGGGTACTTCGATACGGAGGCGTCAGAGACATCTGAAGTCGTAAATAATATAATATGAGTCTCTTTGTTCAGATTATGTATAAGTGCCATTTTTTTTTGAGTCCTTAGGTATATGGGGTCCCTGTTCTACAAAATATTTTGAAAGATACAACCCTAAAAGCAGCGGTTTGTGAGAAAGGAATGGTTCTTTTCGTTCAAAAGTTAAGCTCAACTATTCAGCAAGGACATGTAGCTAGCGTGCTTGGTATGCCGCGTGGCTAAGTTTTTTTTGGCCAAGCGACCTGATGTTAAGTGATAACCACCACCCGTGGACATTTAGAACACATTTAGGGTTGCAGATGCGTTGCCACCTTTTAATAAAGTGGGTCCCGGCTACGGCACTCACCAGACGAGACGCTGTATAACACTTCCACTTCACGCTGGTCTTTGGTGAGGTCGTAGTACTTCCCTGGACGCACCTGCCTATTCGTGCAACTTGCGTGGCCCTACCAGAGTTAAGTTTTACATAAAGTATATGTTAGCTTACATTTTTACATGTAACATTTTAATTTTGTAATCTATTTTTCTTACTTTGAATTATATGTACTCGTATGTGTATTGTGTGGTGACATTGCAGATGGATTAATAATTATTCGTTAATGAAGAGAAATTCAGAATGAAATACCCTTCGTATTACTAATGAATCCCCATAGTAGGTATAATATTTCAAAAAGATCAACGTTTTATAAAAGTAAATGGATTAATTATTAAGATCGTACAGCCTTGTTCATTAATAATCGTTATGCATGAAAATAAGAAAATATTTTGTAATCACGAAACTTAAAACTTTTTCTCTTTTAAGATTTTATATTTGAACTTAAATTTATCCTAAAACATAGTCGCCTTTTACAAAACATATTCACCATGAATATTTTTATTCACGCCGTGTTGTGTAAAGGGTACGAGTAGCATATATTATACTTTAAACCGATACTCCGTTTTTCAATTAGATTTATTTGCACAGTTAGTACAGTTGACACAAATTTATTTATCAAAATAAATAAGCAAATAAATAACTAAAATTCAAAATTAACACGAATCATTCTGGTCACTCTTTTCTTCATACCATTATTTTCGATATTACTCCTTTCAGGTATTTTTCGTATGGTTTTTTCTTCTAGATGAAGGCTGAGCCGTGTTAGCTTAGTGTTCGGGCGCTCGCTTTTAAATACAATATACTCGAGTATTCTATGTTCAAATCTCGGAATTTAAGATATTTAACGAAACAATTGATAAATTATTGGTGGCAACACTAAAGGAAGAACTAATTTATTGGTCTTTTTTGGCTGTCCACAAGAAGTAGGTATACGCGATAGTGCCCAATCGGTATCACAAATAGATAGAGTGGTGATTCTTTACTCTAAACGTGAAAATAAGTATGATACTACAGTGATTTGATAAAAGTAAGTATTGAGATTTCTACCTTCTTAGTTCGATAAAACAAAGTAAAGCCAATATCATTTTTGGCCAATATTTTCCCATATTCATCAGGAATGTACTGGAATCACACTTGGCGTAGAATGTGAACCGAATGATCAGGTACATATCTTGCCTGGTACATATTTCACTGTAGCTTATTATTTGACATTATGAGCAACTACATTGTATTGTCAGATAATTTAATAAGTGATTGCGCCTTGTGTTTACTAATAGCCGCTGATTGTCCACTCAGGGTACATTAAAAATGTATTAAATACTTCGGGTACTCCAGACCAAAAAATATTTATAAGCAAAGATACGTTCTGTTTGGGAATCGAATCCATGGTGAATTGAAAATTGAATCCATGAGCGCTGAAATCGACGTTAAAGCTAATGGCCCGAGAAATGAATCTCAGATAGCCAATGAACAATGAAAACTAGTGTGGACTTTCGGGTACCAAAGTTTCATCGGACCTAATTTGAAGTGAAAATTGAATAAATTTCAAAAAAGCCTTAATTTACACAATCAGCATTATAATCCCTTAGTTATTCTATCTTTAGGGTTTAATTCAAAACTTTGCGTCAAGGCTCAACACAATTCTACTCCAGGGGTTGTTTGCAAAAAGACAAAAGAAAATTACACTTTAATCACAGATGAAACTCGACCGATGGACTAAGCAGATAATTTATAATGTCATTGTATAATTTTCAGTGTATTTCTGGGAAGAAGCAATTACGATTGAACACATTATATCGTATTAACGAGAACATTGCTTAGGGAATTTTTAAACTACTCTCAATGTAGTATAATTGCGGATATTAATAATTTCATATTAGTTTTTTTTTATAATTATTACTAACTTCAAAATATAGGTAAAGACGCGATACGTCATAATTATTTTTCTTTTAGAAATTTCATTGTAGAAAGTTAACATTTCATTATAAATAAATTTTTGGCTTGGTGGCGGTGACATTGTTAAAAACTTTTTTAATTTTCCTTTTAATAGATGAGCGTTTGTCAAGAATTTATGGTTTGGTTCGAATTTATGGGAATAACCGAGAAATCAACATCCATTGGATATTATGATCAAACGCAATAGCAGGTTGCAATGACGGTTTCGCTTAAATTATTACTGTGTCCATATACAATTTAAAATTGTATTTAAAAAGTTAAATTTAACATAGCATATATGTACTGAGAAGGTGGCAAGCGAGCTGGCGGTTTACCTGATGTTAAGTGATAACTGCGGTCCAAGTCTGCTCAATCAAAATATATGGCCGTTTATACCGCACAGGCACACACATTTTGACACTCGCAAGGGAACAGAAACCATTAAGCCCTTATGCTTTTCTGGATGATCTAAGACCATGAAATTTGGCGAGAAATATGGTCACAGTACAATGTATTAAACACCAGCGTGAAAATATAATTTTAAGGTGATAAATAGTCCAAAGTGAAATGCTCGAAACATCACACATTAATAGCGGAAAACTGCATTTCTGGTCGTTATCTTTGTCGGATTTATACTACAGCATCCTTGATCCGCGCCTTCTCCTAGTGTTAACTCGTTTCCCGCACTGCGACGTTGGCGTGATGTGATCAAAACCAACTCTTTTTTAGGGGTCCGTACCCAAAGGGTAAAACGGTGTCGTTTCGTTTTTAAACAATTTAGATAAAAGACATTAGATTGAGGTTTACCTTAGTTGCTAAAGCGTCGGAAGATTTGGGTTCGATTTCCCGCAGTGGCGAAAAATGTTTTCTTCGTTTTTCTACAAATCTTAATGTTTCTTCTTAAGTGCAGAGATTAGCATTATAAACAAATAGAGATGACTTATGTTTACTGATAATAGAAAAATCAACATAAATTAAAGCGAACCTGTGACAAGAACTTGACACCAGAAGCAACCGTGTAGCAGCTTCTCATTTCGTTTGGAGCGAAATGACTACTCATTTAAAGTTACGAGGGCAATTCACCAGTTTTACGTTCAACGAGAGGGCCTACTTGCGTCGGTAATTAAGATTAGAAACCGTTTAAAGTTACGTCTTTAGTGTATATCTGGTATTTAGTGGGTTATGAAATGTGAAAAGTATTATATTATTGTTAGGACCTAATGAATTTCGTTAGACTTTATGCAAGTGTGATTGAATTAATTTTAGATGAAAATTCATTTAGTCGAGGTTTAATTTGTTTTAATATTAGTATGTTGAATATAATTAGTTTAGCATATCTTCCCAACTATCTTTTTTAATACTGTACATATTATAGCATGCGTATTACCTTCACCTTTTTGAATTTGAAAAATTAACATAAATGTATTAAAAAAACATGTATTACATGAACGATTTACAACTCAAAGTATAAATAATTAATGTAACAATCACTTTAAAAATACCACCGCATTCACAAACAAAAATATAAGTTATAAAATAAGATATATGCTAAAAAATACAATCGAATTGAGAACCTCCCTATTTGAAATCGGCTAAAAAAGGTAGAAAGTCTGGCAAACATATATAATGTAGTAGAAATTGCTTCGATCACTTTGTGGCCGTTTAAAGTTTTATTTATAGGGATTCTTTGATTCGATCTCTGTTATCTAATTGTTTCTGTGTTATTTTTTCTATTAGATTCTATTGTTCATTTATCACTTAAAGGTCGATGAATCCGCTTACCGCCTGTTCCATAACTGAAACAACACATTTTTCTACTTCAAATATTATGTTTAAAGATATGCCAGTTGAACAATTCATCGTTAAGTAAAAGGGAAATAATTGATAAGAAGGTTTAGATTATTGCGACACTGCTGCTAGTATAAAGAGCTTGTTAGCAATGAAATGAATTTGATGGAATTGGAATTATTTAGTATTTTATAATTACGAAACAAATGTCTATATATTAAAACATAACATGTGAAAGAAAACGAATAACAATATATTCTTGAACGTTACGATAACTCGATAACCAAAAGCGTTAGGTTTGACACTAATTCGTTGGGTTTATGGA
The DNA here is from genome assembly GCA_933534255.1 of Iphiclides podalirius. Taxonomy (NCBI): domain Eukaryota; kingdom Metazoa; phylum Arthropoda; class Insecta; order Lepidoptera; family Papilionidae; genus Iphiclides; species Iphiclides podalirius. The sequence goes on along the minus strand of OW152817.1, from coordinate 246,845 downwards.
AAGAGGGGACGCGGCCTGAGCTAACAGAGAACGTGCTCCGGGCACTCCATATTAAATTCCTGATATCGATGCAACGGCCGTAAAACACGAGTAAAGAACATTACATCTGAACGATACATTTTAAAATTCCTAGAGAAAAATGTAAAACCGATAGCCATAAAGTTTATGATGATTTATTCAACAAATAATGCTATACTTGAACAGCATTTAATAAAATGATGCGATCCTTTGTTCTTCATGTCATCTTTCTGTTTATGAATATTATATTAACGGCTTATTTTAAACTTTCTAACACATTGAACAGAATCGGATTGCTTCATGTTTTCAATAGTAGTTGAATCACTTTTTTTCTAGTGGGCCGTTATCGTTTCTTAGCTGAGACACCAGACTAAGGTGTGTGATTCGAAAGTGATTATGATGTTGTTAACTGTGGTAAGGCCTTGCAACAGTGTTCGCTGTTGCAAGAAGTGGCAGGTCCGTCCTAATTAGTACAACGACCTAACAACAGACCGGCTCGAAGTAGAATTGTTACACTTCTGCGTTTCGCCTGGTGAGTGAGTTACCCGGGGCCCATTTAATAAAAGGTGGCAAAGTATCTGCAATCCTACGGATGTTGTAAATGTGCGTTGGCGGCGGTTATCACTTAACATCAGGTGAACCGCTAGCTCATTTGCCAATTGTATCATACAAAAAGAAGAAAAGCCTGTTTTTTTTGTAGTCTGTTGACAAATAGCATTGAAGATCTTTTGTGAAATAAGTAAGAGAGGAAACAAACAATACACACCTCTATACTAGCATCGCTTAAATAATAAGCTAGTGAATCTCTCGCCAATAACGTTTAAGTAAATGGTCATAAATTAATATTATAATATTGCAAATAGCACTATTAGTTTTTATTTCAAATCTATTAATAGAAATTATTTTTAAAACAAATTGTTCAAGTAAATTAGTCAATATATTTTTAAAATAAAGTTATCCAACGACAGTAATCACTTAACACCAGGTGAACTTCTTCCTTTATTGCCACCTTCTCACATTATTTACGCTAGAAAATATAGATTGATTGTTGGAATTCATTTATCTATTTTCTTATTTGATGACTTGTGTTGCTTTGCTAACTTTTGCAGTATACCCGTGTGATCCGAGATAAATACATGTCAATATTAATTGAAGTATATATATGACATAAAAGTATGGAAAACGTATTGGTGCACCCAAGTTCTTAAGATCATAAGTCTTACATAACAAATTCAACACTAGAAAATTCCGAAGAAATCTATTTATACACCGCCATTCTCTTAAATATAACGCCAATAATAGTCAGTGTAACTTTCGTTTACAATGAAATAACACTGTATAATACACTAGCGACCGGCCCCCGTTTCGCATGGGTGCAATGTATTATACATATAAACCTTCCCCTTGAATCACTCTATCTAGTAAAAACAAAAAGCATCAAGATTCGTTGCGTAGTGGGACAACTTTGTTTTATACTATGTAGTGATAAATCGGCGGCCATATAGGATGTCGTTCATCAGCAGATTTAATCAACCAACAATGACGGCTTGGCAGTTTTCCTTGTCCCGCTCATATGGCCTCTAACGGCGACATAGATTTTACGTCAATCTGACGTAATAATATAGCCGTTAGGATAAAATTAATTACAACGTCCGAGGATGGAGAATTGACAGGGACTGGACGGCTGTGACTATGCATTATCGTTAGCCAATGATTATAACTATATAATGAAGTAAGTTTATGACTCGACTCGGCTTCGGCAGTTTTACACACATTTTCGTGATCAGTCAAAGAACGGTAATAACTATTACAATGGTATATTCTGTTTAAAATTTTATAACAGAAAGGTAAATGTTGTTCGAAGTTTTTAATGTTTGCGATATTTTTACAGTTTAATTTACCTATCGATGTGTATGCCGTAAAATGTTTATTTTTATGTAATATAATAATAGTTAAGACATATTCCTAGATAAAATGAAATTTCATATTTGGTATAATAGTAAATTTATTAATTAGTAGTATTGGTTTTAGCTCACGCCCAAGAGAAATTTTCAGTATTAGAGTTTACAGGACAAACTTCCTATACAGTTTTTATAGAAAAAAAAAAAGATTATGATATGTCACAAAATTCTGTGAAATAGCATAGGGATGGTATTACCTACGATTGGTACATAGATTTTTTTGTGTGTTATAATCCTTTAACGGTATGAAATGCATCTTGTCTTATATTTTATTAACATTCTTTTTAACGATTTTATGTTTCAAATACGTTAAATCATACAGCTTGGTAAATGTAATGTTCTACAACCACAAACTACTTATGACCACATCCCCGCTTGCCATACCGTTTGATAGGAGACAAGTACTAACTGTCATTTGTTTTCATTAATCAGTGTTTCACTATATTATTTTTGAAGCAGTAAAGGGTATTATAAAAATCGTAATAAATGTAGAATTCATAGTTCAAATCTCCCTCTCTCTTATTTTCGAGTCTCTTTCTTCCAGACTATCGTCAAGAGCTTGCTTATCATTTTATTGTAATCATGCTATTAAACGATCCTGAAGGGGTCAAGGGCAAAATATGGCTTTGTTCAACAGGAGCTGGAACAAAAGCGTTTTAACACCCGACACCTTCAAAGGCTTCATTAATTTCAAATCACAGTCAAAAGCTTATTAAATTCGAGACACGTTTATTGATATTCCATAGATTAAAACAAATAAATAGATATTACATCTGTCTGTGATTTCAAAACAAGTTCTTTAATATAGGTAAGATCGTACATATTCAAAACCTGAAATTGAATTGATTTCATTTGTTGTCTGTCTGTCGTATTTGTTTGAAAGATTTAGATAAAATCGATTAAACGGTCGGCGTTACAGAAACAATTTAAGAAAAACAGCAATTCTTTGTAAGTGTACTGTGGACTAATTATGGTATGTCTTTACTAAATGATATTCACATCTACAGTGTATAGTGTAAAGTATAAATTTTTGAAGCGTATATATTATATACGTAAACCCACTGTATTAGTATCAAATCTAGTACCGTCTGTTATAGGTCTGCTGTGAACTATAACTATAATTCTGCGAGTACAAAAAATGTTTTAAGTTTTAAGCTGAATGTATTTTTTTTAATTTGACGTAAGGATGCTTATACATACATCACAGTCTTATAATTGTGTGATGCTGAAATACTGTTCTAACAACCCTTGCTACTTACCTCAAGTATATACCTTGAGTTTTGTTAAAGTATTTAAGCTTATTGGATTTATATTACTGAATCAAATAGGTTCAAAAGCGTGTCCATTGATTTTAATGTGACTTTGCGATGTTCCCACTGGCACCACATCCCAACATCTTCTTATCGTGGCACAGTAATGAAAGTAATTGTTTGCCAGATAAATAAGACTAGCAGTATTGGATAACAGTAGATTAGCAGTGTTGGCGTACAGTGATAATTATATAAACCTTGCGCCTCTTTTACGAAATATATTTTAATATCTACGTGCATTAAAGTTATGACTTTTAATAAAATGAATAATACAACCTACGAATGGTCAAATCTAAAATATAATATAATTAGACGTTTGGCACGGATCATGCAAAAATTTAAGACAGTGTAACAGTTTCATTGTAATTGGTGTTGCTACCTTGCGTTGTCAGACAATAGGTTAACTAAATGTTATTGATGACAATTTTCGTTGTCAAATAATACTTAATTGAGAACTTTTTTATCATACTCAATTGTATAACATTTTACTAAATTTATGGCGATGCTAAAAAAAAGTACTTGTATACGACAAACAAAAAGATCAATTAAAACCAGAATAAAATAACACATAGCTGATGTGAAGCACCGACGGTTGAAAAAGTCTGTTGTTTGTAATAATATTTTAGACTGCCCCAACTACATTAGATTTGATCAGCCGAAAATCCTCGTAAAAGAACACCGATTCCTCCCAAGGATGATCTGCGACGCTATTGAAATAAAGAAACATCCTAATTTCAATAGAGAAGATGGTTGGCTTTTATCATCTTCTTGGGATCCCATAATTTGTAAAATTAAATCCAAGTATACCAACACTGCTAGACCTCAAGATACCATTAGCTCCATTTGCGTAGATCGGAATAAAAATAAACAAAATAATTGACGGTAGGCTTATCATGCATTTTATTGTGACTTAAAATACAATAGTTTTTTTACAAAACTATATAAACATTAAGTCAGCGGTAGTCAAGGATGTAAAAACCAGCAAATCGGCTTTTCTGGTCATACACAAGCAATGCCTGAGAACCTTTGGATAGGTAATGCGTTGCCGTCCCATAAATAGTTTTCTTTAAAGTTCAGCAAATAAAGTAAAAAATTAAGTACTGATAAGCATCCAGTAATACCATAAGTCAAGTGGGCCTGGCGGAATTCCCGCCTTGGAGTTGAGGACGTGTGCTCCGGAGTTATCACCTTCCAGTAATCCTACCCATTAGGTATTTCCCCGAATTCATGGAAGTCGGCCGTAATGCAACCGATCCCTGAAAAGTCTATCCCTAACTCGTCAATAATAAGCGTAAGGGCTTTGCGATTGTCTGGATGTAGCGAAAGCCTTTGATTTGGTTCAGCTCAACTCTTCCTCACATATGTTTCCGAATCGATTCTAATTAGGTACCTTTTAGTAAGGAAGCCTATTCCTACCACAAAGTCCTTTTGCTCGTTTGTTGATTCCAGAAAAAATATAACTCAATCTAAATCATAAAATGTTAGCCTTCACATATTTATTGACCGAAGTAACGTGGTGTAAGTATTAATGGTGATTTTAATAATTCAACCTTTATAAATACATTTATTGCGACTTTATTTCAAATACGATATACAATATCAAATATTGCTACTGCCGTTAAGGGTTCAATTATCTCACACAAAATGTCTGCGTGTGACGAAAATCGAAATCAAACATGGCTTCAGACGTTGTCTCTGTAAGCTGCCAATTGAATTCACTATCACGTACATTGACAGTACTTTGGACTATTCATAGATTTGGAATAATGATAAGCTACTCGTACAACCTCTAATGAAGTGTTTTTAATATGAAATATTGGAACTTATCTGTTCTCGATTTTGTTACCACTTTATTTTTAGTGTAATCCCTTTGAAAATAATTTATGTTGAGTTATTTGATATTCTATCGCTATGTTTAATAAAAGCTTAAGAATCAAAAATTAATTTTTACTTTTTAGTTCAATTTGCTTTTGCTTAAAACTACATATTCTTTTAAATATATTTGAATAAGTTGGTAAAGTAAAAACCAAACATACCATGATGTGAAAGGACATCCGGTCGATCCAAAGTACATTTTGTGTCCTACAAAATTTCATTTCAGATTTGATAGTTGCAGACTTTCTCACTGCGGTAGGGTCACGCAAAAGCTCCTGTACGCAAAAGCACGAATGGACAGGCTCGTCCGGGGAAGTACTGTGGCCTCACAGAAGACCTTTCGGTTGATGACTGAGGTAACCGGCGCCTACGTGTCCATGGGCGACAGTCTTCACCTAACATCAGGTAGATCGCCTGCTCGATTAACTTACTTGCAAGTCAGTCCTCGGCGAATCAATCCAGGCTCGACACGACAAGAATATCAAGCAAGATATGTTACGCCTACGGTTATCGATTTCCGCGTAGATCGATTAAAATTTATAACTAACCATAATTTGCGCTAAACTAAACCAAAATATAAAATTTAACACCATAACATCGGCTAAACTAGTTTTATTGAGTAGTGTGTTTTCTGTATGCAGAAAGTTATTTTAGTTTAATTACCAAAAAATAATTAGTTCTAAAGTTAATGGGACGTAGGTAATGAAATGCGCTGTCCATACACAATTAAAATACTCCTGTGTTTAAGTAAACAAACAGACTAAAGTTTTCGAATTTAAATGAAGTATAAATCGCTTATGAGATTTTTTTGAATACGAAGATTGAGTAGGCGTCGTCTGCAAGCGGCTAGGATTGATTGAAAAATTCAAAATTTACTCTTTTCTTCATTCGTTCGAATTATGGTTGTAAAATGATATTTAAAATTTTTTGTATGCTGGAAAGGACATAACAATGGATGCGCCAAGCATTGCTTCAAATGCGAAAAACCAATATAGATAAGAGACGTTGAGACTTTCGTCGGTGTGGCAATTAGCTTTTAAAGAGTCAGGCCGCGAATGTCGAAGACGTGGTTTCGATTCCCACAACGGCGACAATCTTTTCGTACTTAATTGTTAATAATGAAGTTATTTTTCTATTCTGTGTCTGTATAATTTAATCTTTTATTTATACTTAAATCTTTTATTTTAATACTTTTCTTTTAAAGTCTATATTTAGAAATATTGGGCTTGAATAAAAACGAAACTTTTAATACATATATTGCCCTTGGAAAACTGTCTACTGACAACTGCCCATTCTCTACCACATTTATCACGTGGAGTGTATCAAGGAATTTATTATATTATATTGATGCCGGCCGTTGAATTTCACCATCGGGCATTGCGCCAAACCCAGATATTTCATCCACACCACCTCGATGTCCACCGTACTAAAACTAACTGCAGCCAGCGGTCTTTCCGAACCTTTACGGCCTGGACCTTCAACAAGGGAACATATTCCTTCCTGTAAAGGCCGGCAACGCATTTGCAAGCCTGTCCTGCCCGTTTGACCCCTTTTTCCATAATAAAAATAGCAATATAGATAGCACTCGTTTTGTATTTTTTAATTTTCTGCAGAAAAAAGTATACCTTCCAAAATCGTCTTATCCTCCACAAAATGGCATGTAGATAACATGCTATACTTAACATCTACGGATATTTTGTCACTTCAGAATGCGTTTCATTGGTACCAATGTTTTGATAATTGACTTACGCTAACATCGATGTTTAAACATCGGTATTTTAACTACTGACATCGGCGCAACATCGACGACCGTTTCTACAAATATTTATACACTTATTACGTGGTGGTACATTATGCCACGTACACACCAAACGAATGATATTATTTTTTTTAATGTAAAAGATGGCCTCACATACCAGGCGAAACGTAGAAGTATGACTCTTTCACATCACGTCGGTCTTCTGTGAGGTCGTGGTACCCCCGGACCTGCTCATTCGTGCGACAGCGAAGACTGTTGCGTGGTCTTACCACAGTTAAAAGGAAAAATGAGGTGAGCAGAAGCTAAAGAACGATATAGCAAGTCCCTTCTTTAGCCTTCCCCGGCCATTGTTTTGTAATAATTTTAAAAAATTTGTTTTTTTTAGCTGATAGAATCAATTTATATTTAAGACTTTTAAAGATTTGGTCTCTTTGTTATTGTGGATAAAGTTGAAACAAGCTAACTTGACTCTTACGATAGGAATTAGATATCGGAGGGCAAAAATCCGTTTACTTAGAATCCTTTTCAGTCCTACATTTATTCCCCTGTGTCACCATTAATCGCTATTGTAAAGAGGTATAACAGTTCGTTATACATGTATGTGTAATTGTATATGTGAAATCGAATTTTATTAGTAGTTTTTTTAACGTTCAATAAGAGCTTAGTTTAGCCTATATATTGGATAATGATATTTTGACTACCTATAACTTGAAAATCATGGATATTGTAATTCCAATTACGGCAGAAATGGTCATCGTCGCTTCATTCTTTTTTGCCCTATGCTAGTACATGGTTCACAATTAAATAAAAGCCGTTGCGTGTCAAAGTGCTTTCGTTTCAGCTCATATTTATAAGAGAAATTTTTTGCTTTTGTCTTTCACCAGAATAGTGAAATCTAAATCTAAATTGATTTAAATTCACTCTTGAGTAAGCTTGAAGGCACTCTTTTCTTCGTAATATCGAAAAATTCTGCCTGTATTTAATTAAATCTTGAGTGTCCCCATTTTATTTACTACCAAATAGAGCTGCAATTAATACCAGTAACTGACACATGATGACATTTATATAATCTGACTGGAGACAATCTCTGGTAAAATCAAGGAATCAAAATACATCAAGACTCGAAATCTCTGTACTAATTCATGTAATGCACTCCTTATTTAATTAACAAATATTCGAAATTAGAAAATAATATAATCTTTCCGCCATCCTAGCTAGAGAAACCTATAAGTTTTTAATAAAAAAGCGGACGATAACAAAAGTTGTCCATATCGCCAGACGCGACTTGCCTCTGATATTTTCGAGAATTTCATGGAGCGTTGGTTCATCGTTTTGTCGGCTTTTTGTGTTTAATCATGGCCTGGAATAAAGCCGGCGCCACGGCCGATCAAAGCAGTACATTATTATCTATGATATCATTCATTGTAAGCATTTTGAAAGGATAGTAGACTAAATACCGTGCTACGTTTTTTAAATCAAAATAAGAAAAACAAAACTTATTTGGCAAAAACTTAAGTTGTTTATTGTTTCAAGATAAAAATATAAATACATTAATTTGATCATTTACCGATAACAGAAATGTTTATGCGTGAATATCATAGTCGATTATTTAATTTCCAGTAGTTGGTACAATTAACAAAATTGCAAAATACATATAAAATATAGTTTTCACTTCATCGAATTTGAAATATTTCTTCCGTAATAAAATTATTTTGAACTGATCTAAACTGATATATATTGCAATACTATATTGCTTTTTGTTAATCCCCTTAATGCTGAGTGCTTCATAGTTAATTTAGTCGGCTTCGTGCATCTATAGTATTTAATAATATTTGAAAAAAAAAATAAACAAATATTACAATATATTGTACTTATTCTATGTCTTAAAAAACATTGCCCTTATCCTACAGATAACATTATCCCGTGATGTAAGGACGTTTTACAAACATAAATTTCACGCGGACAAACACCCAGACAAAACTATCTGGAGGTCACACAAATAATAGTTCAACTGCAACTGCGCAACAGAGTCCTCAATGTAATTGTGTTTATCTATTCTGTTAAGTAATTTTAAGTTAGCTCTTGTCAGTTCAGCCTTCCAAGTAGAGCCCAATCAGTGCTCACTTTATGAATTTTCATGCATAACTTGGTTTGGAAATACACTGGCCCGCAATAATAACGGCTGGCTGATACAATTGCGATATTTCCATAAATTTCTACAATTAAATCATGAAACTGTAGACTGTATTGTGAAAACCAAGATTTACGTACTGTGTAAATTAGGATAAAATGGGTCTATTTATGAAAGGGATTTATGGTTTCGATTTTATGGTGTTAAATTCAGATTTGATTTTTAAGGGCAAAATAATTATTTGAGATTTTATATCTCGCAAAATATTGCAACATTTACAATTGCATGTACCACAGCAAATATCTATGTCGCCAGAAGGTTGTATAAATTGAATAAATCGGAATGTGATGGGATTGAATCCACAACACAAGATGACCATTTAAGCCACTGCGCCACGCGTGCTTCATCTATGAACTCATAGTATCTTTTTTAAGAGAATCAAAAGGTAAAATTATGATTTGTGCGGCGGCAAAGCGCAAAATCTCCAGTACTAGTACTGGCGATTTGTCCGACAAACGTCGGGATCGATTGTCTGTGATTGGCACAATGCCATGGCTCATATGACATTTGCGACGTAAGTAGGGACAGGCGGTGGTTGGAAGAAAATCGAAATTATTTTCTTGTAATAGGGAGACATTTGAAGAGTGTAAGAGAGTTTCAGTGTGCACATTGAAGGGTGAAAGACTCACCGTTCACTAAATTTGATTCGAAAAGGTAAATCACTGCTTTGTCTTTTCTAGAATGTCCAATTGACGATCCGTCATGACGTACATTAGAAGTGCATAAATTGGTCATACACAATAGCAGCAATTGAATAAATATCGACTGTAGCTATATACCTACATTACATATTTATTTATATCCACGCTGGCACGGCTATATTTTATATATATATTACGCTGAAACCGATATGGAAGTACAATAAGATGTGAAATGAATAAAGTTGCTCCGAGTTCCGATGCAGCTGGCGAGCTTGCGGTTTTAATTTCCCAAGGAAAGTATTACAGCGATATAAAATAATTTAATTACTAAGGCAAATGATCTCTGGCACTATTTCTTACCTTTATTTAAAAAAAAGCTTTATTAGAAAAAAAACTATATATTCAAATTCAAATCTCTATTACACTCTTATTCTAGTATCTCTGATTACATACTTGTCAAGTATATAATTAAAGTAGGTATGAAGAAAAATCGAGTAAGAAATACTTCGTTTTATTTTAGCAGTATACATTAAAATAATTAACAAATCATCCGGTTTTATCGTTGTTCAGAATTAATTATCCTTTTATTTTCTGCCTACATTAATTCAAACATAGAAAGGATTCCAGTTGTAAGGACACATAAATTATGTATATGTCCCATATATTCTATAGTGTCTGAAAAGGTTTTGTAAAAGAGGTCAATGTATTTCGCGTTTATGAAATATATGTTCGACTATACGTCGTTTGTTCTTAAGGGAAAATGAAAGAATGCGGCATTTATTTGATTTCAACTACTGAAGTTCCTACGTACACAATAAAGGTTGAAGTCTCACTTTAAAATATTTAATAATTTGCTTGTTTTAAATTTTTATAGTGGATTCTTAATCTTTATATATTTTTTAAATGAATCAGTTAAGGATGTTAGTGCGACGTCCATCTTAAAGCTATGTACTCATGAAATTTAAATGAAAACGCCCGGGAATTGGGGCTGTTATGTTACTATATGTACTCACTGTTTAAAATACTCCTCACCCTATCTATGAATAATAAGATAAAATAAAATTTTGTACTTCGAGAATTGTAATTAAAGTATTAAGTACCTGGTGGACCGAGCTTTGCTCGGTTTTTTTTTTGGTAAATCATATATTTTGGAAATGAAAAAATAAAATATAAAGAAAATGATCTGGTATTGAAAAAAAAAATAAGTATGTAAATGATCGTGATACGAACCGCGGTCTGTTTGGGGGCCGCCCGATTACCGACCGAGCTATTATAACATTTTTTTTGCGGTGATATTTACTGTCATATTTGAATGATATTTTTCATTCCCTGAAAACAGGGATAAAAGGACATTTTCTAAAAATGAAACCTAGCTAGATCGATTTTTCGCCCCAAATCTACGCATATACTAAGTTTCATAAAAATCGCTGGAACCGTTTCCGAGATTTCGATTATATATATATATATATATATATATATATATATATATATATATACACAGCTTATCGTGGACATCTCATGTTACAAATATTTGCTGTAAGGTGAATAATGCACTAAGATGTCTGTTCCGCTATAAGTATTTTCTCCCCTCGTGCACTAAACTGATACTGGTACAGACGTTGGTGCTGCCGATAATTGATTATGCTGATGTTTGTTACTCGGATGCAAATCAGGATCTTCTTAATAAGCTTGACCAACTCCTCAATAATTGTATAAGGTTCATGTATGGACTTCGAAAATTTGACCACATTTCCCATTTTCGAAGTCAGCTAAATTGGTTGCAGATTCGCGAGCGTAGAAACAGTCACATTCTTCGTACCCTATTTTCTATCCTCTTTGATCCCATCGTTCCCAACTATCTGAAACAAAAATTTTCCTTCCAATCTGATGCTCACTCTCGCAACCTTCGCTCTGATCACAATCTCTCCCTTCATATTTCTCTTTATCGTTCCCGCCTTATGTCCAACTCCTTTCAAGGTCAAGCTGTACGGCTCTGGAACTCGCTACCCATCTCAATCAGAAATTGTCTGACTACAGAGAGTTTTAAACGTGCTGTCTTTAAATTTTATTTAGATAATCGACAATGTTGAACACAGACTTGCTTGAATTTCCACTTCTTGACCTTATTCTAAAATATCTAATACTATATGGGTATGTATATATTTGTGTATGTATATTTGTATTAAATATATATGTATATATGTGTATGTATATATATATATGTAATAGCTATATATACTAGTATATGTGTATATTTATGTAATATGTATGTAATATTTTATATATTATCATATTCTTTACTATCTCATCTGGCTCTTTCGCACCTCCTTATTCTCTCTGCTTATTTGTCGGTTGACTGGTAGAGAACACCTAATGGTGTTAAGTCCGCCATTGTACGTTATTGTGCATAAAGTTTTTAAATAAATAAATATATATATGATATATATGTTTAAAGGATAAGAGATAATAATCATGGGATAGTATTGTTTGCTGATGATACCTCTTTAATTTTTAAAGTAAAACGACGTTCTTTAAATTATGACGATGTAAACAATGCTCTATCCATTGTAGTATATTGGTTTAGTGCTAACAATTTACTGTTGAATAGTAAAAAAACTAAATGTATTAAATTTACAACTTCCAATGTGAAACATGTCAAAAATGATGTAATTTTTTTATGGCGAAGCACTGTACCCTATTAACTCAACTGTATTCCTTGGCATAACTATTCATGCCAAACTGCAATGGGGCCCCCATATTAAAAGACTGGCGAGTAGACTTAGCTCAGCAGCTGTCGCAGTCAAAAAAATAAGACAGTGGACTGATATACATACGGCTCGTTTAATATATTTTAGTTATTATAATTAGCACAGTATAATGTCTTATGGCATTCTGCTTTGTGGTAACCCACATTAATACACTCTTTATGCTACAAAAGAGAGCTATTCGTTCAGTTTATAATCTGGGCCCCGAAGAATTGTTAAGAAACTTGTTTAAAGAGATAAAGGTATTGAATGTTGCTTCTCAATACATTTTCGACAATGTTATGTATGTCCATAAAAATAAGGATAAATTTTCAAGACATAATAATGTTCATGATATAAATACTTGGAACAAACATAAATTGACCCTATCCACAAGTAAACTGCGTAAAATAAGTAAATCTTTTATGGTAAAATGTACACGTTTCTACAATAAAATTCCAGAAAACCGTTCAAAACGCTAAATTTAAAAAAGTAGTAAAAGAACGTTTATGTGTTAAAGGCTATTAGAATGTTAATGATTATTTCAATGATAACACACTTTGGTAATGAATTGATCGCTCCAGGCTCTTTCAATCAGAGTTCTTATATTGTATTTGTAATGAGTTCATGTCAAACTGTTTATTTAAAAAAAAGCCCGCTGAGTTTCTTTCGCTGGTTCTTCTCAGTACGGTGGCTTTCTTTTCCGAACCGGTGGGTGGTAGTATTTTGATTATCAATAAGCGAGTGTAATACTCGCCATGTTGATTTGTACATAAAATATGAAAAGTTTTTATAGAACTGTAATTGGTTTCGATACAGCACTTTATTGATTTCTTCAATTTACGCGAATATTATGCATGGTTAAATGAAACTCTAATGCAAAATCGCTGATATGTGGAGTACATTTTAGCACTTACATGATCTCGACGAATTAGAGATATAGAAAAAGTGTACTTTGTGAAAGACATCTCGCTCGACTTCGACACTAATTTCGGATGTATAGGTATAGGTTTACTAAACCTCATTTTACTTAACTCTATTTTATTTGTCTTAATTCTCACTGATTGCGAAATGGACGGACCAAGGACCAGTATGGTCCCTGAAGCTTTTTTTATGTGAATTTTTTTAAAGGTGGCAAGCGAGCTGACGGTTCACATGATGTTAAGTGACAATCGACGCCCATGGACATTGGCAACACTCGTTGTGTTGCCGATGTGTTGCCACCTTTTAATAACTCATCAGACGAAAATCACAAGTATAACACTTCCACTTCACGCCGGTCTTCTGTGAGTCGTGGTATTTCCCCGGAAGGTCTTGCCTTTCGTGAAACATCGAAAAATGCTGCGTGGTCCTACAACAATGATTTATATACATTAATTTTATATAACAACGCGTTCAAATCTGCTGAACCCAGGGTTCACAATGATTGTAGTTTTACCTTTTTCCCAATTTTGGCTCCTTCGAGTTTTCATCTGTTTCTCAACCTTAAACAACTTCTCGGTGGCAAAAAACCCATCGATTGAATAGGTTCAAGTGGCAGTGAATCATTTTCAGAATTATTTTATAAGACTGACAGGGAACCCTTGGAAATAAGCTTAATTAAAAAGCAGTCTGGGCGCATTACCCGGAAAAAGCAGCGTTGGATCTCTTGGAACCAAAAGTTTTTGTCCATTTATTTACAAAAACATATTGAAAGTTTCGTAGCAAGTGCAGAAACCAGCACTAAAACTTAACCATAAATAAATTTTGTAGTTTTCAAATTGTCAAATAAAAGTAGAAAGAATTAAGTAACATGCTATTACTTATAATAAAACATTCACGTAGACGCAGCAAAATTATTATTTGCAAATGTAGTTAGCTCTTTATACTGTACGAGTGTGACATTAGCACTCAAAGTGTTGAAGCTTTAGACGAAATAAGCCATAAATATTTCAGTGTGCCATCCCATGTTTCTTTTTCTAATTTCGCTACAAGAAATGCGCCTAATCCATCTCAGTGTAAAGGACGTACGGCCGTTTGAAAGAAGGGCGGAGATAAAACACTTGTGGCGGAGTGACCTCGACGAGTGTGTTGAATATCGTTTTATCCTCGTTTTATGCCTAAAACTATGTATCTATGATGTGCATTATGTACATAGATAAATTAGTATACTGTCTTGTTGTTTAAAAATGGAATCTATTGCCTCTTCATTTAAATATTATTATCAACATTATTTACTAATTTTTAGGCACCTAATTAATGTGAATAATTTCACATGTGATATAAATTCAAGATATTGAATTGTTATCAGAAATCATTAACAAAAACGCTTTACCTACACTAAACTTAACGGCTGATTGCCACGTCGACGAAAATCTCGACTTATTTTAACTATTTTGTTCTTTTTTCGCATTTTAAGCAATGCTTGGCACCGTCTATTGTTTTACATCCTTTACAGCACACAAACAATTTTGAATAACTTTCTGTACAGATAATTCGAAAGAGAACTCACGATATTGCCCGCCAAAATTGTTATGTTTTAAATCCAGTGTCTATTTCTTATTAGAGAAAAATGCTATTATAATATTTTGAAGGTAGTGGCTAAATTAAGCTGTTAAATTTATATGGCTACAAATAAGAGTATGCCGTACTCGTATTTGAAGCCTTAGTACCTATTTTATGATCATGAAACAATAGCATAGGTATTAATAATCGGTAAATTTTTTCGTTTTGCTCTTCAGAATCAATTCGATTTTAATTTTGAATATAATCTATAAAGACATTGTCTCGTATGTTCAATGAATAAAAAAGTTTATATGTACATATTGTATGCTTAACACATATCACAAAATCATGTCGATAAACGTAAGACAACAGGCGTGTACCTTGTGTTAGCAACACTAAAGGAAGTCATTCCTTGAGGTTGTTGGTGTAACTCGCACCCCCCCTTTATTGTGTATATATAATTATAACTTATATATTTTTCCCCCGTTATATGAATAAATCATATAACATCATTACGTGACCAGGATAATTTATTGATCTTTCTAAAGGTAATAATTAGCCGTATAAAATATTATTGTGATCGTCATATTCGGTAGGACCGCATTTACGTTGTGTTTATTTAGTAACTTGATTCTTTTAGGTGGATCTTGGATAGATAAATATTCACTAGTTGTGGTATAAGCCAGAGATAATGTCAGATTGCTTTCTTATTAACTAACCCCGACTCGCTTGAGACGGGCTCAGAGTATATAGTATACTTCTCACGCTTGTAAAGGGCTCACAATATAATCTTAAAATAATATCCCTTCTCTCTTGAAAAGGGCTCACATCAATTTTACATACCCGATACAAGTCTACGGCTCCCCCACATTTTAAAAAATGTAGGGAAGGCACACGGCTCCATGAAAACACTCACCAACGCCGTGTGCGGTGAGCGCCAACCAACATATTGCGCCCCCCCCCCCAGAAGAGGGACAAAAAGTTGGGGAAAGGACCGAAGTCCATTGCAAAGCTGTTTTACCAGCATAAAGAGGGCTTGGCCCCTTGGCAGTGCGTAAGCACAAACTTTGACCGAAGTCGCGCATGTCAATGCGTGTAAACGTCATACAAGCCGACGACAAATCCAGTCTTCGTGAATGTACGTCAATACGGTTTTGGGCATGTGTTAAAGATCAGGCACTCTGACCCTATGATATAATAAGCCCTCCGTAAGCGCCACCACTTTTGCCAGACCGCCGCGACTGCAGACGTGATTGTTAGTGGTTTGGCATCACCACCATTAAAAAGGTTAGCACGACATTTCGTCGCAGAGCGCGTAGCCCCAAGGGTATGGTTAAAACGTTGCACGGCATCGCCGCAGCCTTGAGAGGTTTTCTCCCGCCAGCTACCATCCACATGAGGTAAACGCCTATGCTCCACCAACCATTGAAATAGTCAGATATAGCCATAGTTGTGATTTTTATGTTTAGCCATCAGAAGGGTTATAATTGGCAACATATATTTATTTGTCAGTGTCTCTGACGTTGAGTATAGTGTATTTTCGATCAAGTTTGTCTCACCCACCAGCAAGTTGCCATTATTCGTTCGAACGGTGGGAACTTTACTGAGATTCGTTAATAATGATAAAACGTATAAAGAGGTCAGACAGTCTGCAGTTCCGTCATCAGGAACCCGACTTGGACAAATCTACTGAGATGTGCATCAAACCGAGACGCAGACTCGGCCATTATGAATAGCGTCGTCGCCTCCCAAGCACTATCCTCCCACTTGCAAGCGACTCGCTACCATGTAGGCTGTATGTCGCAAGACGCAATGTCACCAAATGCAACATGCATCAATACAACTATCGCAGGTCAACACGCCAACATACAGCCTATCCGCATACACAGCAGACATCATCACCTCGAACCTCCGTCAACCAGACTCATACGATGCAATGACATTAGGCGCAGATCACCCCGCAAATACCACAAGACGCAGTACTGCATATAGCCGCACGCATCAATGTGACTATCGCGTAGGTGGCACACCCTCACACCACACCAATACAACTCTAATCAACTTCAGCTCCAAAGTTTAGAATATACTCGGAACACACGAAGTGTCCAAACATACTCTTTCACGATCCGAATGATAGTCGACGTATCATAGCGTAAACACTAAGACGCCAACCACCAACGGACCCCCACCCAAGCCAAGTAATAGCCAACGTATCATAGTGGAATACACTAAGAGGCAAGCCACCACCAGACTCCCCAAAGTCAGATGATCAGTCGACGTATCATAGTGCAACACACTAAGACGCCAACTACCACCAAACTCTTACTATGCCGAATGACAGCCAACGTATCATAGTGATGGTCACTAAGACGCCAACTACCACCAGCTATCGATGATATGTCCACCACTGAAGACATATCCATTCATGGTTCCACGTTTACCGTAGACCATATCGTCGTACAGAAGTACCACGCAACTCCATAGTAATATGTCTTATAAAGTCCCAAGTCATTCATTGCTCTTCATTATATTTATATATTCATTATTTTTTCTCTGAGCCTTCACATATTAT
Organism: Iphiclides podalirius; assembly: GCA_933534255.1. Taxonomy (NCBI): domain Eukaryota; kingdom Metazoa; phylum Arthropoda; class Insecta; order Lepidoptera; family Papilionidae; genus Iphiclides; species Iphiclides podalirius. The sequence continues at coordinate 229,290 of OW152817.1, read as the reverse complement.
TACTTTTATCCATTAGACCTTACTTCCATATGATATTGGTATGGGACGTTCATACAATGTACTTTGACTATAGTACTAAGAGTCGCGATCGACCTCTGTACTTACATATGTGCGGTCATACAAATGTGTCCCCGCACGGTACATATTACTTCCCTTAGAAATCACTAAGTATGGAATTGTATTTAATGGACATAATAGTGATCGTATCTTGCTATATTTTTAATAAATATCCTTTTTTGAGTATTTTAAGTGATTTTAACTATTTTTTATCAATTTTTGGTAATATCATTTTCTCATACTAACACTTATATTTCTTTAATTTAAGTATATATTATTAACTTTTATTGTGATTAAACGTTCTTAAACGTTTTATTTTCATCTTAATTGATCTTTATTATGACTAATTAATAATAATATTTATTATTATTAATAGGTCGTTACATTGGCAACACTAAAAGAAGTGTCATTCTGTGAGGTATAAATGAAGCTGCAAGAAGCATTTCATCGTCTTCGTCTTCGTCGTAGTCGTCGTCTTCTTTGGCTGTCAAACCAGAAGTATACACGATAGTGCTGCCCAATCGGTATCATAAATTAAATCGTTAGAGTGGTGTTTCATTAGTGATATTAAAGTGATAAAATAAAATAAGTAATTATACCAGTGTTATTGTTGTGCAAAGTGAAACTACGGTGATTTGGTAAAGGTATTTATATTTCTACCTTCTTAGCTCGATAAAACAAAGTATAGCTAACACTTGCGGTATCCTCTCTGCAAATGAATGTCGTAAAGGGATAACATTGTAGTCACGCGGCCTAAATGCAACTTCGTCTAACATGTGTCTTTATTTGTCTAATTTAGATGATAATTTATTTGTTGATTTGTTTAATTTAGATGATGGTTTCCTGTTTTTAGTAAGATGTTTTTATAAACAATTAGAATTAATTTTAAGAAGTATAAAGTTCAAGTATGTTGATGGATATATGAATGATGAAAGAATGTTGTGGCTGCAGCAAAGCAGTGAATTTTCCTTGTTCACAGTCCCTTGGAGTTGAGAGCTACTACTTAACTAATTCAGGTTTATAAAAGAAAATATTTTTTCAGTGTCTGAGACTTTTTTCGAGAATAGAATAGAATAGAATTATGTGACTTCTCGAAACCGTTTATGATAAAAAATTGTCGCTGTCAGATACAGGAAAAGGCCGAACAATTCGGGAAACCTAATTGTTGCTAGTTGGAACCAATTCCTTGACTTTTTCGTTTTTTGTACCGCTATTTGTATACTTTTCTCAACATACCTATTGTATCCTGAAATTAATCAACAATTCCTTGGGGCACTCATGTTATTCATAGGGTGTTATGACAGAAATTTTTATTCGAATGAACTTAATGTATAAATGTCTTTTATGGAAGCTACTTTTACTGTACATAGGTGTTGAGACCATTTCTGAATATTATTTGATTTTCGTTTAAGTTTATTTATTTGTTAAATCAATATTCTTATAACACAATGACTCGTTGCTTTATTACAATCTTTCTTTTACTTAAAGTCAAATTAGTAAAATGTATGTACATTATGATTCCAATATGAATTTCAAGGGTTGAAATTGTATAATTATGATTATTGACGTTGCAATAAAGATATTATATGTGAGAACCAACGAATACTATAAAGTCTTTTCATTAAAGACAACCGAGTTTTAAAGAAAAATTTAAATCAGGACAGCAAACATATAAATGATCAGATTGCTAGCAGAATTACTTGAGTTGCCCATTTAAAACTTGCAGAATGGCTCCAAAAAAGATTTTTTGCCTTTGAACTATGTTCTTTGATCTTATCTTTGCTGGTGTTGTAACTATGATGTGGTTTTATCTTTTGCTTTGGCTAATAAATATTTAATATCTTAATCATTAGTATAATAATTAGTAATGTATTTCGTATTCACTAGTTAGAGCAGTACAGAATATATGCGTCCTCAATGTTCCATGAAATTTTTTTCAGTTTTGATTTATAATATTACCTACGGTAATTTTATAGGCATAATTTTACAAAACACACTGTTCCCAAAACATGATTCGTAATAAACAAGAGAATAAAACAAGGCAATATTCTTGAAATGTTTTTGTCTAACATGCGGAACAACAACCATTCATTATTTTAATGCTTTCGTTACGAACGGCGACCTCACTTAATCTTTCTTAGTCCTATTACACTCGTGAAAGAAATCACAAGACTACTATAAGAAATAATATCAATGATAAATATAGTTTGATATTATTTCTTATATTATAAATATAGTTAACGTTTTTGCATGAACGGGAATATTGAAAATTGTTACTAATGGCAAGTTTCATCAGTTAACGTAAAAGTCAAATAATCAGCCAAATCAACGATCAGGCAATTAAATCTAATATATATTATATGTATTACTAGCTGTGCCCACTACTTCGTCCGCGTGGAATTTAAAATAAAAAAAACATCTAAAATAAAAGTAGCCTAACATTAAAACATGTAGAAAAAGTACGAAAAGATTGTCGCCGCTGTGGGAATCGAACCCACGTCTTCGACATTCGCGGCCTGACGCTCTAGCCACTGAGCTAAACGGCTGATAGCCACAGCGACGAAAACCTTAACGCCTTCTTTCTACATTGTTATTTAGCATTTGAAGCAATGCTTGGCGCATCTATTGTTATATCCTTTCCAGCATACAAACAATTTCGAATATCGTTTTACAACGATAATTCGAACGAGAGATGTCGCCATTGCTTTTTTATAAATTTTAAAGTTTTTTATAGTGCTAATCTCTGCACTTAAGATTGAACATTAAAACATGTAGAAAAAGTACGAAAAGATTTAATCTAAGTGCAGAGATTAGCACTATAAAAAACTTTAAAATTTATAAAAGTAGCCGAAGTCACTCCTTATTACATCAGCTATCTGCCAGTGAAAGTCCCGTCCAAATCGGTCCAGCCGTTTCAGAGATTAGCCGGAACAAACAGACAGACAGACAAAAATTGTAAAAAAAATATTTTGGTACATGTACGGTGTATACATCCATAAGCATTTAGTAAAAAGCGGTTATTTTAATATTACAAACAGACTCTCCAATTTTATTTAACTGTATAGATATAATCTGAATCTCGGAAACGGCTCCAACGTTTTTATGCAATTTAGTATGGGTATAGCGGGGGATAAATCGCTCTAGCTAGGTTTCATTTTTGAAAAACGTCGTTTTATCCTTGTTTTAAGCCAATGACAAACTGATACAATATCATTACAATACGAAGGTAAATTTTTACACAGACCCCGATTTTAGTCCAGATGATACTTTTATGCTTTTCCCTTTTTTGTTTCAAGTTCCTTTATTTGTGAAAAAAAAAACGCCCAAAGCCTCGCGAATCATCCTTGAGAGGAATCGATGTTCTTTAGCAAGGATCTGTGATCTTTCAAAACTTATATATTGCTTGAGGCGATTTATGGTGTACTTACAGACTGTATACTTGTTTGATCTTTTGTGTTTTAAGTCAGCTATACGCGAATCTTTGCTTACGTATACGGCACAGGTATTATGTAACCTCACATTGTAGCTATGTAACCTCACACAACAACCGGTAAATAAAACGCTAATTACAGAATTATTATGATCAATTTTAATTTATACGTGTGCTTATGTACCCATGTCTCCCGGATTCGTGCTCAAACGGTTTAACAAAGAAACTTAAACGTATACCATGGAAACTAAGAGGATATTTCGGTTAAAAAACTTTTAACTGTCTTAAATTGAAGAACGCTAAGTTTTGATGCCTTCAAGAAGTCTGTTTCATGGTTTGATTAAAAACTTTATCCAAGGCACCAACACAACTTGACTTCAAAGCGTAAAGTAATAAAATTATTCGAAGTTAACTCGTAGCAGTTACTCAACGTCTGTCGTTTATATATCGGAATTGATATTTGATTTTTGTATTGTTTTGCTGTTTTATAACATAAACATAATAAATCTAGACAATATACAGAGATGCTTTTCTAAGTGTATCCATTTTTTTTTATTAAACTGTAGACATAAATAATGTTATATAAAAATGATAAATATTTAAAATCAAACATAATTAATTAAATACATTTATTTGAACTTATCTCAAAAGGTGCGTGATTTATGGGCAACTCATTTATTTTATGCGCGATCGTTCATAACTAACACGCACACAAGTTCGTTTCAAAAGTATACGACGCATTTATGAATGACTTCCGCATTGTCAACAAGTTCTGTATTTTAGGGAATGGAATGACAATTATTTTGAAAAAAAATAGTTTATTTTTATTTCAATAAACGAATATACTACCAAGTCTGAACCTCCTGTGTAAGTTTGGGCACCTTTAGAAAAGCCACTCTGTATAAATAATGTTTTCTATCTATTGTTTTTATTATGACTTAGTAATGGAACGCTGGATTGTCCTATTTAACATATTGTATGAGGATACTTTAAAAACTGGCCAAGTGCGAGTCGGACTCGCGCAGGAAGGGTACTATAATCTATAAAAACAGGAAAATATTATGTCTGTTGTATGAGTGCCCCAGTGCCCAACTTAAATATTTTTTATACTGTATTTTAAGTATTTGAAATACATCATCTGTGAAAATTTCCACTGTCTAACTATCACAGTTCATGAGATACAGCCTAATGACAGACGGAAAGACAGAGAGATAGACAGATAGACAGCGGAATATTAGTAATAGGGTCCCGTTTTACTCTTTAATCATTAGAAAAATCACTTTTAAGTACTTTGGGATTAGGTTGTCTTTTGTGCACACATGACTTACCTATGAAAAAATACCACCACGCCACCGTTACAAGACTTCGAGGCACGGTTTGAGTTTAATGCATGGACGGAACGAAAATTAGTACTTTCGAGTCGACCATATTAATCCATCCTGTGAGCAAGGATGCTACAAAATTTTAAAGTCATTTTTGATTTATCGTATTTAACCACGCAAGTCTTCTCACGAATGGGCAGGTCCGCCCGCGTTAGTACCACGACCCCACAAAAGACCGGCTTGAAGTGACATACTTCTGCGTTTCGTCTGGTGAGTCAGGTAGCCGGAGCCTACTTTATTACAAGTTGACAACGCATGTGCAACCCTACGGGTCAAGGGGCGGTGGTTATCGCTTAACATCAGGTAAAGCATCAGCTCGTTTTCATAAAGAAAGAGTAGAACGTCCAGCATTTAATATGAGAATAAACCACGATGATCGTATAGCGTATTAAAATTTTCTTCAAGACACTTCAAGACTTAGCTAGGGTTCCTAGCCAGTAGGGAAGCCTAGACAAGCTTGGAATATGTGGTAGATAACCTATATCCATTCCAGTTACCGTACACGATGTGACTAATGCGATAGAGGAAGAATGGTCAAACATACACTAAAATCGTATTTGTAATTTGGTTCATAGCATGCCACATCGTCTTAATGAAGTCGTACTGGTTTGTGGCGCTAGATGCCGTGGGTTCGAGGTCCACGAGGTTCAAGTATTTGTGTATTTGTATGATCCACAGAGAATTGTCCCGGATCTGGGTGTTTATTCCCAAGGGGATGATAGTGGCAAAAACCTAGCCGATATCATTAACAACATGATTCACATACTGTGCCGACCCCAAGTAGCTGGAATAAAGGCAGGAGAAAGAACGTGCTGTTAATAATTTAATATCTAAACGATAATTTGAAAGCATTTGTATATAACAAAAACGCACGCACACGCACACACACACACACACATTTGTACTCGAGCCTTTCCCCTATTTTATTTCTCTTTATTTAATTATAATCTGGCAAAACTATTATATGATATGCTGTTCTTTTCCCGAATAAATAAATAAATAAATACGCTGAATTAAAATGTATTTATTTTTTATCACAATGTAAACATATTTATGTATACTCGTATACATTTTGGATCCAGTTTGTATAGTATATTTTCAATTCAAAGCTTGTTCCAAGTAGTTCTGTCGCTATTCGAGTTTCTATTTGTCTTAGAAAAGTTTGATTGACTTTCCATGACTATTTTTGCGGTTCTCTGTTTGTGAATTCAAATTCGAAGATCGCGTTGCCCTTAATGCTTTTAATTTTTTATTCCTGTTATAATGTATTCCTATTGTAAGCCTTAACGAAAAAGATAAAAATTTTGATTTAGTAAGAAATAAGCAAAAGTTAGTTGAATAGCAAAGCTCAATTGACACGTTGCATTTATAAGATCTTTAGATATGAAAGAAATGCCGGAAGAGTAATTAAATATTTTTTATGTTTTAAATTATTTGTATATTGGAGTTATAATTATTAAGTTCTGTAATCTGCATCATTTTAAGGTTGTATGTTTAAAAATGATTCATCATCACCATCATCATATCAGCCGTAGGACGTCCACTGCTGAACATAGGCCTCCCCCATTGACTTCCACTTCGACCGGCCGTTAGCGGCCTGCATCCAACGCGTCCCTGCGATCTTGGCTAGGTCGTCCGTCCACCTTGTGGGAGGCCTTCCTACGCTGCGTTTGCCGAAAAATGATTATTTATACGTATTTGAGTACTTCATTACAGTACAAATGGTTTTGTTATTTAATAACAGCTTTAGGTACCATTATTAAACGTGATATCGTATACAAATGGCTGCTTAAAACGACAAAGCTTGAGCCCTATTTGATATTGATTTTCAATACACAACCATTTTAAGTAAGTTTAATTGTACCTTTTGTAAAAGGCTTTCCCAATATTTCAAATTAAAATAATTATATTAATATCGTGTTTCACGTAAAGTGGCAACAGTGTTATTATAATATATACATATGTTTTTTGTTTTTTTCTTTCTAGATGCGAAATTTACATGTACAATGATAGAAAAAAAATATTAAATATTTTTTTATGTTTATTTATTGATAACTAGCTGATGCACGCTGTTGTATAACTTGGGAAATTAAAATATTGTAATCCTACAATTGATATAGTTGAGTTTCTTATGTTCATAAATGATAAACTTCCCTTTTTCTATTTCAAGCTTTGTTTGCAATGTAATTGTAAAAATACAGCATTAACATTCTTTGAAAGGCAAATTTATTGTTATTATTGTACAGAAATATTGTCTGCATTATCGAGCCAGGACCAAGCCAAATAAAGTTCGTTCGTCGTTTTTAAATCCTACGTCTCTAGATGGGTTTTTGAAATATGGTCTAAATGAGCTATGTAAACCACAATTAATTTTCCTTCGGACAAGGGTACGACCATAAGGCCCACAGTAATGAGCCCTAGCTGCCACTAGTTTCTTATAATAAGAAAGTAAAATGACGAGGGTATGTTTTGTAATAAAAAAGTTAAAAAGATGCAATATTTCATTAAAATCATATTGAAGTTCATAAATAGATTGTCACTCTTAAAATTTGTTCATTTCATTGTTTAAATTATATCACATGCCATCTGTGTTTTTTCGTAAATTGTATTTATTATTTTATTTTGGTTTCTAAGTTGTAATTATTAAGAATTTTTAAAAACTAGTTTATTATAATTTTTAAATTATACTACAAAGTTATAAATATAATGGAGTATCTACGGTTCGGGACGTTCGAAATATAAAATCAAATTAAAAGACGGTGGGTTCCGTAAAGTAGTTTCATTTAACCATGAGATTAGTTATGTTAAATATCTTTTAATAATTTTCCTTTGTTAAGACCCTGATAAGCAATTATTGAAATCTGCCTTTCTGTTGTCTTATAACTTAATCCCAGCCTCTATTGAGCAGGTAAAGAATTCAAATTCAATTTTTTTAAATAGTGTAAACGAACACGCTCATCGAAACTCGCACATAAAGATCATACATGCACCAAAGGGGTTACAGGTGTAATCTGGAATCATTAAAGAAAGTCTCCCAAAAATCAGCTAAGATCTAAAAGTGGAAGAGAATTTGCATGTTCTGTCCGAGAGTGTGAGCATTACTATGTTCACAGAAAGAAGAACAAGAAGAAGTAGAGGACATAATGAGTATACATGCTTTAAAAATAGCATGAAAAAGAATAAGGAAATAAAACTTGAGTGAGAAATGCGTCACGCTCTCACTTATTGTCCGTTGGTTAATGCATTTATGGCAGTACCATTAGTGTTCACTATCTACATCCCTTAGTAGTCACTCAACCGAATTGACACCCGCATTGGCGTAACATTATTAATTACTGCCAGTTCTCTATTGGATGCAACTACCTGTGTGCGGTTATTGAATTATTTCAATGAATTGAATCTAAATGAAGCTGTGCAAATGTCGATTGTAACAATGGACAGAAGTTTCAGGAGATAAGATGCTATGCAATAAGTAAATACGTCGATTGCAATACGAATATGCTTAAAATTAACAAGATAAACGTCTACATAGATTTCGTGATGATAGAATATCTAGATCTATAACTGCTTGAAAGGAATTCATATGCCAAAACAGACATTTAAATTTACGATAACTTAATTACAGCAAAGTGATTGGAATACATATAAATGAAATTTCAAAGATCTCCATCGATCCCAAGTCCGCTTAAACGTATGCGGTCAAAAGTAAAAATAACTTTACCCAAGTCATATCACCAAATAAAGTCTTACAGAAAACAAAACACCGGTCGACCATTTACGTGTAAAGTTGGCGATTTTTTTGTTTGTTCATTATAATATTTAATTGTACTATCCGTATTTAAAGTTGCATATTCGAAGAGTACATAAATGTTCGAGTCCTATTGCGAACGAAACCCGCAGTCAAAATGTAACATCAAATTTGACCATACATATTGTCTGCGGGATCCCAACCTACGTCTTCCAGTTGCACGTAGACACTTTAAGAACTGAGCTGAGCGACCAATGACCTCGCGACGCGAAAATCTCGTCATCTGCCTTTGGAGACACATAAGGGAAATCTTAAAAATCAAATAGAAAATGTATAATAAGTGAGATATTTGAAATCAGGTTAATTTTTGATGTTATACTTCTTTTGGATATATATATAAATGAAAAAAGATTGAGAGTAAATTTTTTTTTGCGCTCGCACATCATCAACCCTTAAAAAGCGAAATGATGAAGTTAGTTGCGAAGCAACCGACTTCATCATTTCGCATAATAACTAAAAATAAACTACGAGTCTACAAATTGATAAAGGAATGAAGAAATTTGAAAACTGACGAAGGCTTCGCGTGTCAACCGTACATTCCGTCAATCTGACGTAAAAACTTCGCGATTAGGCGTTGGCACATAATTAATTATGACTTCGGAGGATCTACGCCTCCTCGATTGTGACTTTCGTTGAAACAGTATACCTATAAGGAATTGTATTACTTACACTAAAATAGAATAAATCACAAAGGTCAATCAGTCTTCGTTATCGGTTAAACGATGCAATAATTTTGGCCATAGTCTTTACTCGTACCATTATCATCTTTATTGGTTACGTTCACTAATTAAAAATAAACATTGATGTCAGTGGAATTTCTGAAGTTCTTAAATCAAATTAAACATGAGTTATATGATACAGTAAGAAAATTATTGTCACAGTATATTCCGACGATTGGAATAACTAACTTTAAAAAAAGTGGGAGGAATGTCTACGCATACCAGCCTTGCTTTACCTCAGCTATTTTGTTGCGGGTTTTTGTAGTTTTTATTCTATATATGTATCACAATCACAGTCCACCTTGAGCTCCTGGATTTGTTGAGATACCTTGCTCTTGACAGATGGTAAGGGTAATGGTGATATTCGGGATTTAAATATTCATTTGTATGGGTCGTTTTTCTACACACTTTACACGGGTGTATGAGGATAGTGTATTATATAAAAGAAAATTGGTCCTGTGGAAGTATATTATTCCAAGCGTGCTTGGTCTCGGTCTCGAAATTTCGAGTAGGACGGTTGCTAATTACGTTCATGATTTCTCACGCGGAAGAAATTCTGTTTCTAAACATAAGCGCCCACTGCTAAGCAACAGTTTTCAACAAAGCATTGTATCAAAATGTTGGTTAAATTAGAGCAAAAGCCGACATTTTTTTCTTTGAAGTAAATTTAAAAGGTAAATAAATTGTCTGAAAGACAGCGGAGAACTGGTACGTAATTAACATGTTAATTTATTTTTAACATGCTTTTATTAGGATCACATGTATGTGTGTATGTATGTATGTATGTTTAGCGTTTGTAACTGAATCTTCGAACGCTATCTTCACCCATTTCAAAACGTCACATTAATGACACATTTATTTGAAATTTTGCACACTTACCAAGAACTAATGACAATAAAATAGATTAATAAGTTTGTTCAATTACCCTGACTATTTCTTCCGGAGCCTGTGAGGTGGCTGCCACGTCGAAGAAAGGCAACAGGCACGATTATATCCACTCCCGGAACGGGGAGGTAGTGACGAAAAATAATGATGGGGGGTAGGTATCATCTGAGTAATCCACTTTAAATCTTCTAATGAGTATCCACCAGAGTAAAAGTCTGTTGCCAGCAGCACCGATAATTCCAGGTCTAATAGATCAAAGTTTCTAAAGAACTTGAAAATGATTATGACATATAGTCTAAATATTATTTTTGGGAAACAACACGAAAAAAATTTATAATAAATAGTACAAATAAACCAAAAAAAGACTACAAGAAAGAGTGATGTTGAAATATGATAGTAGTCTATGAAAGCTAAGCATGACCGGTGATTTTCACTGTGAAATTATAATTTGGTTTACATTTTTTACTTTACACATAATTGTTATCATTATAGCTTGTGCCCTCAACAGAGGATAGCTGTGTGTGATAATAAATCGCTCAATCAGTATAATATACAATAATAACTTGAACATAAGTAACAATAAAGCATGACGTAATTAGTTAAATATTTCCCATTTAAACAGAAACCACTGTAAACAATCCGAAGGTTCCGTACCCAAAGGCTAAAAAGGTTAAAGATTTTAAAAACAGGACCAAGCTGAGTCTCATGAACCGTGATAGTAAGACAGCGATTTTCGCAGATGATGTATTTCTTTTTTTTATGTGAGAAAGTGGCAAACGAGCTGACGGCTCACCTGATGTTAAGTGATAACCGCCGCCCATGAACAGTTGCAACACCTTATCGTAGGGTTGCAAATGCGTTGCCACCTTTTAATAAAATTGGCCCCGGCTACCTCACTCACCAGACGAAACTTAGAAGTTTTTTTATTTAATTCTATTTTTTAGTATTTGTTGTTATATCAGTAACAGAAATACTAATAAAAATAGGTGGTAGGGCCACGCAACAGTGTTCACTGTTGCACGATTGGGCAGGTCCGTTCGGGTAACTAGCACGACCTCACAGAAGACCGGCGTGTAGTGGAAGTGTTACACTGTGTTTCGTCTGGTGAGTGAGGTAGCCGGGGACCACTTGGTTAATAGGTGGCAACGCGTCTCCGCCACCCTACACGTGGAGGAAACGACCCAATCACGCTTACCCAAAAATTTTATTCACACCACCTTCTTGTCCAGCGTTCTACAATAATGCGATTTTCTAAGCACTTCCTGCACAACGCACAGCCACTCTGTAGCTGCTGCCAGCCAGCTGCCGCCGTCTGTCTTTCCGAATCGCTACGACCTGGGAACCTTCAAGAAGAGAGCATACTCCTTCCTAAAAGGCGGGCTACGCATTTGCAATTCATGGGCGGCGGTGATCACTTAATAAGAGGTGAGCCGGCAGCCGGCCAACTTCTCACATGAGAAATAGTTTCATTTAGTAATGTGTAATCGCTTAAATACAAGAAATTATCAAACATAAAAAAGCTGAAACATTCATTCCTCTCTCAACGCTATAATTTATAACAATGAAATTGAAATAGCCCGCTGCAGAGTGCTTCTGTGAGTAGTGTTCACGATATTATGGTTATGTGACTTGGTAATAACAATAACAGTATACCGTACGACATAATTAGCTCGAAATGAATCGTAACCGCATGAACTTGGTGCGCTTCTCAATTATTATTGATAGAGCGTAAATGATGGAATGCTAACTGAATGCGGATTAACATTATTTCTGAACATTATTTTAATTCAATTTAGTTTTATTGCGCTGTTTAAAAGAAGGAGCCCCGTTAATATAAACATGCTCAATTTGTAAATCAATACATATTATACATATACAAACACCCAGACACCAGATTTTTCTAGTCTACGTTCTGACACTACGTTCATCACACAATATTTTTTCAGTAGTGAGGATCGTAGGTGGATACCTCTTATCTGCATATTATGTCATCAGGTTCAAAGTATTGCTAAGTAGATATATTTAAGCGTACAAAATGGAAAAGACGGCGTTTGACTTATAAACTTTTAGTAAACTTCATTAAATTAAAACGAGAGAACTTAAAGCCATTCAGGTTTCTTTTTTTAGAGGTTAATTAAAAATTTCGAGCCGAGGGACCAACAAGACTTCAAAGAGCAGTTTGCGGAAAAGACAAAGTCAATTTTGTATCCAAGTTGCTTTTAGCAGTAACTCGACTTAAGAACTGGATACCGAATTAAAAACGTTATCTGCGTATTACATTTTTGCATCATCTCTCGTATATAGATAATGTTTGAAATAATTATTACGTTTGAAATAGTTAGTCATAATGAATGAGACAGTCAGACTACACTTTCTTATGGAGATTTTTCTATTTAATTTCTTTTAAAAATAATACCGGTTTTAGTTTAACCAAAAATTACCAGTCATTTAAATAAGTCAATATAAAAGCGAAGTAAGCCTAGGAAAAGGATAAAACCATAAAATAGACGTAAATCATCAAAGTAGAAACCAAATATTTTGGATTCAAAAGATAATAAATTGTCATGAATAACATTTTAAGATGAATGTTCGAAGTATTGGTATATATTTCACTACCTTTTATTTATATAAATATTAAAGATTGCTAAAAAGTTCTTGGACAGGTGTTATAGTATGTAGTATGCTTGTGTAAGTATGACTTTTCCCAAAAAACGTTTACAGACAGGTGAACATATGACTTCACTTCACAGTTGGACTTTGTTTTATCAATATTTCAGAACATGTTTGTGCGTAAAGTTAATCTAGACTCAAAATAAGCAAAGTTTATACTTTGGGTAGAGTTTTGAGTTGGTATTGGGGTTAGCTTCGGGTGAATCAATCAAATTGTATAGACCAAAGGGTGGGGCTCGGTGACCGAGTCACGGTCAAAATTTATATTCAACAGGCGCTTGCCCGCCCCGTGCAATACAGAGTAATGCTAGTTCTATGGGATCGGCTTAATAGAAACAAAAGTATACTAGCCATTCAGTCTTAGTCTTAGTCTAGAGTTTAATGAAATAGATATAACATAATTGGCATATGGTTGATACATACGGTTACACTATATTCTAAGTCACATTCTATTAAAATGTGGCAACTCTACGAGTGTTGTATATGTCCATAGGCGGCGGTTATCACTTAACATCACGTGAACCGCCAGTTCCCTTGCCACCTTTACACATAAAAAAATCAAGCTTCCAACAATTTTATCAAAATAAATAATTTCTAATTTTCCTTAGAATAAGTAACAAAGTAACAGTAATTGAAAATTCCTGAATGACGGAGTAATTCTTAGCAAAGAATCCGATTTAATTTCGGTCCAAACTCTCCCCCGATGGCATGGTTCTAGTCTTTGAAAGTGCAATAAAAAGAATTTTAGTAACTTTATTTATATAATGCCCCAACGAATACTTTCAGAAATGTTGTAGTATCCATAAAACCTTAAATACTAAGCGCACTTAATATAGTGACGCACCACATCAAAACACATCTAATAACGGTCCTTAATTACTATTACATTAATGTAACTTTTTGTTAAAGCAATCCCATTCTTTACCGAAATCTTCTCAGTTACATTAGCTAATTAATCTGCTTTCCTCATCCAATCCCTATTATACATTTTGCCCACCACATTTTAAATGAATTAAAATAAAAACCTTCTAGTTAAATATAACAATTATTAACACTCATTAATATTGACACTGAATACACGTTAGTAACGTCGAGCTGAATAATGGTTCCAATACTCACAATAATTCAAAAGTAACCGAAGTCCCTTCAATAGATTTGGTTATGATGTCGCCTAGTTTACTTCCCCCACTTATTCTTTCTCCTTGTCGTTAACGGTGTTAACTAAGTTTTTTATGACTACTATTACTACTATTTGTTGTTATAGCGGCAACAGAAATAAATCATTTGTGAATATTTCAACTGTGTAACTATCACAGTTCATGAGATACAGCCTGGTGAGAGACGGACAGCGCAGTCTTAGGGTCCCTTTGTCTTAGTTTTACCCTTTGGGTACGGAACCCTAAAAACCCAGATTCGATCTCTAGTGAGAATCGAGTCCACGACAGCTGGTGTCGAAGCCAATGTGTTAGCAACTTTGCAACCGACTCCACTCACAACTATAAATAATAAAACAATATCAATGGGTTACTTAGTTATTGCGATAATAATATATCGTGAGCGTCGACGCATATACTCATATATTCTAAAGATTCTCTCAAATACATAGATATTATACATAGGTGTCATATTAGTAAGGATGAAGTACATCGATGTAACTATTCACGAGAACTGCTGCCGACAAACTGCATCACAGTTTGGCAGAGAATAATTTATGTTATTGTACTTTATTACTGGATTCAATAAATAAAAAATAAAAAAATTCTACTCAAATTTAACCAATTTGTTTTGGCTTCAAGCGCTGCTGTGAGCCGGTTTGGAAACGAAAAGACTGACCAGCGAGGAACCAGCGAAAGAAATTCAGTGGGACATTTTTTTACTATTAATTGACAAAAACATCGAATGTATTGAAGTCCACTTGAAAGAGCTTGAAGTGATCAATTTATTTCCAAGGTGTGTTATCATTTAAACAATCACTAATATTATAATAGCCTTTAACACGCAAAAGTTTCGTTTACAATTTTTTTGAATTTAGAAATTGATACATTGTGAACGTTTTCTGGGGTTTTATCAAACGTATGATATATGTAATTAATTTCATTTTTTTATTTTTATAAAACGTAAGTAAAAACGTATACATTGTCCCATAAAATAATTTCTTATTCTACGCATTCTGGTTGTGGGTAGAATGAATTAAATAAATATAAATTACTTAGATTTTTGTTAAGATTGGCACGATCGGGCGTTTATTTCTCTTACGCTAACATCGGGCAGAGTTGTAACAAGTTGGCTTTGTATAATTTATGTTTTACGATGTTGCTCCTTTTACAAAAATTTTTATCATTTTATCTAAGGATATTCATACAGTTAAATTTTTTCATAAGGTTAAATTATAAAAAAATGTTTAAAGAAGTTTACTAAAGTCTCTAAACTAAACTCATTCAAAGATATATCTCTAGAAAGCGTAAAGTTTTGATGGATACAAATAAAGAACGTGATAAAAATAGAATTTATCACTTTTGAGAAATAAAAAGGTGGATTTCTTCTAAACTTCCATTTTCGAAAAGAACCGGAAAGAAACTTTGCGGTGTTGTTTTCGATACATAATAAATTCTAACCTTAGTCATGCAGCACTTACTTACCTCTTCATCCAAATATCTATCGGTGATATATTCTACATTTATAAGAAGACGTTTCGTTGGAAACGAAGTCGATCAAAAAGAAACGACTGTGTAGAAGTTATTCGGTCCAGTTGCGCGAACACCGTAAATTATATTTGCGTTGGATGGACCTGTTATCGAATACTTATTCATTTATTGTATACATTTCCTTTCAATTTACGTGCGAAAGAGGAAAATATATCACGGTAATGGGATGCTCGTGCCAAACGATAATGTGAATGAAAATCTCCGAAAGCCAGCCTTGGATACAAAAGCCCACTAAGGATTTTATAACAAGATGAAAGTCTGTTACGGAGATTATGATATCTAAATGGGACTGGACGAAAATAGTAATGGTTTACATAAATATGACGTACCAAACTATTTTCCTCTACGTATTGGACAAGAAGGTATACAACCGTGACACTAAATGTGATCTTAACAGTTCGGGATTTCGTTGGCCCCTCGGAGTTTTCGCAACACCATGATATATTCCACTTCCACTTCACGCCGGTCTCCTGTGAGGTCGTGGTACTTACCTTGACGGTCCTACCTATTCGTGCAACAATGAAGGCTGTTACGTGGTGTACATGTTTCACAATATATACTTACATATTTCCCACCATGTCAAACCCCCTACCTTTTTGCCACCTCTTTAATAACAAAAAATACTTCGGATCACAATGTTAGGATACATAAGTCCACTGTGAAAATAGTAGGTATATAAAGATGAATTAGGTATATATGAGAAGTGTTGCGGAAGCTTGTGGCATGTGCCAACGCCCCGCCGGCGTTTTATTTCCTTCTACTTTATAGAAAGCACGTTCACACCGAGCGCGATATTTCGCGGCGCTCTCGCAATAACTGTCCACGTTGGCAGCCATTTAAAATAATTTTATTCATGTCAAAGGTAGGAGATGTGGCTAGTCAGGGTTTGTTGAGTAATTTCTTATTCACTTTGATATTTTAAATAAGGACTAACTTAATTACTTGTTACGCTATTATAATTCCACAAAAGGTTTCGTGAGAAAATAAGAGAAAAAATTACAGGGGAAAAAAATTTTTGCTGATCATTTCAAACTTTTTAATAAGTTTTTTTTAGTATAACGATTACTCTATTGTTTACTTTATTTATAGTTTGAGCAAAGCAATAATTCCTCTCGTCATGTCCATATTGTCTTTAGATCCATCGACACTGTTTATGGCCTTAACGATAAAAAATCCGTAAGACTGATAGACCGATAAACTTAAGAGAATTTTCTATAAAACGTGTAAAAAACACGTCTCTAAAAAGTAAACTCAATCTAAGAATGCAATCGGTCTGAGAAAGTACAGAATTGTTAAATTGGATCTGACAAAACTACGGAGTACATAAATTTCATTGATTTGAAATAGAGATCGCGTTTTTCGTAAAAATTTAAAATTAATTTTAATCATTTTAAAATTACACCAAAATTTGGGTCGCCGATCTTCAGCTGTCATATATCAGCCGAGAACAATTTCTCTTCATTCGTGCATTTAAATTTAATTATGCATATCCTTCACTATTAGCTTTTACTCATATTGAACAATCTCGGATGAATTTTAATGGCCTTCTTGTCGTGAACCCATAGTTATGGGTATGACTATGGGTGGGTATGGTATGGTATGGCCCAAAAAGGCCATTTTCAAGGTCAATTTCTTAGTTTAGAATAGTTCCTTAAAACTTAATGGCACACAACAATTTTAACTCTTATTATGTTGACGGCGGGACGTGGAAATTTAATGAATTTTTTTTTTAGGAATTTCTCTCACTTGTAATATCGTTTTGAATAAAAAATACAATTTGGACATTCACTAAACCATTACTATTGCTTCGGAATAACCTTTAGACCGCAAGATATTTTTATAATACAGATCTACTTTACTCTCTTTACTTGCAGTTTATCCAAAAAAAGAACTAAAATTTCTTTAATACTATTTCGCGCACATTGATTCAAAGTCCAGTGTTCGTTGCACTGCGAGAAACAAATGTTTCGGTTAGAAAATATCTCTCGGAGAGACATCCGAACCTAAATCGAATACTCTTCGTCTGTCAGCCGTTCAGGAATCCTCAATTACTTTTACCCGAGTCTCTTTGGTATTTGTTGTAAAGAATTAGAGAGAAAACGGTAGATTATTAGGCTGCGTTATTTTAATTTTCACTTACTACTAAGAGTACGGCGAAAGACAACGTCTTATATAACGACAATAAGGTCTCGTGAGGACCTCAGTCATACATTGTCTATAACTATGGGTCTATTTGGAGTGTCAATGGGACGGTGACAGTGAACTTTTTGCGATGTGGAAATAATAATTTATTAATTATTTATTAACAACGAACCAAATATTACGGCGAAAATTAACAATTGCGACATGAATTTAATTGGACCGTAAGACATTTATAATTGTGATTCTTTTGTAAAAATGTTAAACAAAGTCATATGTATAAAAGGTCAATCAAAAACTATTATTATTTTAGACTATTATTTATCGCGATCATTATATTAAGTGACTGTATATAATTTGTAGAAAAATGGACGAAAAGTTTTTCGCCGCCTGCGAAAACGGAACCTGACGCTTTAACCACTTAACTAAAGAGTGATGCTACCCCTACATTGTTTTTAGCTTGTCTTTTCTTATTAATTGTAACGATGCACATATTGTTTAAAAACCAAATATGTTTAAATAATGTGAAAATACTAAATGCAATATTACAATTACATTAACTACGCTTTGTTACCGACATTTATGGACAGTAAGCTCGAATAAAGTTGAACGTTTAAAGTTTTAGTTTACTTAAGCGCTACTAAAGCTGCTGTCTCCTACAATGAACTCCTATCACACGTCCATTACCAATGATGTCTCAAATAAAGATCATTGACAGCAGCAGCTTTAATACGAGTCTATTCAAGAAAATAAAACAAGGGAAAGTAGATAAAGTATTAAATAGTAAATATTTCTTCAAAAAGTCAGTAAAAAAAATTAAACACTCATCCCTTTTTATTTTATTCGGACTGTTGGTTTCACTTTCTGAATTGCAATCGGTTTGTTGTTCACATACATGAATATTTAATTTTGGTCTGGCTGTGTAAGCGGGTGAATAAACTGTGTATAAAGGCTCATTAAATTTACTCCCATTTCGGTTAAACGACAGCTAAATTTAAATACAGCATTTTCTGAGTATTATCAGTTAATTATCGTCAACAGTTTTATTGGTGATAAAGCGGTTAGTTATTTTCTCTGATACTGAGTATTATTTAAAATAGTGTCTATGTTTTGTGTCACTTAATAAAAATTACTTAAATTATTTAATTATACAAAATAAAAAAATAATAAACTGGCCTAGTGCGAGCTCCGTACTATTATCTATGAAAATGGCAAATAAAATCATATCTGTTGTATGGAAGCCCATATTAGTATTTTTTATTATAGCTGCAACAGAAATAGATTATCTGCGGAAATTTCAACTGTCTAACTACCACGGTTCATAAGATACAGCCTGGCGACAGACGGACAGACAGACAAACACACAGACCGACAGACAGCGGAGATTTAGAAATAGGGTCCCGTTTTGGTACGGAACCCTAAAATATATTATTCTCAAAAAGAAAAAAATAACTAAATATAGTCTTTCATGATTTATTAACAAACCTTTAAGGTTAATAGTACCTATATAGCTATGATGTCCCAAGATTTTAATTAAATCCAAAAATATAATCTTTTACGACTTGGGCCACTAATAATACAAGTACTAGTTTCTTCGTAATTTACTACCGTGGCTATTATTATATTGTAAAAAGTGATATAGATTGTAACTTTCACATTACTCATCGATAAATTTTAAAACAAATGTAATTAATTATATATTACACATGAAATATAATAAATCTAAGCCAATTTGATCTTTTTTTTCATTCGAGCAAAGACAAGCCCTTAGAATAAAATAAATCGAGAGAACAATTGTGTAATGCTTGAGGCATTGCTAAATTGAAAACAACAGAAAAACGCGAATATGTAATTTGGCACATGTGATTTCATCTCGGAAAATTTCCAAACTCGTATATTATGTAGGTACATGGCTTCAGCCCTGTAGTCCCGGGCTTATAGAATAGGGCTAAGGTATCCCCTGCCTGTCGTAAAAGGCGACTAAAAGGGGACACGGATGGGCAGCAGCACGAAGTGGTCTCGTGTTGCTGTAAGAGGATGAGGGGATTGGAGAAGGTTTATCCTTCTCCGAGGCGTGCTCAGGCGTAGTACCGAGGGACACCGGTGCGTTCCATGGGAGATCCCGGAGTCCCTCCAAATGTACAGAAGGTGGCCACCGAGGGGGTTTTAGTGGGTAAGAACCCCACATAACCCTGTCATGTAAAGTGACAGGGTATCTTTTGAAGATTTCCCCCCCCGATACCAAAAAAAAAATGTATGGCATATATTAAAAAAGAGGCCACCCGTGCGTCATAACGAAACTTCTAAAAATTCAAATTACGAATAAACGCGATAAATCCGTAAAACAGTTTTCTTTATGTGTAATCGCTTAAATACAAGACATCATTTGATATTTTCAAATAAAATCGTGTGAAAATTCTTTTATGGATTTCGATCGCCTTTTTTTCAGTCGCTTTGTATTATGTACACTTGTTATTCAACAAGTTAGTACGGAGAGCAATAAAGGAGCGTCACCGCTGGTTTCTCGGCCACTGAAAAAGAAACTGTTCCAAAGACCTCTCAGATAGTGTCTGATTTGACAAAAAATGGGACAAGCTATTGGATTAATGCCCTATTTTCTTGTTCGTTCTTTCTCAAACTTATTTGCCCTGTAACTATTAACTTTATAATAAAATTAAAATAGGTGCCTTAACACTAAACATCATTTCTTCGACACTCAATACGAATATCCATATATATATATATATATATATATATATATATATATATATATATATATATATAATAAATGTAAATATTGATCAATAAACAAAAAACTGAACATTTTTTACCATAGGTATCCAATTATGGGACCAATAAAAAAAAGCTAAATCGCAAAAACATACACCTTATACACATATTATGTACATATCATATTATACATATAACCTTAATGGATAGACTAACCGATTGTTACTTTTTCTAGTTAAAATCATATTTTACATACACAATTTTATTGTTATCAGTAAAAGCAATAGTGACTTGAAGACTGAACCACCAACTGATGCACGTTCAAGAAAGCAATGTAACTTGAATACATGCTCATGTTTATTTCACGCCGATATAGATACCAAGTGGCGGTCTCCAGTAGCGATGTGGACATTTGTCGGACTGATGTTGCTAGTAAGCCTTTCCATCGCTTTTCGTAAGGGCACTAAATAAATCGACACGCTACGTGCTATGTTCTTCACAGTTTTGTATACTCATGTATTACGCCGTGTTATGTTATTTATCTCATAAAGCTGTTTTTAGTGACAACGGCATATCTCTTTTAATTGGAACGAAGTTCCTTATCGCGCTTTGTAAAAGGGGGGGTCAAAAAAAGACGGAAAAAATTCTCAAGAAAAGTTGTAACGACACTTTTTGCTATCTTTCTCTCTCTCTCTGACAGAAAGCAAGCCAGATATTTTTTTATTTCTATTTCGCATTGAACAGTGTGGTGTCGCGTCGATTATTTTTGTTGAGTGTATACTGTATGTATACAGGTTTTTTGTACATAATAAAGTAATAATTTTTTTATTAGGTTAATGAAGTTAATTATTACTAAAATTGAGCTTACAGATTAAGTTTATATTACATTATATTTGTTAATAATAAAAAAAATATTATTATAACTTAAAAAAAAATTATTACAATTTCTTCACTAATTAATCGAAAGGCGTTTTTTTGTTCGGGTGTTTTTTTTTTTTATGCGAAAACTTGTCAAACGAGCACCTGATGTTAAGTGCATACCGCCGCCCATGGACGTCTGCCACACCCGAGGGTTACAGATGCGTTGACCTTTTGAAAATTGGGCTCCGGCTACCTCACTCACCAGACGAAACGCGAAAGTATTTGTCATACTTCCACTTTACGCTGGTCTTCTGTGAGGTCGTGGTACTTACCCGGATGGGCCTGCCCATTCGTGCAACAGCCAAGGCTGCTGCGTGGCCCTACCACCGTAAGGGAAAATCTTATTAAAAATAAAATAAAATCTTATTGATTCAATTAATTCCCTACCACTGTAGGGAATTAATTGAATCAATAAGATTTTTTAGACTGAATGACATTTATCACTATTCTTTAAAATTTATTATCTTCCATTGAATATTAAATTACTATTTTTCACATTATTATATTTTAAGTTATGGGTACTGTATAAACAAAAAATTATAAATTTCATATAATTAGTATTTTAAAATTTGTCAACCAAAAAAACTTTCCTTTACTAAAAAAAAATGTTTTACAAACATAGCATTTTCGTGATCATTATGGAAACCGTAGTCAAACAAATATTCGTCTTCTCTCAATTGCTCATTACGAAGGATCGCAAAATTTTCCAAATTCCAACATTTTCTCAGCTACGATTAGTTCCAATTAGTTTTAATAATGCAATGATCTCTTCACGGGTCGCTGCGTCTAAGAGAGAGTCGGCACTAATTAACAATGTTACTACAACGCGGGTGACAATTTGGTTAAGTGATTATTGAGTGCTGAAGTCTTTGTTTCATTCTAATCATGTCCATCAGATTCAAATTTATTTAAAAAAAAAAAAACTAAATTGTGTTATCCATAACTGCACAACACAAGCATTGCTTGGTTTTGGCGTTGTGTAAAATATGTTCATATGTTCTTTAAATATTAACTTTCTCTCAAGAGTACACAATATTGCAGTGTCAGTATATAGTGGTAGTATAGTGTTAAACAATAAGAGAATTCGCTGAAACTAACATGGAAGCGTCGCTTGTCATATGTCATTGATATTGGGTAGAAAAACCCTAAATTTATTGAAAAGTGTGATAAATGCACGTTCATTCGTTTCTAGACAAATCTTTTTGTATGTTTTATCTCAAATGAAATTGCTAGTGAAAAAATATAGACGTGAGACTCCAGCACTATAGACACTGGAGGTAAATTCTTATATTCTTCATGCAATGTCTCAAAATTATGTTCTCCTAGTTAAGATTTCAAGGTTCCAAACCGCAAATCACCTGTTACAGAAACCTCCGAATCAGTAATGATAGGAATAGAATATTAATGCCCCCCGGCACACAATTCCGTTAAAAGCCTCCGGTTTAATAATGCTGAAATGGATTTTGATTTTTGCGATATAATAAGTTTTACTTCCATTTTTCCTTCGCAGCATTGATTGAAACTGTTGATGGGAAAAGTCACGGCCAATCCTTCGATGACTTAAGATGGATTGTTTACAATATTCAGGCATAAGCCAAGCCTAGCTGACATAAGTAAGTTTTGATACTAAACGTCTGATAATGAGTTTGCCTAATTCAGTAATTTAACTAACCATTCATAATCTTATTATTAGATATCGGTTAAATTTGAAATGTTCTCGACAAAATTAACCTTCCCGATGTTATTGGCGCTTTTGGCTTTGAAATAAATTGTTAAGAAGCCACCGTAGCACAATCACTGTAGTTTAAGCAATGACCTAAACCAAGAAATTGGTTTCAGTGCCAGTTTCTTACCTTTCAAAGAAAATATTACTTAATTATTACATCACTTATTATATTACAGGGAGAATTTACAAAAAGTGCCCAAATTTACACAGTAAGTTCAGACTCGGTAGTATATTCAGTTTTTGAAATAAAAACAAGAAAAAAAATATTCCATAATATTCCCTAAAAACCAGAACTTGTTGACGATGCGGTAATCATTCATAAATACCTAAATTTTACTGTGCACGCCCAAACATAAACAGCACAAACAGCACAAACAAAACGAAGCGCTCGCGAAGATAAATCGCAGACGACCCTTCCTCCCTTCCCGGGTCCGTCTCAACCGCGCCGGCACAGCGTCATAGCCAGGGTAGGATTTAGTACTATAATTATAGTATTAGTAGTATAATTTCATGCTTCGTACTACACACTATCCATATGTAAGGATAGTACGAAAACGTACTATAATTTCATTACTTTACCTAAATGATCAATATTATACCATTCACTGCCAATCCAACATTAAAAGAAGTTCTTTGGGTTGTAATCACGTTGTAATTCTTTAACTTTTTTCAATACTTTGGACTTTTTGACAAACATTGGACTTTTTCAATACTTCGGTTTTACAAACAGTCACTTTCCACTCAATGAAGTAATTAATAGTACGATTAATTTATTATTTTTATGACACTGCCGTTCCATTCTTATTCAAAATTCAAAGTGATAACAATTTTCTGCGAGTTTTTGAGTAAAATAATTTATTTTTTATGCATTAACTATGAAAATAATAGTGTACTATAATTTTTTGTCAAATACTATCCTTTAACATTTTTTGTTTTTGTTTTTTATCCTTTAATCTTTTTTACCCCACCTAAATCTAAACCTGTCTGGATTTATCGTTGAGTCGCGGTGAGGCCCTTCGTTAGTTTCAGTTTGACCGTGACCTAATTACGGCCGCACGTCTCTAACGATGTCAGAACAACGACGCCGTTATTCGAACTGCGAGTATTACGAGATGGTACGGTGCTAATTTTAAGTGATGAAAGTTTACGTAGTGCACAAAGACTTCATGAAAGTGACTCTTTTACGCGTTTAAAAAGACAGACAATGAACTCAAGTGTATCTAAACGAAGGACGATTTTGGCAGCCAACCAAAGGTTATTAGATTTTGGACAATTTACTACACCAGCGCATGCAGTACTCAGACACAAGTAATGTTAAAAAAATAGTTTGAGAAAGCGTGCTCAGCTTTGTATTGAGAGAAATGGACTCCATTTTGAACAATTGTTAAAATAAATTTTTAAAGTTTTTTATAGTGCTAATCTCTGCACTGAAGACGTGGGTTCGATTCCCACAGCGGCGACAATCTTTTCGTACTTTTTCTACATGTTTTAATGTTCAATTGTTAAAATATCAAAGCTATAGCTTTTCGTGACCAAATGAATACGAACAATAGTGTGTGATTTTAAATAATAAAGTAGTATTTTAGTATTATGACGACCCCTTGTTATGACGGTCCTAAGCCCGTTCTAAGTACGAAGGTAAATTGGAATCATAAACTTACTTGTGCTATGATACGCGTGTAGTAACAAACTTTAGTTGTGTGCGTGTCACAATGTAGATAGATAGGTGTCGACATTTATGCGTCGTATACTTTTGAAGCGAACTTGTGTGCGTGAAAGTCATGTATGATCGCGCGTAAAATAAACGAGTTGCGTATAAATCGCGCACTTTTGAGACAAGTTGAAATGAATGTAATTAATTACTTACGAGTGATTTTAAATATTTATCATTTTTATATAACATTATTTATGTCTAGAATTTAATAAAAAAAATGGATACACTTAGAAAAGCCTCCCTGTATTTTCCTGATATTCATTTATTTTAGAAACACATACATATTCTAGATTTTCGACAACTTTATAAACGAAAAATGGAATCTACTTCAAAGCGCAAAAAGGTTGTGTTTAAAAGTGAATGACATTCCGTTTACTTTTTGAAGTTAAAGATAGCCTACATCGGGCTATGAATTACTTCAGTGTAATCAAATTTATTTTAAGATAATTTTTTTTAGTGCTAGCTGGGATAGTAAGATATACCCAATACAGTATAGCAAGATGAAACTTGAGAGTAGAGACCAGCACTAAAATAAGATGATGCTCATCATTATTTCAATCTATTTTAGTCAACTGGTGAACATTGATCTACTCCACAGGTGCAATTTACTAACATATGGATCTAGGTTTGAATAACACATCGATACAAAATGTATTCTTTTTCACTGAACTGATCTCAAGCGTCACCATTCTATTCGATCCATACGTTTGTCTGATAGAATTGTTGTTACAAATGCTGGCAAATTTGCTCTTCCCTTCAAAATAAACAGACAGATAGAGAAATACTACCAATTTGAACTGTCAACATTTTGGCCACACGGCAAACAACTGCTTCGCTCACCCTACGTGCGTCAAATGCACCGGTGACCACGGCACAACCGAGTGCACGAGGCCTAAAGATTGCGCAGATCCACCGGACTGCGTAAACTGTCACGCTACCGGCCACCCGGCTAATTATAGAGGCTGCGCCAAGGCCCCGAAAACTCCCGCGAGAAAATCTCCCGCGAAATCTACGTTGCCCAAACCCGCGCCCGTTAAATTCATTCCCGCGCCCGTACCCGTCATAAACGCCTGGGCGAAACCCCAGGTGGCCGCGCAGGTAACCACGCCGGTAATCCCGGTCGCCTCACGACCGATCGCACAATCGCTGCCCGCCTGTCAAACGGCGCCGCGGCCGCAGGTGCAGCCAACTCCGTCGGTTTTCGCGGAAAATAAAGACGACCCATTCGCGCAAATCGCAAACATCTGCAGCCTATTAGACACGATCAATAGGCAGGAACTCGCCGTATTGTCCGCTAAAATAGCGGCCGCCACATGTGGCAACGAGCGCCTTAGGGCAATTTGCCAACACAAGACGCTTGTGGAAGCCCTCTGGGCTTTTACGAGCCAACCATAAAAGACAATAGTCCGCGCAATAAAACCGCGCTCCGCCGCGTCGTTAATTAGACCCATAAAAACACCTTAATGGGAAGTACAACCGCAGGCAGAACAAAACCTCGGGCTCTGGTTGTTTCGTATTTCAACGCAAACGGCATAAAGGGTCAAAGGGACGAAATCGCGGAATTCCTTCGCGATTATAACGTAGATATTTTTCTAGTGCAAGAGACATTCTTGAAGCCTAGTACGCGATTCCAGAATCGCAAATTACATTGTCCGCCACGACCGGTTAGCAAACCGTCTGGAAGGCACATTAATTTATTATAAACGGTCCTTGCACTGTTGCCCGCTCGACATTCCAGAGCTAAGTCAAATAGAGGCATCCGCGTGTAGGTTAGCGCTCACCGGCCACAGGCCGCTTGTACTAGTCTCAGCCTACCTCTCGGGGAATAGAACCTTATTACAAAGCGACCTAGATACGCTACTCAACTTAGGCCCTTCCGTGATAATTGCAGGAGATCTAAACTGCAAACACGGCTCATGGGACATCCACAGCATCCCAAATAACAACGGAAAGCATCTCTTTAGCTTATCCGATAACCTAAACTTTAGCATAGTCGCTCCCGCGACTCCCACTAGGTATCCTACGGTGGACAACTACCAACACGCATCACCGAGTGTCCTAGACATCATGTTATTCAGGGAGGTCTCGCTCGACATCGAGTCGATAGAGACAATCCATGAACTAGACTCAGATCACAGGCCCGTCCTGTGTAAACTGGGCCAGAACGCCGGCGCGGTCCCTCCGACCAAATCGGTAGTGGACTGGCATCGTCTTGAGGTCAAACTCAAGGCCTTGGACCCCCAAGACTTAATCGAACTACCCGAGACAATAGCTACGTTCGATGAAGCAAATCGAGCAATAGCGAGTCTCCGAGAAACTTACTTCCGCAGTCACAGACTCGGAACGGACGGTGAAACTGTCGGGCGACCGACGGTTTAACCTTCCGCCCGACCTAAGACTGCTAATTAGACAGAAAAATGCAGCCAAACGCGCCTTTGACCGATACCGATTGGAATCGAACCGAACCCTACTTCGACGCCTTCAGCTAGAAGTCAAAGATCGTGTATCGGAACACCGACATACAACGTGGGACACTCTCCTAGAGGACATCGAGCCATCGCACACCGCCTACTGGCAGTTGGCCCGCAGTCTGAAAGCAGACCCCCGCGAATCTCTACCGCCGTTAGTTAGACCTAATAGCGCTTCAGTAGCCCTAGATGACTCCGAAAAAGTCGAATGCCTTGCGGACAACCTAGAGCAGCAATGTACGCCATCGCGCGAACACACCGATACAGTCCACCTAACGGAGGTGGACTGCGTTATCAAAGAGCACGTATTTTCTAACGGCCTTCTGCCGACGGAACAATTCGGCTTTCGAGCTAGACACTCTTGTCAAGACCAGTTATACCGCCTAACGGAGCACATTCTAAAAGGCCTAAACCACCCGAAACATGTCAGTACAGGGGCTCTTTTCTTCGATGTCGCAAAGGCATTCGACAAGGTCTGGCACAACGGCTTACTTTACAAGCTGTACACACTCAAAGTGCCAGATAGGCTCGTACACACCATCCGGGCCTTTTTGTTGAATCGCTCTTTTCGATATCGAGTCGAGGGCCCCCCTCCACAAGCCGCCGCCTCACGGCCGACGTACCACAAGGCTCTGCCTCTCACCTTTGCTCTTTACGCTCTACACGAGCGACATACCCAAAGACCGCCACGTCAATCTCGCGCTTTTCGCGGATGACACGGCGCTCTTTTATTCAGACCGCAACCTTAGACAACTAACCACTCGACTCCAAAGCGCCGCCGACCGCCTCGGCGATTGGTTCCGCAAATGGAGAATAGAAATAAATCCCGAAAAGAGTGTGGCGATTCACTTCACACGAAGTACTTACCCGTCACATCTTTGTAATGGTCCTCGCCAATGCAGAAAGTTGGGGCAAATATCCCTTTATGGCCAACCGCTCCCCTGGGAGAAAAAGGTCAAATACTTAGGAGTCACTTTCGGACTCGCGTATCTCATTTACTACGCACATTAATAACGTTCGTAATAGAGCCGCGTTCGTCTCCGGCCGGCTACACAATTTAACTAACGCTAAAAGTAAAATGCCCTTAAGGCACAAATTATTATTATATAAGACCTGCGTACGACCTATTATGTCCTACGCATGCATGATCTTCGCCCACACGCACCCTACTCGCTTGTACAAGCTGCAAATAGTACAAAATAAGTTCATCCGCCGTGCAACCGGTGCGCAGTGGTATCAACGCAACGTCGATCTGCACAGCGATTGCAGACTCCCGACGATTCGCGAATATTTTAAAGACCTGACCAAACGGTTCTTCGATAGAGCCGAACATCATCCCAACCCTCTGGTGGTAAGCGCAGCAAATTACCAACCCGACACAAACGCGAACGTCAACAAGCGTCGCCCGCGAAACGTCCTCATCGACCCGGTCAAGGAAGGGGACTTAGATACGCCGGACCCACCGCTGGGGGTCCCGCCGGATAACACTACACCCACAGCTAGTGTAATAACAAACACAATAGTTCGCCCTCGCCTCCGAGCACGGCGAGACCAACACAACGCGTACACAAGGTACACCCGCGTTCCAGGGCGGTTCTCACCGCCCCCAGCCATCGATTAGCTTAAAACACAGTCGACGGCCATCGGGGTCTCGGTCCGCACAGCAACTTCGATGGCCCTTAGATGACATGTCGTAGTTAAACGCATGCATGAGCACATGCGCGGCCCTACCCACAGCGGAGGGCCCAAACCCGTGGGTTCTGGCTAGCCCACCGGTTCTGCGTCAGATGAAGCTTTAATAGTCTCGGGACTGAAAGCAAAAACATCAGTTAATACAAGATACAAGACCAATTTGACTTGTATATTTTATTCCAATAAAAGAGTACCTACATGTCTATAAAAATGTAATAAAAGAGGTTAAAATATTTACAGTTGCAATCTGTAAAATATATTTCGTTCGATAATACGGAATACTTTCATTCGATATCAAGTTCGCCTTTGTCGAGCAGATTACATAGTACGGAATAGCTTTTAAACTGGTAAAAATAGAATCTGTATATTTCCCTGTCAAATACTAATCTGTCTGCCAGTTTTAATGGTTGGCAAAAATTTTTTAATCGTTATTTTTTCATAGTATGCGAGAGAATATTTATTGTCTATATTTACAGCAAATAATATGGAAAGAATAACTCTTCTCTAATGATATGTTACATTGATCCTCGGACATGTAGTTTGAATGTGTTGGATAAAAGATAAATACGAGTAAATTACTAATAGCCGAAACGTGGTTTCACCGGACTTAAGGGTCCCGAAACGAAAAAAGGTCGTAGTCATGTCAAGGGAATTCAGACGTGACCTCAGACCCGAGTCGACGTCCCTTGTTAATAATGGCGGTAGTAATGAGCGTAACTATAATTAATACAGATTAGCTTCGTCTTGAAACACACGAGTAGCTAACAGCATCTTATCTGACGCTAATGCAGGTTAACTGATATGATTTAGGGCAAAAGTTGATCTTTAATCTAGGCAAGTACTTAATCTTTTCGAATTATCATAATTTTCATAAATTAATGCAATAAAGTCATAATGTCATCGTTTACAAAGTACAGAAGCGTCAAAAATATTTAAACTGTGAACTATTTTCGAAGTTATCATTTTTCTTCAAGTTACAGCTGTTACGAATAAGTAGAAAAATCCAACAAAACATTTGAGCTATCAGACACAACAGCCGATTATAAAGCGATTATTTATTATGAATGATTTTATCGCCACATGAAATACCTGTCTCAACAAAAATCGTTCACATTGCGCCTGTCGAATGAGAAAGGCCGCAATACATTAAACTTTTGCACGTCATAAAATCAAAATTCGAGTGCTAGATTTGCGTCAGAGCCAATATCAGAAGCGATCGCGAAATCCAAACGCTCGATGATTTTTAATTGAGTTTGGCTTTTAACGTGCAAAGCAATTTCGAAAAAATCCACAGATTTGAGAGATTTCCAACAGAAAGAAAATATAAAATCTTTGAAATGAATTTATGTGATGTAAAGTTACGTGGGAAATGTGTAATCTACAACAATTACGGCACAGATATTGAAGTTTAGTGTACTACAAATCCTACTCTATCCCGTGTTTCACAGTCAGTAGTCCTTATCTTTTAATATGTGCGAACACAAAAGTTAAATAATATGCAAAAAAGGTATTTCTTCATACTGTGGTAGTCAGGCCACGCAAAAGTGTTCGTTGTTGCACGAATGGGTTGGTCCGTCCGGGTTAGTACCACGATCTCACAGAAGACCGGCGTGAAGTAGAAGTGTTACACTTCTGCGTTTCGTCTGGCAAGTGAGGTAGCCGGGGCCCACCTTATTAAAAGATGGCAACGCATCAGCAACCCTACGGGTGTTGCAAATGTGCCATAGGCGGCGGTTATCACTTAACGTCAGGTGAACCGCCAGCTCTTTTTCCACTTTCTCACATAGAAAAATATTAGGCTGATATGGGAGACCTTGTCAAGGCAACAAAGTAATTCCCCAAGGTGTCACAAACTAAATCACAAACTTTGTCTTATATTATGGAATACAAGACCGAAAGTAACCGTTAACTTTCTCGAATAACATGGAGTCTGGTGTCGTGGACTCCATGATTTCATTTAGGGAAAAGTTTTATGTCACTTTATTGAGATTCTTTGTATTTCATTTTAATAAGATTAAAATCATTATTTCTAACAACATCATACTCTTCTCAATAAATAACACAGATTTATCAAAATGTAAAAAGGCTAAAAATTACAACAGATTTGGAAGTGAAATGGTGAGAACATTTATTCTTATAGAGTGAAGAATATACAGATGTAAAATTTTACGACGATGCACTGAACACATCCCGCTTGTATTAGCAAAGATCTTTTCTCATATTAATTACGAATACGCTTTTAAACATAAATATATTTACAAAACCGAAGCCTCATATACATTCATTTGGAAGTCGTCAAAATTGATTTCACTTTTAGATGAATCGAGCGTCACATTGCCGTTGGCGCTGGTGACATTGACATCCTCTATGCTAGACACTGTGGAGCCACGGTGAAGAGAAAGAGATGTCAATTCACATTGATATGATGGTCTCTCCCAAAGTTTTCTAGAAGACCGTTACTGTACTTTAAAAAGAAAGTTCCTCCGCAACATTGATGTGGCCGCATGCAACGCTAATGTGTTGTCGCTGGCAACACTAAACCGGATATGACGTTATCTATTCGAGAGGCACATGGTCGCATGGAGCAGCGGTCACTTTCATTTCGGCCGCGTTCCCGGACGGTGTTATAACCACTAGTGCTGCTTGTCGTTATAATAGTTGTTAATATTGTTACGAACACACGAAGAAACTAGCACCATCTAGCGTCAACCATTAAAACCACTCAACGAACAAAGGCAACATAAAACCCCCTACTCAATACTAGATGGCGATAGAGGAACTACTGTGGAACTATATAGTCTCGAAAACCGGGTACATTCGCGAACTTTCCAGGATCATGTTCGCGCGTGTCGGGTACGTTCCAGGAAGGATGTTTCTGGATTAGTCTGGGACTCGTCTTGGCCCATATAAAAAGCCGCAGGGAGGCGAGGGAGTACAGTTCAGTTTGAGCTATCTTCGAGGCGACTTCGGAGTGAAAACTAGTGATCAAGAGCGATACCAGTGAAACCTAAGACTTGGCTACAACCTAGGACACCGTCAGTGCTTAGTGTTTGGACCTAGTGCTTTGTGTTGGACCTAGTGCTAGTGAATAAAGTCGTCAAAAGAGTCAGCAAGTCTTTCTCTCCAAATCCTTCGAACCCTTACACGTAACAATATTCAAGCCCAGAAATGTTTAAAATATTACAATCAAAGTAATAACGTTTGAACTCTTATAAATGCCACGGCCGATGAACTTCTTTATTTTTTGTAAATACGCTTTCCGTTGAAAGTTTCAGCACATGTAAAAAAACTTTCTGATTTTTATCGTTTATAAAAACACAGTTATAGTTAACAATCATACAGGGCAGGATATTGTATGCGTTCTCTAGGAAAACATTTTATTCTGTTGTGATATTTTTCTCGTTAAAACTTGGCCCGCAACAGGGAGACGTAGAAAGGCTGATTGCACTGCAGAATGCATCGGAGCTCGAAACAACTTTATCAATATCACATATTTGTTGATCTTCTTTATTGGTCCGTACCAATGCGAGCGTGCGATATTTAATTTTTATAACTTTCAATGCCTCAATTGTTACAGTTTCTAGGCTGCGGTAGCATATATGGGTTCGTACATTCGATACGAATATTCATATTGGGTAGAGATCTGAATTACAACTACAAATATAGCAGTTTTTTTTCTACTATAGAGGTACTTGATTTGCGACGTATTTCTATTTAAAGAAAATGTTTCTTCAACTTTTAAGTTTTATAATTTGTTCAATTTTGTAGTCAGTTTAATTAGGTACTGAATTCCTTACTGTGGTACGGCGACGCACCAGCATTTGCCGTTGCACGAACGGGAAGACTGGTCCGGGGAAGAAGTCCACGGCCTCACAGAACACTAGTGAGTTGGAAGTATTATACTTTCGCATTTCGTATAGTGAGTGTGGTAACTGGCACCCACTTTTTTAAAAGTTATCAACGCAACCTAATTTATAAGCCCTCAGCGTTTTTGATGGCCATGGGCAGCGATCTTCTCTTAACGTTACGAGAACCGCCTGCTTGATTGACAATTTTTCACAGAAAAAACTTATTGTTTCTAATTTTAGAAGAGTGGACTTTAATCGTTATTACTTAATTAGGGCTCCGTACCTCAAAGAGTAAAAAAGAACCCTAATAAGATCACTCTCGTCCGTATGACTGTCCGTGTGTCATCAATTTTCCCAGGAACGAGAAGATCTTCAGTCAAAACAATAATCTTCATCAAAATTTTTTGAAAGTTAATGTCCTAGGCCTAACGCCGCGGCTGGTGACAAGAGATGGTTCGTTTCTCGCTCAAAGGTTAAGCATAACTATTCAGCGAGGAAATGCAGCTAGCGTTCTTGGCACCATGACGCGTGGAGGTTTATTAGATAATATTATGTAATTTTAGATACATTTAATCTTGTAAATATTAGGTCAATAAGTACACACATTCACAGTTATATTCTAATATATAAAATACTCGTGTTTGTAATTGAACTCCTTCGAAACGACGAACGAACTTTCTTTTATTTGTGCCTTGCTTATTATCATTTTTTTAACACTTGACACTAGAGATTCCATTATCTCGAACTAAGATCTCGTACACTCATATGAAGTAAACTCCTTAAAATAAATAATCGTACATTATAAACATATTGATTAATGAGTTTAAAGATTTTAGTGTAACATCCCTAAAAATTGCATCTTTGCATTAATATTTTTATAAATAATATAACGGAATCTTAGTTAACTAACACTATATAGGAACCTTATAGAAACCTATATAGAAAATATATATAACTAGTTAAACTACATCGAAATCTGCACCGTTAAGGCTTCTTTTATGCCTTCCATGATTCTGCTCGCGGTGACGTAATTTCACATTAATGTGACGTAATAATTAACCCCTAGACAAGGGCCTATAATTAATTATGACGTCAAAGGAAGCACGTCTGACAGCGGACCCGACAGCCATAATGCGTCATCTCTATATATTATTGCCCAAAAGTGTTTTTTGTTGATCGGTTCAGTGAAAGACGACAAAACGGTTTTTTATGTCAGATGGTGTCAATCGAGCTGGCGGTTCTCTTGATGTTAAGTGATAACCGCCGCCCATGGAAATTTGCAACTCCCGTAGGATTGCAGATGCGTTGCCACATTTTATTGCCAGTTAAAAGACAAGATATTATACACGAACATAACAGTAGCAACACCAGTTACACTAAGCGATTTTATCTGTGTCACTTGATGTTGTTCCCCGCGATCGGACAGAAACGTCCGTAACGAAAAGCATTATAAAACCATCGAGAAAATTATTATTTGTTTTACATAAAGGAACAAGGACGCTACACAAACTTTATCAACCAATTTGTTCGATATCTAATTATGTTTGAATAGAATTACACTCCAAAGTGATCGAACCAGGCGGAAATTCGCCCGGCACAGATACGATATAAAGCAATGACGGAACCATCCAAAATAATTGAACGAAAACATCCGCAAAGAATGACACTTGAGTCTCTCTGGTTCCTTTAGCTTAAGTTCATAATTGAAATTTGGGACAAATTCCCAATACTGTGAAGTTGTCTATGAAGGAAGGGTCAACCATCCATACTCAGATTATAAATGCGAAAATAACTCTTGTCTCTCAGTCTCGCTTTCGCGCCAAAACTACTGAATCGATTTAAATGAAATTTGGTACACAGATAGTCTAGAGCTTGAGAAAGGACATATGCAATTTTTTAATTGCAAAAAACTTTAAAATATATACGTATACTAGCTGCTGCCCGCGACTACATCTGCGTAGAGGGGTGAAAATTTAAGGTTGTATGTATTTTTGTATGTTGTATCATAAAAAATTAAAACAAAAAATTTAGGGCTGGACCATCCCTAACATTTACGGGGTTGAAAAATAGATGTTGTCCGATTCTCCACCCTGGCCGATATGCACACAATATTTCACGAAAATCGGTCGAGCCCTTTCGGAGGAGTTCAATTACAAACACCGTGACACGAGAAATTTATTAGATTTTAAAGACAGATATTTATTCAAGGGCTTCAACGCAAGCGAAGCCGCTGGTGAAAAGCTAG
Organism: Iphiclides podalirius; assembly: GCA_933534255.1. Taxonomy (NCBI): domain Eukaryota; kingdom Metazoa; phylum Arthropoda; class Insecta; order Lepidoptera; family Papilionidae; genus Iphiclides; species Iphiclides podalirius. The sequence continues at coordinate 194,151 of OW152817.1, read as the reverse complement.
TTTGTAAAAATTCAAATAGTTGTAGTAGTTCACTATTGTAATTTTGATCAAAAATTACAATAGTCAATCATCAAAAATACTTTGAAATGTGCCTTGCAGAATTGAAAGTGAACATTTTTATTTTCAGCACAATGGCCGGTTTGCACGTAATACTACTGCAAATGAAATCCAGGCATAACATATTGCCTTTAATTGCCATTCCTTTTTGTGTTGTCACCTGTATTTCAAATGGTTATGTAAAACGAGAGTAGTGTGTGATTGAACTTCTTTTTATGTGAGAAGGTGACAAGATAGCTGATAATCGCTGCCCAAGGAACCCGTAGGGTTGCAGATGCGTTGTCACTTTTTAATTAATAATGTGGGCCCCGGCTACCCCACTCACCAGTCGAAACCCATAACTATAACACTCCCACCTCACGCCGGTTGTGAGGTCGTGGTACTTACCCGGACGGACTTTGCTTTTTTTGATGGGAAAAAAGCGACAAACCGAGCAGGAGGCTCACCTGATGGTAAGTGATCACCACCGCCCATGGACACCTGCAACACCAGATGGCTTACAAATGCGTTGCCGGCGTTTTAGGAAAGAGTATGCTCTCTTATTGAAGGTTTCCAGGACCTGCCCATTTTTGGAACATCGAAAAACTTGTCACTGAAGAAATTCAGTTAGTTAATTAAATTTACATTACTTGTAATTTAGTTAGTATTTCTCAATGATTTTTGTTGTTAATAAAATAGTTATGTATCACCTTGTACTATGCACTATGACTGTTTCCTTTCTTGCAGGAACACTGTCTCATACTTGCGATGCTGGACTTTACAAGGTCGTTGCAATATGTATTAAACACGATATTTAAGATTTAGCATAGGGAAGATTGTTTAAATCTATTAACATTCTGTAGAACAAAGGCAAGCTCTTAATAACGAGTGGCGCATATCTCGGTAATATTTCATGACTGAGTTAACTTTAAAACGTTAATCTTAAATTCGCCACAAAGTAGAGTCGTTCGAGGAATTTTAAATTGATAACTTATACTTTGACCTCCTTAATATTAGCGTTAAATTAAAATTATAAAAATAATTTAAAATTAAGTATTTCTCCCAAAAGCATTAAAATTTTGTTACTGGCGACGCCATAAATTGTTTTCTTCAAATTCAACGACAATAATTTAATATTTATTGCATGTAACGTTAAGAGCAAATGGTTAATAAGTCACATTATACAAAATAGTAACTTAACTGAGGTTATCGGGTTGACACGTTAAAGAAAAATATTCTTTTTCGAAGATTCTTCTCATATATGTAGACAAACTTTGCAATAGTCATGTCAATCACATTTAATTTACTTTTTCGGATTGAATTTACTTCAAGGTGAGATTTTCAATTTCAATGTGAACACCCAAACTTGTTTACACTGTTCGATATTACAGCACATATTTGAATACTACCCTATTACAAGAAAATAAATTCGTTTCCCCAGAGTAGCGCAAGCTCCTTTTTACTCCTCTCACAGGACATAAGCCATTGTGACCATGAAAGGAGAAGTATAGATTTAAACTTATACTTCGTCTAAGAAGCTATAGATTTAAACCGTACAGATAAGAATGTTAATTAATAAGTTGAACTTCACTTTTAGAGTCATTTCATATAAATTGATTTTGAAGTTTTATATTGGAAATGTTTTATGAAGATTTTAGAAGACAGCATAGATGACAATCCACGTGGTTATCTTGCCCCTACGCACAGTGTTGTAACATATAAATATACCACGATTTTTTTTTGCAATGACATCAATTTTCTCGTTAGTCACTTTATTCTTATATTGAAATTTAATTTTTAAACTTTTTGTTCGGTTTACCATTAAAGTGTTTTTTTAGTTTTCTAAATTAGTATTTATTCTGTCTATGAACACGCACAAAATCATTAACGTCGCTGGTGAATTTCCAATTTTTAAAAGGATGGAACTCTTAAACGATGCATATAAATAAATAACTTCTACATTACTATTCTCTATTGCGTGATATTTCTGGTTTACACGGCCTTATAGCAGCAGAAACTCCGGCACTTTCTAGCAGTGAGGCTTATGTTATTTATTTGTAAATTAATTGACTTCATTCCATAAATTCTTTATTCTAATAGACTCTAATGTGACCATGCATACCGACACTAAAACATGCTAGTTTAGCAAAGGCATAGCCCACAAATTGGCAGTTTTATTCTTGGGATGTTCTCACATGATCTGTACACAAACGTCTAAGTACTGATGTAGAAAAATGTGTATAAAAGTTGTTTGTTATTTTCACAAAGCAAATATATTTATTTTATTATAGAATTAAATATATTATAACCTTAATCATTTCCACGGAATAGAGAAAAAATAAGAAACTTGTTTTGTTACATATTTCTTCTTTCAAAATTATTTTTAATACTTTTTCTACAAATACAACGACCAGATTTCCTTCGGCAGCCTTATTTTTGCAATCAGATTGTAACGAAGAAAGACCACACTTTTTTATTTATTATTCAGTTCTCTTTTTACAAAGTAAATGATACGCAGAAACGAACATTTTTTATATATTTTGACATTAGCCATTCATTACTATGAATACAATTTCTGCAAGATGGTTCCTGGTTCCTATTTTTAAATTAACAAAAAAATTTTTTATAAACATTTATATTTTCTTTGTTTTTATTTGCCTTTTTTGTGAAATATAATGAGACAGAAGTCGATGGACGCAGGGTGGCAAAGTAACTTTGTTGTTTCACTAAGATGCCCTCAGTATCAAGGGGATTAAGACAAAGCTATATTTCTTATCTCTTTGTAAGGAAAGATGACTTACATAATTTATTGTATCGAAATACATCTCATTTGTTATGCAGTACAGAGTTGTTAATTTGGGTCTTTTGTAAATTACGACATAATTCTTTTTTGAGTTTGTTTTATGCCGTGATAGCTCATTGTCCGTGCTTATACATGTATTTGCCCGGACAATAAGAAATCAAAATAAAAAACAATACAAATATTTATATATAACATAAAAATGCATGAACTTCACCTGTAATTAATTTTAAAGAATAAAATAAAATAGTTAACGTTGCCTTATAGATTGAATCGTAGATCACTATTAACGTAATTTTTTTGTCGGTTTACGTGATTAGTTATAGACGATATCAAATAGATTAGAATTATGAGGTCGTAGGAGCAACAATACCCTTGTTCACATAAGCTCTAGCGACAATAAAGCTCTGACGCATTAAGAGCTTCCAGCTCCGAGCTTATTTAGAGCAATGTGTTTTGGATACAATGTTCAGTATAATTTAATATATCATGAAGACATAACGCCATCTATTCTATTCCCAATGGTGACGATTATCAGTTCCCTATTTTTCTAGGCTATTCATGTCTGTATGCGCTGTTATGTAAGCGTTTGGCACTTCAGGTCTAACCCCATAAGATCAATGACGAACCTATTTTATCGCGTTACTTATTATCATCTTAAATTGAATAATGTTTGGTACACTCGCGTTTAAAACAAGATGCTTATTTGTGAGTTTAATACATAAATTGCCAAAGGGTTATTTGTTTCTTTACAAGTATCAATTTCGCAAGTGTACTTTAAAGTTGTCTGAAAACAACAGAGTGTAGATACGTTTGTATCATCGCTGAAAACTCTATTCCATATTCTACAGGTTGTACGATGTGATATGAAAGTGAACTTTCAAACCTGCAATTTTCGCAAACTTGTGCATAACTTGTGAAACGTTTAATTCTATAAAACTTTTAGTTTTGTGTTTTTTGAAATGATTAGGACCTTTAAGCGAATTAAATCTAATTGTTTAGCACTTTGAGAATGGGAAAAAGATTTGAAGTAGGAGCTTTCGGAATCTATCGATAGACACAATTGGATTATAAAAATGCGCTTTATCAAAAGAAATAAGAACTTCTTATCGGTATCGGTATTATAGTCAGTTCCAGAAATTTAACATAATCAATTAAAGTACAGTATCAAAGGACGCATACAAAAATAATTGTACATGTTTCATAGAAAAATGGCATAAGAGCATTCGCTAGGGTAGAGCAATAATAGCTTCAACAACACCAACGGCTTCTCAAAAAAACGGCTACGGTTTAATGACTTTTTTTCCTTTACTAATATCCGATGAGTGAGCTATGAGAGATACTCTCTCAGTTATTGGAAACAGACCACGAATATCTCTGGTGTTGAAACTATTCATTTAAAAGCGTAATAATATTCATTTGTATGTTTGACTTGAAGTGAATGCCTGATATTTTGCGTTGCAGTGAGTTACATTATTTTGTGTTACGGCGAGAGTAATATTTTGTTGCAATATCCGACACTCTAGGACAACACTCGCAAGTGGCACCAGTCATGTGATTTCGTATTAAGGCGCTGTATGCAGTGAATTTTTAACTATTTGGGTGGTGAAGTATGAGGAAGCGGAGGAGGGGTAACGCCGCTTAGCGGCGAGCAGCGCGCGAGTTTCGTCGACGCGCCGCTAGACCATTCTTTAGCTCGTGTGTAGTGATGGGCCGTAGGACACTATCGATAGTATCATGGAAGGCTTTCGAAAATGTACACAGATGATCCCTATAATATCTTTTATAGACCATGATTGTACTTTACTTTTATATTATTATGGGAATAATAATAAACAAACAAATATAAAGTGTGAGAAAGCAATCAACAATTTTAGAAAAACTTCCTATTAATTATTTTAAATTATCAGTTATTGATTATTATTTTAAAAATACATCTTAAGGTCAAATAAATTAATAAAGGCAAATGAAATTTCTTACAACAAAACAATAAATAAACGAATAATTATTTATTTTGATTTAAAGTTTAATTACGCAATTTCATAGTCTCCACGGCAGAAATACGACTTTTTTATTACATCTTTTCTTAAAATTTATATCTTTAATTTATCCTTTAAATGTGAAAGACTTACTACGTTATATTAATTCCTCAATGAAATTATATTTAAAAAATTATCGATAAAATTCCTTATATCGATAAATGACAACAATTATAACTAGAATCGAAATATTGTTCCCTTCCGCAGACATCGTGTAGCCTATTGGTCCGAGCGTCATGGTTGATACATCTTTTTCCAATTTTAATTTGTTAATCAATTAATTATTTTGTTGTTATTTGATAAAATGTGGAAAATATAAAAATTATAAAACAATAGTTTTCGTTTTAGGGTGAAAAATTATATATTTTAATAAAACAAATTAAAAAAAAATATACAATATAAGACTTGTTAGAAATTTTAAATAATGAAAACTTGGTTTATTATCTGATAGATTGTTCTCCAACTATTGCGTTTTACGTTTAACAAATACAATAATATTTCATTGTAATTATTTATAAAAATAAAAAAATCAACAAAAATTAAATGGTAAATTAAAAAAAAAATACCTACAAAAAGAAAATCACCAAAAATATAACAAAGAAAAATGTAGGGATTTGAACCCAATCTCTATAGAATTATGGTCCTTGTTTGAACACTGTGTGTTACCAACTGTTCAAAAATAATACTCCTAAAACAATTCGAAAACAGACTAAAATTTATTAAATTCAAACAAAAATTTCTAAATTTAAAATCAGGATTTTTTTTATATTATAGGAAAAGGCAAAATAATTATCTGATAAAATAAACCATGGTCAAGAACATCAAGTATAACATAATTCATTTGAAATGAATATGTTAAGAATAAAATCAAAACAATATTAAAAAATTATTAGAATACATAAAATATTCATACCAGACACATAGGCCTTGGCCTAACGTCATCCAAAGCTGCACGGCACTGAATTTTTTTTAAATAACTTGTTTTGTGTAGTTATTTTCGAAAATGTGAATAAAATTTCACTCCTAAAAAAGAACTCCTAGAAAATTGCCTAACTTGGCATCCCTGCCTTTACACTGTTCGTATACGACTGATAAACTTATCAATGACAAGATAAGATATTGAAATTACGCTTTAGTTGTTAATTCATACAAATAATTAAAAATACGAAATATGTGAATATATATTTTTTAGTTTCGTGTTTTCGAAAGATCTAATAAAATTATAACCGTCAATAATAAATAAATACGAAACATATTTCGTAACGGTGAGCGGAAGACGAGCGGCATAGATCCATATAGCAAGGCGCCTCAGCGCTCTCTGTTCAACGTGTGGAGTTGGAAGAGAGCCGAAACAACGCCGCGGTTGCGCGGTGTTTTGGCCATCGCGTTCGAATTAATTTTAATGAATTAAATTAATATTTAGAAATATCTTACATCAATCAACAAATTAAAACAACAATCCTTTTTATTAATATATTCTACACCACTGATATTAATTTCATTAAGATTTGTTGATGTATTACGTTCATTTTTGGTTTTGAATTTCTCTTTTAGAGGTAGTTTCATGATTTTTTTCTATCGAGAAAATATATCGAGAATATGTTTTGGAAACAATGTTCCCTTAGAATGTATGATCAAGATTAACATATATTTTTTTTGCTGCTATAAAATGTGTAGATTTTGCTAAGAAATCTTTTGAAAAACCTATTTTTACTGCATACAGCGCCTTAAAATTATTTGAATTATGTGAACCAATATACAAGCGTATAGAAAAAAACAATTGATTTAAACTTCAGCATTGTTTAGTGATCGTTAAAATATACGGGAGAAAGCATGCATAATATGTACGTATATATACTATGTTTTTATATGTATGTATTTTATATGTATTACCCAGTATGGGTATTACTGTTATTAAGTCTCTGTCTTTTAAGGCTGTCTATATGTCCGTTTGTCACCAGGCTGTATCTCATGAACCGTTATAGTTAGACTGTTGTAATTTTCACAGATACATCATCTGCCATCTTTCTATTGCCGATATAACAACAAATACTAAAAAACAGAATAAAATAAAAAAATATTTGATAGAGCTTCTTTATAACAAACATGATTTTTTACCTTTTTTATAGATAATAGCTTTTCGCCCGCGGCTTCGCTCGCGTTGAAGCCCTTAAATAAATATCTTTCCCCTTTAAGAACCTTTTATAACCCTTTTTCCAATTAAAAAATAGCCTATGTACTTTCTTAGGCTCTAGACTATCTGCGTATTAAATTTCATTTATATCAGTTCAGTAGTTTTGGCGTGAAAGCGAGACAAACAGACAGAGTCACTTTCGCATTTATAATATTAGTATGGATCTACTGAACCCTTCGTCCGCGAGTCCGACTCGTTATGGGCCGTTTTTTATGTGTGAAGGTAGGCAAGCGAGCTAGCGGTTCGCGTGATGCTAAATGCTAACCGTCGCCCATGGACATTTGCAACACCCTTAGGGTGAAAGATGCGTTGCCCCCTTTTAGTAAAGTGGGCCCAAGCGACTTCACTCACTAGACGAAACGCAGAAGCATAACACTTCCACTTCACGGCGCGCGTCCTCTGTGAGGTCGTGGTACTTACCCGAACGGACCTGCCCATTCGTGCAACAGGTGTGGTACTGTTATCGATTTAGCTATCGTAAGTGTTAGCCCGCCAGCGGATGATTATAAATAACTAGCTGCCCGCGACTACGTCTGCGTAGAATAGGCTGAAGTCGTAACATTCAGACAGATATACATAAAATATATATATAAACTATAGCCTATTTTTTATTTTGATGTATAAGCTATATTATTGTAAAGTTTCATTAAAATCCATTCAATAGGATTTGCGTGAAAGAGTAATAAACATCCATCCATACATACAAACTTTCGCATTTATAATATTAGCACGGATATAATTTTTCGGTGTCACTAGAATTGTCAGTGTTGGTGTAAAGCAAGATCTTAAAGCACGAGGAAGAGGAAAATTCTGAAACTTAAAGTTAAGTTAAAAAATAAATTTTAAAATTTTTTATAGTGCTAATCTCTGCACTTAAGATTGAACATTAAAACATGTAGAAAAAGTACGAAAAGATTGTCGCCGCTGTGGGAATCGAACCCACGTCTTCGGCATTCGCGGCCTGACGCTCTAGCCACTGAGCTAAACGGCTGATAGCCACCGCAACGAAAATCTTAACGCCTTCATTCTACATTGTTATTTAGCTTTTGAAGCAATGCTTGGCGCATCTATTGTTATATCCTTTCCAGCATACAAACAAATAAGGTTAAATATTGGTACTTACAATTTTTCGCGAATATCTAAATCTGTCCGGGTAAGTACCACGATCTCACAGAAGACCGACGTCAAGTGGAAGTATAATTAATACTTTCGCGTTTCGCCTGGTGAGTGAGGTAGCCGGAGCCCAATTTACAAAAGGTTGTCAACGCATCGGGAACCCTCGGGTCTAGTAGATGTCCATGGGCGGTGGTATTCACTTAACATCAAGTAAACCATATGCCCGCCTGGCAACTTTTCACATAAAAAATTACCCAATCAATAAAAAATCGGTGGTGACACGCGAACAGACAGACGAGCAAGAGAGCTTTTAACCTTTTATGGTACGGAACCCTAAAAAAAAACCACTTATCGATGAAGCATTTGCCTTACGGGAAAATTTTATAGCTCGAAACCCGTCGCAACAATGACGAGCCGAAAATAATTTTTAATATCGTTAGGTATTATTAAATGGCAATCAATCTTTCCAATAAAATTAAAGTGAGCTTTAGCTGATGATTGATAAGGCTGACGCGCAACTTTAATTTGGGAATAATTAAATACGTACTTAATTAATAGATCTGCTAGTAATATTTATTTATTTATTTCTTAGTTCTGCCAGTAGTTGTGAGTTGATATTACAGCTCAATAAACAGTATTAGTTCAGTGTCCTTACGTATGTTGACTCTCTGCAGTAGAACGTGCTATGGGAAATCCTTAGTTTCTTACTAATATTATAAACGCGAAAGTTTGTATGTATGGATGGATGTTTGTTTCTCTTTCGCGCAAATACTATTGAATGGATTCTAATGAAACTTTACAATAATATAACTTATACATCAGAATAACACATAGGCTATAATTTATGTATGTACATATTTTATGTATATCTGTTTTTCTGTCCGAATGTTACGCCTTCAGCCTATTCTACGCAGACGTAGTCGCGGGCAGCACCTAGTCTATCATAAACCTTGTATACGAATAAACTTTTTCATATATCCTTTGTTCTATAAAATATATAAAATAATGAAATTAATGAATTTTAAAGAAGACACAGTTTATTATAGCAAGTCAACAGTAGAACGTAATATCGTAAAAGTAGAACTAGTGTAATTATTAAATTAAGTACACTTATAATTTTTTTTAATATTTGATTTTTCTAACCCAAAGCTATATAATATGCACCGGAAGCAAAATATAATAATCTTTATTCATAAGCGCAAGTCAGTCTGATGGACGTTACTTGGACAGTGGAGGAAATAGGACAACTTAAGAGCTGAGTGCAACAGTCGACGATTCCGAGTCGACACGATAAATAATATGACGTGTGATACTTATTGCCGTACTCCGCAACACCATGCCAACGAATGAAATAATACTCAATCAATAGTATCTTTGCATTTTATGTTCATTAATTTCAATAGCTCAGTACAGTCCATAAGTGTTATGGATGTCCATAAGCTGCCGTAAGCACTTAATAACTTACAGCACGAGAATGAAACAATTTAGCAGTGTCCATTTTCACGCCCGTGGACAATGTGTCAACAGTTAATAAGCTCTTGCTGAGCTCACATTTATGGTGCGAGATATAATCACTGCTTAACATGGGGTGGATGTATAGTCGCACTGGCCGCTTTGGGATGAAATTGAAAAAGTAACAGCACGGATGAAAAACCTTTTGACGCCGTAACGTTAGTGCCTGTTCATTTTCCACCTTCTCTGATAATGTGTAGCTTAATATATCTAAGTGGAGTATAGTTCATATCACCTTTGACTAGCGTAACTATTCAGCGCTAGAAGATGTGTTCCTTAAAACATTCCCGAATGCACTGTCTTTTTTTCTTTTTTAAAGTGTTTTTTCTCTATTAATAGAGGACAAACACTTTAAGAATATCTATAAAATTCACACAGAACAAGAGTACGGACTATTAAACTAGGCAACATCCAAACTAAAAGACCTTATGGGTTGCGAAAATCAAAAATTTTAGACATAGGATTCTTTTTATTAAAAAATCTAAGATTAAAAAAAAAGATATTTATTTAAGGTAACAACGCGAGCCAAGCCGCGGGTAAAAGCTAGTAGGCAATAAGTTAGCTCCGACAATATTTATTGCCCTGGTACATTCGATGCAAATACACGTGCTCGTCACCGTAGAAAGAGCAAGCAATATATTGAATCTGTTTCTGTCTTCCTTCCACATTCACTACGACTAATTTTTACAACACCTTTTGGCGTATTATACTATTTCACTTCTAAAGGATAATTAACAATATGCCGTATTCCCTAAGCAAAAGTTTCTAATTGAATACATCGTACACACCCCTTCATGGAATGTACAACACACGTCCTCATACGGTACACAACATACAAGTTGCTTTCATTGAGCGGCCAGACAGCTAACTACTACACTCGATTTTGGTGCCCTAGTACATTTAACGCATAAACACGTGTTCGGTGGTGACGTAGAATCTTAAGCGTCATGGCAAAGTCCTTGAAACACTCGCGAATAAGGAGGACCTTTTTCCTTGTTTTCCGATGCTATGCATAGCTTTTTTACTTAAATTTTACTTAGTGCATTCCGAATTTTTCATAAAGATTTTTAGTTTTTACGGTAAATTAATGAATAATCTGCTGTTTCGCTAATTGTCCTGGGCATATTGCGAAGGTTTTTCTTCATTCTAGTAATCGATACACATGGATGACTGGTATAGTTAACTATACTTGCACATATCTGTCATCCTAGTACGTTCTTGGGTGTGACGCGTGTCCTTTTCGGGGAGTTATTAAGAAAAAAACCGGTCAAGTGCGAGTCGGACTGGCGCACGAAGGGTACCGTTCCATTCTTTTTCTTTCTTTTTTTTTTAAAAACACTGCCCTTACTTTAGGATAATATTATCCTGTGTTGTAAAGGACGTTTTACAAACATAAATTTCACGCGGACAAACACCCAGATGCGAAACAACTAACTGTGGGTCACACAAATAGTTGTCCCGTGTGGGAATCGAACCCACGACCCCCGACGCCGAAGCCAATACCTTGGCAACTGCGCCACGGAATCATCATACCGTACCGTTCCATTATCTATAAAACGGCAAAAAGATCATGTCTGAGCCCCGGAGCCCCATTTAAATATTATTTTCTTTAGTATTTCTTGTTATAGCGGCAACAGAAATAGATCATCTGTGAAAATTTCAATTGTCTATCACGGTTATTGAAATACAGCCTGGTGACAGACGGGCAGACTGAGAGACAGACAGCGAAGTCTTAGTAATAGGTTCTCATTTTACCATTTGGGTACGTAACCCTAAAAATGTCAACCGTCACTTTCTACTTGAAATTATTATAAAAGCAATTTTCTTTACAGTGTATTATAACCGTACATAACACAATCTTCAACGAAACCGTATATTACTATTCATATGTTATGGTACATATGTACAAAGTTCGATTATTTACTAGGTTTTGTTAATCTTTAAAAACGTGTGATAGAATTTCTTAAAATTTAGTAAATGTGGCTTAGGTTAGGTTAGGTAGCTAACTGTAAACTGTAAACTGTCATAAACACGAACTGACGAAAAATGTTCGAACAACATTGACTTATGGAAGTTTTTGTTTACAATCTTATATATAAAAATGGATTGCTGTTCGTTAGTCTCGCTAAAACTCGAGAACGGCTGGACCGATTTGACTCATTTAGGTTTTGAAATATTTGTGGCAGTCCAGGGAATGTTTAAACGATGAGAAATTATGGAAAAATTGCACGGAAAATCGAATTAGCAACAATTTAATTTTCCCATACAAACTGTACCTGTCAACCTGTCAACTATATTTGTGTAACCTCTCAAACACTTTATGCGTGCGTTCCGATTCCTCTAGAAATAATTTTATATGGCAAAACCACGTTTGCCGAGTCAGCTAGTCTTATATATAAAAATTTATTGCTGTTCGTTAGTCTCGCTAAAACTCGAGAACGGCTGGACCGATTTGACTCATTTAGGTTTTGAAATATTTGTGGCAGTCCAGGGAATGTTTAAACGATGAGAAATTATGGAAAAATTGCACGGAAAATCGAAATAGCAACAATTTTATTTTCCCATACAAACTGTACCTGTCAACCTGTCAACTATGTCTCTCAAACACTTCCAAATTCCCTAGAAATAATTTATATGGCAAAACAACGTTTGCCAAGTCAGCTAGTATAAAATAAATTTTAAAGGAAACTTCGTATTTTCGGAAAGTCCCGACATATGACACCCTGTTTAATATTTAATATTTTTTTTAAACTTTTCTTTAGTAAAAGTATCAAAGTAGAAAAGAAATAGCTTTTGTTTTGAAAGGTGATGTACTTCGTAAAAGTATTTTGCATAAACTGAATGGTGTGTAGTTATTTGTTTCTTTCGATTGATATAAATCTTTTTTATAAAAATAATACTTATATGAATAAAAATTTAAGGGTAGGGTTCGGTGGGTCAGTTTTTTTAGGAAATTTCTTTAAGAATCTATTTTTTGATTTCTTAAATAATTACGATTTTTGAATTATAGCCAAAAAACAAAAATAATTTCTTTTCAAAACAAATTATTTATTATTATTATTATATAAATTAGATTTATTCAAAGTTCACTAATGGATGAGATATAGTAAAACACCAAGAAAGTGAAGTCGGATCAGCTCGTCCGAATCCAATTCTCATCAAGTTTTTTGAAGCACGTTATTAAATCACTTACAAGAACGTTATTAAATATCTGTATAGACGTATTTTGATCAAAAAACGAACTGAAAAATGTTCACACAATTTCGCGGTGGCGCGTCAAAGGGCTATTTCAATCGGGAGGGATACGTGGCGACAGCAAAAAAAGATGCGAAGTTATATAGCTATTTTAATATTTTCTGCCATCACCGTAAGTCGCTTGTTCAGTTGTGTTCTAGGTTCGATTAAAGTCTACATTTGAGTCATAGTCAACTTTCGGTTCAAATGCACGCAAAAATGTACTTTTTAAAATGTGTCCTATATTTTTTCGTTGTGTCGTTATAAGGGGAGGCCTTTATTCATCATTAGATATCTTGTGGCTGATGATGATGAAGAGTTTTAAAAATGATATTTGTTATATTGTTATAGATATCAGATTCTTGATCGCCAATGTATTGGCTTCTGCTTCGGGGGTCGTGGGTTCGAACTATTTGTGTGATCCACAGATAGTTGTTCCACATCTGGGTGTGTGTAAAATGTCCTTATACCACAGGATAATGTTATCCTAAAGTAAGGCCAATATTTAAAAAACCATGATATACATAGTATTGTTCATTTGTATTTTTATTTTAAAGTTCAAGGTGAGCCTATCAAAATCTTTTTGTGAGACGTCACGCACGTACGAAAGAAAAGTGAAATTAAATTCCATCACACGTTAAGAGCTCTTTGTAGTGACAATTTAATATCTCAATGTCGAGAAATTCAATTGTTGTTATAAAATATTACTTCAAGTTGTTCGCAATGTTGTAAATAATAATTTAAGACGTGCACATCGTGCGTATGATCGTGGTATTGGGTAAAATTTATATTTCCATCTAGAAATTGACGCAATCCAAGTTTTTTATCCATGAAGTTGGCTAGCGAACCGGCAGTTCACCTGATGTTACGTGGTTACTGACATCCTATTGACATCTACAAGACCTGAGGCGTGATAGATGCGTTGTCAACTTTAAAAAAAGTTAAGTTAGCAAATTTGTCACAGTTACAAAGAAACTAGTAGATCTTCCCGAATTATTTGGAATCGTTTGAAAATGATTCGATAATATATATCCGAATGTGTCGTACTTATGATGATAGGACGGGACAATATTGGTTCGGCGGTTTCTATAAATATAGAAAGAGGAAAGCGATGGCAGTACAACTACTACTACTAGAGCATGTCTCTTACTGACTTAACTGATGTTTGATTTTACAACTTTGAGATTATTCAGTGTTGTAAAAACGTTGAATACTCGTACATGAACAGCGCGTGAATTTTTTCATTTTTTGATTTAATTTTTTTGTGTGTAGAGCACATTCTTTGTCACATTAGTAAGATAGGGATATAAAGAACAAGGATATGATATTCTATGTTTGTCTTTTCTCCGTTAAACACTATAAATATAAGTTATCATCAAAGCGGTTTCATATTTTTTGCAGTTTGAACACTCCGTGATGCAGTTGCCAAGGTATTTGTGTGACCCATAGATAATTTATTCGCATGTGTGTTTGTCCACACGAAATTTTTTTTTGTAAAACGTCCTTACATCTCAGGATCCGTTATCCTGAAGCAAGGGAAAAGAATTCCATCAGAAAATCCATCGGGAATGTGGCATCAATATTATTTCAAGGGTTGCCAAGCATATTTGGATGTCTACTTCTCACGTGTGGAAAAAGGGAGGCTGGATATTACTGGGGTGACGTTCTCCCTCCACTAATATGGCGACAGTAAAAGATACATTTTACAACCGGCTTCAGTTCATTATGATGGAAAGTTTTTTCTTTGCGTATAGTGGAAATATTTATCTTTTAGTTGCTTCATAATCATAGAAGCCAATAGTTCTGAACTTAATTAATTTTTAATTAAAATTTTATGATTATTATCACCTGTTAAATAATTTAAGAATTATCAGTACAACCTTGACCTGGCATGAACAAAGAACCGGTGCAAGCATATCCTTTTATTTCTCTCCAACGAGCCTTGTATCGGGGTCGGGATTGAAACAAGCCAGGCTTTGTGTAATTTATCCGTTTGGATGTTTCGCTGTACGATTTATTGTGAACTAGGGAGGCCGCCCAGATTAGCGTTTTGTTTCCGAATTAAATTTTTTCTAATAAATGATCCTGGCAGTGGCGAAAAATAAACATTTTAGTGATCTTATACACTGTATCACTCAATTTTTTTAAGTTTTTAATGAACATAAACGAAAGAAAAAAAATTAAACTAAAGAAAAAAAACGTTAGATTTTTTTTTATGTGACAAGCTGGCGTTTCACCTAATGTTGAACTATAACCACCGCCTATGGAAATTTGCAACACCCGTAAAGTTGCACATGCGTTGTCACTTTGTAATAAAGAGGCCCTCGGCTAACGCACTCACCATACGAAACGCACAAGTATAACTCTTCCATTTCACGCTGGTCTTCTGTGAGACTTCCCCGGACGGACCTGCCCATTCTAGCAACAGCGAACTGTTGTATGGCCTGACCACAGTTTTGATTCAATATCTAATATATATATATATTAATACTCGAGCAATTTTTAATTTTGTAATATCATTTTTTATAGAAACAGAACTTACAGTTTACACTTAAAGAAACAGCAGGCAAAAACTGTGGTCCCATATTAATTTCATTGGTATTGGATCTTGGGCTCCAGAGATAATTAGGAAAATCCTGAAAATCAATTACAAAATGAATACCGCGCGACATATTTGAACTCGGTTTTGTTTTTCGTTAATAAAAAAATGGTTTGTCTACGTACTTTATTGAATTTTCTTTTGTTTTTACTCAGTATTCGACGCCGCCGGGCGTTTAAAGATTGAGAACGGCTTTTCAACCAATTATCCACTTTCTATTTAACGCTCTTAAGGAAAGAATTAAAAAAAAATCCTTCTGATGTGGCTACGACTATTATTAACGCTTAGTAAAAAAATGCTTTATCTTAAATCGGCCCGTGGTTACCTGTTTATTATTAAAATATGTGTCTGTGTTATCATCGATAATTATAAGTACGGCTCCACACCGCAGGCGATCGAAGTCGATCAAGTAGAAATAATTGAATAATGTTATTCTGTCCAGTTGTGTTAACATCGAAAATTAAATTCACACTGGAAGGAAAGTGTACACGCCAATAAGCATTCTTGTTGTATACATATTTATTTATTGTAATAATTTTCCTTCCAACCTTCCATTTACATACAAAAGGGGAAAGTTTCCTTTTTCACGGCAATGGAATGCTCGTTCGTGTTAAATGATAATGTGAATGAAAAAGAAATGAACAAAAGACAACATTAAAGCCGATTAATATTTATACAGATAAATAAAATTGGAGTGTCTGTTTGTAATTTTAAAATAACCGCTTTTCACTAAATGTATATGAATGTATACACAGTACATATATACCAAAATATTTTTTTTTACAATTTTTGTCTGTCTGTTTGTTCCGGCTAATCTCCGAAACAGCTAGACCGTAGAGAGCTGATGTAATAAGGAGTAACTTCGGTTACTTTTATTTTAGAAATTTTATTTATTTTAAATTCCACGCGAATGAAGTCGCGGGCATAGCTAGTCTTCTTATATTATGTGTACTAAAATGTATACTATCCGCGCACTTTTGATTATAAAAATAATTTTATATTTGATATATTTGATCTTAAATAAGTAAAATGTGAGCCGTGATAGCTCAGTGTCCTGGCGCTCGCCTTTATTTCAATATACTCGAGCAACCTGAGTTCGATCCCGGTGCCGGCACCATTGAAGTTTTTAACTTTAAGTGCTGACTTATCACGTGCTCCGCGGTGAAGGAAAACATCGTGAGGAAACCTGCATATTTTCGAAATAATAACAAAAAAATATATATTTCGAAAATATGTGAAGTCCACCAATCCGCAGTGGGCCCGCGTGGTGGACTATGCCCTGATACCCTCTGTGTAGAGGAGGCCTTTGCCCAGCAGTGGGACATGTATAGGCTGTTACTTTAAGTAAAATATTAAATTCATTCACTATTGAGATAGCACTTCCGACATTTAATTTTATAAAGCACTCGTATTTTTGTTATTGAATCTTTTGATATATTGGCGAAATGCATTATTAATCAGCAAATAACATTGGAATATCGATACGCGTGTGATCCTGATTATTTTAAGTACTCACTGTCGAAAATCAAGGTAGAAAGAAGGACAAACATCGCATCAAAGTGATGCAACCGTGCGAATACTATTATAATACTTATGTATTGTGGCTTGTCGGGACGATTTTTTCGACGAAGTTATTTCTGTGACCGTGTCGATCGCAAAAGGCAAAGTGACAAGTGGCAGTGTCAGTTGCAGATAGTAAAATAAAGTAATTAATACGTGAAGCAAAAACTTTGTACGCCTTTTTATGAAAATTGCGCGGATGGTGGAGTATGAAATTTCCCCACCTTATAGTTTATATAGAGAAGGATTGGACAATCGATCTTTCAGCCCTTGCAAATTCACAGTGTTTCGTTCTGATTCTGAGAGTTAATTAGGAGAGGAGCTTAGATTTTTGTCATTTGCGTGTGACATCTTAGATATTTCATCGTAAGAAGTACTGCTTATAGCTTTTAAGGTGCGACAGAACACATCACATCACAGTGTTGTATTGTGTCGTCGAAGCATTCGTTTCAGCGGTAAATATATAGCTTTTATGGTGTGACGAGCTTTTGTCGTTTTGTATCAGAAGCATATCGGTTTCAGTGGTAAATTTTTAATATTGTATGATACAATTAAATTCATGAAAGAACAGTTGTTCTTTATGACTTTAGTAATGTTAGGTTCCTGTAAGATGTTAAAATTAAAATTTGTAGAAAATGGCTCACTGCTACATTTTTAGGGCTCCGTACCCAAAGGGTAAAAAGGTACCCCATTATTAACATTCCGCTGTCTGTCTGTCGGTCGGTCCGTTTCAAACCAGGCTATCACATGAACCGTGATAGTTAGGTAGTCGAATTTTTCACAGATAATACTGTATTTTTGTTGCCACTATATCAACAAATACAAAAAAATGGATTAAAAACCTACAGACCCATGCCGCTAGGTTTTCGACTTCCCTAACGATGAGACGACTATTGCCATCGAAATAGATAAAGAAAAGTTACGTAAACACACAAAAACACACCTAGTATAAGTTCGCCGGCGAGTGCGCCAAACTTATACTAGGTTCCGCCAACCAGGTACGTAGGTTTTCCCCCATTAATGATAGAAGCGTTGCTGTTTTTTCTTCCGACACTTCTTCTCCCAGCGCCATCAGCCTACCAAACCGGCGATAATAATAGGCCGAGCCGAGGCTCTCTCGGGAGCCCTCGAGCCTAGTCACCATAACGCGAAATAATAATACACCGAGATTCAGGCTAGGCGCCCCGTTCGCCAGGCCACCTCAAGTTCGTCGGATCTGTAAAGGCCCCTAAGGCTCATCAACAGTGGCTCATCAAGCAAAAAAAAAATGCCATCTTTTAGAAAAATGGGCCCACACACACCAGATGAAACGCGAAAGTACTACGTACTTCCCCTTCACTTCGGTCTTTTGTGAGGCTGTACTTCCCCGGACCAGTTTTCCGGGTAAGTAGTAGTAAAGTTAAAACGTTATTTATTGTACATACCTCACGGCGCGGAAATGTCATCCATCTATTTTATTGTATTTCTAGCTATGCTCGACGCCATCTAGTGTGCGTACTGTACATCATGAAACACCTTTCAAATAATATCGTCTGTTATTGAATTATTTAATTAAATTCCATCTTGAGTGCAGAGACAACACTAAATATAAAACTATTCATAATGTTCAATACCGAACGTGTGCCTTCAGTTTATTGAGTGAGTTAACCAGGACCCACTCTTTTAATGATATGTACTTACAAACCCACAAGAAACGTAAACGTTTATGAATGACAATAATCACATAATGTGAATCTCCAAATCTCAACAAAATCAACTCACTGCAGCAACGCAGTCTTTAATTTTGTATTTCTGAAAAAACGAGAAAGTTCGTCATTATTTATATATATATGACTTATTATTTATATTCATTATATAAATATGACAGCAGCCAAAAAATATCCAATCCGCTGTCGGCAATACAAACAGCAAGTTAAAGGCACTCCGAGTGGTATAATATTAAACTCCCGATCTCGGAAAATACGATTAGTTACAAGCGGAAAATCTAAAGTCATTAAACTCTTCTAAGACCAACAGAAACACGTTCACTGTGAGTAAAATAACGTTAATTAAAATCCATGTGGGGACAAGTTTGTTTTAAAGAAATACTTTATTAATCTAATGTCTTTTTAATAACCCTATTAGAATTGTTTATACGCAACAGCGAAGAGAATTCCAAACAGCAAATGCGTTTACCGCTAGAGAGTTGCACTATTCGGAGAGACGGCCACTCGTTAGTCCGAAATATATTAGAAAAAATATCTAATATTTAAATTTTCGTGTTACGGTGTTTGTAATTGAACTCCTCCGAAACGGCTCGACTGATTTTCGTGAAATTTTGTGTGTGCATATCAGCCAGGATAGAGAATCGGACAACATCTATTTTTCATCCCCCTAAATGTTAAGGGTAGTCCACCCTAAACAGTTTTTTCTACCCTACAAATCCCCTAGAATTAATTTATATGGAAGAACAACGTTTGCCGGGACAGCTAGTAAAAATATATAAAGAATTATTATTGATTAATAAATTAATAATTAATTCAATTATTATTCATTTAAAATAAAAAATAAAAATGTATACTTGCTACGTTGAATTGTTATCCTCCAAAAGATTCAGTTAATCCTTAAAAATCACGCCTAAAGTACAAATTTCAGTGTTTACATCAATATAAAATTTAATAATAATTAGATTATTTTGGTTATTATTAATATAGTTGTTTTTACCTCTATAGATAGGTTAATTCTAACATAATATATAAGGACAGCTAAAGCTAAGGACAGCTAGAAATGATGGATGAAGATGATATCAATGAAGAACTGGAAATGATGATTATTCGTTTCGCCATTTTAATTTTTGGTTTTGCCAAAATATCCAATTTAAGACATAAATATATAATAAATGTAGTATTTTAAACAGTACCTTCATTCAAATTCTTAGAGTTTCAACATTCGACGGTAAATTAATCACGATTGGGTAAAACAAACTTCACATTAAGAAATCAAATTTTATGTCTGCTATTCTAGTATGATTTTGATTTCTATTGATTCGATCGTCATCAAATCAGATTCTACAGGGAAGCTCACTTTAGATCATTCTATACCACATTCCTCTTACTAGGATTTACCTAATTTTAAGTCTGCATCTTATTTCCTCCTACCACTAAGCAATATCGCTTGTCGACCTTCGCCAGACCCTTATCACATCTTGCCTCCACTGCCCTATCTTTTATTGCAGTGATTTCCACCAAAAGATATATATGTCTCGTGAAACGGCTCGAGTGCCTTATATCCTATAAGCAAGAGAGCTCTGAGCAACTAAATGAGTTTTGATACAACAAATCAAGAATTTTAATAACATTGCGTACACCGTAATGAGTTGGAATCTGCGTTCAAATTTGGCTTGCAGCTTATACTCGCATCGATAAAATTACATGTAATGTTATTACGTACTGTATATATATATATATATATATATATATATATATATATATTATGTGTTAAGTGATAACCGCCGCCCATGGACATTTGCAACACCCTTTGGGTTGCAAAAGCGTTGCCACTTTTAAATAAAGTGATTCCCGGCTACCTCACTCACCAGACGAAACGCAGAAGGCAAACACTTCTACTTCACGCCTGTCTTCTGTGGTCGTGTTACTTCACCGAACGGACCTGCTTATTAAAAGGTCTTCGCTGCATTATACAGCGAAGACCTTTTAATAAGTTTTTCATTAAATTCTTTACCTATCACAGGTAAAGAATTGAATGAAAACCAATCTTCGGAATAATCTCAGTCCAATTAATAACACTCGATGGAGGTAAAATTTAATGGAGTTTAAGTTAGTCAATTTTTAGTTATTCACCTTTTTTGAGTATACTCCAACTTGCTTACACTATGATATCTAGGTTTGAATATCGCACTATCTCTAAATCTATTGGTTTAAGTCGATCTGCGTGAGATCCCATTACTTTATACGCGTCACATGTCCCATCGCGTTGTGCTGTTCACAAGAGACATCAATCGCTTGGATCTGATAGGATCACCGTAACAAATGTTGATATATTTGGACTTCGCCTTTTTATGCTTACCTTTTAAAATTATCATGAAATGCATGATGTTCGTCCTTATTTTATAAAATATAATCACTAAAAAGCAACTAAAATACAAATGTTTACTTTGCAAACTTTGTCCTAAAATAAATTTTGGGAATAGTTATTGAAAGTTATTTAATTACTCTTGAGAGCTGGTTCTTTTCTCGCTCAAAGGTTAAGCATAACTATTCAGAGAGGAAATGCAGCTAGCGTTCTTGGCACCATGCCGCGTGGATTAGGTTTATTAGATAATATGTAATATTAGATAGATTTAATCTTGTAAATATTAGTTTAATTACTCTCCTCCGATATCGAGTTTTACAACCGTCGAGTGTCTAATTCAATGTCGAGGAATGCACTTAGGTATGGTGGTGTATGTATGACTTTGAGAGTTCGCATTCTTACCCAAAGATCGTGCGTTTATGTTCCAAATGAGTAATAGCGGCAGTAATGACCGTAAGTTAAATCGATACCGATAAGCTTCGGCTTAAATTATAATAACTTGCTATCTGTCCGCGACTAATTAGGGCAAACTGAGGAGGCTCTGACTTCAAAAATTGAGACTAAAATTGTTACAAATATTTTGATTCTCAGCAATTTGAACTCATTCACGATATTAACAAACTAGATCTTTTGTATTTCTAAGTGACTTTGCCCCTTTACAGTTAATTACGATTTGCAGATTTAATAGAGCACAGAACCTAAAACCCCCTTTTGTTCAAATAAAAACAAAACAACAACATTTTGTCTGCGTCCTCAATATAAACGAGAGGACCGGCCGCTTCTTTATTCCGAAAAGGGATTTTGATTCAGGTTTCAGACGAGTAAGCAAAGTATAAATATGGTCAGTGCTCAATTGTATTTCTGATACGATTTCTTATTGTATTATGTCTTCGAGACTCTTTTCATGTTTTGAAAAGTAAAACATAATACATTTATTTTATTTATTAAAAGCTTTTTCAATTTAAAACTCTTAGAATAGACTTTTTGTTGTTTCTTCGCCAAATTAGGGCCATAACCCTTATATATAAGCTATCTTGAGAGTTAATCTTATCTAATCTATACAAAGCTTATTTGGAGTAATTATAAGCTCCATAGATCTTGGTCTAATTCAATGCATAACGGATAAGTTCTTCAATCTCTCTTCGTTTCGCATTGAAAAAAGGCAACACTTACTAGAGGTTTCTTAAATCAGTGATACATTCGATAGATATTTTACAAGTTAATAGATAGCTTTGTATAGCTGGCATGACAAATAGATTTATCTAAATCTACGAAAATATTTGTCCACGTATTGGACAATTTTACGATAGTTAAATACTAAATCGATAGTTATTGTTGTTATGGCGGTGGGTGAACCCCAAAATACTAGACACTGATTAAAAAACGAGATATTTTATTTACGCAAAAGTAGTAAAACTTTTGCGAAAACTCCATTACTTATTGTATATTCCAGACAATCGCATATAAAACTTAGCTGTTCAGTTGTTTCAATCCCTCAATCTTTTGTGTGGGTAGTAAGGCGTTGCTTCTATTTATCTTTAGCAATGCACAAAAGTACGTAATGCATCATTGGTGTAAAGACGCATCTTGTTTAAAGTTAAGATATTTGTAAATAAATATATCAATTTCAATTAAATTTTTCCATGAACAGCGTAGGAAATAGTTGCGACAACGTTGAAACAGGCATACGTATTTGTACATCTTATGCCCTGATAATTTAATAACATTCATTGCGACTATTGTTTATATGTGTATAACTATGTATTTATTTGCAAAAGAAAAGTATGTTTAAGTATGTTTGTCAGTTACCAAGTACTCATCGTATAAGCGTTGCTTAGTTTGAGACTTGAGAACGTTGTGTAAAAATGTGTCCTAATATATAGTCCTAATATAGTCCACTGCGTGATCCCACTGCGGACTGGCAGACTTCACTTACTCATAACAACCCTATTCAATGTCGAATATTTGACGCACAAAAGAGGACGAGCATTGACCATTCTACTTTCTGTAATGTGTTTTATCACAAGAATATATCTTTAAAAAGGTCTGCGCTCCTGACGTTCTGATGTAGCTCTGCGTAACGTAATATGTAATACATCTAAAATAAACTCGCCGAACTTTGCTATTGAATTTTCTTCCCGGTCCATGTCGGATAAGTGTTTTATATCGAAGCGAATATTGAATTTAATATGTTGAAAGCCTCTTTTGACTATACAGAGTTTGATAAGGGTTCATGTACCCTTTTTATCTTGTTAGCTGTTTTGTTAGCATTTAGTTTTCAGAAGGCCAGAAGTAAGTTTTTATGGGTAAGAGAATAAAATATAATATTTTGAGGTTTAAAAAGTATAGGAATTGCAAAAAAATTGTGTGCTTTATCTCACAGATCTCCAGAAATGTCCGAATACAAATGAAATCTAGCCCCCGGTTTAACAATTATTAACAATATTGCACTGTTATTCATTACAATGTTACTTATAAATAATGGAAAGATGAGTAATAACTATGCCTAATCATTCATGTTAAAGTATACTTACGAGTACTGGAGAATAGTGTTAGTTTCACAGCGCTGTATAATGAAACATACCTATTCCTTAAAAGCCCTTCTATAAAATTCTGCGACCTAGCTTTTTCTTTGTAAAATTACAAGAAAAAAAGTTACAACAACCAAATGTAAATTTGTTTTCAAATCTATATTTATTTGCGTCAATAAACCTGATAATTTTTTTTTACGACTAAAAGTTACGGAAGCAAAGTTGTAGAGTTTAATTTTTAAAAACGTTCATGTTAAATTTAACTTAATTTAAAAATGTTTTTATCAACTCTGTGAGAAATGTAGGGTAAAATCCATTCGCACCCAAATTTTACAAGATTGCGGCTGTGGGATGGAGTGCTCTGACTTTTGCACGCTAAGTAAAAAAAAAAAGACAAATTTAAATGGACTACATATGGTTCATACTTTCAGATATAAAATCACTTGTTCAGAAGACGTCCAAAAAATAAAAAATTCTAAAGTAGGCTTATTAATTGAAGTGATGATGCTCTTAGACGGATGATTGTCCTATATAGTAATTTCTTATTGAGTCACACATACCTAGCAATTACATGTAAAATAAACTGGAAATATTGTAAACATTTAATGTGCAGAAATGTTATCTAGAGAGATGCAGCAAGTATTCGATATAAAAACGTCAACAAAGCAGTCTTAATATTTCAGCATCCAAATTTTTATCCATCATCCCCAGCCCTGAAAAGTTATACCGCTGACTAAGCACACGACTGAATTTAATCGTATTCAATATTTTAATGCTGGGCAAAAGCCAAGTTTGTACAAAAGGTATTTGGTAATAATGTTATGGTTACCACTGTGTTATGTTTGGTATTTTATAAATGAAAATAAATAACATTAATTACATTTTAATTTGGTCTGAAAAAGATTACCTTTACACATTAATAATGAAAATGATGACAGTAATTCATTTAAATAAACGAAACATTCCAACAGGAAAACATACTTGTTCATTTCATATAATTTTTGTTTATGATTAACCTCCAAAAAAAAAAAAACCATTGACTTCAAAGTGTAAAATGAACATTTTATTACTAGATTACACAGATATCTTTAGAGATTCACACTGCCATATTATACATTAGCATTAAAGTATTTTATATACATGTAGGATTAATTATTTAATAGTTGAGTAAAAGATGATTTTTGAACGAAGTATTGTGTGAATGAGAAGGATGGATGACGTAAAAGGGGTTGAGGGACTTTTCGCAACGACGCCACGAACGAGTAACGTGTATCTGTGTCTTAAAATGTATTAATTTAAATAAAGATGAAAATAGTAACAATATACTCAAAATAAAGATTTTATTTATCTTACGCCTACATACATACAACTCTAATATGTTTATACAGTTTGTGGTATATAACAGAAAAAACTGGTACGAAGAATTTGTACAAATTAGCTACAATTAGGGCCCTCGAAATTCTCCGGCCTTTTCCTGTAACTGACGGCGGCAATTTGTAGTCACCTAATGGTTTCGAAAAGTTTTCATTCTTATTATTCTACGTCATCCACAGAAAAAGTACTTGCTGTATAAACAATTAATTAAGACAACAAAAGCTGTTATATAAGTTTTAATTTTCAAGTCTCGTACTCGTAAGTCGTATCTCTAAATATCTTTACACATCCCCGTCCACAGACCCTTTATACATTTGATTATTAATCTCAATTTTTTATCTCACTTTTCTATTTCACGCTGTTAGTCATAATCGGCGTAAAATTACGCCCTTTCACCGTATTGCACATACAACTAATTCAAAAGTCAAAACAACATAGTTATACGAGGAACATACGACTGTGGAGAAAGTTGATTTTGGCGGAGTAATGCTACTACCTGACGCCGTGATCAAAGGTAACTGGCGCGTCTTTACGACAAACACACTGTGTTACCGTAAATTTCAAGAATTCAAGTTCACGTCCGTTTTGTGGTATTCATCGAATTGATTGTGTGTGTTTATACGTGTGTCAGACATGCAGTACGCTAAAACATTAAGGGTTGATATCTTTGAATAATACTAGACGACTCAGTGGCGCCGTTGCCAAGCTATCGGCTTCGTGGGCGTCGTGGGTTCGATTTCCAGTCGGTACAAGTATTTGTTTGACCCACACAATTGTTCCGGATTTCAACCTGTTTGTCAAAGCCGCTTACACTATGGTTCACATTTTGTGCCTACCCCACCTAGGTGGGATAAGGGCAAGATTAAATAAATAATTAAAGGGTTAGGTACATTCTAAAAGTATAAAAATTTCGTGAGATATTATTAACATAATAATAAGACGGTCGGACTCAAGTTTGACCGTGAGCTACGTTCTCTTTTCCAAACTAATTTAGTGTCTTTTATAATTTATCTTTTATAAGCATTTATCTCTGCAATGAGAACACAACAGCAATTAAAACATTGTCGTCTAGAGTCGAATTTCGAAGACTTGTTGAGATTTTAATATGTCATAGAAACTTTTCTTTACGAGTTGAAAGCAACTTCAAAGCTTTCATTTAATATTGTTTGTTTGCACTAGGTTTTGTGAACTTATAAACCCAAGCCTTATAGATATTGTTCAGGCTTTCTTTGTTTTTCGAGCTTATATATCTAAATATACATATGTATGTCTAATTGCACTCTTTATATCCTAAACGTTACACCACACACACACACATATATATATATATATGCAATTTATAACATGGGCCCCAAAAATTCACTAAGGAACATGTTTAAAGAAATAAAAATATTGACTGTAGCTTCTCATACATGCATTGCAAATGTTATGTATGTCCACAAAAATAAAAATGACTTTTCAAGATTTAGTAATGTGCATGATGTAAATACTAGGAACAAGCATAAATTAGTTCTACCCTCAAATAGATTAGATAACTAGATTGCATAGAATAACTAAATCTTTTATGGGACAATGTATACGCTTTTACAACAAAATCCCAGAAAACGTTCAAAATGAATCTGTTGCTAAATTCAAAAAACTTGTAAAGGAACGTTTGTGTCTTAATGGCTATTATAGTATTAGTGATTATTTGAATGATATCACACTCTGGAAATGTTTCAAGTGGACTTTAATAAATTGTACACATGTTTGTTATTTTTTGTCAAGTAAAAAAAACAATGTCCCGCTGAAAAAAAGAAACTCTTACGCCGGTTCTTATCAGGTCAGTGGCTTTCTTTCCGAACTGGTAGTAGAGTTTTTTCACTATCAATAAGTAAGTGTAATGCTTCTATATTGAATAAAGATATTTGACTTTGACTTTGTTATAATTATATACACATAATATAAAATATACATAATATCTGTAGGCACAAAAGTATTATAAAACGCGTCGCTAGGGCTAACTCATCGAGGTCAACAGCATTTTGCCTCCGCCCCTACTCTAATTTGAGGTGGTCTTATATCATAGAGCTAGAATAAGTATTTCTTGTAGAGACATCTGTCGTAGAACCGACCACGTCTCGGAAAACGTAGTGTCGTACGTCCCCCCTGCCTGGTGGACCGATGACCTGAGGAAGACCATCACCGCCATAAAAAATACTAAAAAGTAAACATCCTTACCCCTTATATTTAAGTTTGTTTTTAATTACGTTTACATTATGTTCATCAGTATTCTTCTCAAAATAATACTGTTTTTCCGTATGTACATTCCACTTTCAGCTGAGCTCCGATACAAATTAAAGGATTTTAAGCCCTTCAATTTAGAATACATATTAGATTTAAATTAAATTTGAAGACAGAGCGAAGGGAACTTCATCATGCTGTATCAATTAATTCGAACATTCTCGGCAGGAACGTCAATATTCATATATACGAGGTTCGATTCGCAATAATCCGTCTGTAAATTGGATAGTATTGCTCTTGACATGGCACGTGCGTACATTGAATTATAGAAAGAAGATATAGGATTTGGTCTTTCAGTACAGAACAAATCTTCATGATTTAGTTTACGGGACCGATATTTAGATTCTCCATTTGTAAAGTCTCTTTACGACACTAACACCCAGTTTCCGAAAGCGCAATCAATTTTAATTTACGATAAATCTCTTGTCAATCGTTGTTTAACATGATCTGAGTTGCTAGAACGTCTGAAAACAACATTGATTTTGATTTGCAATTAGTCACTGATTAACGGCCATTCAACAGAAAATCGAGTTTCTGAAAGCGTTTTTCGGTAGTCAACGAGCTGTCAAAAGTTTTATTAAGTAATCTGTCAATTTGGATGATCAATCGTTGGTTAAAAATGTATTTTATCAAAAATCTTAATTTTTATTAAAAATAAACATAATTCCCTAATTCGTTGTAAGGACATTCATGTGTTCTATTACCTATTTATTATTATGCGAACATATCATGCGATTAGAAAAAATACAAAATGAAAAAAATAATTCAAAAGTTAATAAATAATATGGATTCTTTCTTTTTATAATACTTACTTGTTTATTATGGATAAAAGTTCATTTTTTTCACGTTCTGTAAAGTTTTTTCTTGATATTTATAAAAATTAAATTTTATTAAAGCTCGGATTTTTACTTTGGCAATCACACGGTGACAAGACTGGATAGTGACGTTAATTTAAGTTTTGTTTAAAAAGGGACTGCTATATAATAGAAAGAGTTAGTTGAAGTAAATCATTCATTTCATTCATTGTCATTGGTTATACAATGATTAGCTAATTTTTCTTGAACAAACCTTCTTGAAACCCAAGGCAGTTTAACAAGATATTAACAGCTGATCATTTTGACATAGTGTTAGGTGATTGCTGCTTTGATTGGCCTTTCGGAAACTGGGCATAAATCGTCAAAAAAGTACGCCTACGAGAACTGAACGAAGCCGTAATTAGCGGCAACTTATACGGAAATTCGTGCCGCGTCAAAACTGCGCAAATGAGCCATATAAAAAGAAAGAAAAAAGTTAAAGAAATATCTAGCGCTGCAAACCACGTACCGATATAAAAGAACAACAAGATGTGAAATGAATAAAGTTGGTCCGAGCCAGCATTGGCGTTGATCCGGCGGCGCACTCGCCCCCCGCCCCAGCTACGTCTTCCATTTGCGGATTTAATTTCCCAAGAAAAGTATTATAGCGAGATGAATGCTTTCATTGCGAGCACACGATCTCCGGCACTGTAATTTTTTTAACTTTTAAAAAAATAAACTACATTGACAATGAATCGTTTCATTCAAAAAAATTGAGACGGGAATGCATTTTTCCTTTAGCACTTGAAGACTAAAGGGCATTTAAAGAAAACGAACAAAGTGAAGATTCATTTTATCTCAACCGATATAAAGATATATGATATTATTAAAATAGTGAAATAATTTACCCCACAATGTGTTAATGATAACATGTAAAACGAGTTATTAGATGGTCAAGTAAAAGGATATTATTTAAACCTTTAGACAAGAATCCCAAGCCATTTTTAACAGAATGAGTCCCAGCGTCCCTCACAAATTGAAAGTTTATTTATAATAAAGAACGAAAGAAAGAGTCTTTAATTTGATTTAGGCGACATTAGAGTTCATAGAATACAAATTGTATTGGACCTAGCTTATTAACATTTATCGCATAAATACCACTAAAATATATTTAGTAATTTATTATTATCAATCTCTTCATTTTCCTACTATTAATGAGTAAATAAAGCTTAACGGTCATCTTAAATGCTGATTACTCGTGGAACATGGATAAAAGGATGGAAAATTTTCTCTATCACTCGGCAGTCTTATTATTGTATATAACGAATGACAGGACAATGGGAAAGCATTTCGCACTGCGTACGCACGCGATGAAAGCTATATAAAAGCCGCTATATCTCACCTCTTATAAGCTGACGAGTCGTAAAGAAGTCATTTCGGAGCAGATTTACGTTAAAGTCTACCTCATTGAATATTTCCTTCATCACGTTACTCTGCAAATGGAAATTTTAAAGCCAAAGTCGAATGAATATACTGGGTACTTTGGATAAGTTAATTAAAAAGAGCAGTACACTTTTTGTTTGAAAGTTTACACCTTTTTAATACACCTAAATGAAATAATAAAAAGACCGACCAAGTGCGAGTTGGACTCGCGCACGAAGGGTTCCGTACCATCATTATCTTTAAAATCATTATCTATAATAACGGGATAAAAATCATGTCTGTTGTATGGGCCCACTTAAATGTTTTTCTATTCTGTTTTTTAGTATTTGTTGTTGAAGCGGCAACATAAATACATCATCTGTGAAAATTTCAACTGTCTAACTGTCACAGTTCATGAGATACATCCTGGTGTTAGACGGATAGACAGACTGACAGCGGAGTCTTAGTAATAGGGTCCCGTTTTACCCTTTGGGTACGGAACCCTAAGCGGTTATTTTAGAAAGAAGAGAGAAGAGTTTTTTTTCCAAAAAAATAGTACAGCATATAACACATTAATTAATAATTTATGCTTACCCGTCGAAGCATTATTTATATCAAAGCTCGTTAGTTTTTCTGTAAATACTGTTAACACGAAGTAACCGACATAAAATTCAATTATTATGAACAATTATATAAAATAAGTATTAAAAGAACTCGTCTTAGAATGAAGCTTGTACCAATATAAACACAAGTGTGTAAAGATTTACGATTCGTCTACAACGAATGAGATATCAAGCATAAACATAATTATCATAGTAGCAGGCTATCCTGGACTGCAACAGCAGAATTTGCTGCGTGGTCCTACCACAGTGTCAGGATAGGTATATTAACTGTGGGGTAGGGCCACACAATAGATTCGGCTGTTGTACGACAGGGCAGGTCGGTCCGGGTAGGTCCTACGACCTCAGAGAAGACCAGCTTGAAGTAGAAGTGTTATACTTGTGCGTTTTGTCTGGTGAGTGAGGTAGCCGGGGCCCACTTTATTAAAAGGGGGCAACGCATCTGCAACCCTACGGGTGTTGTGTCAGCTTATTTTTTCAATTGAAAAATATTTTAATATATAAGATAGCAAAAATTAAAGATATTGAATTACCTTTATCGTAATTACGGTGATTGACCTTTGATAGCCTCATTTTAAACGTGTTTAATTTTTATATCTATTGTTTTTCACACAAGATTTTTTTTTTTAACACAAGATGTGGTTACTAATAAACGTGAGTAGTTAGTTATCTATTGTATTATGTAGCAAATATTATGTATTTATCTTAATTGGCTGTATATTACATTAGTAATAATTAAAAAATTAAAATCGACAGTTATTCCTAAAAACTAAACTTTCACTTAATTTTATGCATTATTTTACCAATCGATGACTAATCACGCTTTGAGTGAACTAGTCATTATAAAAGCAATAACTTTTTTATTGCTGGCAGATGAAATGCAAAGACTTTTGTTACGACTAGAATAAGAATTACATTTCTTTGTACTGGTCATTCGTCATGTCAGAACAATCATTGTATTTCGTTGTGATTAAAGTTTTAACTGATTAAAATTAACAATGATGGCCCTTCATTTTTCTTTTTTTCTACATATTTTAATGTTCAATTTTAATGATGGCCCTGTTTTTCATAGTAAACACGCGTAATAGGTACTTAAAAATTACATAGTACAATCTACATAATCACCATCATATAAGAGTTCTAGCGTTTTTACCTTGATCCTACTATTTTAACTATTACTGAACTTGAATATTAACAACTATTATAACGACAAACAGCACTAGTGGTTAAATCACCGTCCGGGAACGAGGCCGCAATCCAAGTGACCGCTGCTCCATGCGACCATGTGTCCCTTGACTCGAGTAGATAACGTCATATCCGATATACAGTGTTGCCAGCGCCAACAATCATTATCATTATAGTTTCAGCTTGTTCGAGTCCACTGCAGAACATAAACCGCCCCCACGGAATGCCACGAAGCACGATCCTGAGCCACTTGCACCCACGGACTTCCCACATATTTGCACAGATCGTTACTCCACATATTACATACACATGTAAATAGTTGCCCTAAGTAAGGGAAACAACTGTTCCAATAGACAGTTCTTTGTAGTTTTCAGTAGATAAAATGTTAATCTTAGCAACGCACGGCCTAATTATTCCTGTCAAATAAGGTTCGATGTCACCGCGTTCTCAAAAATTTAATTAATTATAATTATCGCAAACTAACGACGGAGCAAAACTCCATGAAAGCGCAAATTTACGCGATATTCTGACCTATTTTATATATAAATATAACGATAGAAAATATTTGGAGTATTTCTTGTACCTTCGTTAAAAAAGTTGAAATAAAATATTTTGCAGTGCTTCGACTTCCCGCTTACAATTTAATGCTTTGCGTTCCTTCCCATTGTATTATGCAGTGCTTTTTGTTTTCCTTTCTGCAACGCGATCTGTATGTGGTTCGGATACCTACATGAATATTTCATATCGGGTCCGTTGTGGAAGCGGTTGAACTAGCTGTACACGTGAGGATATTTTATTAACTGGTGACTTTTGTTAAACTATAATTAATTTGTTTTATAAGCAGTTTCAGTAATGAATGTTACACAACGTTTTACTTAACAAGTCATGTTCTTAATCTTATCAAATTTACTTTATATCACTATAAGAAATTAAAAAAATATGACAAAGAATGTGTTGATTTTAAGTCAGCCCAGTCACTCAGTATGTACACGCTATTCTTAGTATTTAACTTCCAATAAAAGCAGTTTTATCTCATCTGCAAACAACCCTTAGAAGTTAAATATGCTGGTTCCTCGTATAAAGTTCTTAATTAAACCTTTAAAATAGAATATCCTATTAATATATTCGTAAAATTAAAATGCGTTAATCCGTAACGCAAATATAACCTTATTTTGCTGTAACAATCAATCAATCATTATATCGGAAATTTTTTGGTAGCCGAATGCTGGAATCGGTTTCCGTAGAGTCAATTTGAGCATCATCTGTACATAAATACATATAAAGTTATCTATTCTAAGCTATTGTTTTCAGTGTCAAAATCTTTAAACAAATTGACCCGTGTGACAATTATTTGGATGCTAACATAGAATTTATAGCAAAACAAAAACTCAGTCCTTATTTCGTTTCTATATAAAAAAAACTTCCGCTTAATGCATAAAACAAATAAAAGTTTCAGCCAATAACAATTCGTGTAACAAAGTATAAATAACACTCATTTGTAGCTAGATTCAGCTAAACAAAAATTTTTCCTCGCCAAGGGTCGCAAACCAAGTTGGTTTAAACCGTTCGTGAAACGCAAACAGATTCTATAAAATAATACGCAATACAAAATTATGAAGATAAAACCAACTTAAAACTTCTTCAAACGACTGTACTGGCAACTTTGTCTTGACAATATAATAAAGAACAAAGGCCTTTTGAACATTGTAAAAAGACTGCTTCACTTGCGCTAAGCTCCCTCCCCCCTCTTTATTTATAATTTAAATCCAATTTCAACAACACCAACCCCGCCGCGTGAACGCCTGTTGATAAACTAAATTTGGCGAAAGCGCGTCAGATGTCAGAGTCGACAAAAATTTACGCTGTCACTGCTTAGCAGCGTATCATTGGTAATATCATTATGAACTTCTTGTGGACTGATAGCATTATTAATCAGCAAACACATAACTAACTTTTCAATTATTTGTTCAATTATTTGATCAATATTATATTGCATTTTAATCTTAAAGTTATATGTAATTTAATTTAAAACGTCGAAAGTTGAAAGACTTACCTCGGATTTATAATTAAAGTCAACACTCGTTTTCGTCTCGTGATAATAACGCTCCAAAAAATTCCGTACAAATATTCGGATCCACGCCATAGCTCGCGAAATGGACCAATGAACAGGGACAAAGCGGACGAATTACGCGGAACTCTGACGCATGAATGATAAAATTTTGTCATATGTTGTTATTGGCCTATGTTGTTGACTATTAGACAGTGTTTCGGTAAAGAAGCTCTTTTCGTGACGGTCCAAATTTTGTACCTGTTACCCGAATAATTTCTTTAGATTTTAAAGACAAAAAAAAATGTATTTGACTTAGACCAGCCGTCAATGTGAATGTCGTTAAGTATTTAAAACCTCGGTAAAAAAATCACCTCCCTCCAACCCTAAAGAAGTCGCGCGTCATACTCGTGTCACTTAAAGGACATGTAAAGAATTTAGGTTGATAGTAAAAACTAAAAACTAAAAGTTTCGACTCGATTGGTGAAATGTAAGTTGAGAATCGATTAGTGTTTACTCCGGATTATGAGTCTTCATTTTATGTTAACATTATCACATTTATAAGACACGCAAGCTATGATTTTTAAAAAAAGAAAAAAAACTATTTTTAAAATTAATATAATAATCTCAAATTAATCGCATCTCACGAGGGAGGGAATGTTTTAGAAAGAAAGTGGTTTTTAAAGAATTTAAATAGGCACCAACAACTCGACAGAAGGAAGGGACTCATGCCAGCGTTCTTCTCTCCGTCTACATTTATAAAATACACCATTGTAAAGTTTATTCCGACCTCGATATTTCCCGGCTCACTAATAACTGTCCGCGTCAGCCGGCATTTAAAATCATTTCATTTAACAAATACTGGAATTGCTGTAGACTCTCATTGAGTGTGCTTTTCTACAAATTATTCTTTAAATTTTATTTAATTTAAAATTAATTGTATGCTTGACTAACGCCATGAATATTATTTACCTCTGCATCTTAATTATGCATTGTGGAAGTGTCATGATTTTTGAAACATTTTTAAGCCAAAAATTGATCTAATTAGTAAAATTATTATTTCAATGTATACTTAATTTGTTAAATGATTTACTTTATTCATCAATTTATTAATTTAAGTATTTATCACTTGTTATTATTTTAAATCTGTTGTAGAACTTATTGAATGCTTATCAATGCAATTAATAAAATTTAGTTATCTTATTAATTGCATGTTATCAGCGTAAACTCCACTGTCATTTCATCTCCCTTTAATATGCAAAGATTTTTGTTTTACATTCTGCAGTGAGATCCATTTGTGGTTCGAATATATGAATACTTAATTTTGGAGCTGCAGTTCAAAGGGTTATAAACTATGTATATGAGCTAATTTAAATTGAAATTTACCTACCCTAATTTTGCTTAATTCACATTTCATTAATACACTATTTAGACATTATGTAAATAATACAAGAAGACAGACTGCAGCTTTAATGTACCCTTCACCACAGTGAAATAGAATAAATTAAACAGCATTTTAAAAAGTTTAATTAGTCACTAAAGAGTTAAACTGTGAGTAACATTATTTCTCGGTCTCGATTGACAATCGTTAAATCTGTGGGTTGCGCAAAGATTTTCTCGTGTAGTAGTCGAACCCACGTACCTCGGCGCCGAAGGCAATAGATTAGCAAATATGCCACAAAGTACTGACTTATTATAATTAAAATTCAACCCTAGTTGAAGCGTTGGTCCAGTAGACACCCATTATGAAATAAATAAGATATTTGTATAAAATTATTAACAACCAACGGACGCAAACAACCAACATAAATCAACATTTGTAATAAGAGGTAGTGAGAGTTTCTCATTTCAACCTCAAAGAATAATAACAAATGATTAGGAAAATGAACCAATTTTTATCTTAGGCACAGAGAACAGCACTTTAAATATCATGTAAATGAGTGCTTATTTTAAGTTAATCAATATGTTCATTGCTTATTTGGGACACCAAAGGGAACCGTAAAATTAATTATTCAAAACAAGAAAAACTTGAATATACTTTTTAAAGTTTAAAATCTAAATAAAGAACAGAAAGTATGAACAGAATAGCAGATAATTAAGGGTATTTTGACGTGAAAAGAGTATAAAAGAGTGTACGTAACTTTTCAAGTGCCGTGTCAAATCCAATTCCATGCCAATCAAGAGTCAAGTGTAATTAGATTCTCTGTGGTAACTCCGCTCGCTAAAAAATTGTATTCCAGAAGTCTTTACTTCTGGGATACAATTTTCAAAACAAAAATTTTGCGATAATTTTATTTGAGAACTTTGACTTGTGAAGATTCATTTTTCTCATTTTCATTTTTGATAATAAAACTCGAATTATAATCGTTACCCACGTTTTTACAAGGTTTTTCTTTAAATATATTATAATAACACTGTTACTTTACTTTATTTTAATACAATATAAATGTTTATATTTATTTTTATATATTTACTTAACAAGACGAGAAAATAGATAAATGTCCCCCATAATAATGATAAAAACAAAATTGCTTCACTCACTCGACCACTTTTCATTTCTCCCTTTGCCTTGGCGAGCTTCCTCCACTCAGGGCCCCCGACGCGAGATTCTGGCTCCAAGTTTTTATATTCACGCTAGGGACCACAAGACCCAGCCCTGTAGTCCCGGGCTTATAGAATAGGGCTAAGGTATCCCCTGCCTGTCGTAAAAGGCGACTAAAAGGGGACACGGATGGGCAGCAGCACGAAGTGGTCTCGTGTTGCTGTAAGAGGATGAGGGGATCCGAGAAGGTTTATCCTTCTCCGAGGCGTGCTCAGGCGTAGTACCGAGGGACACCGGTGCGTTCCATGGGAGATCCCGGAGTCCCTCCAAATGTACAGAAGGTGGCCACCGAGGGGGTTTTAGTGGGTAAGAACCCCACATAACCCTGTCATGTAAAGTGACAGAGTATCTTTTGAAGATTTCCCACCTGATACAAAAAAAAAAAAAAACGGTACCACAAGACCACAGGGAATTAGGGTCTGTGTCAGATCTGTGAATCGCTTTGAACTTAACCATTATTTGAACAAGTTTCTATCTAATGCGGCATCATAAAATTATATCTTAAGTTATAATTTTTAATAAATAGCCACTGCTGGTAGACCAGACACTTGCTAGTGCTTTTACTCTAAGCTGGTCTTCTGTGATGTCGTTGTCCTTCTAGCAGAAAATCACGAAATTACTGTTACGGCGGCCACCACTCGTGGATCAAGGATGTGTGCATCATCTAAGTATTCTCGTTTGGTTAACAACTGTTGCATGGTCCTACCATAATTGCAGGTCCGTCCAGGTAAGTACCACGACCTCACAGAAGACCGGCGTAAAGTGTTACACTTCTACGTTTCGTCTAGTGAGTGAGGTAGCCTTTATTAAAGGTTTAATTTTTAACCCTAAAGGCCTTGCAAATGTCCATGGACGGTGGTTATCACTTAGCATTAGGTGAACCGCCAGCTCGTTTGCCACTTTCTGACATAGAAAAAATATGCTCCTTGTAAATAAAAGAGTACTAAAAGTATCCATTTAATATCTATCTAATATGTTTATTGTAACGTGACAAAAATATATGTACGTTTTAATTAATAAGATGCCAAATCACGCTCGATACGGGTAGTATAGGCGTTCGTTTGAAATTTATTTCGTAATAAACTGTGTCTTAGCGAGTGTCATAACTCACTTACGCGACCCTAACTCGCCGAGCCACCGTAATTAAAACTTAATTAACGTATAAGACATTGAGTTTGGTAAAAACATCAAATTGTGTGTTCACTATCGTTTAGTTTTTATGCGAATAAGATACAATAAACGTATTGAGATGATTTTTTTTTTGTACAATAATTTTTGACCTATAAACGTCTTTGACATTTAATATTAAAATCTCACAATCACATTTACAATTAATGTATGATTTATAATTTAATTCAGTACTATTCTCTGAACTCAAGGTGATTTTTAAAACGTGTTTTTTTTTGTAGAAAATATAACAGACTGCCATCAACTTCAATTTATTTCCTCTGATAAAAGATATTCCCTTCTTCCCAAGTGTGATTAGGCAGGCGGCCGATCGTAAATATCTAGCCAACACCATTAACAACATGATTCCCATGTCACATGCGCTGATCCCACCCTGGATGGGATAAGGGCAGGTGTAAGAAGAAGAATAAAAGTATTGCTTTAGTGGGACCCGGCCAAGCCCGGTGGACCTGCGAAGACTTCCTAAAGGCCTAAAAATCAAATAACGATCCAATCAATAATAAAACGACCCGCGGGTGCGATTCCCATTGTTGTGCATCTGTATTCTGCGTTTATCTGAGACAACTTTATCGTCTATTAAGATTTAAATATCTATGTGAAAGGTTCGAAGCAATATCGATTATTTGCCTGTCAGGAATAATGATAACCTAGCTTCATGTACATTCAAGTATATGTTTTAATTTGTTTAGGACGAAATTGTTCAGATAACTTGATATTTAATTACATCGAATGACCACAGAGTAAATTTTTTATATTTTCCATCAGTCGCTTGCAGATGGAATCTAGCTCTTCAAGATTTATTACATTATAAATTAAATTTCAACGATGAAACATAATCTCCAAAATAAAGAAACTTAAGCAATACTACCATCCACTTGTCCTCTCACTTTACGATAAGTACTATGACAACTATGGTTTAAAACAAATTATAATTTTTTACAGTCGTCTATGTTGCACGAAATGTTGTATGGTCCGTCCGGGTAAGTACCACGGCCTCACAGAAGACCGGCGACAAGGGTATTGTTATACCGTTTGCGTTTCGTCTGATGAGTGACGTAGCCGGGGGTTACGTTATTATAAGGTGGTAACGCATCTGCAAACCTACAGGTGTTGCAAATGTCAATGGGCCACGGTTATCACTTAGCGTCAGGTGAATCGCCAGCTCGTTTGCCACCTTCTCACATAAAAAAAGCATTAAGATTGTGGAGCCAACATGCCAACACCCATTAACGAATCATCCAACATACTGTTTCTAACGCTAAATAACAGATGCTAAAATAACAATGTAGAAGGACGCGTTAAGATTTTCGTCGCTGTGGCTATCAGCCGTTTAGCTCAGTGGCTAGAGCGTCAGGCCGCGAATGCCGAAGACGTGGGTTCGATTCCCACAGCAGCGATAATCTTTTCGTACTTTTTCTACTTGTTTTAACGTTCAATCTTAAGTGCAGAGATTAGCACTATAAAAAACTTTAAAAATTTATAGTTCACTTTATCATTATGAAATCTTAACCAAAGCCTGTCAAGCTTCAAGCTACCATAAAAAAGAGCAAAGCAAAAAAAAGTAAATGTATTTCAAGTTGGTTTGTGGCCCGAAATGGATTCTGGAAACATTTAGGTTTAAGATTTTAAGAGTTATTTAACATAACAACAGTTATTTTGAGTATCGTACCGCGGAGGCGGCTAATTTAATACCAATGAGAGGCAACGATGCTCGAAAAGGGGAGGCAAGCCATAAGCAGGTTGAATCTGTTTATTTCGAGAGGCGGACAATTATATTGTTTAGTGATTTAGCATCCAGTGTCTTAATTCGTGAGAACGTTTACAATCCGTCAATATTGACTACAGTTTTTTTTTACTTTTGTAGAGTTTTGCCAGGTAACACTATTCGCTGTTCCGCGAATGGGCAGGTCCGTCTGGGAGGGGCAACACGACCTCACACAAGACCGGCGCCAAGTGGAACAGTTATACTTCTGCGTTTCGTCTTTATTAAAAGGTCCCGCTTTTTAGAGGCGATTATCTCTTAAAAACATGATGGAATTTAAAATTTGTAGATCTAATGCTGTTTCTTATTCATCGAAAATTTGAGGTTCGGAACCTTACCTCTGTGGTGAGCTTGAGGCCAGTCCAGCAAAGTCCTACTTGAATGGATTTCGTAATCCGATAAATAATTGGCGTGCGTTTAATTGATATAGATCAGCTTCATCCTAAGTTGTGAGATAAGACACGTCTTAAGAAACACGTTTCTGACGCAAATGCGGGCTTAACGGGGAGGCTCAAGGCGTCGCGGGCTTTTCGGATTCCCGGTAACACTATAATATCTTAATTGGTCTTTGATTTCGATTCTTAGCAAATTTCTGTAAATGTATTTTTCAATACCCCATAAAGAATTTCTTCGCCTGTTTAGCGCGTTCAAAGAGCCAATATTTTATTAACGACTACAAATGTAATGAAAAGAGATTACATTCCTGGTGTCCAGCCACTTATCTTTAATTCGATACACTCGAGCAACCTGAGTTCGATCCCCGGCGTCAGCACCAATGAAATTTTAAGTGCCTACTTATCACGCGGTCAGCTGTGAAGGAAAACATCGAACCTAACATCGGAAATCTGTATGTTTTCGATATAATAAAAATATATTTTAAATACATGTAAAGTCAAACCTAATCAACAAGAAAAAAAATCTGCAGTGTGGCCGCGTAGTGGACTATGCCCAGCAGTGGGACGTGTACTTTAGTTAGACTATCCTGGCTGATACATTTTGTTAATTCACTACTTACTTTGCTACTTTTTGGAAAAATCTAACCACAACATTCAATTGCCACGCCATAATTTTTATGTATTCGTTGACATTACGTCGCAAAAAATATACAACAGATAAATATGCATAGAAAAACTAGACCCAATCGTTTGTAAAATACGAATAAAAGCGCCGAAAGTGGAAAGCAATGTGTATTCGTTTTACGAGTCGTTTTACGCCGCAACGGTGGGCCATAAACAGAAGTAACCTTTTTCTCATCTAACGAAATTCGCATGAAGATTTTCTCCACGATTGATTGAAATACCGGCTTATGAAAGTTTACATAAACTGACTTATGTGGACATTGTGCGAACATCGTGATTGTTATACATGATTCGTTGATAAGTAATTTAGTATATTGCATTCCAGCATTTGCTAAGTAGATTAATATTTAGAAATTTAAATTTTTATAGTGCTAATCTCTGCACTAAGATTAGTTAATATTTATTATTATTAAAATTTTACTATTACTTTACGATCTACTTAAAGACGGAATCGGAATCGTCTTCGGTCCCACTTTGACCAAGATAATCACTTTAGTTTAGTTTAGTTGTAGAATTATTGTAATTTTTCTTTTTATTAAATTTATATTTTAAGAATTGGTTTTCTTCAAGTCCTGCGGCTGCAGCTAACGTTATTCACGTCTTCGGCATTCGCGTCCTGACGCTATAGGTTAATGAATGTTTTGTCTGTTTTTATAAATGTTCATTGCACAATATTGATAACAATGACCCGCCCCGGCTTCGCACGGTTGCAATGTATTATACATATAAACCATCCTATTGAATCACAAAAACAAGATCCGTTGCGGAATTTTAAAGATCTAAGCATACATAGGGACAGACAGACAGCGGTATGACCTTGTTTTATACTATGTAGTGATTCAGAATATTCTACGTATACTAAACGGGTAATTTTCTAAATCGGTGTTGCTCAAACTCAGAAGGCAGAAGGTATTAAAATAGAGGACTTTACGGGCTCCTATTCCAGCGCCTGATTCTATTTTTTTTTATCTGATATCTGATAGTCTAAGAGACAGTGGGAGGTCGACTTTCACCTACATGACAAATATTTCTGAAATGTTATTGATTTATAAATCGGCCAATGACGACTTATACATTGAGAAGTGTTCATGGCCATTTTAATTAAATTAATTTTAATTATATTTTTAGTTTTAAAGTTCACTCTTATGACAACCGAACAAATTTAGTATTAATCGAAAATTTTTGGGAAATATGTCTTGGTAAGCTTGCAGACTTATTTCTTTTAGGGTATGAACAGGAAAGTCAATATAGGTAACAACACTGATATGTACAAAAGTATACTGTATACTGATGAATGACTTAAAAAAATCAATTTATTGGATGACATTAGTAGAGCAACGATAGTTTACAGATATATATAGCTTTACATCTAGACAGATCTATGTTAGTGCGAGACTGATTTTTATTTAAAACAGCTCTAGAAAAGACAAAATTTATTTCTTTTTGATTTTTTTTTGAAAATGATAATACAATTTACTAGTATATATCCAACATTTACAACAATAAATCTATCTTAAATTACATATTATCTAAAAAAAACCTTGGATTAGGTCGGCTAGATCGCGGCATGAATGCTAGCTGCATTTGCTCGACGAATATTTGGCGAATATATATAATATTATACAAATAGTATGGCTTTGAGCGAGAAAAGAATCGGCTCTCTTGTCATCAGCCGTGGCGTTAAGCCTAGGACAAAAAGATTTAAAAATTTTTGAAATAAAACTCCATGGACCCAATTTTACAACAATTAAATTAATTATAATTATTGAATTAAACAGGACACAAGTTACTTTTACCTATGCCCATTATATAAGTATTTGTACAATTTACTGTTGAAACTTTAGATCCGTGGGGCCCGTACATCAAAATTGTTGAAAGGTTTAAGTTCTAAATTTATCACCGCGGCCGGTGACAAGAGAGGTGGTTATTTTCTCAGCGAGGAAATTCAGCTAGCGGTATTAGCAACATACCGCGTGGACTAAGTTCAGTATATGATAATTATGTATGTAGTATATATTTTTCAACAATATATATTTTTTTGTAAATCATTACACTCTTGGAGAGAAATGTATGTTGTCTCATTTTAATTTACCTGTGAATATATCTGATATTTCTATATCATTTCTCCAGTTTTTAGTTCCCATTTGCGAGAGACGCTGGAAGAAAAACTGAATGAGGTCGACTTGAACGCAAATCTAGTCCGAGTTTTCTGCTTTAGACTTAGTGGCTTTGAAAGGGGTGGGATATAGCGGCTCTTATCTCGCACGAAGTGTTGAAGTGTTTTACTAATGCGAGAGAGGGGGGGTGGGAGGGTGGAATTAGGCAGAATTATTCCGACCGTAACATTCAACGTTACTGATAAAAATTCATCACTATAAATTTTTTTTATTGAGTGTTATTGAGTGTTAGTGCTATTGTGCTTTCAGAGAGATGAGACGAACTTTTGTTGTTTCACTATTTGTAGTAAAATAAAAATAATATTGATTGATTTATTGTAAGCATACTAATCACTATGGCGTATTAGTATTAAAAGTTTTTGGTAATTTGCTAAATTTTAAAACTAAAGAGTTGAAGAAAGGCAGATTCTCAAAATACAATCTCTGAAAAACCTTTACCAAATCTGTGTATGAAATTGCACCGACTCTCAAATTCTTGGTTCAGTAGGTTATAGTTAAGATTATAGAACTAACTGTTCCATACAATAAAATCGAGAAGTAAATTTTTATGTTACTTATGATATTTTAAAGGCTTAATCTTATACTTTAAACGACCAATTCTTGTATATATATATATATATATATATATATATATATATATATATATATATATATATATAATTGGAATCTCGGAAACGGCTCCAGCGATTTTCATGAAATTTAGTATGTGCGTAGATTCGGGGGCGAAAAATCGATCTAGCTAGGTTTCTTTTTAAGAAAATGTTCTTTTATCCCTGTTTTCAGGGAATATCATTTTTTTTTTTTTTTTTTTTTTTATGCGAAAAGTTGTCAAACGAGCAGACGGTTCACCTGATGTTAAGTGAATACCGCCGCCCATGGACATCTGCCACACCCGAGGGTTACAGATGCGTTGACAACCTTTTGAAAATTGGGCTCCGGCTACCTCACTCACCAGACGAATATGACGGTAAATTTCGCCAAAAAAAATGTTATAATAGCTCGGTCGGTAATCGGGCGGCCGCTAATAAACAGCAACGAAACAGAAGGCCGTGGTTCGTGTCACGATCATTTACACATATATATTTTTACTTTTTTTTCGATTCCAGATCATTGCTTTCTTTATTTTTAATTTTTTGTCCATTTGTTATTTTGTTATTTTATTCCCTTTTTTTTAAAGTTCTTTCTTTTGAAAAACATCAGTTCATATTATTACGTCGGTAGGATCGAAACATATTATGCATATTTCATTACTCAGTAATTTGTATCTAAATGTAATTTCCAAAACACACGATTTACCAAAAAAAAAACAAACCGAGCAAAGCTCGGTCCTCCGGGTACTATTTACTTAAAGGTCAAATATTAGGGTATAGATGAATTTTCGCAATCACTTAACGTGTATTATATCAACATGTGTGCTGTAGGTTAATTATCTTGTTTGTTTCACAAGATAATTTCGTGTGAAAAATGTGCATTAAGGATTTTATCTATGGGACACTTGAGAATATATTATTTTATTATTACATTGGCAACATGTTGATCCATTCTATTTAAAACATTCATGCTCAAGAAATCCTTACTAAACGAATATGAAGGAACAGAAAGTCAATACACGCCACGTGCATGCATACTTTAGTAATTTAAAGCTTAAGTAAAGTAAAGTAAAGTAACAGCTTATACGTGTCCCACTGCTAGGCAAAGGCCTCCTCTGTACAGAGGGTATCAGGGCATCGTCCACCACGCGGCCACACTGCGGATTGGCGGACTTCTCATATCCTCGAAATATATATAATTTTTTTGTTATTACTTCGAAAATATGCAGGTTTCCTCACGATGTTTTTCTTCACCGCGGAGCACGTGATAAATCAGCACTTAAAATTAAAAACTTCATTGGTGAAGGCACCGGGGATCGAACTCAGGTTGATTGAGTATATTGAATTAAAGGCGAGCGCCCAGACACTGAGCTATAACGGCTACACACTGAGCTATCACGGCTACACACTGAGCTATCACGGCTACAAAGCTTAAGCAAAATTAATTTATTCACACACAGTCATTCCATATTACTGTGCTATACGGTGCCTACATTGAGGATTCGCAGCCGCTTCAGGCGAAACTTTTTACGAAAACGGTTCTTATGTTCCCAATAATTTTACACTTCACAATAAAGTTAAGATATAAATCGTAAAGCTTTAGCTATCGGTCAGATTTTTCGGGTGATGCCGCCTTCACCCGAAAAATCAACGAAGAACTTACGTGTAAAAAGAATCTTTTTTTCAGTGAGAAGGTGGCAAGGCAAGGGACCTGGCGTTTCACCTGATGTTAAGTGATAACCGCCGCCCATGGACATTTTCAACACCAATAGGGGTGGAGATGCGTTGTCACCTTTTAATAAAGAGGGCCACGGCTGCCTCACTCACCAGACGAAACGCAGAAGTATACCACTCCCACTTCACGCCGGTCTTCTGTCAGGTCGCGGTACTTCCCTGGAGGGATCTACCTGGGCTGCTGTCTGCTTAATGGGCAGTTGCCTGGCGTGGCTACAACAGTAATCAGCATCTTTAGTTAACGTGGCGAGTTGCAGGACTCTGAAAGAGTGTTTAATTCTATCCATAGCCCTCCTTAAGAAAAGTAAATAAAAGGCGCGATCAC
Organism: Iphiclides podalirius; assembly: GCA_933534255.1. NCBI lineage: Eukaryota > Metazoa > Arthropoda > Insecta > Lepidoptera > Papilionidae > Iphiclides > Iphiclides podalirius. The sequence continues at coordinate 149,277 of OW152817.1, read as the reverse complement.
TTGCATCAAAATCTATCAAAGTTTTGAAGAATAAGGATAAACTCTTAATAACGAGGGCCTCCCGTCTCATAATGTTGCTATGCTAACTTTGAAATGGACCTGTTATCTCAATGGCCCACGAAGTAAGAAAAATTTAAATTGGTAGCTTATATCTTTACACAAGTTTTAATTAGCATCGGGGTCACATGAGTAAAATTTGACTTTTATACTTATTTTAGGACATATTTTTAAACAACGTTCTCTAGTCCCAAACTAAGCAAAGCTTGTATTATTGGTTCGAGATAACTGATAAACATACATAACAAACATACTTTTCCTAGAAATAAATACATATTTTACGTATGTAACACTCGGACACCGTAATAACACTATGTTCATCACAAAACACTTTTCCAGTAGTGGGGGTCGAACACACCTCCTCTGGCGCAAGAGGCAGGTTAACTACACACAACGCTTAAGTAATTAAAGTACCCGGAGGACCGAGCTTTGCTCGGTTTGTTTTTTTTTTTTTGGTAAATCGTGTGTTTTGGAAATTACATTTAGATACAAATTACTGAGTAATGAAATATGCGTAATATTTTTCGATCTTACCGACGTAATAATAAGAAAATATGAAGTGGTGTTTTTCACAAAAGAAACAACTTAAAAAAAAAAGGGAAAAAGTAACAAAATAACAAATCGACAAAAAAATTAAAAATAAAGAAAGCAATGATCTGGAATCGAAAAAAAAGTAAAAAAAGAGTGTGTAAATGATCGTGACACGAACCACGGCCGTCTGTTTTGGGACCGCCCGATTACCGACCGAGCTATTATGACATTTTCTCTTGCGGCGAAATTTACCGTCATATTCGAATGATATTTTTCATTCCCTGAAAACAGGGATAAAAGGACATTTTCTAAAAATGAAACCTAGCTAGATCGATTTTTCGCCCCCGAATCTACGCACATACTAAATTTCATGAAAATCCCTGGAGCCGCTTCCGAGATTCCGATTATATATATATATATATATATATATATATATATATATATATATATATATATATATATATATATATATATACAAGAATTGCTCGTTTAAAGGATAAGATATAGGTAGAAAAGTATAAAAAAACGACATGTATAAAGTATGACTAATTAGATTATCACTCTATCGCGGAAATAATAAAGCAACTACAGAGCAAATTAAAAAGCGATACGAACTCATTATGGCAGAAGTGACGCCGACGTTACCTAATTAATTTCGTACTTTAGTATAATTATGTTTTTGTAGTACCAAACCGATTTCAAAGTTCCAAACAGCGAATCCCCTGTGCTCATTACGGAAAACTCTAGAAGTCAGTAACAATGGGAGAATATTAATGCCCACAGGCGCACGACACCGTCAAATGCTCGCGAGTTAAGAATGCTGAAATGGATTTTAATTGTGATCTACCCGAAGCCGCGGCTGAATTATTCATCAGCCGTGTGTCGCTAAACTCACTGAAACCCATTTCAAAGTGTACTTTTTCTATATTTTGTTTTGGTTTTTTGATTCACTTACATAGACAGAGACAGAGGGATGAATGTCTTCAATTCAAAAGTGAAACACCTGCCTTTACCATCTAAGATTACATCTTAATTACCATTAGGGGAGATAGTAAGTCAAGTACTGGTCGGCCAAAAAACAGTAGCTAGTGGTTGCCCCAATATGTATCCGACAACTTTAAGTGTCTTGTTGTTTATGGTAGAAGTACTAAAAATACTATTTTAGTCTATATTTAGTGTTAGTGCTATGAAATCTTTTGAATCCATTGGTCTGATAAAGAATTTAAGTTCTAGTACGTGAAAATACCGTTTACTAGTGGTTTACCAACCGAAGAAAAGTAATTTTTTTACCCTTTTTTATTTCATTATAGTTGTAAACGATAAAATTAATGATATTATTTCGAATTGGACATGGAACGCGAGGTAAACATTCGTATTTAATAAGTAAAGATTATGCTTAGATTCGCTTCACGGTTCGCGAAGACTTAGTTATTAATTATACTATGTATATTGATAGTATTACTAAATTATCATAACATAACCAAACTTACATGTTAATTCACCGCTTAACATTGTTTAAATTAAGTTATGCCTATGATTTTAATCCTATAAACCCACTCGATACAAGTATTTGTATGATTTTACAGGCGAAAAAAGCTTTCATCCAGAAAAACGATTAGGGCGCATTTCTCTCGCAAGTTACATTTTTTTTTATTTTATAAGTAACTAAGCACATTTAAATAGGGACGACATTAATCTGTGCTTAAACGAGCAAAACGAAACTCCGACTCTTGAATTGAAAACATGAACGAATTAACTTTCTCAGAAAAATATCGCAAAAGCGCGGGTTTTACGTTCGCCAACATTATAAGTTATGAAATATTGCGCTCGGAATACGTGAAGGTAAGAGTACCCGTATCATCATGTATCTATTTATCATTAGCCAGTTGTAGTATGTAGTTAATGTATCAATTTTTAGGGTACCGTACCCAAAGAGTAAAACGGGACCCTATTTCGAAGACACCGTTGTCTGTCTGTCTTTTTTTTGTCTATCTGTGCATCTGTCACCAGGCTGTATCTCATGAACCGTGATAGTTTGACAGATGAAATTTTCACAGATGATGTATGTCTGTTGCCGCTATTACAATAAAACTAAAAAACAAAATTCAAAAATATTTAAGGGGGGCTCCTATACAAGTATTTCAAAGTAATAATGTAGTTGGGCTCTACAAAATTATCCTCGAAATTGTTTTTATATGTTTTATATAAAAACGCTTTCGAGGATGTTATGTCCGCTTTAGACATTAGCCGGAACAAACAGACAGATAGACAGACAAAAATTGGAAAATGTTATTTAGGTATATATGTACCGTGTATAATTATCCATTTAATTTTTACTTTACTAAAAAGTGGTGATTTTAATATTACAAACAGACACTCCAATTTTATTTTTCTGAATAGATAATGCTCAAAGAGGAAAATTTGGAGTTACAAATTCAAAAAAAAATTCGTCTAAATATAACCACGACGTAAGAGTTCGTAATTGGAGGGAAGAAAAGGCAGCAAAATCTGCATCCGTCAAAAGCAGAAGCAATTCCCAGTGGGTGTGGTAACACGAACACATTAATGGGCTATGTCAGCCGAAAACTGGAAATCGCAACAACGGAAATTCCGTGTAATTGAGTCCATTTATGGGTCGAATATTATAAGCTGTTTTTTATTTGCTTTAAAAAAAATGTAAGATTGTTGAGTAGTTAATCAATATTACCAATTTTAATAAACCAGTTTTCAAAGATGACGGATGAGTTCAACGGTTACGGGAACCAATTGTCATATCAAAATTTTAGTTAAAGATTTGCATTGTTAATAGTAAAATATTTAGAGTCACAATGAAACAATATGCTGTTTTCCAATATATTGTTTCCTGCAGCATTTTATTAACATTATTTTACACGTTTAACATTCAATTATTATTCTATTTCAATTAAATACAATTCTCAAAATAATCAGATATTAAGACTTAATTAACAAACATGATATTGATCTATTACCGTTCGTGATTACAATTAGGTACATACTCGTGTACATTTATGGCAACTATGGCGGAAATTCAAAATGAATTGAAATGTCAAATGACAAATCATTCGCTTCGCTTTGATCTGAGTTAGCCACAGTGTATGTTCACGCTGTTTCTATGCATTGTTACTGTGTATATATTATCAGTATTTTGATGATAACTATTCGAGGAAGTTTCGCTTGCCTTCTTTTAAGTCTAAAATATTTTTCTTTCACCAAACCGAACACATTTTCAGGTGGATTAAATAACTTATGTACGGATGAGCGCCTAATCATTCTCGCAATATCTACATATGAAGAAGAGGTTGGGTGGAGATGTGTTTGTTTTCCGTTGCTTTGCTGGATAACTTGAGGGTAGTTTAAAATTGAAGTAGCAGCGGTCGACGCGTCCAGCGACGCAGTACGTTCCGCGATCCCCTCTCGCTCACACGTTTCTTCGTTTCTTTCTTACGCGCATTGCTGGTGCCATCGCTAGCAGGCAACCTGCTTGTTTTCGTGAAATAAGCTAGACCCAGACAGCACTGGGACGGAGGACTGCAGGTGAGTTTCATCAGTTTTAGCTCGTACTTTCACAGCTAAAGAAATTGTGAACTTTTTTTTGCAGGTAATTTTTCACTAAACTACATCATATTTGTATTAAGTAAATATTTAAATCGAGGTGGTAAATAAATGTTATTTATTTCATTCCAATTAACTAACTAAGCACAGGGTCAACCTATTTTATTTTTATCAAGAGGAAGTTCGATCTTTGTGCATTGGTGATTGCTTTGATTTTAATTGCCATTAGTTTAAATTGTGTGCATGAAATTGATGTTAAACTATGTGCATGATAAAATAAATAGTATCCGCCTTAACAGTAAAAAGTAGAGTCGGCTTAAATCCTTAATTCTTATCCCAACTTGCATTAAATTGCGCTCTTATTACCGATACATATCCCTGGAATAGTTTATTTCCCAGACTAAAATGGCCCATTCCGACGCTCTTCATCATTATATTTCCTCTTCAAACTGACAGAGTCTCTGTTGACATGTTCTTTGTATAAAAACTGAAACCAAAGGGAACCTTATTGTCATCATAAAATAGCAAGATCATGTTTTCTGATACAGTAGTTATTGCTATTGGAGCCGTACCATTATCTGTAAAAACGGCGAAAAAATCACGTCTGTTGTATTAAGTCCAATATCCACGCCACTTAACATGAAATTCAATATTTAATTAATAAACGCCAACCCAGTATTCTTCTGCAGAATCGATCAACCCACGTTGACAGTCCGTCGCGCGGCGGTCTCCTTTGTTGCTGCCCACATGGCCGCTAATGCGACGCATATTTATTGTCAATCTAACGCAATGACGTTACCATTAGACGCATGCCCATGACTGTAAATGTGACTTCGTAGAAAAGTTAACTTGAAGAGACTGGAACTAAGCTTTAGCCTACTCAAACTTTTAGTATTTCTATTATTTACAAGTTGTTAACAATATTCAATATAATTTGGTAACAGTGGAGATCAAATGAAAGCTTTTATGAACGTTTAATGTATTAAAAACTGTCGCCAGGGCTCTATTTTTTTCTTATTTGCCGTACGAATGTGTTCTCATCCACTTGTTTGTCTGTCTATCTTAGGGCCTATTTCACAATCTATAAGTAAAGTGTCAAGTAGGCTAATCACCACCTAAGTCACCAATAACTGCTCATACGAATTTCACCATGGACGAGTAGCACTAACCAAGGGTAAAACTAGTCAGTAACTTACTTGCTACTACATCTGCCAATTAGCGTGTTTAACTGGCGGTTAAAACACAAAACTACATCACTAGTATTGTCAGTTGGCCAATATGTGTTTAGTAACATAAGTATGTGTTTGATTTGGATGATCATCAAGTAGATTATTAATTTGAAAGTTCTTCGATGCAAATATTATAAAACATAAAATAATTATCTAAAAAAAAAAAAAAAATCAATGGTAAAAAACTTTTTACACCAAGCGTTTGTTTAATTGACCTAAAAAGAAAGAAAATAAACTTCTTGTATCTTGTATTAACTGATGTTTTTGCTTTCAGTCCCGAGACTATTAAAGCTTCATCTGACGCAGAACCGATGGGCTAGCCAGAACCCACAGGTTTGGGCCCTCCGCTGTGGGTAGGGCCACGCATGTGCTCATGCGTGCGTTTAACTATGGTGTGTCATCTAAGGGCCATCGAGGTCGTGGTTCGGACCGAAACCCCGATGGCCGTCGACTGTGCAATTAGCTAATCGGTTGCTGGGGGCGGTGAGAACCGCCCCGGAACGCGGGTGTACCTTGTGTACGCGTTGTGTGGGTCTCGCCGTGCTCGGAGGCGAGGGCGAACTAGTGTGTTTGTTGTTGCACTAACTGTGGGTGTAGTTTTGTCCGGCGGGACCCTCGGCAGTGGGTCCGACGTGTCTAAGTCCCGTTCCTCGACCGGGTCGATTAGGACGTTTCGCGGGCGACGCTTGTTGACGTTCGCGTTTTTGTCGGGTTGGTAATTTGCTGCGCTTACCACCAGAGGGTTGGGATGATGTTCGGCTCTATCGAAGAACCGTTTGGTCAGGTCTTTAAAATATTTGCGAATCGTCGGGAGTCTGCAATCGCTGTGCAGGTCGACGTTGCGTTGATACCACTGCGCACCGGTTGCGCGGCGGATGAACTTATTTTGTACTATTTGCAACTTGTACAAGCGAGTAGGGTGCGTGTAGGCGAAGGTCATGCATGCGTAAGACATAATAGGTCATACGCAGGTCTTATATAATAATAATTTGTGCCTTAAGGGCATTTTACTTTTAGCGTTAGTTAAATTGTGTAGCCGGCCGGAGACGAACGCGGCTCTATTGCGAACGTTATTAATGTGCGTAGTAAATGACATACGCGAGTCGAAAGTGACTCCTAAGTATTTGACCTTTTTCTCCCAGGGGAGCGGTTGGCCATAAAGGGATATTTGCCCCAACTTTCTGCATTGACGAGGGCCATTATAAAGATGTGACGGGTAAGTACTTCGTGTGAAGTGAATCGCCACACTCTTTTCGGGATTTATTTCTATTCTCCATTTGCGGAACCAATCGCCGAGGCGGTCGGCAGCGCTTTGGAGTCGAGTGGTTAGTTGTCTAAGGTTGCGGTCTGAATAAAAGAGCGCCGTGTCATCCGCGAAAAGCGCGAGATTGACGTGGGGGTCTTTAGGTATATCGCTCGTGTAGAGCGTAAAGAGCAAAGGTGAGAGGCAGGAGCCTTATGGTACGCCGGCCGTGAGGCGGCGGCTTGTGGAGAGGGTGCTTTCAACTCGATATCGAAAAGAGCGGTTCGACTTTGAGTGTGTACAGCTTGTAAAGCAAGCCGTTGTGCCAGACCTTGTCGAATGCTTTTGCGACATCGAAGAAAAGAGCCCCTGTACTAATATGTTTAGGGTGATTTAGGCCTTTTAGGATATGTTCCGTTAGGCGGAATAGTTGATCGGGACAGGAATGTCTAGCTCGAAAGCCGAATTGTTCCGCCGGCAGAAGGCCGTTGGAAAACACGTGCACATTGAGCCTGTTTAATAAAAGCCGCTCGTAGAGCTTCCCCAGGCAACTGAGGAGCCTGATGGGACGATAACTAGAAGGCTGGTTGGCTGGTTTATTAGGCTTGCGAATGCCGATAACCCTGGCTTCTTTCCAGTCGTCCGGAAAGGAGCAACTGGAGAGTAAAGTATTGTAAATGGTCGCCAGTAAAAACAGATAAGCGGCCCAGGGAGAGCTTTAAGAATTTTGTTACTAATATTATCTGGGCCCGGGGCGGATTTGGGTTTTAAGTTTTTAATAATGTCTTAAACCTCTTCGGGGGTCACTGTATTCAAAGGATCGCCTTCCGATGGAAACGCAGCCCTAATCTGGATTACGCGGTCCACCTCCGTTAGGTGGGCTGTATCGATGTGTTCACGCGATGGCGTACATTGCTGCTCTAGGTTGTCCGCAAGGCATTCGGCTTTTTCGGAGTCATCTAGGGCTACTGAAGTGCTATTAGACTTTAGTATTAGTCTTAGTGCGGACCAACCGCCAGTAGGCGATGTGCGATGGCTCGATGTCCTCTAGGAGAGTGTCCCACGTTGTATGTCGGTGTTCCGATACACGATCTTTGACTTCTAGCTGAAGGCGTCGAGGTAGGGTTCGGTTCGATTCCGATCGGTATCGGTCGAAAGCGCGTTTGGCTGCATTTTTCTGCCTAATTAGGAGTCGCAGGTCGGGCGGAAAGTTAAACCATCGATCGCCCGACAGTTTAACCGTCCGTTCCGAGTCTGCGAATGTGGAAGTGATGGTTTCTCGGAGACTTGCTATCGCTCGATTTGCGTCATCGAACGTAGCTATCGTCTCGGGTAGGTCGACTAAGTCCTGGGGGTCCAAGGCCTTGAGTTTGACCTCAAGACGATGGCAGTCCACTACGGTTTTAGTCGGAGGGACCGCGCCGGCGTTCTGGCCCAGTTTACACAGGACGGGCCTGTGATCTGAGTCTAGTTCATGGATTGTTTCTATCGACTCGATGTCGAGCGAGATCTCCTTGAATAACATGATATCTAGGATACTCGGTGTCGTGTGTTGGTAGTTGTCCACCGTAGGATACCTAGTGGGAGTCGCAGGAGCAATTATGCTAAAGTTTAAATTATCGGATAAGCTAAAGAGATGCTTTCCGTTGTTATTTGGGATGCTGTGGATGTCCCATGAGCCGTGTTTGCAGTTTAGATCTCCTGCAATTATCACGGAAGGGCCTAAGTTGAGTAGCGTATCTAGGTCGCTTTGTAATAAGGTTTTGTTCCCCGAGAGGTAGGCTGAGACTAGTACAAGCGGCCTATGGCCGGTGAGCGCTAACCTACACGCGGATGCCTCTATATGGCTTAGCTCTGGAATGTCGAGCGGGCTACAGTGCAAGGACCGTTTATAATAAATTAAGGTGCCTCCCAGACGGTTTGCTAACCGGTCGTGGCGGACTATGATGTAGTTTGCGATTCTGGGATCGCGAACACTAGGTTTTAATAAGGTCTCTTGCACTAGAAATATATCGACGTTATAATCGCGAAGGAAATCTGCGATTTCGTCCCTTTGACCCTTAATGCCGTTTGCGTTGAAATATGAAACAACCAGAGCCCGAGGTTTTGTTCTACCTGCGGTTGTACTTCCCATTAAAGTTTTTTATGAGTTCTAACTAACGACGTGGCGGAGCGCGGTTTTATTGCGCGGACTATTAAGTTTATGGTTGGCTTGTAAATGCCCAGAGGGCTTCTACAAGCATTTTATGTTCGCTAATTGCTTTAAATCGCGCGTTGCCAGATGTGGCGGCAGCTATTTTAGCGGACAATACGGCGAGTTCTTGTCTATTAATGCGGTCTAATAAGGCGCAGATGTTGGCAATTTGGGCGAACGGATCGTCCTTGTTTTCGGCGAAAACCGACCGTGTCGACTGCACCTGCGGCGTCGGCGCCGTTTGATAGGCGGGCTGCGATTGAGCGATTGGTCGTGAGGCGACCGGGGGCGCAACTACCTGCGCGGCCACCTGGGGTTTCGCCCAGGCGTTTACGATGGGTACGGGCGCGGGAACGTATTTCACGGGCGCGGGTTTGGGCAAAGTAGATTTCGCGGGAGCTTTTCTCGCGGGAGTTTTTGGGGCCTTAGCGCAGCCTCTGTAGCTAGCCGGGTGGCCGGTGGTATGACAGTTAACGCAGTCCGGTGGATCTGCGCAATCTTTTGGCCGCGTACAATCGGGCGTGCCGTGGTCACCGGTGCATTTGACGCACCTAGGGTGAGCGAAACAATTATTAGCCGTGTGACCATTGTGGCACTGCGCCACAACTCCCGATCTTCGCGGGGGCTCGATCACGAGGTCGCTGAGCCCACAGACCCTCTTCAGGTTGAAGATGGCCTTACCTTCCAGTTCAACCATCACCATGTCCATAGGGACACGGGTTCTGGGGTGTCTGAGGCGTCGGACGGCATGCACAGGGTATCCCTGAGTGCGGATGTCGGTTTTCGCCTTGTCGACATCCGACTCTTTGGGGACGCCCTTGATAACTACCCGAAGCTTGCGTTCTTCGGGCAAAGAGTAGGTGTGAAAACCTATCTTATTTTCGCGCAAGTATTTCGTTACGCGGCGGAAATCGTCCGTTGTGTCAAGGTATACGCGGATACCCATTTGTGTATTTTTCGACCGGGGGTCGCGGATATTGTGGCGTTCAAACCACGAAGAAATTTGGTGCCACTTAGCCTTCTCCTGAATGATGATGGGTGGAGGAGGCTTTATTTTTCGCTCGGAGACGAATTCGGGCATCGGTTTAGCCGCCGCAGCCGCCTTTTTGGCGGGCGTCGCGGTGGGTTGGTTAGTTGAAGCGGCCTCGCATTCGGGGTCGCTGTCGGCAGCGGGTCTTTTTTTGCCCTTCTTACGCGACTTTACGACGGTGAAGCCGTCGACGTTCGCGTTTTCAGCGGGGGTCGTTTCGACCTCCATGTCCGATCCGCCGTCCGATTGTGAGTCGGGAACGACGGCGCGGAAGGGGGCCGAGATGGGATGCACGGAAGGCGCGATGGGTACGATCGCGGCGGCGGAGGTCGACGCGACGGGCTTTTCTTGTGTCGCTGAAGGCGACGCATTAGCGGGCGCTGAGGGCGCCGGAGATGACGGCGAGGCGACTGCCGGTGATGCCGGGATGTCGCTGGCGAACTCGACGACTAAACAATTTTCTTTCGCGAACGCGAGAAAGTTTGCCTACACTTCGGGACATCGTTGGCGAAGGAATTCCTCTAGGAGGGAACCCATTTCGAGCGCTAGAGCCTTTGGGGCTTGCGCCCCGCCGGCGTGTAAGTTACTAAATAGGCCTCCCTACCTTGCGGCAGGGAGGTGTGTGCCTAAAACTAACAACAAATCCGCCTGCGCTTTAGGTGCGCTAGGGTGGGTACCTAGCTGTCGCCTATCGCAACAAGCACACAGTTATTAAATAAAAACAATGCCGCCTCTGAGGCGAGAAGTGTGTATAGAATTCTACTTACAGAACAGAAACCTGCCTACAAGCACAACACTAACACTAAACTACTGCACTGCTTGCACAAAGATTTAAATTGCAACCGAAGTTGCGAGTAGCGTCTAATTCGGGTGGCATTAGCCCTCCGTCTTAGAGAGAGGTCCGTTCCGTACGAGAGCACGAAGCGGAATCAGAAAATAAACTATTTTTTTGTCCGTTTCAAGAAAAAATATCACATCTTTCTTTTTAAACTTTACTCATGATATAAAACATATTAAACAACAAGTACAAATAAAAAGTAAGGATACCTCTCCACCATCTCATTTTAGTGACCCTAATGCCTTAAACGATCATTTTTTGAAAATTCCTGGAAAAAATGATGTTTCATTGTCCCTTCTCACTTTCTTTGAATTTAATGGCACTAATGATAGCTCTTTTCATTTCAAAGAAGTCTCAGAAGATCAGGTTGTTAAAATTATAAACTCTTTACGGTCTAATGCAGTGGGATGCGATGGCATTTCACTTGATATGTTAAAGTTATTACCTAAAGATGCTATTACAGAAATAACACGTATAATTAATACATCGATTACGACACATGCCTACCCTGATCTCTGGAAAAAAGCAATCGTGAAACCTATACCTAAAACTAGTAACCCTGTTTGTATGTCGGATCTTAGGCCCATTAGTATTCTACCGTGCCTTTCTAAAGTGATTGAAAAGCTTGCATGTAATCAACTAACAGAGTACCTAGAATCAAATAAAATTCTTCCCAAGCTGCAGTCTGGTTTCCGTAAAAAGCACAGCACTACCACTGCGCTTATAGCGGTCGTAGATGATATATTGACTGCACAAGCGAATGGGGAAGGCACGATTTTAACACTTCTTGATTTCTCACGCGCGTTTGAAACCCTCAATATTCCGTTACTTCTGTCCAAATTATCTTATTATGGAATTAGTAGAAGCGCAACCCATTGGTTTGCCAGTTACTTTGAAAATAGGTCACAACGGGTTGATATGCACTTAAGTGGAAGGGACAAAATTATTTCTACAGAGCGACTTGTGGACCGAGGTGTACACCTACCAAGGATCTATCTTAGGTCCATTACTTTTTATAATATATAGTGCAGATCTTATCAAAAATATTGAGTATTGAAAGTATCACATGTACGCTGACGATTTACAGATATATATTTCATTTAAGCCTCGTGATGTTCACGCAGCGGTAGGAAAGTTAAATTTGGATCTAAGTCTAATCTTTGTGATCAGAGCGTAACGCACTAGTTCTCAATCCAAAGAAGTCGCAGTTTATGATTCTAGGATCGCCAAATCAAATAAATAAGATCATACAAAGTCACCCTGCCATTACCGTTAACAACGAATCCATTGTAAGAGTGGCGGAATTCAGAAATTTGGGGGTAATAATGGACGACAAACTGCGTTTTGAGAACCATATTATGGGTATTGCACGTAACTGCTTTTACAGGTTGAAAGTACTATATCGTATTCGTGATTATCTAAGTGTTCCCTTACGTATCAATCTGTGCGAATCTCTCGTGCTTTCAAAATTCAATTACGCAGATTCTCTCTTAGACCCACGTCTCTTATCACGAACAAGGCAAATAATACAAAGAGTACAAAACGCCTGTGCACGCTTCTGTTTACCGCCTCGTGCACATGTAACGCCTTTCATAAACAACGCAAATATCCTAAAGATGGACCTCCGCAGACGACTACACTTCGCCTCACTTTTATTTGGGACTATTAAAAACAAAGAGCCGTTATATCTTTACAATAAGTTGATTTGGTCTAAAGATCAAAATGAGATGTATAATTCAAGATCATCTAATTATAAATTAGTCTATCCTTTCTACCGTTCGGCCGCTTTTAGAGGCAGTTTCAAATACAATGCCACTAAGTGCTGGAACAACCTCCCGCCTCCCTTGCGTGACCTGAAAACAATAAGTGGATTTAAAAACAAGTACAGATTGTATCTGCTTGTAGAGCAAAAAAATTCTGCCTAAAGATTAATCATACGATGTAATATAAGATAATGTAATTTGATATGATATAATATAATATAATTCAAGAAAATATAATATATACCTTATAATTGTATATACCTGTATCATAAGTCAATCACTTTCTTACCTATATCACGTGGCCAATGCGCAACGAGGTTCGTCTCGCATTTGATGTTTGAAAATATTACACGTTTCCACCACTTAATCGTTAAGTGTCATAGTACCACAGAGTAGGGATAAACATTGGTAACCTAAAACTGAAATTGAAATATACTATCTGACACCAATATTAAAAAACAAACATTAGTTTTAATTTTTACTTACCTCATCAGACGAATGCCAACCACTGTCTATATTAATGAAAGATTCAAACAAAAACAATTTAATTTTCGCTATACTGCGCTGTAGCTATTTTTTGCAAGGTCACTGTCGCAGCCGCCCGAGTTGCCTCGAAGTGCGGGCCCGACTGAAAACCGGTGTCAAGTTCAGTATCTCGATTATTACCGAGTCCCGTCCGTTTCACGGTCTTATGCTGCTACACATACCGTCACATGGTTGGTCGCTAATACGGAGGGCATAGACTTATCTATGCCCGTTAACATAAGGACCCTCTCTGAGGCTGAAACATACCGATACCTGGGTATGTCACAAAACATGTGTATCGATGAGGCTGCCATGAAACAGTCAGTTCGTGACGTGTTTTTTGCACGCCTGACAAAGGTGTTTAACAGCCATTTGTCAGGCGTGAACAAGGCACGCGCATTTAACGGCTGGGTCATGCCAGTCCTAATGTATACCTTTGGCATACTCAGGTGGACTCAAACTGAGCTCAACGCCCTGGATCGAAAAGTCCGCACAACTATGACGTCCCACAGAATGCATCATCCGAGATCGTCAGTGATGAGGCTGTACCTGCCGCGGAAGCATGGCGGGAGGGGCTTTTTAGCGCCCTCACCATGCACAATCGCGAGGTGTGCAGCCTCCGTAACTACTTTCTGGCGAGATCGGATGAGTCAATCTACACGGACGTCATTAGTTGTGATAAAGGACTTACCCCTCTATCCTTAGCCAACGAGCAATGGCAGGACCCGGGAGTACTGAGCGTTTCCGACCGAGAGACCGTATGGAAGGAGAAAGAGCTCCACGGAAGGTTCTACAAGGCTACACGAGCCTTTCGTAGATACTGTTGCCTCCCTTAACTGGCTACGTTTCGGTGACCTCTTTGGGGAAACCGAAGGTTTTGTCTGTGCGATACAGGATCAGGTTATTAAGACGAACAACTATCGGAGATACATCCTAAGGGATGGCACCGTCGACATCTGTCGAGCTTGTCGCCATCCCGGGGAGTCGCTTCGGCATGTTATCTCCGGTTGTTCCATGCTTTCTAACTCTGAGTATCTGCATAGACACAACCTAGTAGCCAGAATTCTACACCAGGAGCTCGCTCTGAAATACGGCCTCGTGGAACGGATACTGCCGTACTATAAGTACTCTCCGGAGGCCGTGCTCGAAAATGACCGCGCCAGGCTCTATTGGGACCGGTCCATCATCACGGACAGGACGATTGTCGCGAACAAACCTGATATCGTGTTGATGGACCGGGCACAGTCGCGGGTATTTTTGGTCGACATTACCATTCCATATGACGAGAACCTCGTGAAAGCCGAAACAGATAAGAAGACGAAGTATCTGGACCTGGCTCACGAGGTGACCGACATGTGGGGTGGTGTGCCGACCGAAATTATCCCAATAGTCGTATCTGCGAATGGGTTGATCCCAGCCAGCCTCTCCGGACATCTGAGGCGACTGGGACTCCGGGACGGAACGCTCCAAGCTCTAATGCAGAAGGCGGTGCTCCTCGATACCGCCCGCATCGTCCGCCGGTTTCTCTCCCTTTCACCCTAACCCTCGGCCGTTTGGTCTCCCCTGCCGAGGGCTTCCGTCTGGTTGGGTCCTATTTATATGTGTATTATATGCAGTATATTTTTATATGTATATGTTTATTTTTATGCATAACATTTATTTTATTTATACAATATGTATCTATATGTTTATTTTTTATATATAAACCCAATCAGACGAGAAATCAAATGAATATCCCCCATAATAATAATAAAATATCTTTATTCACATAGACGCTTGCGCGTTCTTATGAAACGTCAAAATTTTACAAGAAATTAACACGTTCGTAAGTTACCACCGGTTCGGAAAGCAGTTGTTGAGAAGAAACCGGCAAGAAACTCAACAGTTGCTCTTTTTTTAGAAAATCAGTTTACAATATAATAGTACAGGTACAATAGTCTTGTTTTAGCCTACGTGAGTATCAACAGTATTAACCCCACACATTGGCGTCGTCAAGATATTCGACAATAGTATAATAGACTTTAGCCATAAGTTTACTTTTAATTTTTCGTTTAAATTCATCAAGTGGCAGACTTAATATCGACTGTGGGATTTTATTATACATGCGCACACTTTGCCCCATGAACGACCTGTTTACTTAATCCGTAAGTTATTACTTAGAGCTTTAATTTCATTTGTGAAATTGACAAAAGATACTCGTGACTTTTACTTGCCAATTAGTGTTACTTGGCAAATACTAATCAGTGGTTTACTTGTAGATGATGAAAGAAGCCCTAACTATCACAGTTTCTTTGTTTTATTTGATTAATTTTCCAAAATGACATTGTTTATTTCCTTTTGAAAGTTGTTTTGATTATTTTTATTTATGATTTCGTTCTAAATACATATTATGTAATGTACCTAAATAAAATGTTGTAGACAAGCAAATTTAAATATTTTTTATAAAATAAATTTATTTAATAAATAGATTTTAATGAAACTGATATTTGAGCCATTAGTATCACTTTACTCGTTGCCCCAGCAAACTGTAACCATTTTATAATCAGGTAATGTTGATAGTTATGGAGTAATTACTTTGATTTTAAGTTGCTCTAGAAAATGTGTCTCCAACTTATATGTTATGTAGAACTAAGAACCATGGAAATTCGTTTTCCATGGATAATAGTTCTACACGACATATAGGGTAGACATTTGAACTAAGTTGGCATAAATTCCCGACTTCTTATCCCAACTCTTATTAAAGTGCGCACTTTATCTCTGATAAATATCGTTGGAACAGTTTCTTTGCCAGAGCCAAAGCGCCCGGCGGCGACCATCCTCATATATTTGCTCTTCAAACTGACACAGTGACTGACGCTATGTCATTTGTATAGCGACGGAAGGCAAAGGGAACTATCATTGCCAAAGAGTTGACATAAAAAAAAGCTAGAACTTTTAGCTGCCTATTTAATTTGTTATAGTATATGTATAGAACTGTCGTTTTGTTGTACATTTGAGTTCATTAAAATAAAGAACCTTTTAAGTTTCCATCCAGCTTCATTCTGATAAAATGTATAATTAAACTCGCTAAGGCGATAAGTAAAGGTATCAATTTTCTGTGGTAACGTGTTTCTCAGACCGGTTTATAAAGTGTTTCCATTAGTTTATATTAACGAGAATTTACTTACAATTTAATAGAATTAACAATTTAAATGATCAAAGCGATTTTCACCTGTTTAGTTTTCTCATTTTACTGAATGAAACTATGTATACGGATTTATCGCGTTTATTTTTAACCAACCAATTAGAAATCATTGTTATTGTTAGATATATTTTTGTTTAGTTAACTAAAAATCCACACGATAAAATCAGCTTTCTGTAAACCATCAAACCTTTAAACCCTCTTTTTCTTTAACTTTTTCTGTAAACCCTCGCTCTATATAGGTACATATCTGTTTTTAAAATAAAACAAACATTCCCCTGTGAATTATCCAGTTCTGAGACCTGGTAGCAATTTAAAGTACTGATACAAAATCTACTCACTATTCTATTTTTTGCTAATTCCATTTTTTGCCGCTCCTGATAGGTTTTTGGTAATTTGTGCTCTAAATAACAATTGGTCCCTAACAAAGGCTGTGTAGAAAGATAGCCGTGAGAACAAAACCTTAGCTTCATAATTACCATAATTAAATAATAAGGGAACGATTTAGTTAAAATATCATATGAAAACTCTACGCAAGCACTTCGGGCCAACTTCGTTATCTTAATACTGATATCGGATTTTCATTCGTGCATTTAGTACGAATGAACAAGATTTATGTCGAATATTCCAATAAGGAATATTAATAAGATGCTTTCGTGTCTAATTCACGGCTACTTTATGCAGGTTAATATTTGGTGGAGGTATTTATAGAAAGCTTATTAAAGAAAAATCTGTATTGTTTTAGTTCTGATATAAAAATAATTTAGTAAATAGTAGTAATGTCTGAGTTCACCGAAGATTTTGTTAAGCGCGCTTGTACACTCCTATGAACTTGTTTGCTATATGCCGCTAATAAATACACAAATATTCAGTAAAATAAATATAAATGATATTACTTGGCAATATGAGGGCGAGTGCTGGAACAAAACTGTATCTGTTTAATTAAACAAAAGCTTCTTCTTATCTTTGATTTATTTTGCGTACAAACTGAGCAGATTTCAATTGATCGGTTTTAGTTGATTTAGTTACAAATGGCCGTTATGTTGGTAATAAAAATTTATTTGATGCATCGATCTCGCTGCGATGTAGGCAAAATGCTGGCAGGTTTGAATTTAAACATGCCAATCAAGTACAAGAGTCCGCTTATCTAATAATATATAAGCTAATTTTAATTCACAGAATAGCACAGAAAATCATAAGATTTAGGTGAAGGAGAAAAAAATCTACGTCATTTTATATGTTGCCATTGCTGAGTGTAAAGGCCTATAAAACGGATACATTGCGTTCTACTTCTGTAGCTTTTACTTTCGAAATGATTTTGTTTTGTTTTTCTATTTTCGATCCTCTTTTGTTTCTTTACACTTTTTTTTATTTATTGCCTTCGTAAGTAATTGCATTACTGAAATGAATCAATATTTTTCTATCTATTATTAATATATTTATCTTCAATCCGTACGAAGAGGAGTATTATATTCAAAAATATTAAAAAAGTTAGCTCGCTGTTTTTAATTTACAAACATGATTATTGACTGAACGACAAAAAATGAATGAAAGAAAATACGGTTGAATATCAGCCCCTAGGGGTCATCGAATAAAATAGCTTTGTTTCGGGGTCAACGTCTATTAAAAAGACTCATTACTGTTAACCAAGTGATATTTGGCTTCGATCTAGTGAAAAGATAGACAGAAAGAATGAGAAACTTAAATAAGATTGATGTTGGGCTTAAATTGACGCCGGTGACTCGGTGGATAGCCCCCCCCGACGAGGCTCTTGAACTTATAAAAGTTGCTCTATTAGTTCCAATGACTTTTGTCTTGTTAACGAGGCGGGTATAAATTTCAAAAATAACATAATCATTATGCAAAAAAATATTGGGTTATTTGTAATTTTTTATGTACAATAGAATGAAATCAGGTGTTACTTTTTCGGAAAAAAAATCTTTTCAAATAAATAAATTAATTGAGTAAAGTAAGAGCCTATACATGTCCCACTGCTGGGCAAAGGCCTCCTCTATAGAGAGGGTATCAGGGCATAGTCCACCACGCGGCCCCACTGCGGATTCGCGGACTTCACATATCTTCGAAATTTTTTTTGTTATTATTTCGAAAATATGCAGGTTTCCTCACGATGTTAACCTTCACCGCGGAGCACGTGCTAATTCAACACTTAAAGTTAAAAACTTCATTGGTGCCGGCACCGAGGTTCGAATTCAGGTTGCTCGAGTATATTGAATTAAAGGCGAGCGCCCGGACACTGAGCTATCACGGCTCTTACTTAAATTAATTGAGTAACTTAGATTAATTGAGTAACTCATCGTAATAATGGAAAAGTAACTTTATGTTCAACAGTACTCTAATCCGGCGGCAAAATATTGCTTCGTCAACATCACTTAATTATAACTCTTTGTATTTATTTTTGATGGCGCGGATTTAGTGATGCTATGATGAAGTTAGATTTGTCGAAGGCACAGCGTTCTTTAATGGGAAAATCTACGAAATACAACTGCTTTATACATGATCACTATTGCCAACACTATCTACCTACCCCGACATGGATTAAGGAAACGTGCAACGTTTATTTATATGGACAAATACTCGTATTAACGATAATTTTCTTCATATAAAACTCGAAGCAAAATAAGTAAAGACGGATTAGGTTAGACGCTCAATCGTCTGGAATTTTTTTCCAGACAATAACTTTAATGGAGTTCATTAGCATCGCTATCCTACTCAACGGGCCCTGATTAATCAATTGTTGAGCCCCATCTACCAGCATCGCCCTCAATAACGACAACTTACGTTTTTTTTTTATAATGCACTGAATCCTTATAAGGCGAATATGTTATGTACTTATTTTTAGGAAACTTTTAAATTAGTTGCCTTGGGTGACCCAATAACGCTGTAACGTTATTGGTTCTATTCTATACCAAGTTTTATTACACTAATTGATAATTTCGTGAGTTTACTGAATAAAATTTTGTTTAATTTTCTACAAAAATAAAATCAAAAACGTTATCGTTATTTTATTATATCAACATTTTAAAATTCTCTAAGAATTGATGATTATAAAATATTTCTGTTGTGTTTTGCGATTTGTTTAGTACTAGTTTAAAAAAAAAGTGTTTCATTTGTCGTGGAAACATTCTTTAACGATGTCATTTAAAATCTTTACTATAAAAAATATTATAGTTTTTTTTCCAACATTCATAAAAATAAGTCTACACAAGTCAATTCGTAAAACTTAATAGAGTTTGTATAATGTCGCATTATATTATTATTTATTTTCGATTAAATTTTAGTAAGACAGTGGTTCCCTTGTGCCTGTAATTTAATGTTATACCATTTCAATCGAATCTGTTAAGAGCTCCACTCTAGGTTTCCACAACTAAAGAGGATTTACAAGAAAATAAAGGCCAAGAAAACAAGGAAAGAAAAACAAGGCCAAGTACATGGCAAATCCCCCACCCAGGCACCGGACGTAAGTCGTCAGGAGTAGTAGAAGGGGATCAAGAAATAACTCTAGCTCAACTAATGAAAGAGATAAAGGACATATCAGTTAAACTTAATCCCCTTGATGCTATTGAAGCGGATATTAAGTTGCTTAAGGAAAATATGGCACAGCTTCAAAAAGTAAATGTCCAAACAAGCAATACAGTTCAAGAACTTTCGAAGAAAATATTGAACATTGAATCTAGGGTCTCTATAGTTGAAAAGCAGAAGGAGAAAATTGTATCACTACATCAAAAAGTCGAATCCCTGGCAGGCACAAATACAGACTAGAGATCAGTGGGCTCGTCTGAACAACGCTGAAATCAAGGGAGTACCTATGAAAGTTGGTGAAAATCTTCTTGATATTGTGACATCTATAGGATCTTCAGTGGATTATTCACTAACGAGAAATCAAATTAATTACATTTCAAGAGTTCCCAATCGAGATCCGAACAGCGTGAAACCAATTATTGTTTGTTTTAACAATCGCTTTATTAAAGAAGATTTTGTTGCTGCTGCAAGGAGACACTGTAATAGATCACCACTTACCACTTCATCACTGGGACTTCAAGGAAACAACCGAATATTCGTAAATGACCATCTAATAAGTGGGAACAAAACGTTGCTCAATAAGACAAAAACGTTGGCTAAAGAAAAAAACTTCTTATTTGTATGGGTAAAAAATTCAAAAATCCTAGTTCGAAGGAATGCTACATCTCCGATACTCACGATAAAGACGGAAACGGACCTCCAAAAAATAATTTAAGTCTTTACAGAAATTTAAAAATTTTTAAAAACACGAATAATGTTAAATTTATTACATCGAACAGAGGCTTGGGCACCACTGGTTGGGTCGTAGTGATTCATATGCACTATTGTTTGTACGAATGTAAAGGCAAAACAGGTAAACAGGTTCTTTTTTACGCCAATTTAATCCAAATTAGTACATGCTTAAAGTTGATATTTCGTGACAACTTAGGTGTAATACTTAAATGTAGAATATTGTTACTTTTTAATTGGGTGTTCCTTCTTACGGAGCTACCTGTCTTCGTATCAATGTGCAAGATACAAATATTTTTTGATATACCTACTCTTATTATTATACTTAATACTTTTGGTTATTATTATTTAAATTATTGTTTATATTGTTGTTTTATATGTCTTTAAACGTATATTATCAGAACGTGAGAGGTCTTAGGTCGAAAACTAATGAATTTTATCGAAATATTTGTATTAATAATTACGATGTGGTATGCCTGACAGAGACCTGGTTGCTTGATAGCATACAGAGTGCTGAACTTTTTGATAATAGATATACTGTATGGAGGCGAGACCGCAATTATTATCAAACTGGACAAAAATTTAGGTGGTGGAGTACTTATAGCAGTAAAAAGTGATTATAATTCTGTCGAACGGTTAGATTGCTTGTCGTCTGCTGAGGATGTATGGGTAACTCTAACTATTAATAAATGTCGTACACATATATGTTGTTTGTATATGTGTAAAGAAAATAATGGTAACTCGTTCGATACGCAACTGTATAATTATTGCGATAAGCTAACAAATATTATGTTTTCGCACCCCAATGATAAATTTTTAGTTACTGGTGATTTTAACCTAAAATATAATTTTAACATAAAACGGATAGCATGGAGATGACAGCAACCAATTATTCCTCAGACATTTATAACTTCTTCATAGATACATTGCATTATTTAGGGCTATATCAGTTTAATAGTATATGTAATATTAATGACGTAATCTTAGATTTAATTCTATGTAATTCTACAGCCCAAGTCATAGCGTGTGACCCACTTATTCCTGAGGATGCTCATCATAAAGCGTTGTCCATCCTTATAATGTCAATAAAAGTTAGCGAACTTCCGGTATTAACAGAGAACCAATACAATTACTCTAAGGGAAAGTACGACAAGATAAGATCGGAATTAAATGCATGCGATTGGGAAACTATGCTTAATGGGGTAAATTTAGATCAAGCAACTGATTTATTTTATAAGAAACTCTATGAGCTTAGGGACTTATATATTCCAGTCAAAGGCATTAAATCATCTCGTTACCCACCTTGGTTTAACCGTCCTCTAATAAAAATACTTCGTAACAAACACAAATACCACCTTAAATTTAAAACGTACGGAAATCTTGGTGACTACGAATCTTTTTCATGTTTACGTGCTAGAGTTAAGGAGATCGAAAGAGAATGCTACAAAAACTATATTATGCTGATGGAAAAAAACATCGTAAGCAATCCAAAGACTTTCTGGAGCTACGTAAAACGTAGTAAGATTACCCATTCTATTCCCAGTAATATGACTTTAAACAATGAAATTGCAGTAAATGGCCAAGAAATTGTCGATTTGTTCTCAAAATATTTTTATTCCACATTCTCTTCACCGGATGGGAACAACTCACAAACTAATGTTGATTCGACTAATCAACCACAAATTAAACACTCGGACATTATGCATACAATTTGTATTGTAAAGAGGGATATCAGTAAATCACTTAAGACTTTGGATGTTAATAAGTCGGGTGGCCCTGACTGTATATCCCCTCATTTCATAATTAACTGTGCAGAGGAACTATCTCAACCTCTATTTATATTATTCCGCCGCTCTATGTCCGAGGGAATTGTACCCAAAATCTGGAAACAGGCGTACATTACTCCTGTACTTAAAAAGGGAATAATAATAAAATAGATAATTGTCGTCCTATATCAAAACTATGCTTATTCGCGAAAGTATTTGAAAAGATAGTACATAATCAAGTTTACTTTTATATTTCACCTAGGCTAAGCATAGCACAACACGGGTTTTTGAAGAGGAGATCGACAGTTTCTTACCTAATTATTACGCACGATTACATCACGAAGAGTATGGATGATGGTCACCAAGTAGATTGTATCTATACAGATTACAGCAAGTGCTTTGATAGGATAGACCATAAAATTCTACACGGAATACACGGGGACCTCTTAAGGTGGTTTGCCTCGTATATTGAAAACAGGTCTCAAGCAATTGTCCTCAACGGTTTTATGTCCGCCTGGCTACCCATCCCTTCAGGTGTACCTCAAGGCTCCCTTTTGGGACCGCTGCTCTTTGTAATATTTGTGAACGACATAGAAACATGTTTCAAACACTCCAAAATACTACTCTATGCGGATGACATGACAGTGCTAAATGTTATAAGAAATTTGCAAGATCAAAAGTTACTGCAATCTGACCTAATTAGATTCGAATCATATTGTAACCGGAACAAGTTGGAGTTAAATGTACAGAAGTGTTTTCTTATGTCGTTTACGAGGAAAAATACCACTATCGAAGGCAGATATCTGCTGAAAGATACAGAAATCCACAGGGTGTATACGGCACTAGATCTTGGAGTTACCCAAGATCATAAACTTATTTATGATAAACATATAGATTATGTAGTATCGAAGGCGTATAAAGCCTTGGGTTTCATCATCCGTAGCACGTCTGTTTTTCACGACCTAAAACCTATCAAAATTCTGTACTGCTCCTATGTTAGACCTACGCTAGAATATGCCTCACAGGTTTGGAGTCCTCAATATAAGACCTATAAATCACGTATTGAGGGTATTCAAAAAAAATTTTTAAGATATCTTGATCATAAAGCACATATAAAGTCTAGAGACTACAATGATA
The DNA here is from genome assembly GCA_933534255.1 of Iphiclides podalirius. Classification (NCBI taxonomy): domain Eukaryota; kingdom Metazoa; phylum Arthropoda; class Insecta; order Lepidoptera; family Papilionidae; genus Iphiclides; species Iphiclides podalirius. The sequence goes on along the minus strand of OW152817.1, from coordinate 125,941 downwards.
GATGTAGCCGGTACCAGTTCGTTCCATTACATGTTCGACGAAATATCAACGACGTTTGCTTGTATTTAAAAATTGTTAACGGATCAATAGACTCACCTGAGTTATTATCTGAAATCCTGTTAAATGTTCCATTGCCGAATAAAAGAAAACGTAAATCCTTCCACACTCCAAAAACTCATATGAATTATAGAAGTAACCATTTTATGATAAGGACAGCAAAATTTATAAACAACCAAATGAATATTGATCCATTTCATACCTCACCAGCGGTGGCCAAGGCACTTCTTACTAAAGACCACTTTGTGACATAAAATATATATATATATATATATATATATATATATATATATATCAGCTTTACTGTTATTTTTACCATAATTATGTTCATGCCATTGTACTCACGTGTCTTTTTTTTTATTCTTTGTATTTATTTATTTTCTATAGTAACTGTAATTTAAGATTTCTAAATGTGAAAACTTATAAATGGCTTCTTTAGTATTTAATATCACTCAATTATCTTTGTTAATAGCTGTAAGTTTTCCGAATAAATTTAAAAAAAAAATCTTAAAAAATAACTTGAATTATAGACGCTGTCTCTAAGAATCATAAAAAAAAATTGTTCACAATACTTGAGCATTAGATAGCTTCCTAGCCGGCATGTGGGTAGCATTGCTTATTATATTTAAAGACACCTCCCACTGTAGGTCTATGCCATTTTCAGAGTGGATTACAGTGCCATTGAGGGCTAACCTAACTCGAAAGTGCTACAAGAATCTAAACTAACGCCACCATCTAGTGAAACGTAAAAATCGCTCTTTGTTAAAACTTTAATAGCTTTACAATAAATTAATGTATCAATTATTGTTCTTTTAAATAAGAGCGAAGTGTCTAAGAAATGGAACTTAAAAGAATTCTACATTTATCACCTTTTGTTCCTGATTGTATCGTTGAATATATATATGAGATCGTTGACTCAGTGGCATTTATTGGATTAAGCGCTGAGGGTCGTGGGTATTACCCCACGGGTCAAGTACTCGTGTGATCCATAGATGATTGCCTCGGATCTGGGTGTCTGCTCTTGTAGGACTTGTCGTCAGGCAGGAGTCCAGTCGTAAAAGACCTAACCAATCCCCACCTGGGTGGGATATGGACCGGAGAAAAACAAACAATTGGCCAAATGCGAGTCGGACTCGCGCACCAAAGGTTCCGTACCATTGTCTACAAAAACGGCAAAAAAAATCATGTATGTTGCATGGAAGCCCCACTTAAATATTTTTTTTATTTGCTTTTTAGCATTTGCTTTTATAGCGGCAACAGAAATACATCATCTGTGAAAATTTCAACCGTCTAACGGACAGACAGACAGACAAACAGACAGCGAAGTCTTAGTAATGAGGTACCTTTTTACCCACTGGGTACGGAACCTTAAAAACGTAATATTGGCAAGTATGTTGAACCGAAGTCAGTACAATACATAATAGGTAATATTTTTTTCATTGAAGTTAAAACGCTGTATTTTAGTTTTAGGCTTTAAAGGCAGGAGTACGAAAATAGTATCATTTTTGTAGGAAACGGGGTGAAGGATAATTGAGTTACGACAACCTTTATCAATCAACAAGGAGCAAAAGGGAGGTCGACTTCTAATTGGACAGCTGACAAAACCTGTCTGATGTCCCTTCGTGATATTCGGTATGTAACAAAAATATAGTAATGATAAAAATTGTTACGAAAGAATTATCTGGGTGGAATCTTATTTTAAGTAGCTAATACTTTTTAAATAATTTTAAGATATTTGGGGCTGGCGGTTTACTTTGAAAAGCCTCTATTTTAGTAGGTCCGTAAAATTTGTCTAAAATCCTTCTTTATTTAATCATTTCAAATATCGTATCTCTTATTTCACTTTAAAATTTGCTCAGAAAGGAGACGCTTTGATGGTATGATGTTTCAAAGCCTGGAAAGGTTTTGAAATGATACTTGCTTAAGATTCGTTTTGACGACTTGTACTTTGTTTTCACTTATTTAATTAAAGTACGTTATTAAAATCGGATATTCAAAATCGTTGAATGGAACAATATATTTGTAATGGAATGGAAAAAATACACGTGGATTGTCTTTATGTCTCTTTGATTGTCAATGAGCCCAGCCTCATTTTAGTACATGGAGTCAATTGTAATTTTCAAGGAATCATACTTACTTTCCTTTTCAAGACTGCTGCTTTAACCTCCTACTTTGTTGTCAGATATGTTACTGATACTGTTTATCCTTTAAAAAATTTCATTTCTAGAATAAAACAGACAAACGCTAGTATAACGCACGAAGTATTAGGCAGTTTGTTGGTGTAATATTATCTTGTTTGTAACGAGAAGATAAAGATTAAAGGAAAGCAGCAAAAAGACAAATCTAAAATTCCTGTCACACCGCTTCAACGCGACATGTGATCGACAAAGTCGGTTATTCCTCCTTATGCCCGCTCCATGTGTTCGTGTCTACGATAAATCCACAACGCGCGGCAAATGTCGATCTGTAAACGATTTCCACGGGGAAGAAATAAAGGCGCTCGCCATACCTTTATTTACCTTTAGAATTTACCTTTCAAGTAAAATTGAAAACAAATTTTATAAATATAGCATTCCCCTACCATGCGTTGCTGTGTTGGTAAGGAAAACAAGACGAAATATAATTTTCTAAAATATTTAATTTGACAATACTTGTAGGTATACAATATTTTCAGTAGTACCAACCTTGGTGCTACAAAAAGAGAACAAGAATGTCTGCTTTCACTCGGGTTCACCTGATGTTAAGTGATAACAGCCGCCCATAGACATTAGCAACACTCGTAGGGTTACAGCCTTTTACTATAACGGGCTTTGGTAACCTCTTGTATCTTGTATCTTGTATTAACTGATGTTTGTGCTTTCAGTCCAGAGACTATTAAAGCTTCATCTGACGCAGAACCGGTGGGCTAGCCTGAACCCACGGGTTTGGGCCCTCCACTGTGGGTAGGGCCGCGCATGTGCTCATGCGTGCGTTTAACTAAGGCATGCCATCGAAGTAGCGGTGCGGACCGAGACCCCGATGGCCGTCGATTGTGTTTTTAGCTAATCGGTGGCTGGGGGCGGTGAGAACCGCCCTGGAACGCGGGTGTACCTTGTGTACGCATTGTATTGGTCTCGCCGTGCTCGGAGGCGAGGGCGAACTAATGTGTTTGTTGCTACACTAACTGTGTGTGTAGTGTTATCCGGCGGGACCCGCGACGGTGGGTCCAACGTGCCTAAGTCCCCTTCCTCGACCGGGTCGATTAGGACGTTTCGCGGACGACGCTTGTTGACGCTCGCGTTTGGATCGGGTTGGTAATTTGCTGCGCTTACCACCAGAGGGTTGGGATGATGTTCGGCTCTATCGAAGAACCGTTTGGTCAGGTCTTTGAAAAATTCGCGAATCATCGGGAGTCTGCAATCACTGTGCAGGTCGACGTTGCGTTGATACCACTGCGCACCGGTTGCGCGGCGGATGAACTTATTTTGCACTACTATCAACTTTTGCAAGCGAGGAGGGTGCGTGTGGGCGAAAATCATGCATGCGTAGGACATGATTGGCGGTACGCAAGCTTTGTATAAAAGTAATTTGTGTCTTAAGGACATTTTACTTGAATGGTAAGTTAAAGTGCTTAGCCTCCCGGAGACGAAAGCGGCTCTGTTACGGACGTTATTAATATGCGCTGTGAATGACATACGCGAGTCGAAAGTGACTCCTAAATATTTTACCTTTTTCTCCCAGGGGAGCGGTTGGCCATAAAGAGATATTTGCCCTAGCTTTCTGCATTGGCGACGACCTTTATAAAGATGTGACGGGTAAGTACTTCGTGTGAAGTGAATCGCCACACTCTTTTCGGGATTTACTTCAATTCTCCATTTGCGGAACCAATCGCCGAGGCGGTTGGCGGCGCTTTGGAGTCGAGTGGTTAGTTGGCTAAGGTTGCGGTCTGAATAAAAGAGCGCCGTGTCATCCGCGAAAAGCGCGAGATTGACGTGGGGGTCTTTTGGTATATCGCTCGTGTAGAGCGTAAAAAGTAAGGGTGAGAGGCAGGAGCCTTGTGGAACGCCAGCCTGAGGCGGCGGCTTGTGGAGAGGGCGCCCTCAACTCGATATCGAAAGGAACGGTTCGACAAGGAGGCCTGAATGGTGTGTACAAGCCTGTCTGGCACTTTGAGTGAGAACAGCTTGTAAATCAAGCCGTTGTGCCAGACTTTGTCGAATGCCTTTGCGACATCGAAGAAAAGAGCCCCCGTGCTAATATGTTTAGGGTGATTTAGGCCTTTTAGGATTTTGTTCCGTTAGGCGGTATAATTGATCGGGACAGGAATGTCTTGCTCGAAAGCCGAATAGTTCCGCCGGCAGAAGGCCGTTGGAAAACACGTGCTATTTGAGCCTGTTTAGTAGAAGCCGCTCGTAAAGCTTCCACAGGCAACTGAGGAGGCTGATGGGACGATAACTAGAGGGCTGATTGGCTGGTTTATTCGGCTTGCGAATGCCGATAACCGTGGCTTCTTTCCAGTCGTCCGGAAAGGAACAACTGGAGAGTAAAGTGTTGTAAATGGTCGCCAGTAAACAGATAAGTGGGCCAGGGAGAGCTTTAAGGATTTTCTTACTAATATTGTCTGGGCCCGGGGCGGATTTGGGTTTTAAATTTTTGATAATATTTTGGACCTCTTCGGGGGTCACTGAGTTTAATGGATCGCCTTCCGGTGGAAGCGCAGCCCTAGTTTCGATAACGCGGTCCCCCTCCGTTAGGTGGGCTGTGTCGATGTGTTCGCGCGATGGCGTACATTGCTGCTCTAGGTTGTCCGCAAGGCATTCGGCTTTTTCGGAGTCATCTAGGGCTAATGAAGTGCTATTAGGCATTGCTAACGGCGGTAGGGATTCGCGGGGCTCTGCTTTCAGACTGCGGGCCAACCGCCAGTAGGCGGTGTGCGATGGCTCGATATCCTCTAGTAGAGTGTCCCACTCGGTATGTCGGTGTTCCGATACGCGATCTTTAACTTCTAGCTGAAGGCGTCGAAGAAGGGTTCGGTTCGATTCTGATCGGTATCGGTCGAAAGCTCGTTTGGCTGCATTTTTTTGTCTAATTAGCAGTCTTAGGTCGGGTGGAAAGTTAAACCGTCGGTCGCCCGACAGTTTCACTGTTCGTTCCGAATCTGCAACTGCGGAAGTGATAGTGATAGATGCGCGAAGACTTGCTATCGCTCGATTTGCGTCATCGAACGTAGCTATCGTCTCGGGTAGGTTGACGATGTGCTGGGGGTCCAAGGCCTTGAGTTTGACCTCAAGGCGATGCCAGTCCACTACGGTTTTGGTCGGAGGGACCGCGCCGGCGTTCTGGCCCAGTTTACACAGGACCGGCCTGTGGTCTGATTCTAATTCTTGGATTGTCTTTATCGACGCGATGTCGAGGGAGACCTCCTTGAACAACATGATATCAAGAATACTCGGTGTCGAATGCTGGTAATCGTCCACCGTAGGATATCTTGTGGGAGTCACAGGAGCGATTATGCTGTAATTTAAATCGTCAGATAAGTTAAAGAGCTGCCTACCGTTGTTGTTAGCGTAAGTTTGGGGGTCCCATGAGCCGTGTTTGCAGTTTAGATCTGCAATTATCACGGAAGGGCCTAAGTTAAATAGCGTTTCTAAATCGCTTTGTAGAAGAGTTTTATTCCCCGAGAGGTAGGCTGAAACTAGTACAAGCGGCCTGTGGCCGGTGAGCGCTAACCTACACGCGGATGCCTCTATATGTCTTAGCTCTGGGATATCGAGCGGGCTACAGTGCAAGGACCGTTTATAATATATTAAGGTACCTCCCAGACGGTTTGCTAACCGGTCGTGGCGGACTATATTATAATTTGCGATTTTTGGATCGCGTCTGCTAGGTTTCAAGAAGTTCTCTTGCACTAGAAATATATCGACGTTATAATCGCGAAGGAATTCTGCGATTTCGTCCCTTTAGCCCCTAATGCCGTTTGCGTTAAAATACGAAACAACCAGAGCCCGAGGTTTTAATCTACCTGCGGTTGTACTTTCCATTTTAATTTTAGTAGCGGTTCTAGGTAACGACGCGGCGAAGCGCGGTTTTATTGCCCGGACTATAAACCTTTATGGTTGATTTTTAAACACCCAAAGGGCGTCTACAAGTTTTTTGTGCTCGTTGAGCGCATTAAGTCGATCGGTGCCACATGTGGCGGCCGATAACTTTGTAGATAGGACGGCGAGCTCTTCCCGGTTTATGCGTTCCAGGAAGCTGCAGATGTTTGCCATTTGGGCAAAAGGGTCGTCTTGGTTCGCGGAAACGACCGGTGTAATAAAATGCACCTGCGGCCTCGGTGCTTGTTGTTTGACAGGCTGCGGTTGGAATGTCGTCGGTCGTGAGGCGACCGGAGGCGCGGCTTCCTGCGCGACTGCCTGAGGTTTCGCCCAGGCGTTTACGACGGGTGCGGGCGCGGGAATGTACTTCGCCGGCGCGGATTTCGGGGCCGCGATTTTCGCGAGCGTAATTTTTGCGGGTGCTTTCCTCGCGGGGGTTTTTGGAGCTTTAGCGCAGCCCCTGTAGCTAGCCAGGTGGCCGGTAGTCAAACAATTTACGCAGTCCGGTGGATCTGCGCAATCTTTAGGACGCGTGCAATCTGTCGTGCCGTGGTCACCGGTGCATTTGACGCACCTAGGGTGAGCAAAACAGTTGCGGGCTGTGTGGCCATAGTGTTGGCAGTTATGACACTGCGCAACAACGCCTGACTTCCGTGGAGGCTCAACGACGTGTTCGCTAAGCCCACACAGCCTCTTCAAATTAAAAATCGCCTTACCTTCCGGGGTAGGGTCCAACTCCACCATTACAATGTCCATCGGGACACGGGTTCTAGGGTGACGTAGGCGACGAACGGCGTGCACCGGGTATCCCTGAGTGCGGATGTCGATTTTTACATTGTCGACATCCGACTCTTTCGGGATTCCCTTTATGACTACCCGAAGTTTGCGTTCTTCAGGCAGCGAGTAGGTATGGAAACCTACTTTGTTTTCGCGTAAATATTTAGTGACGCGGCGGAAGTCATCGATGCTATCGAGGTATACACGGATACCTTGATGGGTGTTCTTCGACCGGGGGTCTCGAATATTGTGGCGTTTGAACCACACGCAAATTTGATGCCATTTAGCTTTCTCCTGGATGATGATAGGCGGAGGAGGCTTGGCTTTTCTTTCGGCGGCGTATTCGGGTGCCGGTTGGACTGCCGCGGCCGCCTTTTTGGCGGGCGTCGCAGTGGATCTATTAATTGAGGTGGCGGCCTCGCTTTCGGGGTCGCTATCTACGGCGGGGCGTTTCTTGCCCTTCTTTTTTCATCCAGTGACGACGGTGAAGACTTCGTCATTGGGTTTACCGGCGGGAGTTAAATCTACCTCCATATCCGATCCGCCGTCCGAGTATGAGTCGAGTACGACGGTGCACAAAGAGGCCGGGGTAGCTTGCGAGGAAGGCGCGACGGGCGTGTTCGCAGCGGCGGATGTCGACGCGACGGGCGCTTCTTGCGTCGCGGAAGGCAACGGGGTTACGGGCGCAGAGGGCGCCGGAGATGGCGGCGATGCGATTGCCGGTGAAGGCGGGCTGTCGTTGGCGTATTCAACGACTAATCGTTGTTCGGATTCGAACGCTAGGTAGCTTTCCCAAATGTCGGGACAACGTTGTCGGACGAACTCCTCGAAAAGGGAGCCCGTCGTAACGTATGTGCCTTTGGGGCTTAGGCCCCGCCGGCGTGTGTAAGCTTAATAAGCCTCCCCACCTTGCGGCAGGGAGGAGTGTGCCTAAAAATAACACCTAACCTAATAACACTTAATTCGCCTGCGCTTTAGGTGCGCTAGGGTGAGTACCTAGCTGTCGCCCAATGCAACAAGCACACAGTTAAAAATTAGGCAATGCCGCCTTTGAGGCGAGAAATGTGTGTAGAATTCTACTTACGGACAGGAACCTGCCTACGAGCACAACACTACACTAACACTAAACTATTGCACTACTTGCACAAATATTTAAATTGCTACCAAAGTTGCGAGTAGCGTCTAATTCGGGTGGCATGTGCCCTCCGTCTTAGAGAGACGTCCGTTCCGTACGAGAGCACGAAGCGGAATGTTTGGTAACCTCACTAATCCAGACGGAACGCAGGAGCGAGGTGTTACGCCTTAACTTTACGCCGGTCTTCTGTCAGGTCGCGGTACTTCCCCGAAAGGACTACGCAGCAGTCTTGGCTGTTGCACGAATGACGGCCCTACCACGGTACGATCATAAAATCAACACCTCTTCACTTTCCATCACGTGGACCGCTTGTCCATTTTCACCTCCGGTTACACATATAATAAAACATTCTATTAAGTTGTTACATTATGAACACGTACGAGAATAATAATTCACATGGGAAAGAACGTCGTAGAATCCACGTTGCAAATTGTTATGGGGAAGAGAAAGTTATGTGCCCAGAGATTGGAATCGATGAATAAGTAAGCGCAAATAAATGAATACGAAACATGCGATGAGCTGATTGCAAAGACGAACACCGATTTTTGACGTATGCAGTATTGTATTATATGCGACACATCAGATCCAAAACAGATTGATTAAGATGTCTAATATTCAATTATTTTAAATATGAATTCATTATTTAGCGTAAGTAACAGGACCAAGAAGAAGATCTACCGCAGAAGAGAGTTTTTCTTAATATTGAGATCAAAGACTCCTACTCCTCCAGTAGACTCCTAAAACTCCTGTTTGTTATTATTTGATATAAATATTTGGATGACGATTCATACTTTCATTTTTCCGCGATATTATCATCTTTCATCTCAATATTAGTTTGTACGATTCTTACTATGAAGTTCTGAGTGAAACCTAACGTCACGAAGAGAATTTTTCTGCCTTATGCAGAAAAATTCTCTAAACTTAAATATTTATTTATTATATTGTGCAGTTCAGAAAATTCAAGTATATTCTTTGCCTTTCAACTTCAATTCTTACCACAAAGAGCTCTAAAAGCGTCAAGAAATTTAATTTCACGTTTAGTTTCGAGCCACGTGCGTGAAATATTACAGACAGAATGGTTAGAGAATCGTCTAGAGGTTTGAAATGAAATCCAGATATATATGATTTTATTTATTCAGCAGCTTTAAGCTTGAAACGGGGAGAGTTTTTTTTAAATTTATTTCATATAAATTGTTCTCTGTTTTTGAAATAATGTCTACTTAAACAATAATTTGATCTCTAGAGAAGGAAAGCTTCCACTTTATCTTTACTCAATAAAGCCACGCTTCAGGGATCTTCTTCTTTCCAGTTCTTTCAAGCAATTAATTAATATTGTATACCAAAAAGAAAACATTAAAATGCAATCAATTAACAATTGAAATAAATTGTTTTCAATCAAATTATAAATTTTAGTAGAATTCACAACACAAAATATAATTCTTCCTCCATTCAATTACATAAACGAAATATTTTTTTCCTTCTCACTTCAACCTGAGTTCGATTCCCGGTACCGGCTCCACTGAAATTGTAAACTACAATTGCAAGTGCTGACTTATCACGTGCTCAGTTGCGAAGGAAAACTTCGTGAGGAACCCTGAGGAATTTTCGAAACAATAATAATTAAAAAATTATGTATATACATTTATGTATATAAAGGCAAGATATGTGAAGTTGCCAATCCACAGTGGGTTAGCGTAGTGTACTATAGCCTATGGCCTTTGCCTTTTGTTAAAGCCCGGTAGTAGCGGCAGAAACCGTGAAACTAATTAATACGACATGATGGCAAACCCAATATTGCAAAGTTCGCAATTCATGAACTCGGCAGGATTACGATTTTTTTATTGTGTTTTTAGATTTTTGGCTACTCTTTTAGTTCACTTCAGCAGATATCTATTATTTAATTAAAATTATTTGGTTCATTGGCCATGCAGTTGAGGGAATTCTTCAACGGCATTTGAGATGAAAATGAATTAGAATTTCAATAAACATAATTATAATCCTTTCAAAATTTCGTATGAATAGTTTGGCTATTATATAATATTAAATTAAACTTTAATATGTCTGCTACGTTGATTTTCAATCCACAGTTATATTCTAATATATAAAATTCTCGTGTCACGGTGTTTTTAATTGAAGAAAGATTGATATACGAACCTGAAATGTGAGACTAGAGTTTTGTAAAATAAATTCTGCTGCCTTACCTACCTAAGTACGAGTATAATATAAAAAATCGTTTGCCCTTATTGGCCTTAAAATTTTTGTCGCAGCAATTTTCAAACTAACTATACGCATGGAGCATTGACCGATTAATTAACAAATGTTATGTTAAGATAGTTTTGATACTGAGAAAATGTCATCGAAATTGTCGACTATTAGTTTAAATGGGCAAATGAGAACCGTAACGATGTACTTACATTGGCCGTTATGTAGTTACATTAGCCGTTACAGTGAGGCGGATGACGCTTGGCCAAGGTAATCGATACTTGGATTCTATTGAATCCCTCACGACGAAATCGCACGCCTAACAACTTCTTAAAAATGGAAATCTTAAAGAATTTCAAATTATACGCACTATATCATAAGCGTATCATAAGCATGTCTAAAATAATATTGACAAACAATTTTATAAAATCTTTTATGAACTTTATGGATAATATAAATTTAGTTGTAAAAAAAAATAATACTACACTTCATCGTTTTATGCAAATGGGTAAGATTGTCTTGTTAAACATAAGTTGCCTCTACGTAAAGATAAATTATTGTCTAAGTGGAAAGCTCAATTGCGTTTATGTTATTATTTCAATTTCAAATAGGAGATTACAATAATTACTACATATGTTAATATTATTACATAGAAAAACTAATAACGTGCACCATCATTGTGTGACTAATACATGCCCTAATGCAATGAGACATATAGAGGTTATTACTTTTCTTATCCTTTAAACGAGCAATTCTTGTATATATATATATATATATATATAATCGGAATCTCGGAAACGGCTCCAGCGATTTTCATGAATTTTAGTATATGCGTAGATTTGGGGGCGAAAAATCGATCTAGCTAGGTTTCATTTTCAGAAAATGTCCTTTTATTCCTGTTTTCAGGGAATGAAAAATATTATTGGAATATGACGGTAAATTTCGCCGCAACAGAAAATGTCATAATAGCTCGGTCGGTAATCGGGCGGCTCCAAAACAGAAGGTCGTGGTTCGCGTCACCATCATTTACACATTTATTTTTTTACTTTTTTTTCGATTCCAGATCATTGCTTTCTTTGTTTTTAATTTTTTATCGATTTCTTTTTTTGTTATTTTTTTCCCTTTTTTTAAAAGTTCTTTCTTTTGAGAAAAACATCAGTTCATATTTTCTTATTATTAAGTCGGTAAGATCGAAAAATATTATGCATATTTCATTACTCAGTAATTTGTATCTAAATGTAATTTCCAAAATACACGATTTACCAAAAAAATAAACAAACCGAGCAAAGCTCGGTCCTCCGGGTACTTATTAATAATCTGTGGACTGCGGCCTAGTCTGTATAATGTGTAAACACTATAATAATGGAAGTTTTTTATTATTTTAAGTAACTATTTCGTTTTTCCAGATTTGAGCTTAGTACGACACAGTTACAATTAAAACATTTTATTCTTCGCTAGTACTCTACTTTGTCTGTTGGAATAAGGTATTTCATTGGAAATGTTAAGTTATTTGGAGTAGCCACAATTCTCATGTTTAATCTCACTCACTAATCTGACATTGATTGAATGTGGACAGAAGTTATTTATTATAAAACACGAGTCGTATTACACGCAATTATTTGCTACACCTACAGATAAATATGAAATATCACATTGAGTGTGTGATACAAATTATATTATACCATTTTCATATTTCAAATTGAATTAAAAATATATAGGAGCTTAGCATCTTCCACAGATTTTAGTTTTTGACTTATTTAACAGAATGCTTTGTAATATTAAATTATTATTTATCTGTTGAAGCCACGAAAAAATAAAAAATAAATAAATTCGGACAATTTTTTAGCGAGGAGAATGATGGATGAAGTAATTTTCTAAAACCTGTTTAAGTGAGCACCACAATAGACAAAGAATTTTCTTGTAGTTCACAGGGAGAAATTCAAGACAGGCCGTCCCACGGGACGTTTCCCGAAGCGTCGGCTAAAATTTTTATTTGATATCAAAAGTTTTTCCGCGTGTATTGGACCATTGCCAACAGCTGCAGTGTTATTGCAAAGTTGAATGTTTAATTTATTGTCGTCGTAAGGGGAAGCGAGTGACGCCCCAAGTGCAGTTTATTTCATCACTTAGTTAAAGTTCAATATTTAAGTTGTTGGTTAACAGTCTGCTTTAATGCACTCAGGGGGGATAAGCTCAAGTTTATACTTTACAAACTAGTACAACGAGGTAATGTATTTGTGCAGTGCAATCGGTTCTGTTTAATTTATACATACATACTCTATTTAATGAGATCGCAATGCAAAAACAAATGACATGTTTTGGAAATTAAAAATAAATATATTCTCAGAGTTTATTTTCAAATTCCATTATCGACTTTTTTATTGTTTCAGAAACTTTCAGTATGCCTCAATTCATTTTAAGTGAAAAGTTGTGTCAAGCGCTCGCTTGACGGTTTTATTTAACTCATAACCACCGCCCAAGGACATCAGTAACACCTAACAAAATGTCAACGCACATGCTTTGTAGATGCGTTGGACAAACTTTTAGAAAGTGGTTGGAAAGTAATACTGTGGTAGGGCCCCGGCTACCTCACTCACCAGACGAAACGCAGAAGCGTATATAACACTTCCACTTCTCGCCGGTCTTCTGTGTGGTCGTCCTACTTACACGGACGGACCTGCCCATTCATGCAACAAAAGAGACTGTTGCGTGGCCCTACCACAGTTGTATGTATCAGAGATTGCGTTGTATACGGATCAATTTTTTTTCCTTTTCCAAAACGATCGTTTTTAAGAAAAAAAATAATTCATAATCCGAACCATAGTGTATGGGAAAATGAATTATCTTTTAAATGTTTATTTGTGATTTTTTCCGATATTTTTAAAACTTGTTCTGCTCTTCAGGGTGGATACAGATTTAATAAATCACAGATCACAGAAATCCCTCCAGTCGTTCTAAGAGTTATAAGTCGTTATAAGTGGTAGAGCTCCGATTTTGGTTTTGTTTGCTGTTTTTCTTTAATTTTACACGTACTTCTTTTACCTATGCACCACCTGATAGTTTCGTTGGTAGAGAATGTCTCATTAAGTCCGCCTATACACAAGATTTTAAAAGGTAAGTAAATAAAGATTGCATTACACATAATTGCCTTATTGAAATGCCGTGTCTATTTCCGATAAATTCATTCAGAGACAGTATTTATTAAAATAGTTGAAATAGGGCCCCTCGCCACGCGGACCATCAACTAGTAGCCACGACAGTAGTAATAGCATGCCATCTTTGTTCTTCCAAACGGCCATGGCGTCGTATTTCCTTATTGCGTTGAAAGGTAGTATGTTCTTTGAGGTCCAAGTAGGATGAAGGAGGAGTATATATTAGTAAGATAATTAGTTAAGTAACTACTAAACTAAATACTAATCATGATGCCGTAGTCTATTTCAAGACACCAGTCCTTTTCTCTAAAAGCCTGTAGTACCCACCTTATACTTATGCATTCTTAAATAAAGCAAGGAAAATGATAATACATGAAATATTTAACTAACTGAATTAATGATTTAAGGAATACCAGATTCATTAAATCATTAAATAATTCTAAATAAAATGCTAAACAATCTTTACAATCTCAGTTCAAAAGTTTGTTGTTGCAATTCATTCTCGTTTCAATATTCAGTGGTGTATATTTTTCAATCCGTAGTGCGATCCGATTTTTGTTCAATACATGAATATTTTACTACCTTTGACCGCGTGTGACCGCTAAAGGTATATGTGATAATTTAGCTTGGTGATTTTTAGTAAATTTAAAGTATACTTTTATAAAAGAGAAAAAGAAAATATTTTATTGGCAAATGTACGTTATAAGGTCGTGATGTCATGTGAATCTAATCATAAATAATCTGTTTCAGTATATATTAATATTTAACATAAAACCTGTTAGGGTTAGTTGTGTTAGCGAGGTTCAATCAACAAAACAAGACTTTTCACATTAGCTCCGCTTTTTGACCACTCCGCACTTTGACCTTATTGCCAACGCAATAAGGTCAAAGTTGGGGTTAGAAATTTAGTTCTATGAAACTACTCATATACTTGTATACGCCTAGAAGGGCCTAATTTGATGAGGTCGTGTAGTTTGCAAATTGAAATTCCGACGGTTCTATTATATCCTACTTCTACTAATCAATGTCTGGCTTCAAAAGATTTTAACAATGGACAATTGCCGCAATACTTAATTTAGATACACCGAAAGAGGAAGAAAATTGTTCTCAAAAATATTGAAGATTTGTTTAAGCAATAAAGTTAATGTAAATTGAAAATAAATGAAATTTTAACAAAACATAAAGCTATGCCGCCACTCAGAGCGGTTCAAACATAATGTCAGTATTAAGAATTGCTTAATTTACAAAGCATTACATTTTATACTGTTCTTTCATTTTCTTTTGAACAGATTTTCTCTATGACTCTAAGGTATTGTTAGGTATCCGCTTAAATTCTATATCTATATTTCAGTCATAAGCTGTTATTTACGTACTGAATTTGTATTCTTTGCCGTCGGAGAGCTATTACGATAGCTTTTCCAAGTCTCTTTTACTACAGTGGAGTCACTACTTAGCCCGATAGCACTCTCGGCTTGAGTCCGTTAACTCCTCATGAGGTGAGTGTATATTCTATAGAAAGTTCAGTTAAGGTTTCAGGGCTTTAAACTCTTTTTATGGAATGGAAATTTTATCCTTCAATACCATATGTATGCTCATGACGAGGAGACTGTCTGATCTGCTAAAACGCCAAGTAAATCAAAAATAAAAGTACGTGGAACTGAAAAATTCAAAATTTCTCTAAAATTAGGCATTGAAAGTTTTATTGTTTTAAAAGCAAATCGCACGTCATGTAACATTCCAGGAATTATTTTTATTCCGTTACGCCAACAAAGTATAACTTTTTACGTGCGTAAATATACACGCTTTCATTTTCATCGTAACTAAATTCCCAAATTAGCCCACCCAAGAACGATAGCTGCATTTCTTCGTTGAATGTTATATATACCATTATATATACCTTTTTATTAAAGTTTCAACCTTACAGAAATGAAATTATTTTCAATGTCAACCGATCGACGTTGGTAGTTATTGCGATAGCACCGAATATTATCTATCTTTACTAATTACTTTACTGTTACTATAATCTTTACTAATATTATAAAGGCGAAAGTTAGTATGTATGTATGGATAGAAAATGTATGTATGGATGTTTGTTACACTTTCACACAAAAAATTATGAATAGATTTTAATGAAACTTTACAATAATATAGCTTATACATCAGAATAATACATAGGCTATAATTTATAAAGTAATTATAATATATTCTGGTGTATAATAAAAAACTCATTGTTATTTCCTTGGCCGGGCGGACGAAGCCGCGGTTAACAGCTAGTGCAATATAATATTAACAGGGTAGTCTTAGATCCGGAACGATCATCCAAAAGACTCACGTACACACGGGAAAAGTACTCCGGGCGGGAATTGAACCTGCATTCCATCAAATCCATTTCGAAAAGTTAACAACTACGTTGGCAGAGCCAACTACACTCATTAACAGACCAATACCCACCTAAAATATTTAACTCATATCCGAGACTGGGCACTGTGCTGCAGGGTACATAATTCAGTTTATGTTTCCCGCTTTTAGATGCTTTACAAATGATGAAATAATATGCGTTATCATATTTACGGAATGAATGGAGCCGAATTTACTGATAAAGTTATCATTAAATACGTAAAATAAAACGAACTGAACCTTATAGGTTATAGATGAATGTGCAATGAAGCGCTTAGCGCGACAATGTTTTTTTACAAATTAAGGGAATATCATTAAAATTCATTAAATTTTACATCTATATCCAAAGAATTAAGGCAAACAAGAAAAAGAATTGAAAGGGTAAATACATATTTTAGTATACGGATAAGAATGTTATTATTTTACCTGTTCATGTAAACAGACTAATCTTTATCTATATAAAATTTTCTATACCAGTATATTACTATGTAACTACTACTAACAGTGATAAATGCATTCTTAATGTGTATAAAATGATTTATCACTCCATCAAATAGTTCGCACGCAATTCGTCCGCTTTATGAGCCGCGGCGTGGTGCCGATATTTACGCAGACATTGATAATAATATGAATGTACTTTCAGAATGGAACTGAATAAGAATATATTTATTTGGTAAACAAACGCAAAACAAAAACTGATATTAATAAAATGAGCTCGCAATATTTTAACACTGAAGTAAAAAAAACTGTTCTGTGTAAAAAAAGTGTAAAATAGACAGAAAAGTATTCAAATATAAGTGTTATCTAACACTTGATAATTATAAATTGAATTAAAGAATTTTATTTATTAATCACAAGCGTGTTTTTTTATGTTTTAAACACGTACTTGGCACAAAGACACTACTGGTTAGCAGATTTGGAAAATCCCTAGTACCCAAAGCCCTGATCAAGGTAACGGTACAAACTATTTAAATTATTGCATTGTTATTGGTACTTGATAAGTGTGCAAAGTTTCAATTTAATTTCACTTTTTGAAGTGGGTAAAAATCACGCATTCAAAGATTTCATTACATACGTACCAAGCTAATAAAAACGTGTTAAAACACCGGCTATGCATCATGAAACCACTCGACATCTGTCTGTCAGTTATCCAAGAGGTTTAAGTTTATTTGAGTCTTCTATTGCATACATTACAGAGTTCATAGTTTGGTTTGCGTTAGTTTGTGGAGATAACTCAGATGCTCAGCTTATGTAGTTTTTTTTGCTAAAATATCGCAAATGACGTGTGTATCGAAGTGTTTTATGGCCAGACGTCATCGCTTGATAGCTATTGGTGGGAGAGATTACCCTATCGGTGAGTATAAAATTCGGCAGCCTTTATGACCCTGTCTATTTGACGGCTAATGAGACTTGAATAATACAACCTAGATAACTCCTCGTTGCATTATAAAGATAACAATTTTCATTGAAAAGAAAAGAAAAGTTAGTATTATAAGAAAATATCTTTAATCATATGTCACCCAATTGGCGTAGTTGATAGTGACGCCGTCTCTTGCGCCAGAGGATATGGGTTCGATCCCCACTACTGGAAACATACTGTGCGATGAACATAATGTTTTTTTTTATGTCTGTGTGTTTATATATATCTATAATATGTATTTAGTTACAAAAGAAAAGTACGTTCAGGTATGTTTATCCGTTACCTAGTACCCATAATACAAGTTTTGCTCAGCTTGGGACTAGATAACATTGTGTAAAATAATATACCACACAGATATAATGTAGGTACTATAGAAATCAGTTGCTACAATTTTACTAAAATTAATTAAAGAACAAGCTAATTATCTTGCACACAAAATGAATATTAAGTAGTGGAAACGATAGAGAACATCTTATACATACCAATTTCAATTCGAACAAGCAGTCCCATAGTGTAAAGAGAAAGCGATCGATTCTTCGACGAGAAACACCCCAAAAATCTAGCTTATTAATATCAGAGTAGTTGCATGTTGCTAATTTGTTTGAGTCCAACCACGGCATACGTGAACCACGCCACCTACACGCTGTCTGCGCGCACTGGCGCGTGATTATTCACAGACCCCATTTTAACGTTTGTTTAACGCGAAAGTGTAACATGTACATGAGAATAGTTACTATCAAACATAAAAAGCAACATATCATCTTACAAATTTTAATGGAGACGAAGAGGAGATAAGCCCAGTCACCTTGTGCTATTAATGGAACTATTGATCTAAGGTATTATAATCTAACTATTAATCTAACCTTTGTAGTCTAAACCCTATTAAATATTTCAATGGTTAGTTACAGTAATCGCATTATACTTTATGTTTAATAATGAAATTAGATTACATTACTTCCAAATCGATGGCTTGTGTGGCCAGTTACTAAAATAGATTTATGTCAGTGGGTTGGTTCCATTTCAGCACGGGACAATGAAATATCTGAAATGTCTTACATGATTAATTATTTAAAATTTCCAATGACGTCTAAAAGTGTTTTAAAAAAATAATTATTTAATGAAATTGTTAAACAGAACGTCATTCGTATGAATTACAAGCAGTCTTATTCTTCTAAATCAGCACTCAGCATTTATGTTGTAGAAGGAGTTAATTTGTGGCGCCAATTTCATTAATTTTAAAAGTCTTCTTAATTGATACGAATTTTATAGGCATCCAACGTTATAAAATCTTTTACAAAAATATTCATTAAATTCAATGGCAACATATGTATAATATATATACTAATATATCGTTCGTAATTGTGTTCGACGGTCGTGGTTATTACTTTTTGAGTGTGTTTTTTCAGATTTAACGTATCATTTGCCGTTACATAAAAAAGAGGAGTATTTTATATTAAATAAATCCAAAAGACAGACGGAGCAATTATGTTACTGCCATTTTAAAATGTTACTTCAGACTTCCGGAAAAAGTCTCAGCAAATTTCTTTCTTAAGTATAAATTTCCTAAGTATTGCTATCAATACAATGGTAGTTCATCCATAGAGATAGCACGAATAGTTGTTTAGTGCAGGCATTTTGTTTAATTTCTCTCCAGTGAACCTTCCATCGCGCGCAGGATTGAAACAAGTTGTGGTTATTGCAAACTAGGGACCTAGGATTCGCGCAGGTGTGAATTTTGTTTCGGAAATAAAATAATATTAAAAGATATTGTGGTCCTACATACCACTTCTCTTGAAACCTTCAAAGGATGAACAGAAAATACTTTCAATTTGGCAGCGTAGTATTTGTTGTTATAGCCGTAACAGAAATGTCATCTGTGAATTTTTCAACCGTCTAACTATCACGGTTCATGAAATACAGCCTAGTGATAGAGGAACAGCAGACAGATAGCGGTGCTTTAGTGATAAGGTCCCTTTGATTACGGAACCCAAAAAATCATTCCTCAGGTCAACTTTTTAGAAAGAGACGGAAGATGAAAGAATATTAGAAATACATTTTTATGTCCGCCCATTAACATTTGCAACAGCCGTAGGGTTACAAATGCGTGCCACCTTTTAATAAAGTGGGCCCTGGCTACCTCACCTCACTCACCAGACGAAACACATAAGTAAAACATTTTTATTTCACGCCGGTCTTCTGTGAGGTCGTGGTAGTTCAACGGACGGACCAGCCCGTTCATACAATAGAGAAGACTGTTGCATGGCCTTACTACATAAGAAAACAAGATTAAGAAATATAATTTGTAGGGAACAAAGCGATAAAAAAATTTTCATGTCATAAAATATAAAAGACTTTAACAAACAATGATGTAATAATAGTTATAAATTTATTAATCCGAATTAAAAGGCCCAATTGCGAAGACCTATTAATCTAATTCAAACTTTTAGTATATCACAAGCGATTAGGTAGCAGGAAGCATTGTGGGGCTAGCAACCTGTTATATTACCAAATATATGTTACATTTCGCGTTGCGGATTGTAGTGTTATCTGTTGCGAATATTTCGATTATATTGAATACACTCTGTATAATTAAGATGTCTTTAAAAAAATCAGTGAGAGTTCAATAGCAAAATTGTTTAGTGCTATAAAAAAATAGAAAATTTCAGTTTGCACTTCATGCTCCTCGGGGACATTTTTAAAAATTACAGTATGAGATTCGCGATGATACGTTGGCAAGGATTTTACCCTAAAGAGCACCGGTGTTGCAGGTTCTGTTTTCGTATTACGCGAGTGGAGTACTAATCTGAAATTACGAGGGTTACTTAACAGTTTAATGTTCAACGGGATGGCTCACTCGAGCGGCGTTGCTCCGGTAATTAAGATAAGTATCCGTTTAAATTTGGCTCAGCTTTGAAATATGTATAGTCGAGGTGACAGTTATTGCTTGATAAGGTAATTCATCGTGTGCTTTTCCACTATAACCTTCATCATTTAGGTATTCATTTAAAAGTTAATAAAAAAATAGGTTCGATTTAAATTAAATCTGTGTCAGACATAGCGGTTGACCAACACAAGAATTAAGTCTTCAACCGATATGTGTTGCCAGTGACGACATTCGGAACCGAGACGTGGTCCTTCACTGCTGGCCGTTTGAGGAAGCTCAAACTCCCTCAGCGAGCTATGTTCCGTATTTCTCTACATGATAGTATTCGCAACGAAGACATTCGCAGAAGAACAAAGAAACGATAAGCAGTAGGGCCACGCAACAGCTTTCATTGTTGTACGAATGGGCAGGTCCGGCCGCGTTATAACCACGACTTCACAGAAGACTTGCGAAAAGTAGAAGTGTTACACTTTTGCGTTTCGTATGGTGAGTGAGGTAGCCAGAGCCCACTTTGTTTAAAGGCGGCAACGTATTTGCAACTCTACGGGTATTGCAAACGTCCATGGGCGGCGGAAATCACTTAACATCAGGTTAACCGCCAGCTCGTTTGCCACTTTTTAACATAAAAAAAAATTGCTCAGGAGGTTAGTGAGGTAAAGTGGCGATTTCTTCTGTCGTATTTCTCTTGGAAAGCCCGTGCTTCTTGAAGGTGCGTTATTTTCCTATTCTAGTTAAAGATAGAAAATAATGACCATAATCTGAATTCAACGGAAACGAAATCCAAAAACCCAAGTGACAAAGAAACCAAATCCATATATTAAAGTAACCTATTAATTTATTAACCAATTAAGAAAGTTACACTCTTAAAGAATCGCTTCAAAATCCCTATTTAACATATTACTTTCTTGGAATACAACTACATAAATTGCTCACAGTAAAATGTTCTATCCTCAAATGTATTGAGTAGTTTAACATTTTATTGAAAGTCTTCTTTAATCATATGCATTGGACCAGAAATTCAAATTGGTGGTGGTTTGAGTGATGACGAAATGTAGGGTTAAAACAACTTACTTGTACAGAACCTTTAAGTTAATAATTAACTTGGCCATCCGTTTAAAATTTAAAATTTAAGGTTGCAGGATGGTGAAAGAACCATTAATCTTCACTTGGTACATCAATGATTAGCATTTTAGCGCGGAATTTTTTTTAAAGTTAATCGTATGTTAATTAATTGCTCCTTCATTGCTCTCTTAAAATGCGTAATTGCTTCACTCCGTGCGCACTTTGCAAAATAATTCTTCTTCTTCTTCTTGCTATATCCTTACTAATATTATAAAGGCGAAAGTTTGTATGTATGGATGGATGTTTGTTACTCTTTCACGCAAATTCTACTGAATGGATTTTAATGAAACTTTACAATAATGTAGCTTATATCAGAATAAGAAATAGGCTATAATTTATGCATATTTTGTGTATATCTGTCTTTCTGTCTTAATTACACCTTTAACCTTATTCTACGCAGACGTAGTCGCGGGCAGCAGCTAGTAGCAAAATAATTCTTCCTCTTGGGGGTCTCCTATCCTACCGGATGTCGGCGACCACCACACGGAACTCTTCACTGTTCTGCGCCAGTCTGCAAACACTGGCGAAGAATAGAGAATTATTATCAACAATTAAAAAACATAAAACCGCATATTTTGGACGTATATACATATAAACATGCGAAATACAACATATTGAAAAATGTTATTGAGAGAAAAATAGAAGGAAAACGGGAAGAGGAAGAAGACGAATAAAATGGAGTGACAATTTGAAAAAATGATTTTTTTTAAATTATGTAAATTAACTAAGAGTGATATACATGGAGCTCGAGAATTACGGATGATAAGAGAGCATTTAAGGAGCAAGGAAGGAGGATTAATTGGTTTAATTAGAAAAAAATCCTCGCTTACTGCCTTCCGATCGTTAAAATTTCAATAATTCGTTGTCAGTGATGATGTCAATTTAATTTTGTCTCTAGAACGGCTTTCCCCTAATTAAAAGTTTTTATAGATGTATTCATTTGTGCTTAGTTAAAAAGTTTATGTTATTAAACAAGAACAATGTTTTCGTTATTTGTATATCTACCCACTAGTGCTTAATGATAATTTGGCAATTTTAGGGAAAGTTCGAGCCATTAATGAAGCGCTTGCCGAGTTGTTAAGCGTCTCGAGGTCGGTCAGTGCTCAGTGGTCCGCGAAGCAAATTGCTCCTGTGGGCATACCTGCCTTCCAAGTTGCTGCTTTAATAACACATTAGGCATGAACAGGTTTCACAGAATATGATAGAGCAATTATATCTCTTCACCTTGGGGTAAATATTCTAATATAAATTTTATTTTGTTCAATTTCGTCTGTGGCTTCACTAGCGGGGACTTTTTGAGTTTGCTTATGATAATCTAAAGTTATCCTTTGAATCTATCATTATAAAAAGGTCTCTTTATCTTTATTAAAAGATCCACCTTTTTTTGACAAAATAAACATACCGTGAGACCGATTTACATGTTAAGAGATCGTGGTCCATTAACATGTAAATCGTTTTTTTATTGAGTGTATAAAAAAAAAACTGAAACAAAGTACAAACAATTTCAAACATTTTGTAATCTTGAACTTGAGAAAAAGACCAAAAATTTTTGTACCTTTTATGGCGCTGGTTAGCATTACCATGTCTGCCTTAGTACCACGTAGGTAAAAATATGTGGGAGCTATTTTTAGACAGCAGTAGAATCAACTCGTTCATCATTAAAAGCCGAACCGTGCTACTAAATAATCTTAATTTTCCTTTAATGTTACACAGCCTAAATGTGCACAATTATGTTAAAGACCACGTTTAATAGGATCTGGGTAGAAAATCGTATTAGAAATATCACTCAACACAGACCGTATTATTTCTCTGCTTATTCGCCTGAAATCTCATTCGAAATCCCTTTCAGTAATACACAAGCGCCCGGTCCCGCCTATTTGTATAAGGACTGGGGCGGAATGTTGTTTCTAGTAAATTTTATGAGCGTGGTTTTCTATTTTCTTAAGTTGAAAAAACTAATAATACAAAGGAAACAATTCTATATAAAGAAAAGTCCTAGGAAGCAAATGAAAAGCTTTCTTTCGATAGCTTTCTTCAAGATAAAAATGATTATGCTCACAATTATTGTCCATGTTTTATTGTTTAATGATATTGACGACCCGAAGTAGATAGTGAACCTGCTTTGGTTCCGATGGGTTACATCCCATTTGTATCTTTACTGATTGGTTGTATACTTATGACAAAGAAAAGTATGCTCACGTATCTATGTCAGTTACATAATCACCCTCTTCGACTCCACCACCAGCCTATTCGTGGTACAGTCTTCACTGTGGCACGAATGGTCAAGTCCATCCGCCGAAGTAGCACGCCCTCACAGAATATCGGCGTGAAGTAGAAGGGCTACACTTCTGCGTTTCGTCTGGTGACTGGAATAACCGGGTCCAATTTATTAAAAGGTGGCAACGCATCTGAAACTCTGTGGTTATTACTTAACATAACCACAGGTGACCACCAGCTCAACTTCTCACCTTCTTATAACATAATATATAAATTAAAAAAAAAATACATAGGACGATAATTGTTAAGTTTAAAGTGAACGTTGTAAAAATCTCCCGAAATATTTATTTAAATTATATTCTCTGCGTGAATGAGGTTACCATTTAAAATATTTTATTAGTAGTCGTCGCTGCGACTTATTACTCAAACCCTTCCACACAAATAAATCATTGCCCTTTAAAATTTTATGCATTTTAAGATCTTTAAAGATAGAATTTTACTTCATGGAGCGGGAAACGCCCAGAATAATAAATATGAATGATAACGACACAAGAACAGTGTTCCAAAAAGATCGCTTGCGACCGCTGCCCATCAGAAATTTGTTAAAGTATGTCCCGCGGAAGGAAAATCGGCTCAGGCTCTTGTTATCCTGAAACTGTATTAGGACACTATATAAAATAATGGGAATGGCTTAGATTTTTATGTATACTTTTCAATTTCACCAATGGTGGTATTTTATCAGAATCATGTCTTCGTTATCATTCGTAAGATAACTTGACAATCGAAATTTCGGGAACAATTCAGAATATAACAGTATTAAGTACCACAATTCCAAAAAACCATCCGAGCCTCCCTACTTAGCCCGCATTAGCTAGATACGAATTAATTTTATGCCATGTACTGTTATTTTTTCCCTTAGTGCGAATTTTGATCCATTATGCAGACGGCGTTTTAATGTTTTCTTGAAAGAACAATAAGTAATATGTTTTCTCTTAAATCGGACTTATGTACCTAAAACTATTTAATGGACTCGTTATTTTTGTTATAGCACTTGTTATTTTTTGTTTAAAACACTCTGATTAAATAAATAATGTTAAAAGACGTGTACTTATAATGTATACGTGGACATATTTTTAGTCTATCTTCTATTAAATATATTACATAATTTTCTTATCAGTAAGAATAATGTTTTGCGATTTAATCTAAACTATATTAATGTTATCCCTTTTCCTTCTTTGTGAATGTTGATTAAATTGGCATTATAGAATATTGTGACATGTACACACATGCATTTCTTATTTGCGTTACCATGATTTTTAATTGCATTAATGAGTGTAGTTAAATAAAACCGGCCATATGAGAAGACTTCATATTCTAATTTAAAATTTTAAGATTTGATAATGAAAATTATATTCATATTGTACTATAAATTTAAATCACTATTTTAAAATAAAATATCAAAAAAATTAAAGCGTATGTGAAATAAAATTTAAACGTATCAATCAACATTATGTTCCGACGAGTTTATCTGACGGATATTGCTATACGAGTATGTATGAATGATACCGTAAAATGTCGCCTACCGTCGGAACATCACGATGGCACATGCGATTGGTTCGAAAATTATGATTGCGGTTATTTTTTTTTAATGTGAGATGGTGGCAAGCGAGCTAGCGGTTCACCTGATGTTTAATGATATTCGGCCCCAATGGGAGCCCCTTTAAATGATTTTTTTTTCTATACTATTTTCTGTTTTTATGTATTTGTTGTTATAGCGGCAACAGAAATACATCAACTGTGAAAATTCCAACTGTCTAACTACCACGGGTCATGAGACACAGACAGACAGACAGCGGGGTCTTAATACTAGGGTCACGTTTTACACTGTGGGTACGAAACCCTAAAAGTTATTCCTAGGAAAAGCCCTCCTTCCTGCTGTTACACAACAACATGATCTGGAAATCGTACGTTGCAACCGCCTAATACTAAGCTACGATATTCCATTCACACGAGATTTGCTTATTCGACGCTACGAGCTTGCTTCGTAGCTCCATGGACACGTAGCGGCTACGCCACGAAGGTGTTGGACACCACACCAGTCGATGTATCGCGCTAAGCGACATTCTTCTCCGACACCTTGAGCATTTGTTTGCGAAGTAGATTTTAATAACGTTGTAATTTTTATGAAGTACAAAATTATATTTTAAAATTAGTTTTGCATTTTTGCCTCCTACGTACCAACAAAAGTAAAAACTATTGCCAGTATTCTATAATATCTAAAAGCATCCGTGATAGATTTCATTAAAAACGCAAAACATTTTTATGCGCAGTTTTCAGATGTTAAAAAATAATTTTTCACAGTGTGTTTTTTTCGTAATATTTACTAGGTTTTGATCTTTATTGTCAAGATAGCAGGAGCACGGTTTTCGAGATTGCTGATTCTGATCCAAGAACGTTTGTGTAAAACATAGATAAAAAACATCAGCTATCCCTGTCTCCTCCGAACTTTCCTCAGCTGAATAATTAGCAGAAAATAAACTCTTTTACTCGTAGTCAGTTATTAGTCGTTTGCGAGCCTCGTTTCACGTGCCACTCGAGTTACCTCTTTAGCAGGCAGTTAAAGAAACTCCCGCTTAAAACTTTTAATGACACATTATAGTTGGCTATAATGATCTCACTGCACTAGTTTATTTTCCAAGAAGAAATCTAGTGATTGATCATTATGGGATAAACATTGAAATCTTTTCTAATTGGGCGCTGCGAATGTTTATATAATATTCCAAACGTAATATAAGTAAATGAAATGTTTCAAAAAATAAAAAACAATATTCCCGTCCTTGTTTTCGTTATGTCAGGATCTTACACAAAAAACCTGTATGTCGGGATCCTTACACGTTATCCGTTGCTAAGCGTAATTGGTGGCAAAGTCACAAAAATATATAGTCTCGAATTCACCGCGACATAACTTCAATGGGATTTTCAAGCCTTCTTAATAACCTAGCAACGGAGACCGTATATACAAATATTACAATTGGAGCAAAGAAATGGAAATATTTATTTGATACAGTTCTTATATTATCGCGTTAAAGGAAAAAGTTCTTCAGCGTTTATTACTTTCGAGGCAGACAGATATATAAGTTCATTTCTGAACGAATGGGCAGGTCGGTCCGAAGAAGTACCACGACCTCACAGAAGACCGGCGTGAATTGGAAGTGTTAAACTTCCGCGTTTCTTTTGGTGAGTGAGGTAGCCGGGGTCCAGGTTGTTAAAAGTTGGCACCACATCTGAAAGTCCTTAGGTGTTGTAGATGCCTATGGGCGGCGTTATATGTAACATAACGTTAACGCCTTTGTTATATGAAAAGGTGGTAAGCCAGGTGGACATTTGCACCATCCGTAGGTTTACAGATGCGTTGCCACCTTTTAATGAAGTGAGCCCCGGCTACCTCATTCATAACACGAAACGCAGAAGTGTAACAATTCCTATTCACGCAATTCCTATTCACGCAATTCCTATTCACACCGGTCTTCTGTGAGGGCGGTTCGCCCGCTGGCTTGACAACTTTTCACATAAAAATAAAACGTTATGCGAGCGCCCGATTTTCTCATAGACATTATCTGTATGCGAACAAAATATTTTGCATTTTTCGTAACGAAGTGAAACTATTTGTGAAAAGAATAGACCTTTACAGAGCTAGTGTTATTTTTCAAAATGAAATGTTGTTGTAGAATGAATGTTGTTACGGAGGTAAATATCTCAGCGTTCGAGTTGCTCTTAGAAAAGTTTAATTGACTTTTCATGAGTCTGTATGTAGCCTTCTGTTTAAGACTTTGAGGTTCAGGATTGCACTGTACGGAATGACTTCAGGTTGTTATTCGTATATGATGAGTTGGATAACTTGTTGCGGTTGTAAAGTTGACTAAGATGAACAATAAAAATAAGTGTTTTACACGGGGTAAATATGTGGTTACTAATGTGGAACTACTGTGGAACTAATCAAGGGACAAATTTAATTAAAACGTGAAAGAAGGCAAAAGGGAACTACTTTACTTCTCTACTCAAACTACTCTTTAGTCCGTGAGTTATGGCGACACAAATTTAATGAATAATTCAGCAGGTGTTCGGGGCGGATTTAAATTAAAATCCCCTTAAGCGTTCCTAAACTACGATCTTTTAATTTAATCTTGAGCTCACTTAATGTAATTTATAACTTGCACGTTTAAGTGTTTTTAAATTTGCACGACTTCAAGAAATTTAAAATCTTATAAAACGTTGGCACTAGACGTTTTAAAGTATTTGTAATGTTGGTCGATTTATTTTATCTATTCAACTGATTAACTGACAGACAATGCACAGCTTAAATGACGTATTTCAAAACATTAAAAAGTTGTGTAATATAAAAACAAAAGTCATGGAAATATATAATTTAAAAATTAAAGAAATAGTACGTTTTAATTACAAGTGCGACATATAAGAGATCCAAAACAAACCAACATCTAATTAGAGAATATAATTGGATTCAAAAGGAGAAGCAATTTCCTGGGAATGTTAAAACAACACAAACAAATTAATGGGACATGTGGACCGAAACTCCGAAAACCGCACCCAGAGATATTCCGAGTTAATGCACTCTATTCATAGGACAATTAATTAAGACTGTTGCTTGACTTCAACTCCTTTTGCTAAATGAAAAGGAGACCTTTTAATTAATTAAAATAGTGTAATAAATAACTTTAGCTAGTAGCTTTAGATAATGGCAATAAATATATTTTTTTTAAACTTGTAGAAAAGTACTAAAAGATTGTCGCCGCTGTGGGAATCGAACCCACGTCTTCGGCATTCGCGGCCTGACGCTTTAGCCACTAAGCTAAACGACGATTTTTAATCTTAAGTGCAGAGATTAGCACAATGTTGCATTTAAAGCGGGCAACGGAAGAGAATTTGTTAATTTTAAAATATATGGTCTTGCTTAATTTCGAATAGTGTAAACTGCACAGAATGCCAAGGCATATCCAAAACTAAGGGTCTGTTGTGTCAATCAAAACACAAACGCCGACATCTCTCGTTCGAATTATCGTTTTACAACGATAATTCGAAATTGTTTGTATGCTGGAAAGGATATAACAATAGATGCGCCAAGCATTGCTTCATAATGCTAAATAACAATGTAGAAAGAAGGCGTTAAGATTTTCGTCGCTGTGGCTATCAGCCGTTTAGCTCAGTGGCTAGAGCGTCAGGCCGCGAATGCCGAAGACGTGGGTTCGATTCCCACAGCGGCGACAATCTTTTCGTACTTTTTCTACATGTTTTAATTTAAAGTAATTTAAACTACTGTCACTAGAAGCCCGTCAAAATCGGTTCTACCGTTTCTGAAAATAGCCAAGATATACAAGCAGGCAAACGATGACACAAAGGTTTCCAATTTTTGACAAACGATGTTATTCTATCATAAAATAAATCAAATGTTAACATCATCAGAACAATATAAAAAAATGTGTATTTTTAACAGAGGTGTAATTAATCCGTGTAAAGCAAAACTCATTAATTTTTCCTTCGGACAAGGGACCGAGGCTTTTGTTAATGAAGTGAGTCCCCCGCGGTCACCGGGCCCATATAAATTGGAAATAACACGATGAGGGTTTGTTTTTAATAAAAACGTAGGTTAAGGCAAAATTAATACCACTTCGATAATAGTTAATTCCATATACATATAAGCAATTTAATTGAAGCACATATTGAAAGTCCCCAAAGCCACAAACGGTCGTACAAACCTAACTCTTGCAACAAATTAAGCATTGGCTTTGCTTATTTGTGGGTTAGTTTCACTGGCACAAAGGCTGAGATCTGCGTTACAGCTCCACATTTAACAACTAAGACATGTAAAATTATTAAGTCGGACAAAATAAGTGGAGATTTCGATGTATGTTAATAATAAAACATTGCCAATGTATCAATTCAACACCATCGTTCTCCCAACAACGTTGTTATACCCAGAAAAATTGAACTTTGAAAATAGTTTGGCGTGCAACGTAAAGCTTCCGATGATGTACGATATTATATGAATAAAGAGTTCTCGTCGATCTTAATGTCGAATATTACGTTAAGAATTCATAATCATGCATCACATAAGGGTTGCCTATGTTCTTACGACCCGCCGCCTTATCCCGCCTGGGATAAACAAACACACACAAATACTTGTTTCGTGTAGGAATAGCCAATAGCTTGGCAACGGCGCCACCGAGTCATCATTACGGTGCGAATTATTCAACCTTTATCCTGTACCCGGCAATCACGAAACAATTCGCGCGTTGCAGTGGGATCAATCGGATCGCGATAAGAACCGCCAAATCCCATTCCTTTGAATGAAAAAGTCTGAAGCGGATATCTTGGCGTTCAAGTCGACTTTATTGAATACTTTCCTGTCCACATCGGTTCTCGAAATGAAATTTAAAGCGGAAACCGCAAGAAATTATAAAATTGATTGTATTTTAAAACGGAACAGTTTACCGATTGCTTCATACGTAAAAGTAAGCTTTTGCTGCTTAATAAAATGATTGATGGAATTAGATGATACATATAAGTAATTTAAATTGACATCTGTAAATTATCTGATAGATTATAAACTATTTTTAATTTTGTCCGTTGTATATATCATTAAAATTGTATTGTTAATGCTTTGTTTTGCCTTTTTTAGTAATCTAATTATGATAATACGGAGTTTTATCTCTTTCTTTTAATAACTACGATCTCTAAACAGAATATGTTAATATTTTCTATATGAATTATTAAGGACAGTAGAGAGTCTGTCCGTGTATCATGGACCCACAAAATTAATTCTAGTTGCATTTTTAAGGTTCATATTAACCATATCTAACGATATACATATATAAGCCATGTTAAAAATGCGAATATACGCCAATAAATCTGTCAGTGTACAGTACTAAGTAATATATCTATAATTTTTATCTGTGTAATATAATTCGATATTACATTACATGTCATAAAACTAAGGCCAAAATCTGTTTGTTTGAAGACGACAAATTCAAACTGTGGGACAGATTTTTATACGGCTTTCATCGATGGCCGGAGCGATTCATGTAGAATTTTAATATGGTTTTGTAACAACTGCTTGAAATATGAAAAATTATTGTTGAAGATGTGTGGAATCATGGCGTGCAAATAAAATTAGGGGAAAATAAGAGAAAAGAAGGCTAGTTAAGAAAAAAAAAAGGTATGGCTGTGTCATGGACTCGGCCGTGTGTTGTTAGTGAATACGTGTACGTAACGGGCAATTATTCTATATAAAATACGCTATTTTATGTATGTCATAATCATGTTTGAATACTATGAAGCCCTTCGTATTTCCATAGTTTATGATGGTAAACTATTCCCTTTCGTCGTATTAAGGAAAGAAATCAAGTAAACAAATAAAAACTGTCATTAGGCAGTTTAGACAGCTATCCCTCGATTTTGTTTTCATTCGTTTTTTGAATGGCCTTAGCCAACTATGGAGACAATTTTAAAAAAGTATTCACGTCAAAAAATGGTCAAAATGTTTCAATAAAGTCATAAGTTTAAATATGTGTAAGTCGAGTCGTAATATAAAGCTAAAAACTAAACAATAACAATGCTGTCTCGTGTGATATTAAGCAGTGCACAGTAAATGAGGCAAAGTAAAAAATCAGACGAAACATTATTTTCCCGGGAAAATAATGTAATTTTAAATTGTAAATCGCAACTAGCACGTATTTTTTTATTTGACAGCGAAGAGAGAGAGAGAGAGAGATGTAAAGATAGATGTGCAAAAAAGTAATAGATGGTATTCGCTGCACTTAACTTTAATTAATCCCAAATGTGACGTATGGATAAGACATCACTGAAATAAAAACCTCTATCTATCTACAATAAATGTTCGGGAACTCTATCAGCCGCCGTTCGTTATCGCCAACGGTAATCAAGCGACAATGACGATCTGTCGGCATTCTTTGTCGTCGCTAGAGTGGTCTGTGACGACGATGTACAATTCACGTCAATCTGACGTAATAATGTTGCCATTTATAATATCACCAATAGCCCACGTCTATTCTCATGTTTTATTAAATACAAGTTTTTCGCCCGCGCTTCGCTCGCGTTGAAGCCCTTAAATAAATATCTTTAAAAAAAATTCCAATTAAAAATAGCCTATGTCCTTTCTCAGGCTAGACTATCTGTATACCAAATTTCATTTAAATCGGGTTAGTAGTTTTGGCGTGAAAGCGAGACAGACAGACAGAGTTACTTTCGCATTTATAATATTAGTATGGATTACGTCAGAGTAAGTGAAATTGTTAGCGATTTGACTCTGTTATAGGATGCAATGGTATTTAGGATTTTGTATATTTTTTCTCAAAGGATATATAGTCAAAGTCAAATATCGTTATTCAATATAGAAGCATACACTTACTTATTGATATTCAAAAAACTCTACCACTGGCAACTTTTCACATAAAAAAAATGTAAAAGTACATCAGTTTTTACACTTTTTACGCTTTTTACATGTATAGCATTTATCACAAATATTTTCCGCTACGGAAGTATCTATTAAATTCTTTATACATATTATTAATATAATTCTTTATACACGATTTAACATAATTATTTATACATATGAACGAGACTTCTATATATACCGTACTAAGTATTTAGGAACTTTATTATATACAGTAACGTCATAATTATATAGAAAATGGTTTACTTACCATAACCTACTTCTTTGTTTTGTTTAAAGGTTTACAATTATACATGATATTCTTATTATAAAGTAGCTGTGCCCGCGACCTCGTCCGCATGGAATTTTAAGTAAAAAAAATCTAAAATAAAAGTAGCCTAAGTTACTCTTTATTACATCACCTATCTCCCAGTGGAAGTCCCGTCCTAATAGGTCCAGCCGTTTCAGAGATTTTTATTGGTATATTTACCAATTTCCATCCGAATTAATAAGTGTTAGGTGTTTCAGAAACATCTTATTTTAGATATTTAACTACAACAGAGACAATAGAGAATGATATTTGATAATTGAGAAATATTTTTTTCGAAATAACTATATTATAAAAATCGAAAGTTTGAAGGTCAGAATAAACGTGTCCACTCATTCATTTCATAGTCCGTGCCTAAATTGGATTTTATCGTTTATCTTAAAAAAGTCTATCGTTCGTGACGACCTGGTATAACTCTGCTGAGCGTAATATAAACTCGGGAAATTACGCTCCTGAACATACTCTCCCTATTATGTCAGATAAACCTTTCATATCGAATCGAATACCAAGTTTACTTTGTCAAAAGCTTCTTTCGACTTTAAACTCTGACACCATGTTTCGTGTATTTTCCTTCTGTGTATTTTATTGTGTGCAATAAAGTATATCCTATTCCATTCTATTCTATCAGATACATAGAACAAAGTAATAAATTGAGTGATTACTCTACCAATGTCCAAGGACTCGAACACGATAATTTTTTTAAGAGGATTTTATTACTTTCGGTCAAAGTCACTAGAAGAGATATAAAGCCTTCTCAGTAATATGCAAATACGCTTACTTTAAGGTGGTTAAGCCAAAATCTAGAATTGTGTAAAGAAGACGTGTACGTTGACCATGAAGGTCAAATAATTGCTGTCAACGTGGGTGTCACTCAAAGCACTACTCCGATGGTCATCAATACGTCGTATCGTCGGTCGGGAGCACTGTCTGGTCCAGAGCATTACTTGTGCTATAATTAATAGTACCTGGAGGACCGAGCTTTGCTCGGTTTGTTTTTTTTTTTTTGTAAATCGTGTATTTTGGAAATTACATTTAGATACAAATTACTGAGTAATGAAATATGCATAATATTTTTCGATCTTACCGACCTAATAATAAAAAAATATGAAGTGGTGTTTTTCACAAAAGAAACAACTTAAAAAAAAGGAAAAAAACATATATATATATATATATATATAACAAAATCATCTGGATCAACAAAAATAAAAAATAAAGGAAGCAATGATCTGGAATCAAAAATAAAAGTAAAAAAAAAGAGTGTGTAAATGATCGTGACTCGAACCACAGCCGTCTGTTTTGGGGCCGCCCGATTACCGACCGAGCTATTATAACATTTTCTTTTGTGACGAAATTTACCGTCATATTCGAATGATATTTTTCATTCCCTGAAAACAGGGATAAAAGGACATTTTCTATAAATGAAACCTAGCTAGATTGATTTTTCGCCCCTGAATCTACGCACATACTGAATTTCATGAAAATCGCTGGAGCCATTTCCGAGATATTTATCCTTTTGTATAATGTATGCAAGGGATCACCGACTATTTTATCTAATTTCATTGTAGAAATTGCTTTATTATAATTTAATGATAGTAGATAGCAGCAAGCAATAACAAAACTGTTTTTCAAAAACGTATGAGGGAAAGTCTACTTCCTTTTATGTTCGGCTATTACCTCGTAAAGGGACGAATAAAACGAATACACGTTGTTTTCGTTTCGGTCATTACTTTCAAAGCTTTTACTGCAGAAATGATTTAGTTATGTTTTTCTATGCATACTCTTCTCTTTATAACTTAGTTTCCTCTTTACAATTTATTATCCACGAACAGAGATAAGGTATGTAGCAATATTTCTATTTATATTGAAAATTTACTGATAAATGCGTATAAGCAAAGAACTCTATCGCTGGAAAACCTAGATTGGTAACAAAAAAAGAGAATCACTACATAGTATAAAACAAAGTCGTCCCGTTGTCTGTCTGTCCCTTAGTATGCTTAGATCTTTTAAACTACGCAACGGATCTTGATGCGGTTTTTTTACTACATAGAGTGATTCAAGAAGAAGGTTCATATGTATAATACATTATTTACAGACTGCATAGGAATGAGAAGAATGAGACAGCAATGCATGATTAGTAAATCGACTTGGATTTACAATGCTAAGGCTAATGGTTTCACCAATCCTAACAATGGGCACCATTGAATTTTTCTTCGATAAGTTATTGTTGTTCAACAATTGCTGTTATTTTTTTAGTATCTGGCTAACGTTTTTTGTTACTTTTAATAAATAAAGTAAACAACAGAATAAGCTCAACGAGAAACCGATGACAATCTGTGTTTAGCTTGTCACGAAATAAAAATACTTGAATGTATTTTTAAATACTGTTGAGTACTTTTTCTGTAATAAATTTGAAGCCGGATAAATAGAACATCAGATTGGAAGAGGCGCTCAATCGTCAAGAACTTCTATCCGGACCGCAAGTTTAACGATGTTCATTAGTATCGCAATCCAGTTCAAAGGCCTCTTATATATAAATTATTCAGTTTTGTCTGCGAGTTGTTCTCAGTGACGACTTTAGCACACATTTTTCCTTGAAGAAACCTATTAATTTACTTTGTACCTGATGAAACGATATAAGAAATCAAAATGATTTTTGCCTCGTATGAGAACCGTTGAGTAGGAAATGTCTACCTAACTGACAATGCAAAATGATAGTGATAGACATGAGTAATTATACCTTACAGCAGTCTTTGGAGAGACTTTTATATTTCATTGTGACCATCGTACATATACCGACATCTTGAATATATGTACAAATAAGCAATATAGGACTGCGCATGAACGTGTATAAAAGATGGATTTTGCGCCCATATTCACTAAGAATTGACCAGCATCGTTATAAATCTCCTCTACGTATCTGAGAGGTATTAGAGACCCGTTTTCTATCACGACTAATTCCGTACGATTCTGAAGATATTCCAGACCACACCGCTTTGTTGATATCGTTCTCTTCTTCGCCATACTCTCCGTCTTCCATGTAAATAAATAAAGTCTACATTCATCCGAAAAATAACCCTTTTCACCTGTCCATTGGACGATTGCCCCGAGGAAACCGTAACCTAGCAACTCGATGTTTTGGAGAAGTTTGGGATCCTTTGTTGGATTGTAAAGTTTTATATCAGCGTCATGAACTCGTAATAGAATCGCGTCAGAGCTCCTAGAGACCAGAAACATCTGAGAATTCTTCAAAATTTACAGAACGGAGGTTTTATTCGATATAAAAATCATGTCTGTCGTATGGGAGCCCCACTTAAATATTTTTTTAATTCTGCTTTTTAGTATTTGAGTTATAGCGGTTTGTGAAAATTTGAACTGTTTAACTATAATAATTCATGAGATACAACCTGGTGACAGACGGACAAACAGACAGGCAACAGAGTCTTAGTAAAAGGGTCCCGTTTTACACTTTGGGTACGGAACCCTAAAAACACAACAATTTTTTTTATGAGAGAAAGTGGCAACTGAGCTGGCGGTTCAGCTGATTAAAGTGATAACCGCCACCCATGGACATTTGCAACACCCGCAGGGATGCAGATGCGTTGCCATCTTTTAATAAAGTGGACACTAGACTTCCACTTTACGCTGGGCTTCTATGAGGTCGCGGTACTTACCCCGACGGACCTGCCCATTCGTGCAACAGCCTATAAACATATTATTGCGAGGTTCGCGTAAGTTGAATGTTTGCCGTCGTATTCTATGAATTTTTTCAAATTTAGTATTTTGGGAAATTCACGTTGTAACCCTTTTGCAAATCATGGCTATATTTTACTGTTTGTAATATACTTTAATTAAAATATTGTAGTTTTGTCTCTCAACACACATAAAATGGAGTCTAGACAAGAGTTGTAAAACTCAATAGAGTCTGTCTAATGACGCATTATATTATTTTTTATTTCCGATTAAATTCTTAAGAAAGACGGCGAATCGAGTTTGGGTGCATGGAAATTGACCCTGGAGCTGGATATTTACGACTACTTAAGGAAATAATGAATTAAGAAAATTCCACATCGATTTATTGAACGGTACTATTATTCTGGGGGAGTGTGATGCGCTTTCTTTGAATTTTGCGTGTATTTTATTTTATTGGGGCATCGTTTTATGTTATCATTCATATTCATTGTTTTTATAACTGTGTGGATCTTATAACATCTTATCATTAATACCTCATCTCTATAGTGTGCTTAACTAAAGCGGGCACGTTGACAGTATTCACAATTTCTTTCATTTACGTTGACATTATTAACAATTTCACACATTGCGATTGTCCAATAAGTCAATTGTCGTACTACATAAACACCAAACAAACCGATTTGTTTCTCTTATTAGGCTTCTAAGCGTAACCCTCCGATTGGGTTCCCGCCTTGTCTGGGCGGAGGGGCTTTGTAGCCGTGGCTTGGTTACCCACGGTGTAGCCCAGGAAAGGAACCCACGCTGGCGTATATAGCGTAAGTCCCGGCCGGCCTGAGAGGGCCACTCCGAATAGGCCCATTGAGCCCACTTTGCATGTTTGCTCTTTACACACATGGTGCAAGGGACAGGCTGAGGATGGTGGAGGTAGAAGAGGAGTGTTGTTATTGTGTTTGGCCAATTTCCCTACGGTCGGCGGGACTGCACCACTAATGAAGCAGTGGTGGGCCCGCGATTGTGATAATTAGAGGATGATGAGGAGGATTCTCCCTACCATCCGCGGACAAGATGTTGTGAGCGGCCATACATACATCAGGTTCGTCGCTTTGCATTATGAAATATGCTGTGATGAATATGACCGGCACAGATGAAACGATGTACTTAGATGAATCCCGTAACACGGTCACAAAGATTATGTTGTTTAAGTAAATAATTCTTAATGAGAATCAATTTCAATATAATTTAAACTTTGTAAGTGGATTTAATCTATTAAATGACCACATTACTATATGCTTTATAAAGGCGCGTACCATACAAGGGGAAAACTCTATCGGCGATCTTAATGTACCCATTCAGGAGCGACATAAAAATATGGCGTCAGATACACGTCACTGTCCCTGAATTTGGATGCGTCCCGTTTATAACGGTCTCTGCGAATTTGTTCGTGTCCTAAAAAGAATAAAAGAAAGCGGTAATACAAAGAGCAAAATTCCTATTGTCTTTTTAGATACAAGACACGAGTAATAAATGAATAGCTCGCGGTAAAACTTGTAATAAAGGACTGAAAGTTCCAGTAAAGAATTTATATTGTCTATTTTTGACCGATAATTTTTAGATATTTGTGTATAGTTATTGCAGTAAATGAAATGCACAGTTAATTCCCTGTAGGCAACTGAAATTATTTAATAAGGTGGCGCTGGGAGGAATTTTTTGATTTGAAGAACGTATCTCAATAAGGTTTATTACAATCGGATGAGTAGAAAAATTTACAAAAACGCGATTTTATTAAGCTGAGCAAAGTTTTACCGTCTACATATTATGTAATTCAGAATTGATTATTTATTTTCGCAAGTCGATTCTTCTTAAAATAAAGCGAGAACTAATTGGTACACTGACAAGTCAAATTTTTAACATCTCATATTATTTCAACATTGTTCTAATTGCTTATTCAACGTTGGCTGTACTAGGGCTCTAAGTTAAATACGTGCCAAAGCTAGATAAAACTAAAAAAAAGTGTACCGTGGTGACATGAAATTTTTAATTTCTTATAAATCAGTTTCAATGAACTAATAGTACTTCAGTCATAATTTCAGACTTTAGGACTAACTACTATAACGACTTCAAATCTTCTTTCTTTCTTTCATTCTTTCTGTAATCTTGTAACTCCCAATAAAGTCGTTTTCGTAAGGGATAATTGAGTTGAATACATCTGCATATTTGTATTCGTAGATTCGTTATTAAATTATTTCAAATGGTCACATTAAAACGCGATGATGAAGTTTTTAAAACAGTCTTGCCATGTGTATATCACTGTTCTGCTATTATATATATATATACGCACCCGAATGGCGTAGTGGGTAGTGTACATACCTGCCTCCTGCGCCAAAGAATGTGATTTCGATCCCCACTACTGGAAAAATATTGTGCGTTGAACATAGTGTTTTTCTAGTGTCTGTTTGTTTATACATGCATAATATGTATTTACTTACAAAAGAAAAGTATGTTTAAGTATATTTATCAATTACCTAGTACTTATAGTACAAGCGTTGCTTAGTTTGCGACTATATAACAGCTGAGTAAACATGTTTCCTAAGATATAAAAAAAACATTTATTTATTTATCTCTTAACTAAGGTTTTGTAAAATTTAAGAAAAAACGCAGCTAAAATAAAATCAACCTCAACAAAAATCAAGAACAAAAATGAAATATGGAATTGAAATAGTTCAGCAAAAGTGAACTATTTCAAAAACGCAATAGATTTCGCTGTCTACTGCAAAAGGGTTGAATATATCATTCGGAGCAGGCCCGATATTTTCTCTGGATCGATGCAGCACTTCGACAGGGCCATTTCTCAGAATGTAACGCGTCACGTGACGTTTCTGTGTTACGCATTCAATTCGACCTATTAACGGAACAAGGCGATCTGCGACACAGACTGATCGATTGGGCGCAAATGTGTAATTTACTGGACGGTTCAACTCACGAGACGCTGGCAAGCCTCAACACGACTGATTTTAATTTGACAAATTTAGATCGTAATTGTTTACGAATTAAAGAAACTACGGGGAAAATGCCAGTATTAAACAAATCAAATTGATTACGAAATGGCTCTCTGAGTAACGAAAGGCAAGATATCTAATATAAAACTGATATTAGCGCGTGCCAATTTTCTTAAAATAGGTTTTGTGTTTCACCAAACTCAAATAAACAAACTTCTGTATCCTATTCCACCAACTTGATTTAAAACTATACCAAATGGAAGTCTAATCGATCTGTTATAATCTTAAGGAATACCCTTATTTGTGTTTTCGTTAAACCTCAAACACAAGACTTAAAATAGCTGAAAATTCATACTTCTGCGAGTTGCATGAACAGAATTTATCCCGGCTATTGCAGTTACAGTTCTTAAATATTAATTATATAAATGATGTATGCATACAAAAGGGAGTAAGGATAAAAGTTGTAGATAATATAATATTGGCGAATACTGTAAGTCCTTACTTTTAAAATTAAGTTTTTATGCTGATTTGAACTTTGTTTATATAAAATAGGAGGAATAAAATTACATTTTATAATAACAAATTAACAACAATGAATAACAAATTTTTATTTTACAATAAAATTATACTTTTTAACAGAGATAGAGAGAGAGTCGAATGGAGGGGGCATAACACTGTTTCCTTACGCGAAAATTACTACAAGCTCATGGCACAATCCGCGTTAAGAAACTACAGCCCATAAAACCAATTATGAAAATTACCCTGATTCTTTAGGGAGGTATAAACTTTAACATTGTCTTGTTTATAATAGAAGTGGGAGCACATATGCGAGAAAAGCGGCGAACTGGCGAATTGAAATCTGTATCGAGTCGGTCGCATAGTTGCGGCCCGCCTCACGCGCGCGCCGCGAGAATAGGCCGACGATAAATCTCCGCCGCGAACGTTTATCTCTTCCTAATCGATTCTTACGGCGAACAAATAAACTCTCTCACCTTCGTGATTTACCGGGCGGTTTTAACTTTCAATAAAATGGGGAAAAAACTTTTATAGGAAAATAAATATTCCACCTGAAGTTGTTAAATTTTGTAAACATTTTTATAAATCGGGAGAATTGCGTGAGAATACACGTTTCGGTCGAATTTTCGCTAACCGAAATTAAGAGCCCTAAAGATCGATGAATAAATATGCGCATAAATGAATGTGAAACAAGCGACCAGGAGAGTGCAAACACTAATACTGAGTGTAGGCGTATAAAGTTTCACTTCAACTCAATTACTTTGAACAAGACATGCTTTCATATATTTTGATCCAAAGCGGTGAACAGTGGATTAAGTTTTTTAGTAAATGTTATTCGTATTGTATTTAATACAATCTTAAAAAGCAACAATATATATAAAACACAACAAGAAACAACCAACTGTGTGTTTCCACATTTTCTTTTTTATAAATTTTATATACGGGATCTATAAATAAATTCAACATGGATTAATTGCTACACGTTCCTATTCCGCAAGGGAACCAATTATTATTTTATCTTCACCTAAAACGATTCACGTGGTAGCGGCAGCGAAAGGCTCGCAACCTGTTGCCACTTTCTAACATAATTATAAATTCTTTAGTGCCATTTATTGCGGGTCGAGGCTCCGCGGTGACAGAATGGAATTTCCAATCCGTAAACTCGAAGCCGAAGTGTACATCTATTTTTTTCAGATCCAATGAATTCAATTAAGATGTTATTAGTCATTGAAATTAAACGATTTTTAAATTGAATTGCGTAAATTTCCAAGCGGTGTTTATTTACTTTTGAACCGCATAACTTTCTTGCACCGTAAACTAATAATAGTAATAAATATTGGTGCTGTTATTTGGAACAGCCACTTTTTGCAACCAGTTGTCGATAGCGGCATTTCATGACCGACAAGACTTGGGACCTTAAAAAAGAGCCGGTTCCTACCTCAAAGGTTTGCAACGCAATCGAGACTCCTCCGTTGTTTCATTAAATTTGTCGATGGGTGCTGGTGATCCACTTACTCGCCTGGTCTTCCTTTTTCTATCAAAAGATGCTGCTTTCAGTTGTTATTTACCATCATAATTATTAAAGGCTTATGAGATAATAAAAAGAAACAATTTCTCTGTTCAAATACATGACATACCCTATGTACACTTTGATAAATTGTTTAAAATGGTTAAAATTTTCATATAGTTTAAAAAAAATATTTATCATTACATTTCTTGAACTGATTATTGTTCATATGAATTTTCTGTATCAAAATCACCATTCCATTTAATATCACTTACGAGTTTCCTGAAATTAGTAAAATATATCTTTTTTTTTGAGCCGTGTCTGACATTTCTGATGGTACTTTTAGAATATAAACATATATACATATTCCTACTTCGTCATCTAGCCGTGAATAGATCGAGCTCTTTATAAAATAGCTCATGATACGTCAAGGGGCACGATCTCAATCTGATAGCAACTTTGACATACGACTACAGACGTCATAAAAGTTACAATCTACAAAAAAGACGCTCACATGGCACGCTATATACAGAGTTCAAGGATCATACTGAAAATGCATAGTGCACAAGTCAACAACAGACAGTGTAAATTATGTGTCTTTTATGTTTGTTTCATAAGTTGCAACGGTTAGCAAAACTTCGGTACGTCATGAGATAACATGTAGTACAGAAATTTAAGGTTTTCTTGCAGTAGCTATTAGAATTGTAAAAGTTGTCTTTTATGAAAGAAAGGCCGTATTTTTATTCTCGGTATAAAAACTGCACTGCCTATATATTACCAGTCTACAGGTGAAACATTAAAGTTTGTAGAAGAATGGACGAAAAGTTTTTCGTCAAGGGAACTGAACTCTACTTCCAGAACCGCGTCCAGAAGCTTTATAAACAAAGACAAACGGCTGATTTCCACGGCGCTGAACCTCTTAACGTATTTCATCTACTGTTTTTTTTTTCGCATTTTAAGCCATGCTTGGCGCCATCTATTATTATGTCGTTTACAGCACACGAACTTATCATTCTTGTTTCTGCAAATGGGGCACGCGGCTAAGACATTCCTCACCATTTAACACTTTGTGCTATATTGACAGATAATACCAACTGTCTTACACATTATCTAATGGAGAAAGTTATTTTTCTTTTAGAGCGGTAAATTTATCATTTACTCTTTAATTGCCTGCGGTGGGCCCGCGCAGCAGTTGTATGAACTTCACTGTTGTATGTACGTGCAGGTCCGTCCGCTGAAGTACCACTACCCCACGGAATACCGGCGTGAAGTGGAAGTTTTATACTTCTGCGTTTCGTCTGGTGAGTGAGGTAACCGGGGTCCACTTTAGTATAAACGGCATTCCATCTGCAACTCTACGGGTGTTACAAATGTCCATGGACGGCGGTTTTCTCTTAACATCAGGTGAACCGACAGCTCGCTTGCCATTTTCTTACATAAAAGAAATGATAACATTTGTTTATTCTATGTAACTTTATATTAAAATTATTTTCATTACGATAAAAAATATTCTTGGAATGATCAATGTGTAATAATCCGTATAGTATTAGTCTCGTAGAATGGGTATCGTACAGTCGCCCTCGTGGCCCCTGAGGAGTGGTGGCGGCAGTTGCGCTCAGTTAGATCCGCGGGTGGGTCCGCTAGATCCGTGCATCCGCGGGCGGGCGAGGGGCCGGGCGGGCGGGCGGCCGCCGCCTCTGGCCGCCCAGCCGCCGCGCTCAGTAAACTTTGGGACGTCGCGTGCGTTGAGTGCGGCGCGCTCGCTGCCTACCGCCTATAAGTTCGCCGCGCGACAATTAAGTGCCGGTGCATGTGGGCCAGTGGGAGCCTAGCGGACGGCCGGAGTATCCCCTGAAGCGTCAAATAGTCCTCCAGACGGTGCCACAGTACGAGAACACCTCAGGTTCGTTGTTGCCTTATTTATTTGGTGCGTTAAAGAAGTTGTTTAAAAGTGCGCTATAAAAATCGTTCGATGGTAAACTTATTATCACATCGACGGATGCCTCTCTGAAGATCCAAAAGGAATTTTTTGACAAAAGTTTATTACTCCTTTAGTCCTAAACTATGAATATTGTTCTTCTTAAAAAAAAACTTAATGAAAACGATCAGTGAAAGTTAAGCAAATGTTAATTTCTGAGAATAAACACAGTAAAAATTATGTGTTATATTCAATAGCATTAATGAACGTAAAACTACTTGTAAGAATAAGAATGTTTGACCTTTAGATACTTCTTCTAAATCTTTAAAACAAACGGCACTCAAAATAAGAAAATGTATTTAAATAAAAATATTTTACGGATTTTATCGCGCTTAGTTAGATTTTTAATTCAAGACGTTTCGAACTCTTTCCGGCGTTCATGGTCAGGGGACAGACCGAGTTTTTTCACGTCTTAATGTCAGAGTTAACTCGGACTACCGTCAATTATTTTATTATTTATTTTTATTTCGATCTACGCAAAAGGAGCTTATGGTATCTTGATGTCTAGGAGTGTTGGTATGCTTGGATTTTTAAAGGCTGATGTTAACCCACAACCATCTTCTCTGTTGAAATTAATATGTTTCTTTATTTCAAAAGTGTCACGGAGTCCTTGGGAGGAATCAGTGTTGAGAATTTGCGGTTTTTTGAATCTTAAGTTGGGGCGGTCTAAAATATAACTTCGGGAAAAAAATCGCTGACAAAAGTTATCTAAATAAGCATAAAACCATCGAAAATAACAATTACGTTAAATGAATATACTTGTGTGATTTAAAAGCTAGTTTTATTGTGAATAGAGTAAATAATAATCGTAATTATGTAACTATGAAGAGGAAATTTCCCGAATTCAGTCAGCGCGGCGTGCTCTTGTACATGCGAAAATGAAAGCAATAGCAGACGGGGCAAAGACACTTTATTTGAAGTAGAAGTTAAATTGTTCGATTTTTCTGTGGAACGAAAGCGCGGCAGCTTCGGCTTTTGGGCGAATGGACTAGCTCGCCCGGGGAACTACCACAGCCTCTCACAAGATCGAAGCGAAGTTGAAGTATTCTTCGCTTTTCGTCTGCCGAGTGATGAAGCCGGGGACCATTTTTGATTGGCAACGCATATGCAGACCTTAGGTCTTGTATATGATTGGATCGCCTGCTCGCGTGATATTGTCAAATTTTTTGTTGTTTCGTTAGTTTTAGTAAATAGTTTAATCGTTAGTTTGACTAAGTCAGATTGTGCTTTCCGCATTCTATGAGTTGAATTAATAATAAATGTCGTC
Organism: Iphiclides podalirius; assembly: GCA_933534255.1. Taxonomy (NCBI): domain Eukaryota; kingdom Metazoa; phylum Arthropoda; class Insecta; order Lepidoptera; family Papilionidae; genus Iphiclides; species Iphiclides podalirius. The sequence continues at coordinate 81,752 of OW152817.1, read as the reverse complement.
GATTTTGTTGGCCTGCGTGAACCAAGATTCAGTAGCAATTGTTCTGATTAAGTAAAACTTAGGAAATTAGAAACCGTGCGACATATAAGAGAATATCCACTTAAAACATTAATGTAATAATTTAAACAGTTTAATATGAATCTGTCTGTTTGTTAATATGTTTATTTTATACAGACTATATGAGAACTCATTGTTGATACCTCATATATGTCGAGGAAAGAAAGCAAAATCAATTTTAAAAGCATAAAACAATCCGTTTCCGAAATCCGACTGTTTCAAGTTATTAGCTAAGAAATATTGGAGTGTGAAAAGAGATACTTTTTATTTATCATCTAACGGCCTCCCGTGGCGTTTACATTTGACTCTTCGTGAAGGTGAAATTTTATGTGACTTGTGAGTTTTCGTGTGACCCCGCATGAAACTATAACATTCAATTTGTACCGTTGTCATGTTGAGTTGATTCGTGTATTACTTTTGTTTCACTCGAGACTGAGAAATTTCTTAGGACTTTGAAAAATAAGCGTAAAGAGCTAAATGTTTGGAAAGGAACATTCTTTCAAATCCATCTCTTTAGAAGAATTTTGTTGAATAGCATGTTTGTGATCCAATTCCCAGACTACTTGGTTCATTACTAATTGTGTAGACAGCGCGAAATGCAACTGAATGCTTACGAGTATATTATTGCGCTTGATGTCGCTTTGATGTCAACTTTGTGAATATTGATGGTTTTATCAACAAATATGTACAACTCCATGTGATGTATACAAGTATGTGCCACACGATAAAATATTTCTGTATTGAGCACAGTGATTACATCAAGATGTAATTTTTAAACACCTTTTTAAATTTAGAGTTTCTATATTTTTTGTGTCTTCCGTCAATGCAGTAATTTACGTGTATGAGAAATGTTTTTGTACACATAGAGTTTTTTTTGCACATATGTACACTACTCTCACACATATCTAGTTATGAGTAGATAATTGATAAAATTACTACTGCTTTTATTGATTAATTAAGTTTATGGTCATAAATTTCACAGAGGCAGATTATATACCGTCGTCATTTCCGTCCAGTCTACCATGAGGTTGGCGCTATCTGAAGTAAAATATGATTTGAATACGTATGCTAAGTAAGACTTCTTCTATCTTTTTCCTGTGATGAACTAGGTTTTTCCTGCAGATTTTTCAATATAAGACAATACGGCATAAACACAAGATACAACATAAGACACGTGTGCGTGACGAAACAAACATACTTTTACTTAGTTTAACGAACATTCTCCTAAACACCTGTAACATTAACGTGCTTTCCGGGGTAGAAGATTGAACGTACTAGGTAGGACACTTAACATCTTGAACTTAGCTCTTCACGCTCTGCATGAGGGGATTCAGGTCAACGGTGGCTATAAAACTTAAGAGGTATCAAAGCAGCATATCTTATGACGAGTTCCCTATTCTGATGAAATAGTAAACGAAAGGGATCGACGTGATCGATCATGACATTCATCGAATCGATGTTTCATTGCCAGTTTAGAGATTTATTGAGTACGTCATATGTTACGGAATGCATTCCAAGCTAGTTTATTATCGAAGGTATAGAAGAATTTCAAGGATTAGAAATAAACACTAAAAAGGTACGATTTTCGATGTTACTGATAATCGTCTCGGCGACCTCACGTAAAACCAATTTCATCTTTAAAAAGTAAATTGTATAGAAAATTTCTTTAAATACATCTTCTTGCAGGCAATCAAAAATGTTTCTTCAATTAATTGCGTTAAATCATAAGATTGTACAAGGTTTTGCACTTTGTTTTGGTTACAAATAATAATAATGATTTGTATGATTTTTCATTCCAACATAAAACCTCGAGATGGATTTTTTATTTTATTTTTCATGTGAAAAGTTGTCGAGCGAGCAGGTGGTTCACCTGATATAAAGGAATTACCGCCACCCATGTCTGCAACACCTTAGTGGTTGGAGATGTAGTAACAACCTTTGAGAAAGTGGGCCCCGGTTACCTCACTCGGCAGACGGAACGCAAAAGTAAAATACTTCTACTTCCCGACGGTCTTCTATGAGGCCGTGCTACTTACCCAGATGTGCCTACCCATTCGGGCAACAATGGGAGCTGCAGCGTGGCTCTACCACAGTGATTCACGAAATTAGTTATTTGCTTAGAAAAATGTACTATCACACTACTCTAAATTATGATGCAAATTTGGGTTATCTTTTTCATTGCAACATTCAAGAATCCAGTTGAATTGTGTTAGCGAGTGATAGCGTTTGAAATGTCAGAGGGAATTAGCTTAATTCAGATATACTTCAGAATTAATCGTGTTGTAAAAACCGATGGCCGCCTCGCGTCGTCCGCGGCGGGCGTGCTCCACTCCACCCGTCCGCCGGAGAGCTCTCATTTCAAGCGCATTAAATCGGCTTTTGTGCACTATCGCGCCTCCATTCGGTAACATCCAAAGGGATTATTTACGATCGGCCCCGTCATATTACCCTGCCATTGTCGCTGAATCCTATCGTAGAGTACAGTCGCTCAACCAAAACACCTGTTTCATTATTGAACGGATACCATAATAATGTTCCGATCATATATTCACTGCGTGAATTCTCCACGTTCCGAATTAAGATTCTACGTTCCAGAAAGTTTCCTTCTTACTTTATAAAAGCGAATTCTATGAGGCCCTGGATCTCACCGACCAAATGTTGTTTCAGAATGAGCACGTATAAAGAAGAAAGACAGAAGAAATAAGAAAAGACCCTCCGTTTATATTTAAACTTCGCACTGTTTATTTTATGTTCCAACTTATAGTACCAATGTGATTTATAACAAACCTCTGTCTAGACTTAACAATTATAACTAACAGGTGCTAAAACATCATATTCTGGTGTTATTTTGGATGACGATACTTAACTTTCAAACGGAGATTGAAAGCAGAAATGTTTCTTGACCTTGAAACTTTGTTTATTGCCTTGTTTATTCAGTAGTAGTAATATATATTTTTTTCTTTAATATAATAATAAAATTGCCTTTGTCACATATTTTGATTCGATAGATAGGTATAGTAATATATTTGTATGAATGTTAATAACGTTATTGCTTGTTGACGTTTTGAGTAAATAAATAAAAAAAATCCTGAAAAAGATTCAATGCATTTAATTAGCTTTTTTTATCATAAATATATTTTTCAAATAGACGCTTGCGCGTTCTTATGAATCGTCAAGTTTTACATCAAAAATTATACTAGGTTCGGAAAGCAGTTTCTGTGGCTAAGAGACCGACAAGAAACTCAACAATTCCCAAAAATTACAAGGAATCGCATGAATTGAACAAATGTGTCTGAGTGATTTTAGCACAAGAGAAATGAAAATGTCACACCCCACTAATAATCACTGCATTGATGATATAATCAGTTTTTGATTATTTAGACGTTTCAGATGCTATCATTAGTTAGTGCAATATCGTCTTGCACTAACTAATGATATTTATTCATTCTACCCTTCAAGCCTAACAAATTAGTCTCATCACTTACCAACACCGCTTTTAAGTAAGGTTAAATTCTTTATCGATAATAAATAATGATTCATTTTAAATGAGCAATATAGCTAAAGACTACCAACCAATTTTTCCCAATATGCCTTCGTATAATATTACCTACCTAGGCATCATGGGTGGACTTCATGGACACCTAGCCCTATGTGAATGTAAATCGAATTGTCACGTTCTCATTGTCGCCAAGGGAGCGATTGACAAAGTTGTAGAGCGAGGTCGCGCTAATTTATGTGAACTTGGCACCACTTTGCGCGTTGACTCAGACATCGCTCCTATCGCACCTCGATGATAGTGGAATATGGATGATTGGGCTCATATCTAGCGAACTCGCTTAGCTCCGAGAATAGCCTCCACCCATTCATTGTGCGAGGTAAACATTCTCGCTGGCTCTAATGCTCAATCTGTTTTATGTAAACTCATTTAAGTGAATCTAGACAACGGTAAAATTTATTTCTTTCGTCACAACTTCTGTGATAAAGCCTCTCCAAAGAAAACTGACCCTTTTATAAATCGGAACGATCTAATTATCAAACGGATTGTAATAATTGGTGAAGCATAGGATGAGAAAATGGGGGAAAATTTAAGTATAACTAAATTGATATTGTTTTTTAAAATTTCAACTTTGAGATAATAAGATATTCTTTTGAGATGTTTAATAATGTTTAACTGATTGTTAATGTCTTATAAACCTTGGGTTATACTTATAGAAAAGGGGACATCAATTTATTTTTAAATTGTTATTCCGTAGAGCGATAAAATAGAGTATGCCGGTCGACGTGTACCATTTACAAGTGGCAAAAGTTTACGATGTACTCTAGACTACGGCCCTTGTTAGATATCATTAGAATTTCATAAGCTCCCCTCTGTCACCTTAATCTGCTTAAAGTTAAAAGTTTTAAGTAAATTGTTTTTAGCATTACAATAGAAAGCGACAGTTTCAAAGAGACCCATGAATACCGTATTTCAATGTTCGTAAAACATTGAAATACGTATATATCGTTTAAGATGTTTTATTCGTATTTCACAGAGAATTGTAGTTCCTACTTTGTAAAATTGAACCATATGCTTTTAGTGAATTCACACACTTCAATTGAACAGTGTTGAAAATTAATATTTTTTTTAATAAGAACTTGAAAGCAACATCTTCAAATAAAGTAAAAGATTAGACGTTATTATTTGATAACATTTGTTAATATGACGATGCCTTGGCGATGCTGCACAAAGTTTTTCCCGTAGTTATTTGTAAAAACCAGTAAATAACGAAAACAACATAATGTAAACATACAAACGTCACTAACAAGAGTGCTACTTTGTATTTAGTTTCATTAAAATATCTTAGTTATTAAAATGATATTGCGGAAATAAAATAAATATTCACATGTGAAAGTAAGCAAAAACCAACAGTAGCATTTAATTTATGACTAATTTTCTTACACTCATTAAGGTTCTGCTTTAAGTATGAACAAGATAAAGTTTCCAAAGAAAAGTAATAAACTATTTTTCTCACATTTGGCCTCGTCAAAGCTGCGACGACCCACGTGTCCCCGGGACTATCGCATGTCGCTTTTACTTTCAAATTCACGACTTTTACTGCCACAATGAATTTTATAAATGTTTTAAGTACCCATAAACTCTCAATCGTAACGATTTAGTATGCAGTGTGACAATTGCACTAAAGTATGAGTACAAACCCCTTGTCCGTTTTTGTTTCAGGTATTGGTTTGAATGCAGCTTTTTACAACCTCGGTTTCATTACTCACCCCATATGACAAATATGAGATTAGAGGTTTTCTAGCTGTTTAAATGAAAAGAACATTTTAGGGCTTTAGCGTAATAACTCTTGAGCAACTTAAATTTTTCATGAACAGTGAAAGCTACTCTGGATTGCTACGTGATCCTTGAGTAATATGAGCTATTTCCATCTGAAGGTCTTCATCAGAACTCTTAAGTTTCTCAGATAAAGTAGGAAGAAAAAACAGGAAAGCTGATGTATTTGCAATTTATCATACAATATGGCAGATATAATTAATTATATACGTATATAATTTTATGTGTTTCTTTTGTATTTTATATACAAATTTTCTAAATTGTGACCTAAAATATAACAGCCTGAACTGAATTAAATATTAATAAGAACTTTGCATATGCATGTATAGTTTTACTAAAAATTTTCTACGGTTTATAAAATATTAGTCGAAACCAATTTCAACTCTCAACTAGTCAGCGTACTCAACTTTTATTAAATCTTACTCCACACTATTTTCACTAGCAATTCCACTTATTGTAAGTAAGTTGTTTGCTCTTTAGAACATTTGACCAGTTAAATACATTATTTAAGTTTATCATTAGAAAATAATTAAAGTAATAATAAATACATTTCAGCGAGTTCATAAAACAGAGAAATTATAAGAGTAATTTGTCCTAATTTATTTCAACATAAACGATTTCCAATAAACACATTTTTGCGATGGTAGGGCCACCTAACACTGTTGCACTAATGGGCAGATCCGTCCGGGTAAGTACCACGACCTCACAAAAGACCGGCGTAAAGTAGAAGTGTTACACTTCTGCGTTTCGTTTGGTGAGTGAGGTAGTCGGGGCCCACTTTATTTAACGGTTGTCAACGCATCTGCAAACCTACGGGTATAGTAGACGTCCACGGGCGGCGATATTCACTTAACATCAGGTGAACCGTCTGCTCGTTTGACAACTTTACACACAAAGAAAAGAAAAAAAATTGCTACGTAATTATGATTTAGCTATAAGTATTTTAGGACTTATATTCCAATATATTGTTTAAATTATTACAAAGATACAATATTTGACCTTATACATTATTATTTTATACAATTTTTATCTTATAAAATCGAATTAAACAACAGCGCCCGTCTATTGTTTAAAAATGTCCCATTCATCGGCTTGGCCGCTATCTCTAAACACCAGTTAAGCCGAATAAGGTCAGACCACATATGACAGGGCTCGGTTACTTTGCATGCCACAGTGGCGCGGTAACGTGATATGAAACACTGTTGGAGTTATCAGGAAAATCATTTCACAATTAACAATACTATTAATAAACTCTTTGGGAACTACCTCTAAATCATACCCTTTTTGTTAAAAACTTTATAATTTCCAAATACCTAATCAATCTTTGTGGAATAGGATATTTCGCTCACTCAAATTACATTCATATAAAGCATAACAAGGGGACAAACACGATCAATAGAAATTTCACATTCATTATAATATTAGTGCGATACGTTTCGGTCGTGAAAAGTGATTTATCTCTAATATATAAGCCGTAGGTTCTATGCAAGTGCGGAAAAATCTCCCAATGAAATATTACGAGTTAGTAGGAGTATAGATATGTTATCTATATTTATTATTATTTATCTATATTTATTATTATAATTCATGTCATTTTCATCATTATAGTCTTCATACCAAAATCACTTTGAGCAGCGTTTGGTTGTAAAGATCTTATGTAAAGGAAGATAATTACTGAAGATAATGATATGGGCCGGACGTTTTTATAACTCTAGACTACCTGAAAAGCGGACAGCGCGATTGTAAATAACTTATTCGTTATCACGAACATCCAAAGTTCTTATACGAATGGTGCGAGATGAGAGCAGTTGAGTGACTCTGTAGTCAAGTGCACTAGTCTCCACCGCTTCTATAACTTTCTAAACGTCTTTTTTGTGCTAAAAATATATAGCGATCTTTTTAATAAAAGTAATTTTCGGATGTTGCGCTTTATTTTAATTTAAAACTATTAAAATACTTCACAGCATTCGTGGTCACGGGCAGGCCGGTGATAATATCCCCTGAGGATGTGCTATTAAAATAGGAAATATTTACATAAATATGAGAAATTATTAAAGATGTAAGGCAACGGACAGGAACAGCATATAATTAGTATGTTTAAGCTGCGAAGAGTTGCACACTTTAGACACTATGGCGTTGGCAACAAAATGAATATATACTTGTTTGTAAGTTTTAAATTGTTTTTTGTAATTATAGAAGATGTAAAAATAATAAGGCTGAGTGAATTAATGGTTGGAGGGGTTTATTTACAAATTCAAGACAAAACTTTGCCTAATATTTTTAAAGATGAACTTTCTTAAGTAAAAATCAATAAGTTTCAAAATACTTATTATAAAAAAGCTATCTAAACTCGAAGATTTTTGTTAGAAACTTGTTGTTATGAGAAAGAAATCCCGAACAACCAATTAGGCAATATGAATTCGAATGATTGGAGTCCGTAAATTAAAGTCAATTTAGCAAGGTGCTATAAAACTAGTGGCTGCTACGGACGTCTTGCCCACGAAGGGTAATTGAGCGCTCGCCACTGAGAGTAACGCAGACAGACAGATGTCCGCCCCAAGGTCACTTGCTCATTGTTCGTCTACTAACTCACTAGTCGTTCCTCATTTAACTTTTATACTCAACATTTCCGTTCTTAGTAATTGTAATATTGCGACAATGGACGTTAGGCGGCGTTTTGTACGGATTATAGATGGTTACATTGAGTCTTAACAGAGACTGATGTTTTACTTTATGCTTTACACTTACGTATGTTCAAGGACAGTCTTTCACTGCTATCTAGTATTATTTTATTGGATATTGTGATTAAGTAGATTTTTTGTAGACGAAATGAAATTAACGCGTGCCTCGTACAGAAGAAACATCTAGAAAGGCGTCACGTGCGCGTCCGTTTCGCGCCCACGTCGCCAATAACGGAGCAACGACATGGCGACAATATTTCACAATGACCGGTCCACAGCGCTTCATGTCTTGATTGATGACGCTCTACAGTGTTACGCGCGTCTAAAGTATAACATGGACAATGAATGGAGCTGGAGGGAGCTAATGATCGTATGAAAAAGCGAAATTAATAAAATTTGATTTCGGAAGAATTCTATTGTAGAGGATTTATAAAGTTTAAACACTACTAAATTCAAAAACGCTGCTCCTAAACTTAAGATCCTTTTTTAAGAAAAAGGAAATAAATAGGTATATATACTCTTTCGTATGAAATAATTCCTAAGGCTTCATTTCAGTCCAGCTAAAAATTGACTGTTGTCTCGTCTTTATTTATTGAAGCAATGCAGTTGCGTTGTAAAATCCAATATACGATCGAAACTATTCAGCATGCACGCACATACGGCTGGGAGCGAAAAATTCAATTCAGAAGCTGACCGGTATTTATGGTTCAAAGTCAGTCAATATAAACTTATGTGAAAATTTACTAAGTCAGAATACTACAGTTTTGTACAAGTAAAGATGGGTCGAACGCTGAGCTATGCTATATGACGATTCATACATAGAATAGCCTTACAGGAAATCCTGCCATAATGTGTACGGAGGATCTTACCATAAAATATTAAGCTTATGACATGGAATCGACGTATGCCGATTGTGTGTGTGTGTCCATTATATATATATATATATTTATATATATATACATTGACGCTGAGTAGGAAGTAAATAGTAGTAAGGAGATATTTTTACATTTATTTGCGCTTGTATAAATGGCACTGCGACCTCTGGCAAGGGTTACGTGCCAACTAACGCGTTTATTTTAGAAATATTTCCTCTCTTATTATAGCATCGTTAAGTTTTATTTTAACGATAGCGATATTGCATAACAATGGAGAGTTCATAGTCACTAAGAAAATCAGGTACTTGGGGTTTACGTAATTGATCTATGATACACGTTAAAAACTTTGTATTGTTTTCAATATTTCAACTCGTCTATTGATTTCGCTTCGTGTCAGAGTTAAAAGTAACAAGTTGAAGTAAAGGCAGGAAAGTGGAAGTATGTAAGACTTTCAGCTGCGAGTGCAATCGTCGCGTTGCCTGTTTAATGAACTCTGCTGCCAGCTGTTGTCACAGTTAGGGTGTAACAATGCGATCGTGCTCTTGATGATTTGGCACGGCGCGGGTTTGCTGATGCCGCGGCCGGTTCCTTGGCTGTTATGAACGTTATGAAACTTCGTCAGATGATTCCTTTATATTACAGCATTTCATTTAGGTGTAACATTTTAACTTTCAATGTTTGGTGCCAGTGATTTCGTTAAATTGCAGAGTTTTTTTGTGACATAAAGAGGTAAAAATTTGACATTATTTATTATCTCCTTAGCTTGAGTTTAAAATGTTAAGTATTAAATTAATTATGATCACTCAATCGCAGTTAGTTTTGAAGAGTACATAACTCAATTACTCGGAATGATAGGTATTATTGGAAGACATTGATTGAATTCTGAATAATTACGCCAATTATCGAAGTGAAAACTATTGAACTGACATTCCGGCAATGTCGAAAAATTTTGCGGCAGTCTTATTTTTCTCTCATTCTTCTTCTCTACACATTTTTAAGATTCTTGTTTCTACGACTGAAAGTTTTTGAAGTTATATTTCTTGTGGAAAAAATTACGAGAGTAAAATTTTTACAAAAAGTGACACGATGAAGTTGTTCTCGGTATTACCATGGCAACCTATAACAACGTTTTGAGATTTAGGTACCTTTAATTCCAAGTTATTTAATTAAACCATTATCAATTGCATTTTAGGTCTTTTCACAAACAAAGAGTAATGTCAAATGGCATAATTTTTTTAGTTATTTTTACACTCATGGTTTTTTTTTTCATAAAAGACTGTTCTGCTATGACTAGCAATAAAACTTTTATCGTTTTCAGGGGATTAAAATTAAAAAAAATAGTGCTACTAAATTTCCTAATGAAGGCCATATTTTCTTTTAAGCTATTATAACAACTCTGTTACTTTCAACTGTAGTAACAATTATAACTAAATCCAGCCTCTGAAAATTAAAATGATTGATTGCTCATACCCAGATACGCAGTAATCGCAGTCGAATTTTTACAATAAACATTTTTCAGAATGATTTAAAATTCATTTCATTCCGAACATCGAATATTGCTAAAATACATACATTCAATAAAATATTAATACATCCAAAGCCCTTGAAACAATGAAAGCAGGAAATAATAAGCAGATTGTTCTCAAGACTTATTACAAAGAATCGCAAGTAAAACTTACCAACTTACATCAAGATATGCTAGATACGTTAACTGTAAGATGCCTCTTAACTTAGCAGTGGAGTAGACGACAGTCGTAGTGGCTGAGACTGCCGAAATTAAATTAAAGTATCAGAATATTGCATTGATTTTCACTGAGAAGATTTTAGTAATGAGAATTTTCTATGCACTTTTCTGTAAGTGATTTGTCCATATAGCTCTTTTTCAAGTTTACATAGCTCAACCTTTTGCCATTTTTATCTTACCAGATGCTCTTGATTATCGTATTGTAGAAGCGCACATTATAGGAAAGTATCACTATTACTACGTAGATCTCAACTTTCATTATATAACTGCAAATAGTTAAAGCGGTATTAAAACAAAACCAGCGCATAAACGTGTCGGCCGAACTCGGCGCCGGATAGGGCGCCCGCTTCTGCAAATTACGAAGACACTCTTTTGTTTGAATAATCGTAGCGAGGAAATTCAATGCACATTTATGCGATTTGAAAATGAACTTCAGAAAACAAGGAGTGCTCAGGCCGTTGGTTCGTTATTAATTTCATTTATTATGGAAATATTTTATCAAATACGAAATAGGGAAAACAAAAACAATTATTCATTTACATCTTGTTCCGTCTATATTTTGGATAGGTCCTAGCCAAAACCCCGATAAATGATTTTGTTGTAATATGCAGATGAATAACTTGTGGTAAGCCTCCTGCTCGTTTGCCCCTTTTCTCCAAAAAAAAAAAGAACAGTCTAATTATTGTTAAATGTTATTTTTTTCTTAACATCTTTTATAAACTATTCCTACATGTACACATTGTAAACCGCACAAATAGATGTTGGAAGAATTTCAATATTGCAATATAATTAATTTAATATTCCATCTAAGTTCTCTTTACGGGCTTATTTATTAATTTTTGCACTTATCCCACACGTGTATCCGCCTAATGTTAATCAAAAGTGAGCCGGCGTCGTGATGAATCGCTTGCTTCTAATGAGCACCATTTAATCCGGGCCGTCTTATAGTGTAATGTAGCGTGCGATTGAAGATTTATAAAGCAAATGTTCATTACGAAAGTTATATAGGCTGTTTTGTATTAGGGGATATCAATTGATGATTTATTTCAAACGTATTAGGAATGGTGAAGAATAAAAGAAGAACTTTTTCATTTGCTTAGTTCATGGCATTAGGAGAAGGTATGTTGTAACAAATTAAAATGACGATTTTTTATTAGAATCAACGGGAAGGTTGTTATATCTAGTGGAGACACTTGCGACTTCAGAGATTAGTTCATTGAAACATTAATCGATCCCTCACATAACTTACTTACATAAAATATCTTAACCATCTCCTTTCGTTACAATAAATGTCTGATCTGAAGAGCGTCGTAACATACCGACAACTCCAGAAACGAATGAACAAGAAAATGAAAAGCTTCCCACAGTTGAATATAATGGACATTTTGGAATTTTAACTTTGGAACATTAATTGGATTCTTCGTGTTCATTATTTTAAAACATATTTTTAAGATCTTTTACGAGAATAAGTTTGAAAAAGTCAAGTCCTCCATCCGATAGCGTAAATTTATACAGTGCTCTATTTAGTACTTTCTTGTGAATTAATCAACTATATAAATTCACTTTTGATACTTGTTTCAACATATTTCTTGATGATAACATAAACATTATTTTCTGAAGACATTGAACTTGAGACATATCAAATACTCTTGATATATGTCATGAGTGTTTGAGGTGTTTGTAATAGAAGAAGATAGGATCGACGCGGATTGCGTTACCAAAACTTTACGATAACGAGATCACAAATATTGAAGGTATCAATATACGATATGTGGGTGGTGTTCCTTTTAGCTTCATGTTTTTTCCTTATCTATTTCGTCCAATGCAATAAAGTACCACAGTTATCGCACTTTCTTTTCTTTGTAGGTCTTAGTCCGATTTATTAGTATTATTAGTGGTCGATTTTCCCCACTTGGTCTTTGTTATATGAATACGCCTAGAGACCCGCTCCGGCTTCTCACGGGTGCAATGTATTATACACATAAACTTTCTCTTGAATCACTCTATCTAGCCCTCACTATCACTCTGCCCAGCAGTGGGACATGTATAGGCTGTTACTTTACTTTTTTACTTTACTATGTAGTGATGCACAGCGACACAGACTTTTACATTTCAAGTGACATTTTACCATAGACAATTTGTTTTTGAGTACTGTTACCATCATATAAATATTGACAAATATACACTTTAATATTTACGCGATGTTAACGTTACTCAATCGTTTTGCCTTCCCAGAATCCCTCCACTAACACTTAAACTTTATGGTATGGTATTAAAGTTCAAATTGATTTTAAGTACGGTTACGAATCTTTTGTACGGGAATATAGAAAAGTGTTGTTTTTAGACATTTTCAGGCATTTTTTTTAATATATCTCTCCGTAAGAACCATCCTCGTCAAGGAATATTATTAAAAAAAATATAGCGAAATCGGTTCTGCTGTTCTCGAGATTTGCGCTTAGCAACACGTTCAGCGATTCATAGTTTTATAGAAAACATAAATTGAAAATGATGATTTGAACTGTAATGTAGCATTTGTGTATCATATCGTTATAAATCAACACAGTTATCCAATTTTACACTCAAGAAATTTTAAGATTACAAATGGGAAGAACTCGTAGCTCAATTTATGGATGTTAAAGCAATTTACTTATATTAGCGAGTGAAAACTAATCACACACCTCGACGCATGATGATACAAATATTCTAATGGTACAGTATTTGGCAAATGCAGCCGACTGCGCGCCGAAGATAGATGTCACGATTCTCTTAGCGTGCTGGCCTTACTATTCATTTTTGTCGCCCGGTAGATAGTCTTAATAATATACTGTTATTGCCACTGCCACATTACCTTTATTATTTATTAGATATTTTTAATGAAAACGCGTGAAAGCTCACGAGCTTTTACGTGTTTTTTATTTCGTTTCAATGAAACTATTTTATGACATTAGTTTTTTAACCTTAGTAACAACATATACAAAAACAAAAACTTTAATGAAAAGGTGATTTGGACATTGATAGTTTCCCACGGTTAAAGTTTAAAAAAAGGAAAGTACTTTATAGCATCGGAATTAAAAAACAATCAATAAACTAGATCTAAAATAATCACTAAGACACCAGAAATGTTATAATTTTACATAAAAAGGTTTTGAAAGCCATTATAAAAAAAGTGTTTTTATCATCCTGAAAAATGATGAGAATGTCACGAAAGTGGTGTAGATATGTCGTCAACTACAAGAACGAAAATGTACCCCTAATAAAAATAATGTTATTTTGTTATCGGATTTTCTATAATAAATATCATCGTTTGTCATTTTGTGAAGCGCGTCTGATTGCGTCAGGTGTCATGCCCACTGACCGTAACTGTATAAAAATCCAAATAAACGTGTTAATTATTCATGTGACCTTTTTTATGTGAAAAGTGGGGAAGCGAGCAAGCAAGGTGCATCTGATGTTAAGTGATTCCCACCGCCTATGGACATCTTACATGTAGGGTGGCATTAAAAATGTGGGCACCACACAATATTTGTCAGATATTTCCGTTTTATTTATCTTCTGTGGCGTCCCGTCGATAATCGTACATTCATCCGTATATCTTTAACAAATTATAATCGGGCTTCGACATATTTGTAGTGTCGTTTGAACCGCTGCATTTGATGTAATTATCACGTGGTCGTTTCTGCTCTCGCGTAAAGCTTTTAGTGACGTGAGTGGGTGCGTGAGTGCGTTGCGGATATTTATTCACGCTGCCATCGGTGCGTCGATGAAGCGACAGTGACACATCGCTCCGCCCGTGACAATATTTCATGCCACATTACCCGGTCACCGATCTTCGAACCCCGCGGTACTCCGTTGATTGATGACCTTCCATATTTTGGCATATTTCATGTCGTCGAGGTTGCAGAACAAAGAAAAAATGTTTTAAGAAACAAAGTTTCACTCGATGTATTTTTTAGCGTAAAGTACTGAATTGGATAAAGTACTAATGTATCAGCCTATACATGTCCCCTGCTGGGCAAAGACCTCTTCTGTACAGAGGGTATCAGGGCATAGTCCACTACGCGGCCCCACTGCGGATTGGCGGACTTCGCATATCTTCGAAATACTTTTTTTTAAAATTATTATTTCGAAAATATACAGGTTTCCTCACTTTGCTTTCCTTCACCGCTGAGCACGTAATAATTCAGCAAAATTAACAATTTCCTTGATGCTGGCACCGGGGATCGAATTCAGGTTGTTTAAGTATATTGAATTAAAGGCGAGCACCCGGACACTGAGCTATCACGGCTCACCGTTATTACTAATGATTAAAATAATAAAAATTTTGTACAAAAAGCAATACTTCAACGTTCCTGGGTTATCGACAACCGATCCGATTTTCCCTCTAAACATAACACTATAGTGAAGGAATACCATGCTAAAAAGATTTGATGGACATGAAAAATTTGAAACAGTCCCAAGGGAGACAATCTGGAGTCTTCGCAAGTAGAATATCCTCAAAATATATATTAATGCTATCTATGACAGCATCTGTATTGAAGCCCTTAATATGAAGTGAGTCCAAAACTAAGCAAAACAGCTTAGTTTTGGACTCATTTACCGAGGTAGCGCAAAATTATGCAACTTGGACTTTTATATTAAAGACCGGCGGCCTGATGTGGAGTGTGCCAAGACCCGATTTATAGCGTTTAACGCACTTAATTTGACAATTCGATTTCCATCGATAGGCAGATGTAAAAACAATGATAACAAAACATCCGGGAACCTAGATTACAATATTCAGCAGCGAGTAGCAGTAGCGTAGCATAAATGACTAGAGCTATCAGCGAAAAAATGCTACTCAGCCTCAAAGATATCCACAAAACAACAACAACAGAAACATGGTCTGTAAGTCAGAACAGCGTCCCTACTATTCAAAATGCTGCAAAACTAAGGGACATGAGAGCGATGTCAGGGACAAAGTGGAAGGAAAAAATATAGGGCCCCGCTACCGTATGGGATAAACTGTTAGAAAGAGGGTGAATACAATAATAAATGATTGACTCAAAATTAAAATACTAATGTTGAATTTATTATTAGGCTTTTAGTCAGTAGCCAATGGAGTTAGACAAATTAGCAATAATAAAATTAATAATGTTCAAATATTTACCTTTTCAAGTACTTCATTATTAAAATTTGTAGAAAAAGTACGAAAAGATTGTCGCCGCTGTGGGAATCGAACCCACGTCTTCGGCATTCGAGGCTTTAGCCGCTAAGCTAAATGGCTGATTGCCACTACAACGAAAATCTTAACGTCTTTTATCTACATTGTGTTTTAGCATTTGAAGCAATACTTGGCGCATCCATTGTTTTATCCATTCCAACATACAAGCAATTTCGAATATCGTTTTACATCGATAATTCGAACATGATTTATGTCGCCATTGCTTTTTAGATTTTTTTTTTTACATTTTTAATACATTTTTGCCGATTAAGCTATTTTGTCGTTTCTGCTTGTTTTATGTGAAAAATTGTCAAACGATCAGACGGTTCACCTGATGTTAAGTGAGTACCGCCGCCCATGGACATCTGCTAAACCCGAAGGTTCCAGATGCGTTGACAACCTTTTGAAAATTGGGCTCCGGCTACCACACTCACCAAACGAAACGCGAAAGTACTATACTTCCACTTTGAATTTGGTCTTCTATGAGGTTGTGTACGTACCCCACTACTAGCCTGCTCATTCGCGATCGGTCGAAGAAGGTCACTATTACTAATCAAACAAGATACGTTCTGACGTCACAATAGTTCGGGGGTTTACAAGAAGATAACGGGGAGATCAAATGTGATTGGATTCCGTATAATCGTATAAGTTGTAAATAGATCAGAGCGATATAGTTGATTTAGTCTAAATTGGTATATACAAGTTGTGTACCTCTGTTTTCTTTTTATTCTCGACAAAAATGTATCGAGATATGATTACAAAATCAGGCGGTTTTTCATTATACTTTTATAAAACGTTACGTACGTTAATTTTTATCAATTTCTTATAGTTATTTAATTTGTACGTCAATGAATACTCGTAGGTTAATATTTATTATTCAATAAATATGGACTTATTTTGGGATTTACACTTGTCTCTAACTAGGTACATACATACAATACTATCTACTAACAAAAATATACTAGGGGACATCATGTCCAACCCTGTAGTCTCGGGCTCATGGAATAGAGCTAATATATCCGTATATATAGTTATAAGTTATAAGGCATTATCGTAAGTTTTATGCTTATAATCGTGTTTAAAAAATTCTCCCTTTGTCAGACGATGTTATGGGCAATGTAATTTATTATAGCTAGCGAGCTCTAGGAATGGTCCGCAGAATAAAAGCAATCAGCAGTTTGGAGGAAAAAACAAAATAAATCACGCTACTCTCATTACTTTCCCTGTCCATGGATTTTTTATCGGAACCTCGGTTTAATTAGCAAATTTCGAAGTCAATTTCGTTAAACTGTTTTAAATTGCCTTTCGATAATTAACCCTTTTTTATTTATTTCTCAGTAACCGTTTCGCTTACGAAGTCGAGAACGAGTTAAAGAATAATATGGGTAGCCAGAAAATATATACTTACAAGCTTTGTTTATTTAAAAATATTTATTATACGCCCAAATAAAAGAATCATTGTTTTCTTTGCGCGTTCGAATTATGCGTAATCCTTATATCAGCTATTTAAATTTTAATGCTTCAATAATAATATGATATAGCAGCGGTATAAGTGGTAGCCGATATTTTTTTTATGGTAGAAGAAGCCAAGCTAGCTGGGGGTTCACCTGATGTTAAGCGTTGGCCATGGCCATTTGCATTTGCAACAGCCGTAGGGTTGCAAACTTGCAAATGCGTTGCCACCTTTTAATAACTCTCCTCTCACCTAACTCACCACAAAAAACGCAGAAGTATAACACTTCCAGTTCACGCCGGTCTTCTGTTAGGTCGTGGTACTTCCCCGGAGAGACCTGCCCATTCGGGCTGCGGCGAAATGTTGCGTGGCCTACCGTGGCTACCACATGGCTTAGCACATTAAATGATATGCGATTAGAGAATCCACTAGTTTCTTTAATTAAAAAAAGTTAATAAATTTGGCGAACTACTCGCATTTAAACTCTAGGCTTTTGGCTTTTGGCTTTCAAAAAGGTTGTACTGGAGAACCGAGATTTGCTCGGATTGTTTTTTTTGGTAAATCGTGTATTTTGAAAATTACATTTAGATACAAATTACTGAGTAATGAAATATGCCTAATATTTTTCGATCTTACCGACGTAATGTTAAGAAAATATGAACTGGTGTTTTTCACAAAAGAAAGAACTTTAAAAAAATGGGAAAAAAATAACAAAAGAACAAATCGACAAAAAATCAAAAATAAAGAAAGCATTGATCTGGAATCGAAAAAAAAGTAAAAAAAAATGTGTGGAAATGATCGTGATACGAACCGCGGCCGTTTGTTTTGGGGCCGCCCGATTACCGACCGAGCTATTATAACATTTTTTTTGGCGAAATTTACCGTCGTATTCGAATGATATTCCCTGAAAACAGGGATAAAAGAACATTTTCTAAAAATGAAACCTAGCTAGATCGATTTTTCGCCCCCGAATCTACGCACATACTAATTTCATGAAAATCGCTGGAGCCGTTTCCGAGATTCCAATTATATATATATATATATATATATATATATACAACAAATTGCTCGTTTAAAGGATAAGAATAATTTTAACTTTCGAGTAGAAACCTTTTTACAAAGTACGCGGTAACGTTTGCTCTCAAATGAGAGGAACGAGAGGCAGTATTTTCCAACGTTGTCATGTTTTGTTTCTATTTCGTCTTCAACCAATTGATAAATAAAGAGAAAACTTAAAGTTATAACGCACTGTAAGATCGACATATTTGTAGTTATAAAAGCTGTACACTTTAATTAAAAATTTTCATTTGTTGGCGTATCTAAAAGTTTTTTTCATTTCATTCATCATTCAACGTAGATTTTTATCTAAAGCTTTGGAGCATATCTAATTGGCTTTTACCGGAATCCAATTTGTCCCTATGACGAAGTAATTAAACTTGGCGATAACCGGTGGCGAATTTGAATCAATCAAGCTGTAACTGTGTCGTCACCCGTAGCCGTATCAAGCTGCGTCGGCGGACGGTGGGCGTAGCTTTGTGGGGGTAGGCAAATGAGCCGACGACAAATCGCGCCCATCCAACGTAAATCGGCCCTCGTTGTACAATGCACGAGACTACGGCGCCTTAGTATTAGTGCTGACTGAGTGTGTTTATGCCGAACAGCTTTACAAACTCCCTCTGCGCTCTGAGCTATTTGTTTAAGCCTTGTTCCGATGCGGCGCGTTCCGGATTACGTAAGACGTTCGACAAAGCACGCGGCTGCCGCATTATTAGTAAGGATATTATTATAATGACTGCTGGATTGTTTACTGTGTAACATAATACTTATACATGCTACGTACGGATTAAGTAATGTTCGGATCTTATTGTCTACAGAT
This sequence comes from Iphiclides podalirius, assembly GCA_933534255.1. Taxonomy (NCBI): domain Eukaryota; kingdom Metazoa; phylum Arthropoda; class Insecta; order Lepidoptera; family Papilionidae; genus Iphiclides; species Iphiclides podalirius. The sequence goes on along the minus strand of OW152817.1, from coordinate 62,534 downwards.
ATAGATAGTAGTAGGTAATTATTTCTGTTTATCATGACAGTAGTATATGATTTTTGATTGTCATAGGGGAGGAAAGCGGCTGGTTTTATTAAGTGGTTTGGTTAAGCGGCGATTTATCCAAGTTTATTAAATTCTCTTAGTCCAACACAGTAAGCCAAAATGTGCAAAATTGAGACGCCCTTAAGCCGATTAAAAGGGGAGCAACAAAACAAAAGGCGAAAGGCGTTGTTTCTTTCTTATCAAAATGCTGACATAATTTTTCACACCAAACAATAATATTTCTATTAATTATTCCAAAAAAGAAACATACTTTTCAGACACGCTTGATTCATTTCATACCGTTCAAAATACGTAACTAATCTTTGAGCTGAAATGTATCTGTTGCGTCGTTGTCCACGTCACCGAGTAGAATAAATTAGAACTAATTGGGGGTATGGATATGGATGTTTGTGTGACATTCGTCGTTAAAAGCGCGTGCCGGTGTTCGACTCTGCCCCGGCCACAGAGCTCGGCGGCACATTGCTCATGGAGCCGTGTTGCCGGCGCCCCTCTCTCTCTCCACGCATCATTTGGTGCGGAAGTCAACTGAATTTCGACCGTGCATTGTCACTCGTTACCTATTCTCATCTATTGTGCTAGGATGATATAGCGTTTCAATATGAGCATTGACAAAAGCCACAAAATGTATGTGTCCACAATAGTCGAAATATACAATAATTTTATTCAATTCAAACAGGTGTCGAGGAAGTTATGTGTGTCAGAACGACTTTATTTTCAATTTGATGAAATAAAAGAATAAGTTTAATAGAACAATGAGTAAATCAGTTGAGAGTAATTAGCAAATCAAAAACGGGCAAGGGAGTCATTCCCACAATCTTCTTCGTCCTTTTCACCATCGGAATATATAATTAAGCTCAATTACTTCTAGCTGGAGTTTTGAGAATATTGTTTTACACTTTTCAAGATCATCATTATTACATTTCGGCCTGTTCTATTTCAATGCTAAACATACACTTCCCCCTTAGAACTTACACACTTTATTGATTTTATACAACAAACACCCAGTTTCCGAAAGCGCAATCAATTTTAATTTACGATAAATCTCTTGTCAATCGTTGTTTAACATGATCTGAGTTGCTAGAACGTCTAAAAACAACATTGATTTTGATTTGCAATTAGTCACTGATTAACGGACAATCAACAGAAAATCGAGTTTCTGAAAGCGTTTTTCGGTGGTCAACGAGCTGTCAAAGTTTTATTAAGTAATCTGTCAATTTGGACGATCAATCGTTGGTTAAAAATGTATTTTATCAAAAATCTTGGTTTTATTAAAAATAAATATAATTCCCTAATACGTTGTAAGGACATTCATGTTTTCTATTACCTATTTATTATTTATTATTATGCGAACATATCATGCGATTAGAAAAAATACAAAATGTAATTCAAAAGTTAATAAATAATATGGATTCTTTCTTTTTATAATACTTACTTGTTTATTATGGATAAAAGTTAATTTTTTTTAAGTTTTTTCTTGACATTTTACATGTATTTATATAAATTAAATTTTATTATAGCTCGGATTTTTACGTTGGCAATCACACGGTGACAGGACGTTATTTTAAGTTTTGTTTAAAAAGGGACAGCTATACAATAGAAAGAGTTAGTTGAAGTAAATCATTCATTTCATTCATTATCATTGGTTATACAGTGATTAGCAAATTTTTCTTGAACAAACCTTCCAGAAACCCAAGGCAGCTTAACAAGAGATTAACAGCTGATCATTTTTGACATAGTGTTAAGTGATTGCTGCTTTGATTTGCCTTTCGGAAACTGGGCATAAGACTTACAGGAACATAGAGATATTTTTGCACAGCATTCAAATATTATAAAATGATAATAGCCGCGTGGAGTGTAGATTGTCCTCGAGTTTTTGTATGACAATTACCAGATAACGATATCAGTAGATTACCATACAAAAAGAATAATATATATTCTATAATTATAATTGTTACTGTATTATGCACATACGTTGTCGCTTTATCGGCTAACTATTCTGATTCGGCGTATAAAGTAACTTTTTTGCTTATTTTTCGAAAAGTCAACGCCATATTGTCATTTAAAGGGACATGCCAAGAAGTATTGTTAAATATTTTGATAGAGTATAATTTTTTCCTTGCGCTATTCTAGTCGTGAGGCAACTTAGATAATTATGGAAAACGTGTTTGTTTTAACTTTACCAGAACTTAAAGGTGAATTATTTTCCGCTTATCAATTTGTCTCCATATCCAAACCTAAATTGATTAGCAACAATGTTTCGATTCAAGTAGTAAAGAAGTGCCCTCCGCAAATAGAACTTTTTCTGACGTATTTAAACAGAAATAAACGGAAAACCATTAACGCAAATCAAGAACAGTAACGGTCATAAAACAGTTCCTTCAGGAATATTCATTAGATTATTTCACTCGATTTCAATTTCAATAACGAGCTGGCAACCGTATCCAAAACATCTCGATCGGATCCATACTTCTATTCCAAGGCACCCATTAATTTTTGCAGATGCTTTTTATTACGCTATCAGACGCGATGTTTCCAGCATCCGCCGCGCGCTCTTCTCTTGCTTTCCTAGAACCGCTCTCCTTAAATCGAAAACATCTGGCCTCTTTGTAATCGCGTACGTTACTCATCAAAACACATTCTGAGCATTTTAAATTACCTGCCACCTCGCTTTTATTCATTTTATTAGAAGCAATGTTTTTTTCAATCAGCGCATAGATGCGTGTGACTTGTTACCATGTATGTCTTTTTCATACGTCGATTGCGCGAGCGTGGTAATGAAATAAAATGGCTTTGGATAGACCTCAATATATTGTGGCATTATTTTTTGATATTTCAAGAACTAGTACTTAGATTTACATCTAAAGAGAGCTTTACGTAGCTAAGCATGACTACGAGTATGTGTATCTAAACTTCACATCTTAGTGCGCGATGCCATTTACTAAATCTATCAATTGCTTCCTTGTTTTACAATCTGCGTTTAATTTAAATCATTTTCAATTTTGCTTATGTGTAAAAGTTGGCATTAAAAATTAGCATACAGAGTAGATCAGACGCCATTGAGCTCGTTAAGATGATCACCGTTAAATATCGGGGGGGAAAAAGATTTATTTACACCTAAGGTGAGGTCAAAATCATTAGTTCATAATAGTTTATGCGATCGTGGGAGTTATAAAGTTTATTTTGAATAATGTTAATTAAAAAAGGGGAAAAATATTTTATTTCATTACTTTGTAGAAGATTTAAACTCTTGAAGATATAAACTGCTGTCTACTTGATACCCACTGATGTTTTAAAATATGTGCATGGCCTAACTTACCTATAATAGTACCTATTACTAAAAGTTGTTTAAAATATAATAAAACCTATGAAGATGACTGCTGAACCGCCGAAATTAATTATTTCACCGTAAATGTGTCATTTCAACATTCACTAATTCTTGATATCTCATAACACTTATGAGGAATCCTTGAAGGGTTGTAATTTTTTTTTTATATTTAGTCGCATTTAATGTTACAGACAAGATGAAAAATATTTTAAATCTTATCACAGACCAATATTTAAATGAAATAGTCCGTTATATAAATAGCCATATCTTAGATACATATTTGGTTCACACAAAAATGTTGTCAAAAAACCTAGTTATATCGACTGGAAACAATGAATTTTTCCAATTGCACCCTATATTGAACATCCGAAATCGAACAATTTAACTGCTATAGCCCATTCGTGTATAGTCGTAACAGAGTGTTCACAACAAAAGGAAAAACTACGGGGAGAGTAAAATAGTCGTAGTATTTGTTACTCTCTCGATATTGAATAATACAGCATATCACAGGGTATGGCTGAGCGTAGGTTCAATTCTAAGGTCTACTGTCTTGTTATGAGTATGTTGCATTGAGTACCACCTCTGCATACTATCTTGACTATTCTGTTATAGATTAAAATTAACTCTTTTATTGCTGGGTGAATTAATGTTTTAGTGTTAAAATCAAACAATATATATCAAACAATAATAAAACGAACATTATAAGAATCTTCACTTTTGCATAGACCTCGTCCGGGAATTATATATTCAAATGCCATCTTGGAGTGTTTTATGGTAGAAATCCAAGTACTACGTGCACGCAAATACGCATAGGGGGACAAACCCCTGTATCTTAAATTTAGCATAAAGCAGGGTTGTCTATACTGCGTAGCGTTCTAAGGCGAGACGAGATAAACGTGCGTAGCTTGGCATACAATTAAGCTTATATTTAACGAGCGGGGCCTTCCCAAACACTATTATGCGGCTAGCAGCGGTCCGTAGCGGACGTCCCCTGGAAGAAACAAAACAACAAATATAGAACTCGGTAACTTTTATTATGGACCTGTCCACAAATATTATGCGCAAATTTATTTTCAAAATCGAATTCGAAATTGTTGTATACTATCCCAGTAGGACAACATTTTATCGACTTCGGTGCTCATTTTCTCCGATCCAGAATACGCAATACAAAATTACGTAAAGTTTTGTACTTTCTTTAGAATTCGCATTCAGCACATACCAAATACGACAGTTCCCTGGACCGCCATAAAACTCACCCATAATCAATATGAACTAATATATTTCACGCCAGCGTGCAGACTCAGGGCTCACATGTCTGAATGAATCATTCCTAAACATGTAACTTTTGGTTTATACTTTGACATTAAAAAAAATTAGACTAGCTAAGAGAAGAACAAATGCACGGCAAGTGAATGGATGCAGTTGTCTTAGGATCGTGCTTCTTGTCTGTGTGGGAGGCCTTTGTCTGAACAATCTGCTGACAGTGCGAGTACACTGTTGAAATGATGATGATGATGGTGAGAAAAGGCTGCCAGAAAAGGGAAGACTCAACATAAAATCACATCAAATTAGTAAATTACAAACAAGTAAGAAACTTCCTCTGGTTTAGATATTTAAGTACCCACATTGCCTGCTACAGAAATTGCTACACCAAACTTTTTTGCACTTTTTTATACTTTATAGTTAGATTTCAGTAAATTTCCGATGGAGAACGGTCCCTATATTAAATCAACCGCAATCCTTCTTCTTTACGTACATTATCCTATGATCGATCTACAAACCCATTCCATTACTATTTGTGATAATTTATAGAAAAGTGCTTCGGAAAGTGTTCCTCTGGGACCAGTGACGTATATTACACAACATAAATTATACTGTAATGTTTTTCATGCAACGCTCGTGTGCGTAGAGAATATAGAGAATAAATGGAGACTTCAAAATAAAGTAAAGTAACAGCCTATATATGTGCCCTCTCTGTACAGAGGGTATTAGAAATGCCAAACACAACATAGAGCACCCAAAACAAGATAGATGCCCATAAATATTCTAAACTAATTATGTAGGATCGTATGGCAAGCCGCCGACGTCATTTAATTGGGACGGGCGCTCGCAACGGGTTCGCAATACGCGTGCTCGGCGGAACCTTGTGGTTTCACCATTAACGTGTCACATTATTGCCTTACACAATAACAATGCATCGAGAAACCAACGCGCTACGAGATTGCTACGCGAATACTACATGAAGAGGCGACGCTGAATCAAGCTCGAAGATAACAGTGATAATAGTTGTATACAATAAAACATACACAAATTGAAAATTTCCCTCAGTACGCATTAATGTATGTAATTTAATTTTAAATGCTGACGTTTTGGATAAGCAGAGACGTGCTCTGTATTACGCTTCATCTTTTAGTTGTAAACAAACATCAAGATACAATAACCCCCGATAAGAAAGTATAATAAAATCAAGCTATATACTAGCAGATTACCTATTGATAAGCTTTTTCAGACGATTTATTCTTCAAGCTCCGTACGTAAGCAAGATCGTCCAAAATATTAATTGTAAAGCATTTGAGAGTTACAGTAATTATGCGTTCGGGATAAAATAGTGTTTCTCAGATCATACAACATCATGCACAACCCAGATCATAGGAAGATTTGTTTAAAATATTGTCTGGTTGTTTTGTATAGCTCGGCCAAGACTGTGAGCCCCCAGCCAGATGGACAGACAGACAGCGGAGTCTTAATAATAGGGTCCCGTTTTACCCTTTGGTTATGGAACCCTAAAAAGTCCTTGTACTTTATTTAGTCAACAAAAACCAAACAACTTTAAATTCCAAATGCCTAAAAACTAGCATTGTATCTCAAAGTAATTATGAACTTTAAAAATCCTTATTGAATATCAAAAGTGGTCGAAAGCATTTGAACGGTGGTCTATATTTCAGCGTAAAATGAAAAAAACAACGCAACTCATCACAAATTTTATGCTAGGCCAAGTTTCCGTGTCGGTGAGTTTACATTATTTATTCACACGGGTTGGTGCCAAGCCACAGTTCTGATACCGAGGCGGTCGATGCTCTAAATCGAAGTGGACAAGGTGACTGTTTAAGATCTCCCCTCGGCACCGTCGCCTTGATTGGTACCAATTGACGCGTAACGCACTCGACACCCGCTCCAGTGTACAAGCACTTCCACACACACTGCTCGCTCTCGCGTGTCTTTTAGAGTGGCATACGACCATATTGGTGATGAACGACATCCAATTGGTATTCAAGAGGCGTACACGTGTATACATTACGAATGCTAGCATAACTGTAGGACTATATATATAGATATGTACATTGTTGTAATCCGTGATCGTAACTCAGACTCGGCGCCAAATCGGGGGACCATTTCACTCATGCACGCAAAGAAACCCCGCTTATTATTCCTAATTGTCAATAAAACTCCCCCTCTCGAACCGTATGCAAGCCAAAGACTCCGATGAGACCCTAGTAATTAAATATTTTATGTTGCCCTTTATTATTTTGTGTAGCCGTTGGAAGTAATATACTATCATAATATGTTAAAGTTATTTCGTTGTTTGCCAATAATAACTGTGCTTCATTAAAATATTGAAAACAAAGATAGAATCAGGGATAAATTGAATTGCAAACTACCAAGCACACTGACCTATAGACACAATTTGATTAGGAAAATCAGCATCCGAACGCAGCGAAACTTTGCCACCAGTTGGCGGGCAGTTGGTAATAACTAAGTTATAGAGAATCACCGCAGGCGCGGTCGACTGCGAGCCGCTTATAACTGGTGCTAATATTAACAAGTTTGTGGAAATCGTAATATTTCAAATATGAACTTGGGATTCACGACACAGAACCGCTTATAGAAATAAACTTGTGGACACCAATGATCATGTTCAGTAAAGCACAGGATGTGAAAGTTCATCTTGTAATTTATTTACATTTGTATGTTTTCTGGGAGCTTCGTTGTAGGGCTCACGCGGCGTTAATTACGTCAATGACGTCAAAAAACTGGAGGCCGAGGAGGTGCGGGGGTGCGTGACGCGCTCTGCCGCTATCACAATGGCAAGCTCCAACCCTCCCCCCCCCCCCCCCCCTCTACCTCCCATCCCCTTCGACATTCTTGCTTTACATTCTTAATCCGTTGCAGAATTAACGTCAAACTTACTACATAAAATCATTAATTATCTTTAATGAAATAACACGTTGAGCTTCGACTGTAAAAAAAGTTAAGATGGTTAGATGGATAGATGCGTAATAAAAATTTAGATTTAACAGATAACATTTTAATATGATACGACATGGGGAACGTGTTAATAAGACGGCATTGCGTGTATAGGAGGTTCCTTAGGTAAACATTTTTGGTGCGGATATGAAATAATAAACTTATTAAAAATCAATCATTACTCCACTGCAAATTATTACACAATCTGAGTTCTGAATAGTCTTCTTATGGGTCACCATTAATGTGGGATCCAGATAAACTCTATGACTCAATCATTAGGCCCGTATTGAAGATTACCACTGGTTTACCGTTGAAAATATGAGATCAACGATATTAAGAGCGACAGAATAAAATTATGACATTAAACTGGAAAATATTTGTTGGCGTGTGAATAATGGCGTCGTTATGTCACATAAAGCTTTGTCAAGCGTTTTTATGTTTTATTTGCTGAAATTTATTTTAAACACCGAACAAGTTCTCCAAAACTTATTCCTGCAGAAACAAATAAAGTTGTTCTGACTCCCTTGCAGCTCGATTCGTATGATGAACACACCTAATACATTTGGTTTAAACAGTACACGTAAGTAAAATCAATCTGAGCTCGCTTGAGCCCCGATATTTCGCTTTTAATTCAGTATATTCAAGGAAACTGAGTTCGATCCCACGGTGCCGGCACCATTGAAATTGGCAATTTTTAGTAGTAGAAGTTTAGAAGCTAAGTCTAATTTCCAGTAGAGTCATAAGTGGGACTTTCCCACAGGACTGGTGGCAAAGGTAATTATCGCAAGGAAACCTGAACACATAACTATACTGTACCTTGTTGCAAATATAAACGTGGCCGACAATTCCTTCACCTGATGTCAAGCAATAACCGCCGCCCATGTATATTTGCACCACGCGTAGTATTGCAATAGCGTTGCTTAACCTTTTAATTAAGTGGGCCCCGGTAACCTCACTCACCAGATGAAAGACAGGAGTATAGCACATCCACTTCACGCCTGTCTCCTGTGAGATCGTGGTACTTCCCCGGACGGTCCTGTCCATTCGCTCTATAACGAAAACTGTTTTGTGGCCCTACCACCACAATAATCTATCGATCTCGTAGAAACACGCTTTTCCACGGGTTCTGCGACCGTCCTAGTTTTATATAGTCTTCGGCTCAAAGCTTATCATCCTCCAATAATACGCATACGATTAAGACCTAAGCGAAATATTTAATTCCCGAGAAAAATATTTACACACGTTGTATAATTCGTGCAATGTTTGATAAAATATTAGTGGTGACATAAAACTGTATGGAACATGTAACAATTTATGTGGAAATTTTACTGCTACATAGCAGCTGGCAGTATAAAATAATCATTTTGGCAAATACTGGAAGAATTCTTCAAAAGAAGGAGAAACTGTGCAATGATGAAAGAAAACAATTTGAAAAATGTCGGGAACGATTGATGTAGCTAAATGTTAAGGGTGGTCCACTCCAAACATTTTTTTGTACCTTATAAATAATCAATATGGCAAATCAACGTTTGCCGGGACAGCTAGTGTTTTTATAATATGGAGTATAAACTATCAAAGAATAAGCGTCAATTTTAGAGCAATTCTGAAGAAGTAAAATTTACTAGAATTTTTTGATGCGCAAAGTATTGCCTGAAATGTTAAAAATTAATGTAGAGGAAAGAGGTTGAGATTTTCGTCGATGTGGCAATCAGCCGCTTAGTGAGCTTAGTGGTTAAAGAGCGTCTGTGTGTGATTTCAGGAGATGTGGGTTCGATTCAACCAGCAGTTAAAAACTTTTCGTCCTTTTCCCTACAAATTTTAAAGTAAAAGTTAATGTTATAAGTCATCTCAACATCTATTGTTTATAGTGCTTAAAGGCTTGCTGTGCATTAAATCCAAGATATATATACAATATAACTACATTAATAGTTATATTTCCGTGGCACAGTTATTAGAATAGCACCTTAATTTAGAATCTTTAGAAATCAACATTCTAATATGAAATCGTAAACGTCAAATATGTCAGTCATTCACCTTTGTCTTTCGAAATTATTTATATATATTTAGAATTCTCGCTAAACACTTTCAAAGATCAAAATCGAAATAATTTTCAGCAGATTAATTCCCACACACATAAAAACACAAAAGTAAATATTTTACTTTTTTGAACTGAGCCGTGATAACTCAGGGCACTCGCCCTTTTTTTATGCTGGTAAATTGCTCTGCTCTGCCCTGCAGTGGGACATACATACATATATAGGGTTTACCTTACTTTTTTATATAATTAGTATACGTAATGATATTTCAAAAATTAAGGTCTAAATATCTTTATAGCATTCAAACATTAATCAATTAGTAAAATATTATGAGGGCAAATGTTACATACTATACTTTTAACGATGTAAATATTCCGTAAAACTTTTACGTTGTCTATTGTGACGTCGCTTAGCTACGGTCGTAAATACTGGGATTTGTGTCGTGTTCTCGAATATGTTTTATTATTATTGTTACTTTTAGATTACTCAGGGGACATTTATGGATCTGAAAATATTTTTTGCTTGACGATTTTGTGAATTTCAAGTCATTAAGTAATTTCTTTAAAAGAAAGAGGATTATAAAGCAGAAATAGCTCTTTTGAATTTAGTTTCAATGTCTGAAACCCAATGTGTCATTTTTTTTTTCAAACATTATAGGGTATCGCTATTTTGTTCTGTTATAAAAATTATGTTGTAAAATGTGATCATGATTCTACAGATATAAAAATTAATTAATGAGATTACATAATGTCACATATTATCAAACCAAATTTTATTGTCTAGGACTCCCGGTCCTACAGGGATTGATACGTAGAAACTACTTTAATGTTCGAAATTAAACTTTCGCTTACAAAGAGAAAAAGTAATTTATTCCAAAACAATTTAAAAAACGCAACACTATATTGAAACCACTGTATGAAAATAAAAGATAAAATATAATGTTAATTTTAATATTTTTTTCTCTGCCTTCATCAACTTTGATCATTAGTCCGCGTGTTCAAACAAATTTTTAATCTTAAACTGGCTGATGAAACTATGAAGATTTTATTTGAAGCTCGTCTCGGTCTATTCAAAATTAAATTAAGAAAGGACAGCAGTTTCAGAATGGCCCAACAAAGCGCGGGTTTGAGCTGAACCTCATTTCGCAGAGAATTCCCAAAGTAGCCCATTCAAACGCGCTCCGCGTTAACTACGTCACTTATCTCCAGAAGACCAACGGCAAGGGGCGGAGAGTCTTAAACCTCCGACTACCCTACATAGATTTTTCAAAAGGATCAGTTTCATGATGGTAGACGCATTATCATTTAGCCAAAGGTTGGTTATTACCCAAAGAAAGTGTTAAGAGTCATAACAAGGTATCTGTAAGTAAATGGTAAAAAGTAACGTAATTCCAAAAAGCTTATGGATTTAATAACTTATATGTTTTGTATATATTATTATATTTATTTATTTACAGGCAAATTCAAACAGTTACGACTTAAATCTACGCCGGTTACTGCGTAATCTTTTTTGGGAAATATACATTTTAACTCTGCTTTCACTATACGTATTTCTAAGTTTTCTAAAAATATTGCATATTTTCTAGAAGAAATTCTAATCATAAATAACGAGTGACACCGTCGCCATCAGCGGTGATACCTATCTTGACTGCATAGCTTGGTAAGACTGTCAGAATGAAAAAATATATATATATCGGAAATTTCACTTCAAAGTTATTAAAAAAAGGAAACAGAACTGCTGACCCTAAAGTCATCAGTTCCAATATACTTAAGCAAGTTTTATTTACAAACTACACAACCAAATAATTTATTAAATTCTTATAAACGAAGGGATTACATCAATGCTTTAAACATAAGGGTTAGGCAAAAAGTAACAAATAAACAAAGTACAAAAATAATAATTATTTTATTGAACTGACACAGATTTTACTTACAATGTTTTCTCTTCAAAAGTCAGCTTCGAAGTGAGCTCTCCACTCAAAGCACTTTAGGAACCACAGTTTACAATGTCAACGCCACTGAATCGCCAGGTGGCGTTATAATCGCACAGTATTTTTACAACTTTATGAAACTATTATAAATGAATTGAAGTTGTTATTAACGAATAAATTGTTATAAAAGTTCCATAGTTTTATAGTAATGTTTTAAAACTATTCAAAAGTTATTTAAGCAATTTCACAAATAAACAACAGTATGGACATTCAAATGGTTGAAATACGGAATCGTATTGAGACTGTATTAGTGAGACAAAACTGTTACTTATAAATTAAATGCTTAAATTAAGGTAGTATTTATTTACTAAATTAAGATGAGGATTTAGTTATTGATTTTCTAGTAAATATAACTTTTAATCATGTAGTTGAGAATAATCATTTCTTGTAATAATTAAAACTAAATTTATGAATTAACAAACTTGTTTTCTAAATATAATCATTGATATTCTGTATTACGATTTTAAATTAACTTAAAGGTAAGCAGCCAAATAATTGCTGCGGCGACATATATATATATTAAGTTATAGAAAACATTTGTTGAAACAAAATTACTCTGAAGTTCAAAGTCCTCGTCGTAATCATTTTACATAATTTGCGTTATTCAAACAATAAACTTTTTTGTTAGTTGTGCTATTTTTTATTAAATTTGTATTTAAAGTGAAATTTTAATGTGAATTTAATAGACTAGGACTAAAAAAAATATTTTATTAGAAAGTTCTCAGGTGAAATTATAAAATAATTGAATAAATAAAAACTATTTTCTAAGTAATAAAACCATAGTAATATCTATTCAGCTAACAGTGAAAAGAACTCGCTTAAACGTGAATAGCATTAAGTATCTCATTCTGCTACGTTAAGAGTACGAATACGTGAGAGCTGGTTTATTAACTTCTTAATGGCATAACGTATATACAGAAATACAAAGCGTCCATAAATATTGCGTTTCCTTGGCAAAGATTGTTTCAAATGCGACGGGCGCCAGAATATACTCGTATCAATGTGGAAGTCCGTCCAAATATAAATAGAAAAATATTATTTTTATGCGCAAAATACGTGATCGCAACTCAGCGGCAGTTGTTTCAACCTGACGTTTATAGTTTCGTCGATTTCGAGTCCGTCTTATTATTGGCCGGTATATTTTTGATTCTCTTGTTTTGTAACGTTTCCGGAAACGAAATTAACTCGGACGAAATTTCTCCTTGAATTTTCTCCAATGCCAAATAAGTTTATCATTGTGATGTTAAACGGAAAACATTCTTTTCTCAGTTTGAATGTTTTTCAGTGGTTTGATTTATTTCACTTTCGACTTCGTTGATGTAATACTAAATGAAGTATTGTTTGTTATTGATAATGGTGCTGTAAAATTGCCTGTCTTCAATAAAAACAATGAATATTTTAAAATGAAAGTTAAAATCTGAAGTTGGAAATAGTTTTTTATGAGCAACAGAATTAAATATAGTATGCTTTATTCTTAAGCACCATAAATCAAAGCCATGTAATATAATCCAAAATAACATATCAAGGCGTGGTTGAGGCAATGCTTCTTTATTCAGATGAAGTTTACAAAATTGATTCGCTCATTTTCATCGGACTCAAATAGAGATGGAGCTAATGGCCGCCGCATAAAGGGTCGTCATCGTTTATATGAAATGGCCCACGGCGGAATAAATCGGTCATTTGATGCCTTCCAACATTGAATAATGATAAATGGATACTATTATCGTCTTAAGTACACGCATAAGAAGTCTCCGAATTTCTTTCTTTGGTTTGATTTATTTTTCATTGCGATTGATGGTAAACGCGTGAAAAGTGGATAATAGTAGATGTATGTACGTGGGCAATTAATTATGTAAATATTGAAGATATGCCATTATAATAGAATATTAGCATTAACGTAAAAGGCGTTTAACTGTTCGTGTTTTAAAGCCAACGAAGTGGTAGGGGTTAAACGTCCGTCGGGCGCAATTCCCCATTGGCAATCTCTCTTTTCTCTCGATAATTATATCAACAAATCAATTCGAGTGGAATTTATTGCGCAGCCTTCACCTATAAATACGGTTACGTCTCAAATTGAATCAATTTAGCTAGACGCTGTTTAAATTAAATCTTTAAACGATCGTGGTTCTGTTACATTGCCATTGGCTATTACGTCTGCAGCCAAAATCGTATTGTTTTAGAGAATAAATACAATAACATTGCCTCAATTACGCTAACTCGAGTTTTATTATTCGTTTAAAGTTTATATTACAATACAATTAAATATACAGAATTTGCAGAAGCTGTAATTAATGTCTACCTATTATAAAACAAAAGTAATGTGCGTTTTTGAATATTATTTCTTTAAAAATACTTCATGGAGCATAACATAATTACTTTGTGCAAGGGACATACCCTCATGAGGGTATGTCCATTGCACAAAGTAATTATGTTTATAATATTTAAATGCACGGATCTTGTAGTGTTGTGTGGGGATAGACGCATGGGACGTAATATGGTTGTTATCTGATTCATAAATAGTTGTTCCAGTTCTGTTTGCAATTTGTGCTCGGATTTCATATTAGCGAAGCTCTCGATGCTTTTTGTTAAATAAAAATATAATTCATAATTCATAATATGACGGTAGCGGTTACATTTCTTCTAGCTATTTTAAAATGACAAAACCCTAAAAGTTACTAGACACGTCAATTAATTACTATTCTCGTCTACGTCAAGAAATTCGACTTTACTTTTCACTTGACTCGCAGTATAATCAATATGCGGACCTTTCTTTGTGTGCGTCTTTTATTTTGGTAAAGAAATGTATTTTCTTTCTTCTTTCTACATTCGATTCATCTGATGAATTCTCGTCCGATGGAACTGGCACAGGAACCACCCAGCAACACTTTTCACCAGTGCACTTGGCAGCACTCACGAAATACTGCATGATATACGCTTGCACTAGTTTCAAATTCAACTGCTGTAGGTTTTATAACTAGTTCGATGCTAAATATTTTGTTGGATTACAGACAAAGAGATGTATACGTTACCGACAAATTGATCAAGTTGGGATTAAACAATGGATTAAATAATGGCTTAATATTATATTGAATATTTCCCAAGTTAACGTTAAGTTTGATAATTTGGTAAATTGATCTCTTTATTTGGATTATTAATAATTGCGTTAGTTAGTTAAAGTCATAAAACACCCCAATAATTTAAAATACGAAGAAAGAAAATTATTTAATTATTCATTACATATTAAATAAATGTAAAATAACTTACTATGACTTGATAGAATGTACATGCATGTATTTTCTTAATACGGCTTAATGTTATGTTTATTTTACTTATGTGCCCGACAAGTCACACATAGAACACAGAGTTGATTATCGTGAAACGTAAACGCATGACGTGTTAAAAACGATTCGTGAACATTGCACAATTCGCCCATTTCACACGTTAACTCGCCATAAACATTTTTCTATCACGGCCGCTGCGAGTACACGCATTTGTGTTTATAGTGAAAACAAAGCAAATAACCGCACGGATACCAACGTATACGAGCGTAATCATTAAGTCTAATATAGGGGTTGCCCCCTTAGGGGATCTTTTTAATTGAATACAAAGCCGCGCCTATAACCAGTGCACGTAATGAAGGGATTCGGGACATTCGATCTCCGTTGAAAACAAACGCCGCGCGTTATTTTCACTTAACAATAAAACTGAATTGGCCGGTAATGATCTTTCAATAATACAAATGTACACCGAAATAGAGGCAACCAAATTACGCCAATTGTTGTAATTTCACGGTGGTAGGGCCACGCAGCAGCCTCGGCTGTTGCACGAATGGGCAGGCCCGTCCGGGTAAGTACCACGACCTCACAGAAGACCAGCGTAAAGTGGAAGTATGAGAAATACTTTCGCGTTTCGTCTGGTGAGTGAGGTAGCCGGAGCCCAATTTTTCAAAGGTTGTCAACGCATCTGTAACCCTCGGGAGTGGCAGATGTCCATGGGTGGCGGTATTCACTTAACATCAGGTGAACCGTCTGCTCGTTTGACAACTTTTCGCATAAAAAAAAAAAAAAAAAAATTTGATTGAACTGCTATACAATGCTATCTCTTTCCGTATCATACGTTCCATATAGTATGTCACATTCATTTATTTATGTTATATAATGTAAAGCGCAATAATTTTTAAACCCTTATTAAAACATCATTATCCATCTTTAAACAGGCAATTACTTTAATTTTTTATGATATCTATGTTTGCGTAAAATAATCTTTGCTTCATTTATTGATTGCGGTCAATTTATTGCGCACTATCGGGTCGTATTCATTAATTGCTATGTGTATTTATAAAAGTAGCCCAAAAAATTACAAAATTGCTGCTATAACATATACATTTATAAAATCTGCAGACCTCCTGTCTAAAATTACAGCACAAACTCTCACATAATTATTATCTGTAATCGCGACGTCCTCTGTCATTGATGCTCAACAATATTAATTATAAGATACACGTTTACATTACTATAAGTCAAATATTTCTTTTTGTCATAATGAAAATACAAACAGCTGTTTGTTGAAATATAATAAAACGCGTCCACCGTAAACGTGACAATCGCACGAGTTCATGCAGTTGCTTTTGAGCCAAAGAAATGAGTGGAGTCTATATTTAAAAGTATTCACATTTGATTCCGAGAATTTGGAATGCGTGCTGTATATTTAGAGTCCAAATTATTGTATTATTGTTGATATTTGACCATAGACACTTGACAAGTTTCGTTTTGGTTGCACAAAAATTCAAATGACACCTTTACAAATATGTCACTCCTTTACGGTTGGAATTTAATGGTCAAGTGCGTGCTATATGTATCGCCAGAACAGTTGTTGCTTTATCTAATATTAGAAGCCGCGCCGAATTATTCACGGTCAATTTGTTCAATTCATTCCATTATCCTGCAATCGATACCATATTTTAGATTAGATTCACCCTTTATTTGAATATTCATGATCAATCATCCTTGATTATACTTGACTTGGATTCGTTTTTGGATTTTTTTAAAACAAAAATTGGCGGGTTTGTAAATTTGAAATTTGTAGTGAAATGAATATCTCTACTCTATCATATACATTTCTCTATCATATCATATACAGCAATCTATCTTTTCGTTAAAATATAATACAACTTGTTTTATTTATTATCCTTGACGTGGTATAATTTATTAAGTGCTCGCATCCCTTTTCAATATAGTAAGGAAACAAGAATTCTGTATCACATATTATATTCGACTTCTGTGACGTAACTCAAACTGACTTATCGTGATATTAAACTGACTTATACAACAAATACAACAAACTGACTTTTTCATAATTTCGATAAATATGAGAGAAAAAAACTTGTTCTCCACTGCTGAACACTTAAAATTCACAATATTAGGGCATCGTACACATAATGGGTGTTTCACAAAGTTGGTGGTTCGGGCCAGGAAGGGCCACGAGCGAAACATTATTTTTAATCGACTATTATTCTCCGAGCCGGGCCAGGATAGCGCTTTTGGGACGCGCTGTAATTACGACGCTTAATTACAATAACACTAAATATTTTAATTTCTTGCCATTCCCATTGAAGTCTTCGTAGATTTTTAAGGGGACTTGGCACAGAATATTATTTCGAATCTATTGCGAATCGAATGAAAACTAAGCGTTTACCTTATGGTTATTGTAAGTGTACAAATGAGTCTTTGCCTATTTTTAAAAGTAAAGTAAAGTAACACCCTATAAATTGTCCCACTGCTGGGCAAAGGCCTCTTCTGTAAAGAGGGATCGCCCAGACACTGGCATCAGTTTATAGTGCCATAACACGACCCTTTGAACTGAGGAAGGGTTGCTTTTTTATAATAAAAACAATATATCTTGGGGAGTAGAACATTTTCTTGGAAGAACATTTAAAAGACACCGCAGGTTTGCGTTTCAGTTACGTTCAATTGAATGAAAAGCAGTGAGCAAACTTGAAGGAGAAGCTGTAATTGCGTTTTCATTTGCATCGTTAAGTTTTGTTATGATATGTGTTGTTTGAATGTGCTAAGTAATTGTTATTCATAACGTAACATCCATTATATATAGTACTTATAAACATATAACTGATATTTATTACATAATAATATTTTGCATAATGGGTGTAATGGTAAATTTATATTGCCCTGGATCACGTGCGTATTACTTGAGAGTAGGCAAGACAGTTTTGTAAAGTCAATTATGAAGCCTGTGACGACTAGCGGTCAACCATATTCATAAAATAAACGACAATATTGGCTACCCGCTATAAACCAATTGTAAGTGCCATAATAAAACTTACATTATAACAATTGTATTCCAATATAACTGCAACTTACGTAAAATTATCTAAGTCTTATAGTTATTTGTGTCAAACGAAATAGAAATTATCACTAAATGTGTTTTTGGCAGACATAACATCTGTGCCACAACGACATTCCGCATTTAAAAATTTGCAAAAACTGTTCACCCGACCTACTTACGACCTCCAAAAACACAATGTCTCATATTCATTTCAGATGCTAACCATCAATACAGTGCCAAATTATTTAAAAATATTTCATGTTAGAAATATTCCCCAGATGCTATAAACGATTCTGAAATCTAATCAACAGCTTTGTTAAAAATGCAATATGCGTGTCAGTGTTAGTGCAATAATTTCTGGTGAGTTGGAAATGTATATAACTTCAAGCTTATTTGTTAATTCTATATCTGCCCAATTTTATACAAAACATACAATGCCATGCATGTTTCCTCTTGTTGTTTTACTAAATACGTATATACTTGGTTGTAGAAACTAAAGAGACTGCAATCAGGCAAGAAACATTTAATACCGAGATAAAATAAGGTGGCGCATAAATAATATTGGACATTTCATTTCGTTCAACTCCAAATCAGGCCTTCGGTGACAGCCATTAATAGCTTCTTCTTCTTTGATTAATGGCCTCTCTTAAAAGAATTCTTCTGCCAATGTCATATCAGTCATGGGAGTCACACTTATTAATAAATTACAAAAAAAAAAAACAGTTTGTGTGATACTTCCGAATCTACAACAAGAACAAAAAAAAGACATTTATTATCCCATTACCAAAGTTACTTTACAGACTTATATTATAAATACTTATAAAGTAACGCAAGATAAACGGAGTGGAAACCAAGGTTAACAAATAACGCACATTTACAGGACAAGGAATATAATCATAAAAGGAATTTCTAAGCTTTGGACAATTAAAAAATATGTGATTAGCGGAACCTTCGTCAAGACCACATTCACAGATTCAGCTATCCCTTATCCTCAATTAAGCCAGGTGTACCGGAGTACAAGAATAACCAAATCGTAGACCACAAATAGTAGATGTGATTTTTTTACTAGCTTCACGATTTTGTCTTGGACATCAACATATTGTCGGCCTTTAAAGGATCTTGAGTCTATCCATAAGGACTGCTATGAAGACCTTAGGTTAGAAGTTGCTAATGGAAGCAGGTCATGAGTGAAGATTTGATACCGTGAATTTATTCCTGTTTCAGTCGCCTTTTTTGCTAGTGCGTCCATATATTCATTACCTTGGATTCCGCAATGATTGTTTATCCATGCCAGAACAACTTTTAAACGAGAATAAACCATAGATTTTTTTTATTTCAGGAATTAAAGGGGAAACTTTAGCATGAAAAGAGTTGGACACGATTGCTTGAAGGCAACTAAGAGAGTCAGAAAGGATAAGGGTTCTGTCTAAATTGTCAGACTCTGCATATAAGACTGCCTCAAGTATGGATACTGATTCACCTGTGAAAACTGATGAGTTAGGAGGCAACTTAAAATTTAAATTATTTTATATTTAGGGAACCAAATTGCGGATCCAACACACTCCTGATCATATTACTTGGAAGCATCCGTATACATAATGCTCCCAGTTTAATTGCGCATTTGCATTAGTTGATTTCTTGTCTATATCCAAATTAAAGATCACTGCAGAGTTAAAGATAAGAGCTTCAAGAGGGTGGAGAAAAATGAATTGGCCATTAATAGCGAGAATGAAGATGGAGTTGCCACAGTTTTTCAATAGGAGCATTCATCTCAATATCGATTTCAGTAGAATAAGAGGCCAATGTGGAGTCCTCTCGATCATTGGGCTTGCCGTATGCCCCATTAACAATTTGACATTTACGCTTGCCTCAACAACTGTGATAATTGAAACGTTTTCTTGTGTAACTGTAATATTTAGTTTATGAATATGGCAAAACTCCTTTCCTCAGTTTCTTTTGTATGAAAAATATATTTGGAATGTCGATTTAAAATATTGCGATTAATAGAATGCATAGTATTGTAACAATATCTAAAGCGTCCTACGTTTGATTTTATTATACTGAAAATAAACTATCTATATATTACGCAACGTCGACCTGCACAGCCATTGCGGCCTTCCCAATGCTACACAAATATTTTAAAAAACTCACCAAAGGGTATTTCGAAGGAATCGAAAATCATCATCCCAACACTCTGGTGGTAAACACATCGAATTACCAACCCAAAATCAACGCACACTTCTATGCAAATAATGTATTATAATCAATTAAACATAAGTAATCCAAATAAAAACAGCGCGAGTGTAAACGTTTGGGTGTTCAAATCAACTACTTTATATGAATACACTAGACGTGTATTTCTTCATCTATTGCACATCACATAAAACATCTAAATTAACAGCTTAATGAAAACACTACGTGGAAAGATCCATCATATTGCTTCGGCGTTCACACCCCACGGCGGCGTTTGGAGACGATCGCACTCAGCGCCAGATGACACACGCTGGCTGGCCCTCTGCCAAGCCCCGTCACCGCATCGCACCCGTGACAGCATTGACACCGATATAGACCCAAACAAAGAAACCATTGCTAATGTTTATATTTAACTATATCTTTAATATAGCGTGAGTGCACTATGTAGAGCGTTACTGATATTCTGTATATACTTCGAGTACGAGTTTAAATCTAGGCGTTATCACGCGCATGAACACGCCTCGGCGAAGCATAAACCTTCCCCGACTCCCTCACTATTCTATGAGCCCGAAACTACAGGGCTGAAGGCCGAGGTCACGAGGTTTTAGAAGGTGTAACTTGTGTAACTATACCAATGTTTATGATTTAAAAGACGATGGCGGAATTATAATTATAACCTTTCATCTCTTATTGAATTTCCCATTATAGGTATCTATTCAAAATAAAAGTAAAGTAAAGTAACAGCCTATACATGTCCCACTGCTGGGCAAGGGCCTCCTCTATGCAGAGGGTATCAAGGCATAGTCCACCACGCGGCCCCACTGCGGATTGGCGGACTTCACATATCTTCGAAATATATTTTTTTTGTTATTATTTCGAAAATATGCAGGTTTCTTCACGATGTTTTCCTTCACCGCGGAGCACGTGATAAGTCAGCACTTAAAGTTAAAAACTTCATTGGTGTCGGCACCGGGGATCGAACTCAGGTTGCTCGAGTATATTGAATTAAAGGCGAGCGCCCGGACACTGGGCTATCACGGCTCACCTACGCTATTCAAAATAAATAACAATAATTATTGTGAATTTAATCCAGCCTCCTTCAATTTTTATAGTTACTAAATTTAAACATGAACCCATAATTTTATTTCAATAATATTAATTTAGTCAAAATTAAACAAATTTCAAAGATATGCGTCGTGTCTAAGTAAACTTGTATATGTGTTACGTCTTCATCCTTCTTCTCAACTGGTTTGTATTTTTAATAATAATAATAAATCTGTGTCAGCCTCACCGGACATCTGAGGCGACTGGGACTCCGGGACGGAACGCTCCAAGCTCAAATGCAGAAGGCGATGGTCCTCGATACCGCCCGATTCGTCCGCCGTTTTCTCTCTCTTTAACCCTAGCCCTCGGCCGTTTGGTCTCCCCTGCCGAGGGCTTCCGTCTGGTTGGGTCCTACTTATATATGTATTGTATACAATATTTATATCTATATGTTTATTTTTATTTATAAACACAACCAGATGAGAAAACAAATGAATATCCCCTTCAATAATAATAATAATAGGTCTTTATTGGTCTAAAATCACAAATAATGTGGGTACAAGTAATATAAAATACATTTATAATGGTCAGATTTTAGAGTAAAAGGTCTGGGGTTCAGGTTTGTTACACACATTGTGCACTACACTGATATTCTACCCCAGGCTGACATTAACTAACAGAATACTTAAAAATTATAATAATTGAAAACAAAAACATAATAATAATGGAAAAAAAAATAACAAAAGCTAAAAACTTCGCCATGAAATTAAAACGTATCATTATAATGACAAATGTCATCTGCAATGTCTTATCATGTGATACCAGAACTGTTGTTGCATCAGAATCCCTTTTTTATATTTTGCTTTAAAATGATATACTGACCGCAGCCCACGAATAGGTGATGGTAAATAATTCCAGCATTTTGATGCAACAATTTTAAAGCAGCCTCGTGTTTGCACTAGATTATGTCTTGGTACAACAAGAGATTTAGTACGTGCCCTAAGTCTGTTATTAACATTGGATGCGCATTTAAATTTATTGTATAATAGGGCGTTCTTATAGACGACATGTTTAAGATTCCTTTCTCAGCCAGATATGTTGATATATGATGTCGCTTAGGTATAGAATAGCAATATCTTAAGCATGCATTTTGAACCCTTTGAATAGCCTTTGAAGTTTTTTGGAAAAGACACGGACCGTATACGATATCGCAATAATGTAAATAAATGAGATAGAACAAGCGTATTACATAGCTGCAACCGTAACTTATTGTAAATGAAATTTCTAAGCTTATAGATAGTTTTGAGAGCTGCAAAACAGTTACTTATTTTTTGTTGGACATGTTCCTGGAAGTAGATTCTCATCAATTAAGAGGCCTTGGTTACCAACAAAGTTTTGACGAGACACAGGGGAATTAGTAATTATAATGCAAGGCTCAAGAGAATTTATAATATTTTATATTTTTGTCGATAGCGTAAAGTACTCCCGAGTCGCATATTCATTTCCATTTCCACGATTCCATATCTCACAATATCATTTTTGTACAGGTACATAAATTATGTTATCGGAGGCTTTTAACGATACAAACACCTCATGAAACCTTTATATGTTATCTATTGAACTCTGGTTTTAACATTCCTCATAAACGAGAACTGACAAAAAAATTTAAGTGTTTCAATAACAATTTTATTTTTGCACCTTTTACTCTTTGACATTCGCTGTATTTTCCATATCAAAATTTTAAAATCTAACAAAACCATTGCACTTAAAATAAATAACAAAGCATTTAATATTTAATTACCTATAAAAAAAACTTTTACTTCCAATATCTCGTTCACCATTTCAATTTTCTTCTCTTTAGAAAACTAATGATTTCTTTTTCAAGGTTTCATACCCAAAGGGTAAAACGTAACCCTACTACTACGACTCCGCTATCTGTCTGTCTGTCCGTCTGTCACCAGGCTGTATCTCATGAACCGTAATAGGTAGACAGTTGAAATTTTTACAGATGATGTGAAGTTGCCGCTATAACAACAAAGACTAAAAAATAAAAAAATATATATTTATGTGGGTCTCCCATACAAAAGTCACGACTTTTTACCATTTTCATTGATAATGGTACGAACTCGCACTTGGCCGGGTCTTTCATAGTAATTCAGCTTTATCCTATATTACAAATGTTTAAACTGTGCGAAAATAAGAACCGCAGTAACAATACGAATAGATTAATTACATAACATCTAGTACATTAAGATTTAATATTGTAACTATTTTTTGATAATTAATAAAGTTATATGTAAAGTCATAGTAGGGTATTAGGTACCGCATATTCCACCACGCGATCCAATTGCGGATCGGACTTTCTAAATATTTTTTCTTTAAATATGCAAGTAACCTCACGATGTTTTTCTACTCCGCAGAGCAAGTGATCAGTTAGCATTTAATATAATCAATTTATCTGGTGTCGGTACCGGGATTCTAATGCATGTTGCTCAAGTTTATGAACTACGCGCCTCGACACTTTAATGTAAAACTAAAAAAATATTTAAAAAATCTTAAATCCTTCTAAGAAATCCTTGAACTTTCTGAAATAATCTATCAAATAAGTTTAACATCTCCTTTTAACATTAAAGGAAGGTAGTAGATATAATATTATGTAGTATTAGATATAAGAAAATTCGTGATGTCTAAAAAAATATTAATTAACTATATATAAAGTTCATTTGATATTTGCACGCGGGGTGCGATTATTTGTAGATTTAAAAAAAAAATTAATTCGCCATGGAAACTTCCGAATATGTACTACAGATGTGTATTATAATGGAGACACCGGGAATGGGAGAACGGAGACACCGTCGTTTGTAGTAAATTAAATCGGAATCAAGTGGCACGCACATTCGCAATCGGACATGAATATCGAAATTGGAAATGTAATTGAAATCTCCACACCAACGTGATTCACATACAAAAATAATAAATGATAAAAAACGTATTTCTGTTGGCCTTTGTGATATTTACTTGTTCCGAAGAATATTATTGTGGCCGTGAGTGTCTAAAAATTTCACTCTTTCATTAAAATTGTTTTCATAATTATTACTGATATTTTTATGCCAAGTATACTACTACACACTACAATATTATTACTTAATTTTCTATTAATTCAAGTCTAAATTTAATGTATTAATACAGAATTTTTACATAATTTTGTCTTCAATTTATTGACCTATTTCTTCGTTACGTGTATACTCAATATTAACTGAATTTTTTTTGAGGATTTCCGTACTTACATAGTGATTTTTTTTTCTTTTTTTTTATGCGAAAAGTTGCCAAACGAGCAGACGGTACACCCGATGGTAAGTGAATACCGCCGCCCATGGACATCTGCTACACCCGAGGGTTACAGATGCGTTGACAACCTTTTGAAATTTGGGCTCCGGCTACCTCACTCACCAGACGAAACTCGAAAGTATTAGTCATACTTTCACTTTACGCTGGTCTTCTGTGAGGTCGTGGTACTTACGCGGACGGGCCTGTCCATTCGTGCAACAGCCGAGGCTGCTGCGTGGCCCTACCACCTAAATATAATTTTAGTCTTAATAAATAATTTTGATCAACATAATTTTAGTCTTAATGTAACTAGTCTTATGTACCTAAATGGTGTTAGTTTAAAAGGACGCTCATGACTTCCATTTCACCTATATATTAGACATTTAACATGTATTTAATGTAGCAATGATGTAAGCAATGATCAGAAGCAGCATCCTAATCGTCATCGTCATCTCATACCTACACAACATGCGCTGTTGTCCACCGTAACAATGGCGAATATTGCATTCCATCGATATATTCCACTTGATTACGAATACATATTTCATGTATCGGTTATTACCTCGACTAAATTGCGTTTTCGATAGAGGTGCCCATGCTATATTACACAAGGGTAACCTGACCGCACGTCGTCCGATAAAATTTTGGCATATATGAATGTGCAAATACACGTATCAGAGGAAATATTCGACAGGCGAGTAAAAAGGATAGTAGTATTTTCAGGTATTCGCTTTGAAGGTTACGACAAAAAATGTTATGCTTATACATTACGCCGCTCTTCTTGAAGACCGTAGAAGAAGATGCAACGACGAATCTTTTTCACGACTCCAATGGTGCATATAGTTTAATAAAGTTTTACGCATTTTATCGCGTTAACAACTAAACGTAGCATTATCAACAAAATCAACATTTAAGAATTATTTCGCCCTAACCTTAAATAAAAAACTCATAGTTGCATACAAATGATTCAAGATTTTTTTACTTTTAACAAAAATCTTATATAGCGTAGCCGAGTGGCAAGGCAATACCGTCTGTACACGTATTCCAGGAGGTTCGAATTCTATCAGATAAATTATTTGTATTTAACAGTTGTTCGACATTGGTCATTAATAACCATATACAAACGTTCGTATGCAGTTAAGATGAGAACCGCAGCCGTGTAAATTCGAAAATGAAAAGAGAATGCGTTCGTGTTTCGCAGATGGGGCGGGCGGGCTGAGGGGCGCGCGCGATGCCGCTGGGCGCGCGCAGCGGGCGACATGAACCGGTCGGCGCTCGAGTGCGACACGGACGCGGGCGTGCCCCCCTCCGACAAGCTGGTCCGGTTCGTGGTGCACGGCGTGCTGCTGAACGCCATAGGCGCGGCCGGCCTGCTCGGCAATGGGCTCTCGGTGCTGGTGCTGTCGCGGCCGCAGATGCGCTCCTCCATCAACTGCCTGCTCGTGGGCCTCGCCGCCTGCGACACGCTCCTCATACTCACCTCCGTGCTCCTCTTCGGCCTCACCGCGATCTACCCGTACACGGGCGGCCTGCGCTACTACTACTACAACGTGTGCCCGCTCATCACGCCCTACGCGTACCCGCTGGCGAACGTGGCGCAGACCATGTCCGTTTACCTCACGCTGATCGTGACGGTGGAGCGCTGGGTGGCCGTGTGCCATCCGTTCCGCGCGAAGGCTCTGTGCACTTCGTCGCGCGCCCGTTGGTACGTGTTCGGTACGGCGGCTTTTGCCTTCGCCTACAACGCACCGAAGTTCTTCGAAGCGGAAGTGATCCCCGTCAGCGACCCGATCTCCGACGAAGTGATTTACTGCGTTCAGGCCGACCTCGACTTCCGAACCGATAAGTATGTAGTCATTTACATACACTGGATGTACTTGGTGGTGATGTACATAGTACCGTTCTCGGCGCTGGCGGCCCTCAACGCCTGCATCGTGCGCCAAGTGCGCCGCGCCCAAGCCGAACGCGCGAGACTTTCGCGCGTGCAGCGCCGCGAACTCGGTCTGGCGACCATGTTGCTGGTCGTCGTGTTGGTGTTCTTTCTGTGCAACATTCTGCCGCTCGTCACCAACGCTTTCGAGGTTTTCCTCGGCGACGAATTCGATAACCTCGATCCGCTGGTGAAGACTAGCAACCTCCTGGTGACGATCAACAGTAGCGTCAACTTCGTGATCTACGTGATCTTCGGTGAGAAGTTCAAGCGGGTGTTCCTGAAACTGTTCTGTGCGGGGCGTATCAGAGCGCGGGGAACTCGCGACTCGCCCGAGCACACCCGCGACGACTCGCTGGCCTCCTGCGGCGAGCGGATGTCGCTGCGCTTGGCGCGCAACGGCACGCTGCGCCGCTCGGAGAGGCTGAGCCGCTCCCGGCCGCGGCGCGCCTCCCCGTCGCCCGCCGTCTACTACCCGGCGCCGCCGCCCTCCTCGCTGATGACGGAGCTAACGGAGGCGACGGGCTCGCCGCTGGCCACCACGCCGCCTTCGCCGCCCGCCCCCCGCTGGAACGGCCACGCGCGCCTCCCCTTCTGACGGCGGTTCAGCTGAGCGCCACGCGCCCAGCGCCTCGCTTGCGGCTGCAAGGTCCCGCCCGGCACCGAAGCGTGCTACACACAATTCAACGCGACCACGTTCTCGCGCCGAACTTGAACGACTCCAGTGCAAGGAGGCACGCGACACTTGCCGGGACCAAAGCCTACTTAGTTTCCAAGTGTCGTGACGATCGAGGACACATTTATAGACATCTAAGTGTAGTAATTTATAGTAATTTAAAGTAACGCTTTCAAGCTAGTCATTATACGAGGACAATATGGAAGTGTCGTAAGTTATTATTATTGAATGTTTCCAATGATGTGAACATGATAAATCAAATTTCTATCTGTTGGTTTGAGATTTATCAATTGAAAAATGTATAGCGATATTTTAAAACTGTTACATATGTAAAAAAAATGTATATATTAGAAACTATCAATAGAGAAATAATAACTTATTTACGTTACTAGTAAAAACGCTGTCATTAAAGGCAAGGTTCAAATTACATAAATGTTATATTTGTAATATTGATCAACTGCATGTTCGACATGTTCCTTAATTATTAAAAATATTTCAAATGATGTTATTACTTTATTGTCTCTAAACTACTCGTGTTTATTAATGTAAAATATAATGGGCTCACACGGAGGAAATGTGTGCAATCAAGTACAATGTGTGCTGATCTGCTGATATCAGACATTTACATTCTCTATAACTGGATTAAAGTTAACATTTACTCACAGTTAATAAGTACTGATAATATATAACAAAAGCTAATAGAGTCACAGCTGACTTAATAAATAATTTGTAAGGTTCAGGAATCTAAGCAAACTTGGAAAGGAGGTAATCGCTAAAGGTAATTTTTTTTAATTTAAAACGTTAACTTACAGAAAACTCATTTCGAAGAACTTTTAAAATATTTGGTATTTTATTGGGTTGTAAAAATGCGAAGATGAAACGGAAAAGGTCCGATCCTTAAGCGTCGGCGTCGGTGCCCTCTGGGTGAATCATAACTTGATATTGCTCAAACTTTCGTCTATTCAAGTATTAATAGCACAACCGAAATTTATGAGCAAGTTATTCTTTGCGTAATGATTCAAGTAAACGGCTGATATTAATATTTAGATGACAATGGTTTAAGAGAGTAAAATATTACTTACGATTAAAAGAAACCTTGTATTATTTTTTTAATGTGAGGATGTGGCAAACAAGCGGGCGGTTCACCTGATGTTAAGTGATTACCGCCTACCCATGGACATTTGCAACACTCTTAGGGTTGCAGATGCGTTGCCAACTCTTAATAATGTGGGCCCCGGCTACCTCACTCACCTGACGAAACGCAGAATTGCAACACTTCTACTTTACGCCGGTGTTCTGTGAGGAAGTTGTACTAACCCGGACGGACCTGCCCATTCGTGCAACAGCGAACACTGTTGCGTGGCCCTACCACCGTATAAAATTCTATTAAAAGTATATTTCAACAAGTGAGATTGCAATCAAAAAAATCTAAATATTACATATGCAATGGTTTCATTTATAACGGGACTCAAAAATATTGTGTGATGAACATAGTGTTTTTGGTGGAGAAAAGGGGCAAAGGAGCCGGAGGCTCACCCGATGGTAAGCGATCACCGCCGCCCATGGACACCTGCGACACCCGAGGGCTCACAAATGCTTCTTGTTATTGGGGTTTTTGTTTATTGGTAACATTTATTTACCAAAAAATTATTTTAGTATGTTTATCAACTACCTAGTTATCATAGTACATAGATAACAAGTTGAGCTTAGTTTGGGACTAGAACGTTTTGTAACAATATGTTCCGCAATATTTATATATTACTATTTATTTTATTTTCATTTATTCAAATACGCATAACTAAATACAAATTGCTTCAAATGCTAAAAACAATGTAGATAAAGGACGTTGAGAATTTCGTCGGTGTGGAAATCAGCCGTTTAGCTTAGTGGCTAGAGCGTCAGGGCGCGAATCCCGAAGACGTCGTTCGATTCCCATAGCGGCGAGAAACTTTTCATTCCTTTTTCTACAAATTTTAATAAATACAACTCATTATCTTGAAATTTTTTCGCGTTTAGTTATAGTTTTAATTATTTGTTTATTTAATAGGTAAAATAGTCTATATAATATACCGATGACATACTCGTTATGAATGGATCAAAATCGTGCTGTTTACATATTTTATTGAAGTTTGCAATTGCACGCACAATATAACTATTTTGCCTGTAATTTGATGACGCTTTAGGCAAATGCAAGGGCGGCGTGAAACGAATTGATTCGTGAACGAATGCTAATAATTCAGGGCAATGATTTTCATTATTAAAAATTTTTAGTATAAAGACGTAGTCGGCTATCTCACGGCGAATTGTTAGCGGTAACAGATGATATTTTCGACAGAGTTCAAGATAGTTATCGGTGGGATATGGAATATTCTGGTGGAAACAAAGGTATTTAATTAAACGCTTTTGAATTTTGTCAATGCGATCAATGTATGTGCGGTAGCAATAATTCCAAATTTGTAAAACGTATTACAAATGGCTTCTTACATACGTACAATATAGGATTTTGAGGGTTTTGGCTTCGGTAAAACATTTGGAAATCCGCATTATGAACCCCAATGCTTTAGTGGCTTTCTTTACCATGGTGTTGATGTGAACATCAAAAAGCAACTTGGCATTGTATCTAGGTAATACTTGACCCCCTAGATTATAAGCTGTGGCCAAAGCGGTTCGTTTTCTAGTGTACGTGATAATTGAACATTTAGAGGCGTTGAGGTCTAGATTATTGGCACGGCAGTATTCTTTTATGCCGCCATATCATCAAGCGATGATATTGTGGTGAATATTTTATTTAAACCCGAAATAATCCTTAAATTAGTTTTATATAAACAAGCTTAAATGGCACCAAGTACAATTTAATTCGATTGTTGTCGCCTTTGTTCGGCTGCAGCAATAAACACTAATAGCTAACCCAACTTGTTCGAGTGTTCGATGGGGAAGCCATCAAACAATTACTGCGCTCAGGTACAAAAGTTTTACGATAGATTATTTTAACACCGCATTTGTGCCTCTATCATTGGCGATCTTTCTTTTTTTATAGCTTTATAGTAATCTTGCATAGATACAAACGTATCATTAGTTCATCATATAAAATCAAAAGGCAAACTTACAAAATGCGGTAAAAAAACTTACGCGATGGAAGTAAATACATAGCTATGTTTTCCTGGGTTCCAGGTTTCTTTTTGATGTTTTTTATAGTACACGTGGTAAGACGTGTTAAAATAGTTAACATTTCGTTGTTATTTGAACTGAGATTTGAAAAGTAAGCGTCGGCGAACACAGAGCTACCGTGATTCAAAACATGTGTCATGTTTTATGACATTTTTTTTATTTAAGGCTAATAGTTGCCATTTATTAAGTGCCACGTTTTTTTTGTTTATGTTTGATACGTTGCTATTTTAATTAATAAAAAGAATCTGTACTTATCACGTCAAATGCCAAAAATGATATGTATATTATAATAATAGCATAACGTACGCCGAGCTAAGTGTCGCAAGGGCTCCTTATCTTTTTAAACTTTTGCCTCCACGTATTCTAGAAAAGTTGGAACTGTGTGTCTCTAAAGACCCATTTACACGGTGCAAGTTTCTTGCCTGTTGTATACAATTAAATTGAAGCAATAAATGAGTTGCATGGTCTAAACAACAAATGGTCTAACAAATTATTGCGCGCAATTTATTGCATTCAATTATTGCTCTTGTATGTACAAGAAAATGGCATCGTGTAAATGGGCCTTAATGTATACGTACCAAGAGGAAGACTAACGAAGGCGTTACCTGTCTTGCGCTTATAGTTGATGAGAGGTCCTCTCTTACGCGGCTACCAGATTTTAACGAAGTCGCGGACAGAATCTACTTCTTTACGATGAATTTGAAATAATTCATGAAACCCGCCCAATGGATCATTTAAATTACAAAGCTAGTAGAATACACATTCACTATAATTATGTATATTTTTCAACGCTATCGCATTCAGCATAAGTCTGTCATGGTAGTTGTTATGTGTTGTCGTGAGTCTTTAAAAGAGGTACGATATGCGACTCTAAAGTTAACAAAATTCAAAGGATCTCATATTAAAATGTACAGTCGGGGACACTGGCGGTAATACACCTTAAGGGCGAAAATCTTTTGAACATTTCGTACTCCTTGAGACGATGACGCGGAAACAATAACGTTTTGTACAAAAAAGAGTCGGTCAGTGCGGTAGTGAATAGTGTATCTCATGAACCGTGAATCTTAGACAGAATAAAAAATATTTAAGTGGACGGCCCACACAATACATTAGACATGATTTTGGGCCGTTTTTACAAATATTGGTACGGAACTCTTTATACGCGAGTCCGACTCGCACTTGTTATCTTCTGCGGTAAAGCCTAATGTCAAAAAAGTCATTTTTCAAATCAGAAATATCTTTTTCACATATTTGAAGTAAAAATGCCGTTATGCTAAGGAAGATCGCTAAAGGTCTCCTGTCGATATAACAAATCACTCGAAAAATATATAATAATAAAGAATGGTTGGCCAAGCGCCAACAGCAACGACGCGGCCATGACATACGCCAACATTCGATTTAATATCACAGAAAGGGAAATAGTGTCAGCTGTTCAAACACAAAAATAACACGCTAAATCTACCTGGTCAGTAAACGTCCCTGGCGCAATGTCTTCTGTGAAGTGTAACCGAATCAAACTCATTTCACGTAGGTAGGCACGGAACAAAACCATGGTTCTTTTCCAATAAATGGCATAAATATTTTCTTTGCACACAATGCGGTGTGAATCTCTTTAGTTTAGCCTAGAAACTACATAACCTACAGAAAGATGTAATGAAAATATGTTTTAAACTAAAACTTTTAAAGTGGTTCTGAGTAATATGATAAAATTCACTTTTTACCTGGAATAGTGAATTTTCACATATAAGCATCGCTTGTATTTTTGGTTTAAAAAAAATGTAATTCAGTAATTTAGTTATGTTTATCATTTTATCAAATGCCCTAGCCGAAGCTTAAATAATATTTAACAGTTGAATGTACGGCAAGTTATGTATAAGAAGAATACTGATTTAAATTGTAAATAACTGGAGCATCGTTATCTGTATCTATATCAATAGTTTTTTTTTGAAAATACAACAAAATTACATGATTAAAAAAAAAAGAAAAATACTTGGTCTTTACTATTTCTTTTATGTGATAACTTCTATAACCACGTTAAAACATTAATTATACGTTGGGCAATTTTGGATTGGGAAAAATTCATATCTTTAGGTTCGTGTCACTGACATGCTAACGACATGCATTTTGTCATTGAAGTTAGTGACGAAGGCTTTGATATCATTTGGTGGATATTGTGTTTAATTTCTTTAAAAAAATCTTGTGGTTGGTAGTAATGTCGGGAATTTTGTAGAAAATGTAATTACTCAAAATGATCATTTTTTTATTTTAATTGGTTTTAAAAATGATATAGGTCTTTTCAGTGTTTTTTTTTATTTGAATTACTCGTATGCTATATTTCACTTAAAAATGAAAGGAAAATACTATTCTACTTACTGATTATTTCAGTTTTAAATTTTAAACTCTGTCACCAGTCATGTTAACTGCTTGTTTTTTATTGTTGCTCAATACATGTATACACGCATAAAACATAAAATAAATAATATTTTGATAATTTTGATATTTAAAGTTAAGCAGAAATATCCTATAGACCGTTCTAGCGAAAAGTAATTCCGCATTAAATTTTCATTCATCAAAACATAAATAAATCTTACTTCAAACATAAAAAGTTAAAAAGTCTATTTAAAAAACTAGTGCAGCAATGCCTATTTAAAAATATTGTTACGAGCTATTTGCAGGTTGCAGGATTTGGAGCTTTTATATGAAAAGTTGACAAGCGAGCAGGCGGTTCACCTGATGTTAATTGACCGCCGGTTGTCTGTGAGGTCTTGGAACTTACCCGGACGAGCATACCCATTCGTGCTACAGCCGAGGCTGCTGCGTAGCCCTACCCTACCCAGCACTTCAACAGGTTTGATGACCCTCTCGATAACGTACTATTTTTGCACATCGAGTACGTCTTATAAGAGAATACAATCGAGACATCAATGAAGTAATCGTATCATTATGCTACACAAGTGAATACGGCATAAATCAGAGATAAGGAAATGAATTTCCTTTTGAATACTATCGCCTATTTTTCTATTAAACTGTTTATAAACAGGTTCGTTACTTGGATAAATTTCAAAATCTTTGCCCAATGTTCTATTACAAACATGAAGTATATTCATTTACTTTAAAATCAACGACATGTGTGGCTTTGTATTTAGATACAAATTTAACATAACTTGTAATGGAATTTATCCAAACGTGAAATTAGTTGATACTTGTTAACAGTTTGGCGCGGGACTGATTCAAGTCGGCGCTCAAACTGTTTTCAAACTTGTAAATTGCCCGAAGTGTAATAAGAGATAATATTGGCGTTGTGTTTATTATTGTTATTGCTTGTACCACAAACATTATTTTGATATTGTAACGTCCTGCATTATAGCCGACACAAAAAAGTTTTTTAGTGCTTTAATTATATTAAAATTATAACTAAGAATAACTGTAACAAACAAAAGCTACCTTAAGCCGACACTAGCGCAATATAAGAAAAAGTGAAGTGAAGTTCAAACGGAACAAATTTTGGTTTCGTCCGACACCAACCATTTATTATATGGTTGAAAGTCCACGGCACCACTTTCTTATGCAGTCTTGCTGACTGACTCCTTCGTGGAATCGATGCCGTAATATAATGTTATAAATACACTGTTGCCGCGTACTCAGCAGTTAGAAGTCTTGATATTATATGTTCAGGATAAATCATATTCTTTCTTGTGTCTATTGAGCAAAATGAACCATTATTGTGCATTGAAAATAGAATGCAAACTTTCTCTTCTCTCAATACCACAAAGTATCTGTAAGCCGTAATTAGCTTCGAGTTAGTTCGTTTAGTTATAGTGGGTTGTAAGTGTAAGTGCGGGGACGGCTTTGAAAGAAAATACTTGAGACGAAACATCTAAGCGGAAATCCCAACTAAACTGGTAACTTTATTTGTAAGTAAACTAAGAAGTCTTGGGACGAGGAGTTTCGCAAAGTCATACTAGAGGCGGGAGTGATGAAGACTGGACGAATTAAACTTATGTACAAAGTCGCGGAGAAAGTATCTTGTTCAATAATTTACATCAAACAAAAAATTTAAAATGCAATAAGACTACTTTCACGCTAGCGTGCTAAAATTTTACAATTAGTACGGCTTTACGGCTTTGCTAACAACACCTATCTTTTCCAAACATTGAAAATTTTCTGCTAGCAATCTCTACTAGATACGTTTACTATTATAGGTCATTTTGCAATTATGTACATGTTTGGCATTTGCACTGTGGTGTGGACTTAAACTCTTTCCCCATATAAACCTTATTACGTGAAATTTCAAAATCATCCGTGCGCTGAACTTTCTTTACGTATTAAATTATAGAAGATATTGTGGGATAAAACTTCTGTTATACTTAACACTATGGCTGACATTGTGCTTTATTCGCGCGTACCATAATTTTATGTGCTATACAGTCGTCTTTTTATTTAGTAAATCTATTTCATTTTAAAGGATAACAGGAAGACAAAAGACTTTGAAAGTGGCACAGTATCCCCGCTAACATAATTACTTAAACATCCTTCATACTTCAACCATCTTCATTAAAAGCGAATTTTATTCCATAAAGTCACTTTTTAAAAATAAACTCATTAGAATTACCGCAGCTAAAAATTCAATGAAATATGCAATGAGTATACATACAAAAGAGCAAAGCATGAAAGCACTTTTACTCAAAATCCCGATAAAAATTTATACGTCCTAAAAACTTTTTTTTATTACCTACATATATTAGAAGTAAATTGTAGTGCATTACGTTTAGTTACGATTAAGTCTTCAGAAGATATGGATCTGCTTTTTTCTTTATTGTTATATGTAAATAGGTAATTATAAGTTACTACATAGATTATTAAAAAAACAAAATAGTCAAATTGAATGTTGTGCTCGGTTGCTATTGAAATACAAGTTTAGTAAAATTTAGACCATTACAATGACAGCCGTATTTAGTTAAAGATGTAATTTTTGTTTTGTAAACACGCTAAACAAATAAATTTTGAAATAAATGAATAAGTAAATGAGGTATTTTATTTGGGGTATTTCTTTAAAGTGAAACTTCTTTAGAATCGATGTGATTTGAAACCTTGATGAAACGAAAATGCGTTACGACAGAGAGACAAACATGTAAATTATAGTATTTAGCCGACGAGAGAATGAAGATGAAGACGAATACATTGCACAGTATTTTATATTGTAGGTCTCCTCTTTCTTTCTTGCTTCGAAGCCTTCACAGTCTGACCTGCTATGCGTCGTATATACATATGTGTACTAAAGTTTAATATACACATTATATCTAATATACACTATATAATACTTTCAACCGGAAGCATTTTAGGTGTGTTAGTATATGCGTGTAGGCCTGCACAGTGCGAAGCTTTGGGGACAAGCAACCGAAAATTGTGTAAAATATATATAGTAGGTGCATCTGCCTGCTCAGGTTCAAGCGTTCTACGTGTGTATATGCCTCATTACAAAAACAACACATTGTTGCTCAAAAACTAAAAATATACCCATACATATATTTTATATCCAAGTAATAGAATATTTAATTCACAATCAAGTATTTAAAAAAATGCAATTTGTTTTGTTTCATTGTCAGTGTTTAGAGATAGTGAAAACTAATTATTAAATGGGGTGTTATTGTAAGTGAGTCCATTTTACGGATTTATCGCGTTTATTTTTACGGGACAGACCAGTCTGACGCGGGAATTAACATAAAAAATAAACGCGATAATTTCGTAACTTGAAATACAATAAATTATCGGGGTATTATTGTGTTAGTCTTAGAATACAATTATTTGAAATATTGTATCATAATCTATTTAAAAATTCAATGCTTTTAAGTTATGTTAAAGGGATTTACTTAATAAAGCACTACATATTACACATGTTTAAAAATGTTTTCAGAAATGAGCAAAGTAATGTAAAAGGTCTGACCTAAAAAGGTCTGACCACTATAATGCGCGGCCGGTCGCTCCCCGAGGAGGGAAAGGTACGTTTCCTCAGAGGCTATTACAAGAGGCAAAGCCTTTCGAACTTAGTCAGCTCTTGCCTTTTGGGGTACATCACTACATAGTATAAAACAGAGTCGTCCCTATGTATGCTTAGATCTTTAAAACTACGCAACGGATCTAGATGCTAGATTCTTTTATTAGATAGAGTGATTCAAGAGGAAGATTTATATGTATAATTCATTGCACCCATGAGAAGCCGGGGCGGGTCGCTAGTATTGTATAATAGGTTTATGTCCATGTTTACCGAGAAGTTCATGCGCTCTAGTGCAAGCAACGTTTATGAAGAAAACTGGGTTTAAAAGGTGGGTGGTACGACTGTCATTAATTAAATGGCATTTTTTCTGATAGATTCATATTTATGAAATATCTCATTCGTAAACACAATAATGGTCAAAAGTTGTATTTAGTTCCAAGAAGCTATCGCCTATAAAGACTGGTTTAAACCGATCAGTAGATATAAAAACAACAGCAAACTATGCAGAATGATATAATAGTATAAAATTTATTAATTTTTAACTTAACTTCTAATAACGCGAACTAAAAAACGAAAACAATAGTCAACAATGTTTTAAATAAATTCAATAAAATGACACAGCATGTTTGGGGCAAAATTGATGCAGAGGGTCTAACAAAAATACATTGTTATACGCTTTTATACAAACTCAGGACCTTAACATCGCAAGCCATAACTGTCCTAGAATAAATATCTTATATCATAAAATTGCCCACACGGGAAATGTCGACGCCTTTATCAGTATGCACACATTTGTTCACCGCAAGCCAAGTATACAAACGAGTGTTGATTATATTAACCGCAATCAAGTGGCTTGTTAGCGGACACCGGCGCCGCTCCACACGCGTCGGGCGCCCGAATACACTCCACAACTACACCCTCTCCCTAAGGTATTGCTTTCCAAAATATAAACCGAATGCCGTATTTAGCACTTCTCACTGTTGCCATATCTGATAATTTGTGCACGGTGGACTGCGGATTATTATATCTCTATATATTACAAAAATGTATTTATAGCACTTAATGTTTAAAGACAGTTATACAATAACATAATAATAACTGACAATAAGCTGTCCCCGTAGTAACCAGTAATGAGTTAATCAGTTCGCTGTGAATTTAATAAGTTCTTTGACTAATTTATCTCTGAATAGGTGAAACAGCCCGTCTATATTGAAGTTATAAACGGAAAAACAAAACGTCATTAGTGCCTCGAGGGTCCAAGTTCTATCGCCCGGTCCCGTACAGCCATTATTACGTGCAAGGCCTTTTTGACAAATTCGCTTTAATGCGATTATCTTGAAACTAAAATCTCTTTCTTCTGATATTGAAAATGCCTTTGATAGATATTTGCGTGGGTATTTGCTTTAGGCCTTTTTTCGATTTACCTAACTTCCTTTACTTATGATGCTGATTTTTTCTATACGTAAAAAGTACAAAAAAGTAAATTAGTCCAGCCTTTATTATACTTCGAGCACGTCATATGTGTGCGGTTAAAATTGCATAAAACAATTTTACTGATGCCGGCACCGAATTTGAACTCAGGTTGTCATTTGACTATATTGAAATAACAGCAAGCGCTCGGACACTGAACTATTTACGTCACTCCTTATTATGCTCCTTCAAATGATGATACCATTAATTGTTAAAATTGCAACATGCTATTGAATAAATTTTTCTATAACACTTACTCTATATTTAAAAAAAATTCGCTCCACTATGCCTGGTTACAGTATATGCTAAAATTAAAATAAATGTAAATGGTTAGAGTGGGACAATAAATGTTGCAAGATAATAAAACTAAAAGCATCGGCCAGTCGGGCATGTAGTCGAAAGACCTTCGCGCAAAAAACTTCCGCCTTAGATAGCACATGCAGTTTAATCCACTACGATACGCGTGAAACGAATGGGGGAGGGGGGGGTGTGAAGATTGCAGGGTAATGTATTTAAAAAATGATGTTTAATAAGAGTACTCGCAACCTGAAGACCCTTACAAAAAGACACCTACCTCGACGTGTCGTGTCGCAAAACCGTGTCACTTGTTCATTGTGCTCTACGCGGCCGTGTATGTATGTAAGAGCACATTTCAAAGAATCAGAGCTCACTGGCGCGATGCCAAAGCTCTCTCCAGCAGCGAAAAGGCACCTGTGAATTATTTTTCTGAACACGATTTTTTTTAAAAGGTTTACAGGTCGCTGTTTCCAGGCTCATTAAAAAAGCAATAACTTGTATAGTTGAAAAATATATATATTTAGTAGTAAAACAAAATTTGGACCTTTTTACTTTACTTCGCGAACACAACTTTACTGGCATGACAGGCTGTGGGTATAATAAAAAAATGGTGACATCCATAATCTTTATTTAATATATATCGTTTTTTGATATATATTAACATTAAAATTATCTCAGTTAGTTTTCGCAGTATTCGACTATTTACAACTTGTCGTTGGCCTTACTGTTTATTAAAAAAAACTTAGCTAGAATCTTCACTTTAGTACATAGGAATATTTAAGAACTAAATTAGGTTATTAACAGGTTGCTGAATACACTGTGTAGCGAGAGAATGAAATTGCACCCGAGACAGTTCTCTTTTAAAAATTCGAAGTTGAAAAGTTAAAGCCGATGCGAAAGGCTTGCTACAGAAATCGAACCGCACTCTACTATCCAAAGAATGTATGCACAAACTGCCGGCCGTGTGAATGCGTTTGCGTATGTGAAAAGGTGGTGAACGAGCTGGCGGTTCAACTGATGTTAAGTGATAACCGCCAGTCCATTCACATTTGCAACACCCGTAGCGAAAGCGTTGCCACTTTATTTTAAAGTGGGCCCCGGCTACCACACCCACTAGACGCAACGCAGAAGTATTAACTTACCACCTTATCCACTTAACGCCCATCTTCTATGAGGTCTTGGTACTTACCCGGATGGACCTGTCGTTTCGTGCAACTGCTCTTGCTGTTCCTACCGTTAAATATTCATTTAAGTATCCTCCTATAGGTAATCGCAAGCTGGCACGCATTGTGGTTGCGGCGGAAATCATTCATGAAAAGGCGTATTCTTGGTGCTGCGATAAAAATCTGATGATGAAAAATATTTTCAACAACTCATTTGAAATCTCTGCAAGATTAATCTTATTTACTGAAATAATAAGTTGGAAATTCAAACAAATACGATTGTTTCAAAAATTTTAAAGATGAAGTCAAACAAAATCAATCGAAAGGAAACAAGTGAAAATCGCTTGGAGCGCCGCCTTCAACTCTATTGGAATTGGTTTGAAAACGGTTTGAAGTTAACAAAGTAGAATTCCAAAAAGTGCCACGCCCAGGCTGACGATTTTGAACCAATTATGCAAAAGTTGCAAAAAGCAGTATTTTGACAAATCTATCGTTGAAAGGCCAGACGACAGGTGTGGGGAATTATTGCGGGAGCGATATCGGCGTCAGCAGGTAGCGTCGGCTCGGTTAGGCACGTTTTATTCAATTATGTAACACGTGCTCCATCAATTATGTTCGGTGAAGCTGTATTTGGCAATATGCCTCCATAATTTTTGTTTATGTTCTCCTTAACAAATTTTAGTGGGTACATATATTTTCTGTATGCGACAGGAAAGATAAATTGTATAAGCAATTATGACTTTATAGTATAATTAGATGAATTAAGTACTTATTTATTTATTATCAATATTTATGATTATGATGTAATGACGGGAACGAACGAGTTAAATAGACTTGTAAGGATTTACGTTATTGACGTAATAAGGCATTCTATTTTATATGGTAATTGCTTCAGAGACTGAGTAGGTTAATAATTCGATAATTTTTATTTCATAAACACATAAGCTAACAGAATGTAGCAGAAAATTTAGTAATAGAAATAAGCTTAATCTACACAGATAAATAAAATTTGAGTGTCTGTTTGTAATATTAAAATAACCGCTTTTTACTAAATGCATATGGATGTATACACGACACGGTACATATACCAAAATTATTGTTTTTTACAATTTTTGTCTGCCTGTCTGTTTGTTCCGGCTAATCTCTGTAACGTCTGAGCCGATTTGGGCGGGACTTTCACTGACAGATAGCTGATGTAATAAGGAGTAACTTAGGCTACTTTTATTTTAGATTTTTTTTATTTAAAATTCGACGCGGAGTTATTCGCGGGCACAGCTAGTTTAAAATAAAAATTAATTTTATAAGAAAGATTTGTGATCACGTTAACTGTACATTGGAAATGGAAGTCTTCCTTAAACAAACAAACGTAATTCGCAAAATCAAAATAGAGCGCAACCACTAAATGACTTCCTCTTGACTCCTATGGAAAATATGGAAATATTCACAAAAATGTGTATTGAGTACGAAACGAAAATTAATTGCGTTATTCATGTAAAATACTTTTTAGATCTCCTTTGTGTTTGATTGATTAGATGCGACATAATATATCTAAATCGGTTGGAACTTCCAATCTATCCTGAGGAAAGTCAGTTGTCTAATGCTTCCTCTCTTTGCTTCTTGTGCTATGAATTTAATGTCAATATTTTAAATTTTAAAAATTCGATTTATGAACTGGAAAAAATGGATCACGTTATAATTTAAACTTTTGCCTGTTTTTATCTTAAAATCTAGATGTTTGTTACTCTTTCACACAAAAACTACTCAATAGATTTTAATGAAACTTTACAATAATATAGCGTATACATCAGAATAATACATAGGCTATACATTATAAAGATATTGTGTTAATTGTTTAAAATACTGCGAGATATTCTGGAGTATAATAAAAATTCATTATTAATCCCTTCTGCCGCGCGGGTGAAGCCGCGGTTAACAGCTAGTATACAATCGGACTGTTACGTATAACCCATGAAGATGCAATATTTAACGGATCCATTCAAACTTTAATCCGATGGGCCGAGCTGCTCCCCCAGTAAGCCCGGGAGGCTTCAGTTCCGCAACAACTTTAGTTTTTGCTTTAGTTTGAGCCTCCATCAAAAAAGACCACGCGTCGAAAATCAAATGTAAATCTGGATTAGGCAACCAGACCCTAAGCCGGCCTTTATAAAAGTTGACACGTACTTCTGATGTAAGTATGTCCCAGAATTTAAATCATCCGCAAATGTTTTACGGTTTGAACATTACATGCCTTATTGACAATCATGATTAACAAATAATGATCCATATCCTAAGCGTTATTAGTTTTATATTAAAATTAATAATGATCCAGGTAATGGTTTAAAGTAGAGGCCTGGGGGTCGAAAAATAGCCACACTTAATAAATTCTATGAATCTAAACAAGATGAAAGTTGAATGCTAACAGACGTAGTCATTGCAACGATCGCCTGTTCAGCAATGTTCTTAATTAATACAAGCGTTCAAAGCGTTAAATGTCCATAATATTTCTTTCAGACTACAGCTACCGATCGAGCCGATAATAATAGCGCGACGGCCCGAGCCGAGGAGCCCTCTAGCTTAGTCACTAGTAACCGAGGCTAAGACTAGGCTCCCTCAGCGCCCAGCCTATTTCCTTTCTTTTGTGGTTAATACAGTTCTTTTAATATAAAATTTTAGGAAATCCAAATACCTACAGGCAAAAGTCATGGGCATTGGTGCTTTTACTTACAATTTTATAAACAAAGGCACTATTCTAAGGGTATTTGAATATTCAAAAGGTCCTCCGCTTGACTACATTTGCATTTTATAATAATTCGTACAATTTACCACGACTCCACGCCTTTACAGCCCAATGAGCATTTGCTGTTCTCGATAACATTTTGTGATGAGTATTTACTACCTCCTTTCTCGCAATGGTAATAAGAACATGTGCTAATAGTTCTTTAAGCTACCTAAATAACTGCGAGTAGGCTTGATGATTAAAACGAAAAGAGAAAGTACAAGCTCACGTTTGATTTTGATGGGGTTTTTAGATATATACTTACATGTAAGCTTCAACTCATGATCGCAAAAAAAAATACCACAATGCTCTAATTTTGCACTGCCTACTTGTAGTCACTGTTAAACAAATCTAATTCTAAAATACACACATTAAAGTTATAGCCAGGTTAAGATCGTTCGCTAACGATCCCTATCAGCAGTAAACCAGGCGCATTAAACACAATGATATTATACATATACATATACTAGATATATATGACACTAGCGCACCAAAACTGAGGCACTGAAAAGAATGAATAATAATTTTCAAAAATCCTAAAAAAATTA
Source organism: Iphiclides podalirius (assembly GCA_933534255.1). NCBI lineage: Eukaryota > Metazoa > Arthropoda > Insecta > Lepidoptera > Papilionidae > Iphiclides > Iphiclides podalirius. The sequence continues at coordinate 19,949 of OW152817.1, read as the reverse complement.
AGAAGATTCTAAAATAATCAACGGTACGCTTATCATAATAGAATATATGGGAATGGGAGAATGTATAGGCCCTTTTTTATATGTTGAAATTTTGCTGATGATTCCTAAACATTATATTGGTTCATAAACTCTAAAGGTACGGAATTTTAATTAAATCATAAGCATGGTCTATCTTTTGAGAATCAGCGTTAAGTATACATTGATTCTCAAAGGATTGATTCTCTTCGATTGCTATTTATTTTCATCATATAATTAGTGATTTAACTTTGAAAACGCGCTGATTAGAATTATAAATGACACTTGTTAAGTTGGGATATTAAGAAATATTTAATTGTTCTCTACTTGAAATAATTTTAAGCTACAAACTCAACAGTTTTCGACGTTACCCAATACGTACTAAGTAACTACCCTCATCTCTTTACAACTCGTAAATGAATAAAATAATTTTTGCTTCATTAGTTGATTCAGCACATTGCCAATCATCATGTTACCTAAGATATAGTCTGTTGAACATTTTTTTAATTATTTTTTAGTGCCGGCTTATGATTTATTACAAGGTAGCTGTAATAATACTAAAGTATATCATAACGTATGACATACAACGTTGGTCTTAATCAATCAGTCTCTGTAATCAGTTTTTTAAGGATTCTTTCTTAAGTTTTCTTTGCTAAAAAAAATATTTTCAAGTAAGTTTATTTTATAATGAAATAAATAAACTGTGGTAGGGCCACGCAAGTGTTCACGCAAGTTGTACGAATGGGCAGGTCCGCCCGGATAAATATCACGACCTCACAGAAGATCAGCGTAGAAGTGTTACATTTCTGCGTATCGTAGGTGGGTTATCACTTAACATTAGGTGAACCGTCAGCTCGTTTGCCGATTTTTCACATAAAAAAAATAAATAAAAGACAAAGAAAATTCGTAACATCCTACAATTACAACTGACTTATTTATATATTCAGAGACTTTTTCATTCATTGCCACGAAAGTCGCGTTGCGAGTGTCTTTCCAGCACTATGTTTTATCACTTTTAAATTCATTCAACCAATTCACATGCTTTGTGAAGTTTACAAATGAATTTTATGTTACTCTTTTATACGTACGGATGTGCTAAAATTGTTTTCGAAAATTAAATAACTCGGTAAACATTGATGATTAATGAGAGTAAATGTTTAATACAATTTTAAAAAGTTACCCTCTACATGTGTGTATATTTAAGGTCGCTGTAGTAGCGCCACGTTGTATATGTATGCCTTTACGTGTGTAATAAAGTCGCGTGGCCTCGTATAAGCGAGTGCAATTCCTTTATGTAAAAAGAGTTAATTCCGGGAGAAAACGTTCCGTATGTTCTGTGTAGTGCTTTTTGCGTAAAAGCTGAAGAAAACTAGAGGTACTTCTTATTCTTCTGTACTTCCTTTCTTCTTAACATTGCAGTTGGCCTTAATAACTGAGTGCATTCTCTGTATAGTAATGCCATTACCGTTATATTTAGTTATATATGGTTATTGCGTGCTAGCGTTAATAACCATGATCATATACCGAGAACATGTTTACGGGACTAGTTATGGAGCTCAGGGCTCCTACCAATTTGAGAGGTACCGTAAATCGGGTTACATACTTTTAGGGCCAGGTCGCTTTCTTCGCTGTTCCACCAATGCTGGTAGGTAAAGTACGTCGACGTCACGGAAGACCGGCGTGAAGTGGAAGTGTTATACTTCTGCGTTTTGTCTGGTGGGTGAGGTAACTGGGGCTCACTTTATTAAAAGTTGCCAAAGTATTTAGGTGTCGCAAATGTCCAAAGGCAAAAACTCCCTTCGCTCTTCTGCCAATCTCTCCCTCCAAACTCCTGTACATTCCTCTTCCTTCTTCAAAAATCTTTTACAGTGACAGCTGTGCGTTTGTGGAATTCTTTGCCCCTTCACATTCGACAAGCTAAGTCACTTCTTTCTTTTAAAAACCTATTAAAAGCTCATTACTTGGAACTGTGAATTCACGCTTTCCTTTTTCCTTTCCTATTTTTCCCGAAATCTTTCACTATCTCATTGACGTATAAATGCCTTCATCCGATGTTCATAAGTGATTCATTTACACCTGCCTCTGCTCTCTTCTTTGTGTCTGATTAGCAAATATTCTTTTCACAATGGTTGTCTGGAAGAAATCGCTTTCTGAGCGATAAGACCGCCTATTGTACTTCCTTTTATATTCATTTGTAATTTGCTTTTTATATATTTTTATTTTTGGTGTACAATAAAGTATAAATAAATAAACCGCTAACAACAAAAAATCTTATATTCACAGATTTTTTTGACCTGATAATAGAAAATTCATTGCGTTGAGAATAATCCTACGAAGCCAATTGGAAGCCGAAGGTCATTGGAAAACTGTTTAATCATTGTAATGAATTACTTTCTGATTCTAAAACTAAAAGCCCTAACGATACGCCGCGCCGGTGTGCGACCTTCACCCGCAATAACTTCCGCGTCTGATAGAGATTAGAGACTGAAATATTTTGAGTGGCAAGAGGCAAGAACGATCAAACGTTACCGAATAGATTTTGTTACGTCAGGGGTGTTTAAGTGTTTTTTTAACTTTGCGAAGTGGTGGCACTCGCACGGTTAGTACTCCAGCAGTCATAAAAGCTGTGAAGGCGCGAATCCAAAGAAATCCCGTGCATATGCAGAAAGTGTTGGCCCTTCAGAAAGGGTTAAGCAGAACCAAGGTGAAAAGGTTATTTTGATTGAAGTCTTAGGGGCGTCGAATTTATCGAGGAAAAACAGGACAACTTTTGGAAGCGCGTTTAATGGGCCTGGGACTGAATGTATTGTTGGCCATCTCTGTTTAAGAAAATGGTACAATTAAGGTTAGTACCTATTTAGCATCGAAATTGGAAGTTGCAACTTTCTAGAAATGCGAACTCAACATCTGTCAAGATTTATCTTTAATTTCCCTGCGGGCCGTAACCGTGTTAAAGCCCGCTGCTTAATAAGTATGAAATGGATCATAATTGCGTCCCGCCGGGAGCGTCGCCTGAATTATTCATAGGGCCGTGACGCGAACGAGTCGCGCCCTCTCCCGCCCGTGCCACTAATTGTTTTCTAATCGGTCCCGAGTTTTCTGTCGGCGGTCCCAAGGAATCAACTATGGGTGTTTATATCAAAGCAAAAGAACCAAGAGATATCGTTCCTGATGTAGGGGTTATGTTAAAGTATTACGAAACCTTTGGCGTTCAATAAATGGAACATAATGTGTTTGACATTTATTGAAGAGAATGAACTTTAGCTTACAGTAGTGAATATATACTTGGCCATTCACTTTAGACTGCGTAAGTTTAGTGCGATGTTATAATATCTTCACACTCCATTCGCTTCGGACTTTCATCAGACTATTGACCTTAGGCCAATAAAAATGTATAGACACAAATTTGCACTCATATAGGTGAGACGGCTAGTAGTAGTGCGATAGCTCAGTGTCCGGGCGCTCGCCTTTAATTCAATATACTCGAGCAACCTGAGTTCGATCCCCGGTGCCGACAACAAAGAAATTTGTTCATTTTAAGTGCTGCTTTATCACGTGCTCTGCAGTGAAGGGAAACATCGTGAGAAACCTGCATATTTTCTAAATAATAACAGAAAAATATTTCGAAGACATGTGAAGTCCGTCAATTCGCCCTGTATAGAGGAGGCCTTTGCCCAGCAGTGTGACATTTTTTTTAATTTGAAAAGTAGCCAACGAGCAGACGGTTCACGGTGATGTTAAGTGAATACCGCCACCCATGGACATCTGCTACACTCGAGAGTTTGCAGATTCGTTGACAACCTTTTTGGAAATTGGGCTCCGGCTACCTCACTCACCAGTATTATACTTCCACTTTAGGCCGGTCTTCTGTGGGGTCGTGGTACTTACCCGGACGAGCCTGTCCATTCGTGCAATAGCCGAGACTGCTGCGTAGCCCTACCACCGTTTAAGGTCACATGTATAGGTTGTTACTTTACTTTATGGGTGAGACATATAATATGAAGACGATTCGGTCACATGAAGATAACCGCTCGGGAGTCCGCCGCAAATCAGTGAGAGTACATGACATAGTTGTAATGAAATAATAATTTCAAAATTATGTCGACCTGCGTCATACACGGCTGCATAAACAGCTCATGCCTTCAAAAAAGTGTTCTGGGATTACTTTTCACAATTAAGTAACCTATTTTCTGTACAACTAAAACAAAATCGTTATAATATTTGATATAATTCCTTGGAACACGAATTTCTGTTAGTGTTGCAATTTAAGAACATTATTGTTATCCCATAACTGTATAATGTTTAGCACTAATATGATGTTTCAGTCAATAAAGACTTTAGTTGACTTTTAAGATCAGTAGTTAAGTTGCGTGTCTGCATCTGTTCAGAAAAACATATTGATTGAATTTTAAAGCTTGTTCAAATAATTTATGATAAACTTTTCAGAAGTCATTCGAATAGAAAACAAGTTTCTGGAACAGCAGATCACATGTCAGATCATTAGAATAAAACAACTCTCGAGAGTAAATAGACCTTTAAATTCAGCAGATCATATAGTAGTAAAAAATACTTTAGATATAAATACGTACGCCAGACGTCATCCGGGAAGCTTTTAGGGTTGAACCTTTTTGAACCAGGGTTGCGGGAGCACATTAGCACTTTGAATTCAATGTTCTAGCTCTAACGACGGACTACTCTAATTAGTATGTATGCTGGATTACAATAACACCTGAATAAAAGATGAAAGTCAAGGTTACTTGCGGTTGTATATGTCAACCATAAAAAGACATTAGTGTCAATATTGTCATAAAATTAAAAAGATTTTGTAGTTATAAGCTTACGCACAATATTTACGCAGCTTTGTTTACGTTGTTTACGTCTGTTTAGGTTGATGGCAATAAGCTAATGTAAGCACCACTGGATTAGAAACTGTATAGCTCACATCGCACATATTTCATAGGTGTTAACTGTTAAACAACACCATCCACATCAGGGCTAAAAGATGTTCAAACTTGGTGTTTAACTCGGTTTTAAAGTTATTTCATCATCTATAAAACGCTGTTGTAAAAAGTACGTTGAGTATGACGCATAAATTTGTAATAATTTAATTAGAGACAATCGTCCTGACCTTTAAACCACTATTCCTTCAGACATATAGAAACGAATTGAAAGTCCAACAAGTAGAATATAATTAAAAAAAAATAAAAAACCTGACTCCGTTTCTATGTAATTTTTTATTTAGATATACTCGGTGTCACCCTCCCAGTAAACACGAATCTAACAGCACCTCTCAAGCTAAACACCATCAAGCCGTTGAGGCTGCAGAGCGTGCCAAACAACTATACATACATACAAACATACATACTCTCGATAAACATAACCTTCCTTCTGGCGCAGTCAGGTAAAAATATAGTAGACACATCTTAGTGTTTTGGTGCCAACAACTGCTATGTTGTATGAAGTATGAACACAAAAACCAATTGCGGGGGTTACGTGGCATTTTCGATCGAATGATCCCAATAGTTTATATTCAGAGCTAAGAATTATATTTTTAACGTTGTGTGGTAAAATTCTCATTAAGAATGATTAAATTATTTAGCGAAACTTTTTCAGAATTTTTCTCACCGCTAAACTAACTTAACTTTTTACCCCCCATTGAAAAATAACTTTGCTTCATTTATTGTAACATTTCAATTTTATTAGAGCAATTTCAATTTCATTTTCATTCGTTATTATTTTTAAATAATGTTTACCAATCTTGTAATATTATGACAACATACACAAGTATGAATTGAATTCATTTATTCAATTTGTCGTACTTCAAAAAACATGGACATTGTACAAATTTATGATTCTAAGGTAGAATATCTCTAGATAAATGTTTCTGATTATTATTTGATATTTGAGTGAACTCCTCGCGACTATCTGAAAATCTCGTGCCGCTGCTTAACAAAGAATTGTTCTTAACACAGTGCTGAACACAGCGGTGGACAACATAATGAACGTACCCGTCTTATTCTTTTTCGGCAATGCTCCCTTCGGGGCTTGTACCTTTCCAAGTCCAATCTATCTAGAAGACGGTCCCTAATTTTATTGCAGAATTCAGAGGGCTATTTAGCTTATGCTTTTGATTACTTAATTAAGGATATTAAACAAATTTTAAAACTAAAATTGAGAAATTCATTGGCTTCGTCATAAACATGTATATATTTGAGAATCCGTTCACCCGGCATCTGTATGACTGTAATGTTAAAACATTATCATTATGACAAATGAGAACAACTCACTGCCGCTATGGTGCATTTGATTAAAAATTACCCACATTCTGATGAACTCTAAACGAGATGACATCGCTAAACGTACTCGTAATTAGTCACAGCGCCTATTGTTATTAACAACCGCTATAACATCGAACAAAAACTTTGAAAATTTTACCTACCAAAACTGTTTATGATACAACGACCTAAATTCCGATACACGATCAGAATTTTCTCAATACTACATTTAATTATAATTATCATTTAAATGCGAATGCTTGATGAAAATGGGCCCGTCATAAGTAAAGATATTTCATTGTCTATTGCACGTTTTCTTGTAATTTTTTTTTAACAATACGTTAACGTTAACGCAATGAGGCATTGGGATTATTTAATTAGAGACATCTCGATATTCAACTACTATGTTATATGAACTACTAAGAACACAACAAGCAATTATCCCCATATCGATTGGAGTTTTAGTAAGGATCCCCTTTTTATTGGAAATATAATATACCCTTTATCAAGCCGGCATAATGTAGCTTCTCCACAGTGAACGAATTTTTTAAATCGGTTCAGTAGTTTCGGAGCCTATTCAATACATACAAACAATCAAATCTTTCCTCTTTATATAATAGTATAGATAACACACTATATTAACAGTGGATCCAATACTAGGCAATTGTTGTATCTTGTGAGCTTGCGTGACGAGTAAAAGTGTTTTAAATCGATAAATAATAGTTATTAAAAACAAAACTAAAAAACCGGCCAAATGCGAGTCAGACTCGCGCACGAAGGGTTCCGTACCATTGTCTATAAAAACTGCCAGAGGAATATCTGGCATCACATAACAGGCATTTGAGGGCTACTTAATGGAAATGAAAAGTATATCGATTTCACTATGATCACTTATAATTAAATTAAAACTCATGAAAATTTATTTACACTATTCACACATTTATAGACATTTCATAAAATTTTAACTATTTATTTGCATTATAATTATTATATTATGGTATTAAATATATTACCATGTGCTCAGTGGTCGAGGAGGAAACCTGCATATTTTTGAAAAAATAACAAAAAGAAAGTATTTCGATAGATATGTTGTCTGCCAATAAGCAGTGAGGTCGCTTGGTGGACCATGCCCTAATACTCTCTCCACAGAGGTGGCCTTGGCCCAGCAGGCTTTACTTTTATTTCAAAATTAAAGATTTCCGTATCTTGACATGTGGATTTATTTGCTTTACACATAACTTAAATATGAAGTCATTCAGAATGTTATTCTCTTTCTAGGGGAAGTTGGCAAAGGGGAAGGCGTTTTACTTAATGTTGATTACTTTCACTTATGGCCATGAACAAACATCAACATCAATATATATATATATATATATATATATATATATATATATATATATATATATATATATAAAAAAAGACTAGCCCGTTGTTACTTCACTAATCAGAAATGAAACGCTAAACTTCCGCTGCACGTTACAGTTATGTGTTTAAGGCCGTGGACAAGACTTTGAACCGCCGAAGCTGCTGCGTGTCCATACCAAAATCTAATGTAGTACTCAGAGATTGTATTTACAGAACATTAATATTTTATTGTGCCCTTAAATGACTTAGTTTCTACCCTATTTAAGGTGGTAGTAAATGAAACTAAGTATGGCAGTTACAAGTTACACTTAGAAGGGAGCACATAAATTTATAGGGTCGTGGTTGTGGACCTGAAGATTCGCTTGTTTACGTTTCCGCAGCTTTGTACTCCCCAGTGACATAGACAACCGTAGCAGGATACTGTATCAGACAGCCAGGCATGGTAATGGGAAAACAACCTCGGCACTATCGTGTGCAGTGAGGTAGTTACGTGCCAAGTGTGACTTGGTACGTGGCAAGTGACCATCCAACACAAATAGCTACTAGAAGCTTCACCGATCGTAATTTGATTCCTAGATCTGCCCAAACGTCATTCTGAATCTGAACAATAGACAAAGTGATTCCTGGAATTGATAAAATCATACTCTAGAACCTGGTCTGTCTAGCTTCTGATCTGACTCCCAATGGTGGCTAAGAAAGTACTTATATAACAGTTTTTCCGTGAGGTGGATAGGTAAAATCAGAACGGCGTTTAAAATTTATAAAATGCAACAAGCTGGATATGCCGAAGGCTAAAACATGTTTAAAAGAATGTAATTTAGTGAAATTTGCTAAAGGGAAAGCAACGTACCATCAAGTTCAAAGAGCGCAAAACAAGCTCGAACAAGCTCACAGGGAAGCTTCGAGGCGACTGATTCTCCCGTATGCGATCTTTGACGGGCAAGACTCTGGCTCCAGTGTCCTTCAATTGTACTTCCGCACTGCATTCAAAACTGCTTTTTATATCAATTCGGATAATTAAGTACTTAAAGAAACACGTAACTTATTGAACATTAAAACGTGTAGAAAAAGTACGAAAATACGCTGATAGCTAAATAACAATGTAGAAAGAAGGCGTTAAGATTTTCGTCGCTGTGGCTATCAGCCGTTTAGCTCAGTGGCTAGAGCGTCAGGCCGCGAATGCCGAAGAGGTGGGTTCGATTCCCACAGCGGTGACAATCTTTTCGCACTTTTTCTACATGTTTTAATGTTCAATTTTAAGTGCAGAGATTAGCACTATAAAAAAACTTAAAAAAAAAAAACTTATTGTTAATGAATTGATACACTAAACTATATCTGTATTATTTTGTTGTGTAATTTAACTTTAAGACAAATTCTGAAGAATTTCTAACGTTTGCTGTTTATTTTATTGATTAACCTAAGTATACACCTAATATACGGGCACGTTACGTTCGGTTACATTATATTAACATATCTATTAAAAGCTTTCTATTTTTCATTCGCAAAAATGTTTTTAGTTGTTAGGATCTCTTGTCATAAGTTGTCGCTTAGCAATCTTCATTACATACCTTGTCTGGAAAAGAGGGTTTTGTGGGATTTGTATCCACTAAAAACCCCGCGGTGGCCACCTTCTGTAGTTCCGTTTTAAAAAACAGCAAGAAATATCTCGATGGTACAAAGCACGTTAAAAATATTTTTTAGTAATTTGACAAATGTGATTGAACCCATTTCAGAAAAAATGAGTTAGGTGAACTCGATTGAATGATTTCAAATGTTTGGCAAATTCTTAGCTTTATACATTTTTGGTAAACTTGGCATTTAAAGGTTGTCCCACAATCTTCAATCTGTTCCGACGTCGCATTCCAGCTTCAGCATTGCTCAGATAAATTGAATTAGAATTCTCTCGCGTTTGTGAAGCGAAACTAATGCTTTGAAAAAGGTATGTGAAATTAAACTATACCAAGATTTTGAATCCAGAATAATCATAAAACTCTAGACCTTACAACAAATTTTAAATGAAATGTTCAAACAAGGTTTAAAACTTGTGGTGAAAATGTGAAGAAAAAAATATCTTATTTTTATTTTCCAAGTTGAATTTATTTGTTTGATAAAGTCAGTAAAAAGATAAATGAAACCATGTTCAAAACCTAATGTCTGTCTGTACTTCTGTCACCAGGCTGTTTCTCATGAACTCTGATATTTAGACAGTAGAAATTTTCACAGAATTACTGTTGCAGATATAACAACTAATACTAAAAACAGAATAAAAAATATTTAAGTGGGGCTCCCGTACAACAGACATGATTTTTTTGACGTTTTATAGATAATGTTACGGAACCCTTTATGCGCGAGTCTGACTCGGACTTGGCCGGTTTTTCAATTCATTAAAGATGTATTAGTATGACATTAAATCATTTGCAGCATTTTTATTAATATATATATTATCGTCTCCTTATTATTTCAGATTAATTAATAATAGCTATGTTATTTTATTTAAATTATATTTATTATGTATGTATAAATAGTAGGTATATATTGTATTATAAAATCATATATACATATATGATTTTATAATACAATATATATGTACGTAAAACTGCAGTTATAATTATTTTTTTACGTTGGTTGATGTCATAAACAGAGCACAAACAATATTGCTGCGCAGTCTCCCTAGAGATTAGCCAAGCATTTGAAAAGGTATGGCACAATGGGGTGCTCGTTAAAATTAAAAAAAATGTAACCACACTCTTTTTTTCTGTTATTGAAATCCTACCTTGAAAATAGATCCTACGAAGTAAGACACAAGGAAGCATACATAGGGCACAGTTCTCTACTTAATATTTACAGCAGATCTACCCCAATACCATTACAGCGACATACGCAGATGATATAGCACTTCTTTCGACTCATGAGAATCCCGATATCGCATCAAATCAGTTTCAGAATCGAATCCAATACAGACAAGTCGGTCTAAGTAACTTTTAAAATTAGAAAAAACATGTCCACCTGTCAAACTTTATAATACAGAAACCCCACAATCAGACGACGCCAAATACTTAAGCATCCATCTAGACCGCCGACTCACTTGGCATAAACATATATGGGCTAAAAAGTAAACTATTGTTTATTATAAGTATATGAAATAAAAACTATTTTTAAGAGAAATATTTGTTTAATTTGAGCCTACATATTGTTTTCTTCATTTACATTCTTCGATTAATGCAAATATTTACAATGACCATTATAGTGATACGACATTTTTGCTTGAAAAAGGACATTTTTTAGTTTTCTATGTTCACTGGTGACGTCGGCTCGCGTCCTTACAGATTTATGGCCTCTTTAGGTAGACAAGTGGGCACGCGACTAAGGGAGATGAGGACCATTTAGTACGAGGACGGCACACTTAGGGAAAAGAAGTAAAGTTTAAACATGGAAGAAAGTAACAAGTCTTCAGCTAAATATTGAATAACATGTACATTTTCTTCAAACTCGCTTAAGCATTAATGCAAAAGGAGAATATTTAAGTAATCATTGCGAGTTTTTAAGCTTCCATATGATATGGTTATGCAATATTCAAACGCCATAATAATTTATATAATCGTTCTCACCTTTTAAAAAAGTTCAGCCCAATATTTGATATAGTTTTTACCTTGTTCATGTTCTTAGTACCATTACCTCATTTATTTAGAAAAATAAATAAAAAATGCACACAACGAATTAAAGAAGAAAATATTCAAAAAATATCACGACATACTTTCTGATCAACAAGGGTAAAACTATAAGGCTACATATCAAACATTCTATGACGATTTCGCGCAAACAAGACATTCCAGAGTAAGCCAAATGTTAGATTGATGATTGGGCTAGTTGGTGTTCGGGAGGCCGAGGCAATCATGCGCATTCGCATTGCCTTGTCCGTTTCCGCCATGGTTGCGTTCAGGATGTCCACGTAGGGCCGCAGGGCGGTGAACACGCTCACGGCGTCCAGGGCGGGGGTCGCCAGGTGCGCGCACTCGCGTGGGCCCATCGAGGTCACGGCCAGCTGCACGCCGGCGAAGATCACCGGCCCACCCGAGTCGCCGGCGCAGACGCCGCTGCCACCGTTGCCCATCCCGCACACCACGTGGTACCAGGCGGAGCGACCGCATGCCACCAGGCGCAGCCGTGCACCACACAGCTCCTCGCCCAGCGCAGTGCTCTCCGTCCGCCCAAACCCCAACACCTGCAAACGGCAAGCATGGGATTAAAAATACCTATGTCGGATTTAAAGGCTTAATACTTCTAAAATTAAATCGCTAATCTGATCCAAGGTTTAATGCCTACCGATATCAATCCTAAAGATATCAGCATTTAACAATTGTGAAAAAATATTTTTAAATAAAGTTTTATAAAGTAAATCAAGTACAAAGAAAAACACTTTGCCAAGTTATCTTTGTACGTTTAAGGAAATAATAGCCGTGCTTTTCCTAAAACGCTTATAAAATTATTAAAAACGGAATATTATCCTTAGTGATTAAATAATATGTATGGAACATTGACACCGTAAAATCGTCGAAATTACTAGAACTTCTTCATGGATAAGGTTCATCGGATCGTAGCGGCGTACTCTTGCCAGCGGGTCGGGTGGAAGCGCGATGGACAATTTTATCTCATCTCGTGTCCTGATGAGTCCAACGTCGTGGTGGAGCAACGTTACGTCCATGCCGTTACCCACGTCCTCTTGCAACACCCTATACCTACAGTATTTCATTTACATCTTTAGATAACGACAGTCAAGTGATGGCCAGTTTTGAATTAATAAAAATTATAACGTAAAATAATTAGTCGCTATTGAAAAACAGAACACTATTTTACGCGGTTCTTTGACCTTGAATGCTGTAATATGTTCAACACGTCGGAAGTTTGATATAAATGTAAACACTTGTATAAAATTCGTATAAAAGTATGTAGATGCAAAATTACGTATGTAGTTATAGAAATAATTTAATTTCATTCGAACTAAAATCAGCAGTTTTTAAACATGCATATGGATACTATATTGCTGTTGGCACAAACGTTTTTATTCCTCCCTTACATGCAGAAACCTACATAGAACAGCGATAAAACTGCTTACTCAGGATGACGGTACAGATAATGGACAGCCACAACATCGCCTTGGTCCGATGAAGTTAGTCGAGTATTGTATTTGATATAAGATATGGTCGAAGAAACGCAGTGTGCCGCCGTGAGGACCCAATGGGGCGCCAGTACGGCGGCCGAACACCGCGCCGCGAAGTAACGGTCGAGGAGGGCGCATGTCGCAGGGAAGGCGCTCATCTCAGCTATAGTACCACCGAAAATACGCCTCGTGTTCGCCGCACCGCTGCCAATGCGCCTGGCGCCGTGCACTTTCAAGTTAACTCCCTTCCACGCGTTGCCACCGTCGTTTCCAAGTTCTCGGAAAAACACAAAAGTGCTGTTGTTGCGGGCACTGCCTGTGCACAACATTAGTGAATACAGAATGAGCACGAAAAATTCGCGCATAGCGGTAAATAATTGCAGATTTTTATTTTATCATCATATGATTAAAATAATAAATAAGGATTCCTGTCAATGCTTGTTTTGACAGAACTTTGTTGACATTTACGCTTCTATTTGGTTTATGTTACCTATAAAGAAAAAAATATGACTTAAGATTGAAGAAAAGTCTATACATATGTCATTTAAATATGGGAACGAACGTTAGCTGTCATCGGGTCGATGGATAGCTTACTATAGATAGAGCGGACATACAAACCGTGCTTATCAAGCGTAGCGTTTCAATAAATAAGCTTCATGCTACTCTCGGCTTGGTTGGTTGGTTGGTCGGTCGGTCGGTCGGTCGGTCGGTCGGTCGGTCGGTCGGTCGGTCGGTCGGTCGGTCGGTCGGTCGGTCGGTCGGTCGGTCGGTCGGTCGGTCGGTCGGTCGGTCGGTCGGTCGGTCGGTCGGTCGGTCGGTCGGTCGGTCGGTCGGTCGGTCGGTCGGTCGGTCGGTCGGTAGGTTAGGTTAGGTTAGGTTAGGTTGTGGGATCAGGGCTTTGCAGGTGGGGATAGGCCGCGCGATCGCCGTTGCCAGGGAGGAGTTCTTGGCTGCATTGGACCGTGATCCCTGGGGGCGGCCGTACAGGATGGTGATGAATAAACTTCGCCCCTGGGCCCCCCCTTTGACACAGAGCCTGCAGCCACAACTAGTATCGGCGATCGCCGCGGCCTTATTTCCACAGAGGGAGTACCACACGTCACCCACGATGGTTCCACCAAACACGGATGACGCTGACCCGGACATAGAAGTGCCTGAGGTGACTCCGGGCGAGTTCGGTGCGGCTCTTTTAAAGATGAAAGCCAAGAGCACTGCCCCGGGTCCCGATGGCATCCCGGGTCGAGCATGGTACCCGGCCCTTGAGGACGCTCTGGAGCCCAGGCTGAGGGCGATGTTTACTGCCTGTCTGGCTCAAGCCATTATCCCACAGAGGTGGAAGACAGGCAGACTCGTCCTCATCCAGAAGGAAGGGCGTCCAACTGACTCCCCGTCCGCCTATCGGCCGATAGTGCTTCTCGACGATGTGGGCAAGCTCTTCGAAAGAGTGATCGCCAGCCGCATCGTCAAGCACCTGGAGCACGTCGGCCCAAATTTGGCGGACAGACAGTTTGGGTTCCGCAGGGGCCGGTCAACCATTCACGCGGTGCTGCGATTGAGGGTCCCTCGTGCAGGAGGCGGTTTCCCAGGGTGAGGTCGTCTTGGCGGTGTCTCTTGACATCGCCAATGCCTTTAACACCTTGCCCTGGGCTTGCATAAAGGAGGCGCTCCGGTTCCATGGAGTGCCTCTCTACCTGTGCCGCATCATTGGGGCCTATTTGTCGCACCGACGTGTGATGTACCCGTGCCGAGACGGCTACGGGACCACAGAGGTGACGTGTGGAGTTCCACAGGGGTCGGTGTTAGGGCCACTCCTGTGGAACGTAGGCTATGATTGGGTGCTGCGCGGCGCCTACCTCAGGGGTGTCGAGGTAACTTGTTATGCTGACGACACCCTTGTCACCGCCCGCGGTGCCAATTTTCACCGAGCGGCTATTCTCGCCACCGCGAGTGTGGCGCACGTGGTGGGACGCATTCGGCGACTGGGGCTAGAGGTGGCGCTTAATAAATCCGAAGCCCTATGCTTCTATGGGCCCCGGAATGCGCCACCTGCGGACGCCCACATAATAGTGTGCGGCGTCCGAGTCGACGTCAAGCCGACAATGAGGTATCTTGGCCTAGTCCTGGATCGCCGATGGAATTTTGTTCCCCACTTCGAGCGCCTAGCTTCAAAAGTGGCGAGAGCAGCGGCAGCTCTCGGAAGGCTGCTCCCGAACGTTGGCGGCCCCAAACGACTCTTGCCGCCGCCTATACACCGGGGTTGTAAGGTCTATGGCCCTGTACGGTGCTCCCGTCTGGGCCGACACCCTGAATCGCCGGACCTTGATGCTTCTGCGCAGACCGCAGAGGGTGTTGGCTGTACGGGCCATACGGGGCTACCGGACGATATCCGGTGAGGCAGCGTGCGTGCTGGCAGGTTCCCTTCCCTGGGATCTAGAAGCCAGTATCCTCGCGTCGCTGCACTTCTGGCGTGAGGAGGCGATAGCCCGGGGCCACCTGCCGGCCTTAGAGGAGTTGAGGGGGTGTAGACTAACGTTGCGCTCACTCGCTATTGCTGAGTGGGAGCAGAGGCTGGAGCACCCCAGTGCCGGCCTAAGAACCATAGAGGCCATACGTCCGGTACTCAGTCGGTGGCTGGACAGGCGTCACGGCACCCTTACCTACCGGGCGACGCAGGTTCTCTCGGGGACATGGCTGTTTCGGGAGGTACCTGTGCCGCTTAGCGGGGAGGGAGCCAACAGCGGTTTGCCACCACTGCGACGTATGTGCCGAGGAGACGGCCCAACACGCACTGGAGGAGTGCTCAGCCTGGCGGGAGCAGCGCCGAGAGTTGACATCTATCGTGGGGCACGATCTCTCGTTGCCTGCCGTGGTCCGCGCTATGGTGGACAGCGAGAGGTCGTGGGGTGCCGTCCTTGCATTCTGCGAGGACATAATCACCCGGAAGGAGGCCGCGGAGAGAGAAAGGGAGGCAACTGCCACCCTGGAAATCCGCCGCCGGAGACCAGGGCGCAGGAGGCTGGCCTACGCGCGCAACCTTCCCCCCTGATAGCAAGCCCCGGGGCGGCAGATGTGGGACTAACTGCTGCCCCGCGGAGGGCTTGAGAGGGGTGCCGTGTTCTTTGCACCGACACGGCACCATTTGGCTGGACCGGGTGTCCCTAACACCCGGGGAGAGGAGGCCTGAGAAGGTCACAGTCGCGCCGGGGTTCGCGGAAGATTGCGTTCTCGTGTTCCCGTGTCCCGCGGCAAGCGATAGCGCAGGTGCAACGTGGGTTTTTTAGTGGGTACGTGTAACTCCCACATACCCCTGCTGCCTACCCACAAGGCAGCGGGGAATCCATAAAGGATTTTTCCCACGTTAAAAAAAAAAAAAAAAAAAAAAAAGGTTGTGGGATCAGGGACCTTGTTTTCTTTTCATGTTTCAGCAAAGGCAATTTTTTCTTTGCGTATTCTTTTTTGTATGAAATTGTCTTGTTCATTTACATCATATTTTATTACAATGTTCTCGTTTTTCTCTTTAGATACCATTGTATATTTGTTATAACTTTTTACTTTTACATTCACTTCAAACTATATTCTGCTAATATCTACTTTTATTCTATTACATACAATTTTTGCTATTTGTCTTATACATTTAACTTCGGTATCTTACAATGATTTCTAGTTCATTAGATTTCCATTTTCTTATTCTACCCTGCACCTTTATACTACAATTTTTCTTACCTATCTCTACTTACTTAACATTTTAATCATTTTTCATCTATTCTAAACCTCACATACAGGTTTTATTCTGCTAATACCTATTTTTATTCTAATACACACTTTTATTATTTATCTTTTACATTTTTACCTATTTGCTATTTTGTGATAGTAACATATTATATAACTTCTACTTTTTACTTACACAATTAACTTACTTATCTTACTCTAATTATTATATCTTAACTTTTACATCTACTTCGTTTCGATTGGGGATTGTGCCCTATACATATAAGCATGTATGTAGCCAATTCCCTTGGTCTACTTATTTTTATTTGCTATTTTTTTACTAATGTATTTACAGTAACTTAGGAATGGCTTTCTACTTTCTTTTTCTGATATTAAGTTTTCTAAATTCTCTTTTTTTACTGTTTTGTTGGTGAGTTCTTCCAGTTCGTACCTTGCTTTTCCGAAAATGGGGCATTCTGTTATAAGGTGCACTATGTCTTCATCTTTTGCAGGATCACATGAGCATGAGGGACTCTCCTTACATTTGAATCGATGTAGGTATTCTGAATATCCCCCATGTCCCGTGAGGACCTGCACCAGCACGTCATCTAGGTTCATTTTCCTTATTATCGGGTAGGCATTTACCGCGTCCGGGAAGAAGATTTTTGTGGTGGTAGCCGTTTTCTCTTGTTTGTACCTGCGATTCCACTCTTCGAGAGTTTCCATGCGGATTTTCCTCTTTATGTACGAAATCGGGCAGAGATCGTAGTCTGGTCTCCTTTTTGTCCTGAGCGCGGCCTCCTTGGCTAGTTTGTCTGCTCTTTCATTTCCCTCCATCCCCACATGGGCTTTGACCCAAAAAAGTTCAAGGATTTTTCCTTGTTCTAGGATTTTGGCGATGTTTTGCCTGGTTTCAACACCCAGGGGGTGAAGTAGTGCCAGCTTTGTGGCCTCTCGAAGGGCTAACAGCTCCGCCTGGTATACTGTACAGAAATTTCCTAGCTTGAGTTTTTTGTAGCTTGTCTCAGTAGTACCTTTCCACAGGGATAGGGCCGCACCCACTTTTCCCTCGAGCTTGCTGCCATCTGTAAAGATGGCTAGCTCGGTGTCGTGCCGCTGATTCGCCTGTGCACTTTCCTCCGAGCTGGTATTCTGAATTCCTTCCAGTTTTGCTGGGTGTGGTGTCTCTTCATACGGTGTCCGTCTCTCAATCTCCCGGTCTCCTATGACCTGCCGAGTATGACCTTTTTTGATCTCGTAGAGGAGAGCTGCCTCCTGGATCCTTAAATCCAGTGGCAGCAACCCGGCAAGTAATAGTGCCGAGTTCAGGGAGACGGTCCTGTATGCTTTGACGATTTTTTGCAAGAAGCCGCGTTGCACCAGACTTAACTTTTTCTTTGCTTGCACCTTTTTGGTGGCTGGTGCCCAAGCACTTCCCGCATATAAGAGTATTGGCTACACCACTGCAGTGTAAATGGTCCGGATCGACTCGGAGTTTAAGCCCCAGTGAATTTTGCCGCCCTGGAAAACTGATGGTATATGTTCTGGACCTTTTTACAGGTTGCGTCGATATGCGGGTTAAACGTTAATTTGTCGTCCAGGGTGAGGCCTAAAATCTTAATTTCCCTTGTATAGTCCAGTGCCCATGCGCAGAACCGGGGTGTCGTACTTCAATTTGTTTGTGATGATCATAGCCTTAGTTTTGTTTGGCGCGAATTTGAGTTTGTTTTCGACTCCCCACTTCCACGCCCGTGCGAGGACGGCATTAGCTCTTCCTTGTATATTTTGGGCTGTGTCTCCAGAGAAGATCAGGACGATGTCGTCCGCGAACGCTTGGCAATATTCACCCATCCTTAGTATGTCCTGCAGTAAGGGATCCAGCAGAAGGTTCCACAGTGTTGGTCCACCAATTGACCCCTGTACGCACCCCTTGGTCGTGTGCTTCCGGTACTCGGCTCCAGCATACCTAACGCGTACTGATCTATCCTCAAAATAGTTATCTATCAGACGCCTCAGGTTCACTGGGCATCCGGTCTCTGCCAGTCTGCAACGGATGGCTGGCCACCATGCGTTATCGAAGGCTCCCTCTATGTCTAACGATACTAGCAGTATAATTTTCCGATTTTTCAATTGGTCTCTTATACGCTGCATCATATCATAGAGGGAGTCCTCGGTACTATGCTGTGGCAAGAAACCGTATTGGTTTTTACTGATGGCCGGTGTAGTGTGCCATCTAATCCTTCTAATCGTCATTTTTTCAAGGATTTTTCCCAGAACCGGCAGTAAACCTATTGGTTGATATGCTTTGGGGTGCGCATAGTTGTCCTTCCCGGGCTTACGAAGTGCCACCACTACTGCTTCCTTCCACCGTTTAGGGAAGCAAGCCAGCTGAAGGCACTTGTTTGCGAGAGCCAGGAAGATATCTGTGTTTAGAGTGATGGCTGCTCTGCATATGTCTGCTGTTAGTCCGTCAGCTCCAGGTGCATTTTTTGGATTAAAGCTTGATGCGTTTTTTTTTTGGTTCACCATGCAACCCCTGGTTGACCATGTTTGCTCTTGCTCTTAGGTTAGGTTAGACATGGGTTCTCAGGGACCTTGGTAATGCAATGCTCTTTTCATACTAATTTTAGTACGATGTTCTTTTCCTATATATACATACATTCATAATAACATACTGTTATAGTTTCAGTTATACATTTACAATATAAATTTAATTTACCTTTAGTTCTTTTCTTGTTTATAACATTTCCAATTTTTGCCTAGTTTGTTGTTACATTTGTATCTTGCTTATTCTACCTACATAGCTAATTACTTATTACTAGTATTTTCTTACAGCATTTCAAATATTTTCTCTATTTTAGTTAACTTTTACATCAAATTCTTATTTTACTTATCATTTACTTAATGTATACTTATCTTAACTAGCCATTCCTTGTCGCCATTTGCCATTATAATTCTTTCCCAAAATTATATTTATTTGCCAATTTTCCGTTTCATTTACAATTAATTGCTACTTCCTGATTTGTTACATTTTATTCGAGAATTGTATGTTATACACAAAATGTATAAAAACAATTTCTATTAATGCCTCATTTTTATTTTTACTTTATTTTATTTTGTGTCATTTATGCTTTCGATAAATCTATTGCCTTGATTCGTATGTGTTAATTTTGTGAGTTATTATCTTAATTACCGGTGGATGGGCAGAGGATACGTTTTGACTATTTGATACTGTACGTTTCCCAGCTCCCTCCTTTCTTCTTATGTGACTCTGCCTGGCGAGGAGTGAAATGTATTAGGCCAATCTCAAGATTGGGTGCTGCATAAATTATGCAGCTAACGTTTCTCTTCTTGCCAGTCAGTGACACGCGTAAAGGGATACTTTTTGGGCGTAACTGGCGGGCCAGTCCCCCCAATCCACAATAGTC